>CM069242.1:13504582-14162132 GCA_035582765.1 Acer negundo
ATATCTTTGCACCCAATCATCCCCCAACAAATCCTTGGCTTCAGACCTGAAACAGATTGTCAACTCATTAAGAAGCAGAAGTTCCACAAGCAGAACAAAATGTTTTAAAGCTAAAACAGGTCAAGAAAAATGAAGTAGCAAGACAAACCTACGCACAGATCTGACCATATAGTGAATATTGTTCATAAGAAACAAGTGGGTCAAAGCAGGATCTTTATACTGCTTAGATTTCCCATCCAAATTGGTTTGAAGAGCCTGCATTATTCGCATTGTTACAGAAGCTAACTGTGAATTTGTTTCATCTCCTTTTACAAATTCCTGGAAGAGTTGCTTCAAGGTTGATTGGTAGCTGTAAGAGTTTAATAGCATAATCGTAAGGCCAATTACTGACAAATATAAAATACAAAAGTCACAACTTTGAAACAAAGAGCAATATGCAGAAAATTTTGATCCAGGTAAAACCTTGCAAAGGTAAATGATGATTAAATCAATTTTTGAATCATTCATGTTCCTCTCTAACCGGCTCAAGAGTAGACCTAGTCCAGTTGAGTTAAAAAAAAAAACAAATAATTTTCCCGAAATGAACAAGTAGAACCAAATAATCACAACCTAGGTTGGTGGATTCAATTGAAGCAATCAGAAATTATTATTTTTATACTTTTAAAGTTTTAAGAATTAAAAATAAGCCTAAGTTGACTCAAATTATTAGTTTCTCGAGCCACTAAATGGCGCACTAATATTGCGGCCTTTACTGTATTATTACGAATACATCATATGTTCAGCTCAATATTGAACTTTTGGACCTTTCTTTACTAAAATCTTATTAAGTCAATTTTCCCCTTCCTCCAGGAATTTTCAAGCTGTGGTTGCTGCAAGTCAACATATAGCAATAATCAAGCACAACATGAGAAGACATCAGCTGAAACTGAGACTCTAATAGCATAAAGACGAGATACGGTTTTAACTGAAGGAGACACAATTGAAGACAAAAAACACAGAATTCTATTAATTTAAATTTAACATACTGTACATACACTGGTAGAGTGGAAGCTCCAAAGGTTTTTCTTTCTTTCTTGCTTTCTCTATTTTTATTTTTATTTTGGATAGGATGAAGCTCTCTATGTGTTGAGTATAAAAATTCAATTTAAAGCTCTAAAGGTGATGAGTACAAAGGGAATTTTTTAGTTATTTTATCCTGCCAATCTGAACATGATTATTGGTTTGTTCCCAAAAGATTCGGTTATCACTGCTGTCAATGCCTACCAACATCTCTTTCTTATCCTACTATAATTTCTCAAACTTCTTCATTGCACGATTTCCTAATATAGTCCACTTTTCCTCACTAGAATTTCTAACATGCTATAAGTCCCACCAAATTAAGGCATACAATAAGTCGCGTCACATCCTGTGACCATCTTCAAAGTCAAATCATCTTGACAGCTGTCAGACCCAATTAGGAATAGTTATGTATACAACAGGAAATGGGTTAGTGACATTCCCCATATCATGAAGTAAAAAGTCATTATAATGATAAAACAAAACACAAAAAAAAATAACATGATAGATAACTAAGAAATTTATAGCTCAATCACCAAAAAACAATGGACTAAGGAGAAGAAAAAATGTTTATCTGCACTTACTCAAACAAAAACTTCACGTAGTTAATCACATAGCTTGTCAAAGGATGGACAGTTCCATCCAGCACAGCAGTTTTTGTTGCATCCTTTTCAACGGCTTCTTCAAAATCGCCAAAGGTGTCTTGAGCAGTCTGGGCTAGCCTTTTTGTCAAACCCAGTGCAGATTCTCTAATATCAGAACAAGCTTTACCTTTGAAAACCAACTCAATCTGGCAATAGAAAAATCATAGTCCAAGTTACAGACTGCCATAAAATTTAATATCAAACACCTGTGTCTCATTTTGTCAATAAAGTTTTAGCTACTGTTGGCAAAAAAAAAAAAAAAAATTGTTTTTAAGCTAGTGCATGCCATAAGGACATTGACCATTAGCCATACCTCTCCATGAAGCTCTCTCATTATCTCATACATGTCTAAAAGCACAAATAACTTTTCAGGTGATCTCTTGCTTCTGGCAATTGCTTCACCAAAACTAAGTAGCACTGAAACACTACTTGTAGTAACTTCAGCAAAACATTGATCACTGAGAGATTCAAAGCCTTCAAATATTTGACTGCAAACTTGACGTTCTCCAGCAAAAAGCAATTTGACCTGTTCAAACATAATTAGTTATTTGGGGTGACAGACATGCACATATTTGGTGATATTCCATTAAGTTCTTACAGCAATACGCATAAAATGAATCCAATTCCCAATCTTGGCCTCCAACACCTCCCACTGCATCTTTTGAACATCTTCTTTGCTAAGTTTTTCTACTCCCAATTTGCGGAGGCTTTCTTCCAAAACTGAAGAACGGGTATCCCTAAAAAAAATGATTCATAAACTTGTTGAAACATACATTACATTTATCTCTTATATATGAATGAAAACTTATGCATCAAGTAGAATGATGAGAGGCGAAATAAAAAACAGAATTAGGGCATCCTAAAATATGCCTTGTTTTCCTATGAAAAATTAAATTCTCCTAAAATAAGCATCATATCTCTATATAATCCAAGTGCAACTGAAGGGCATTGCTTAGTGGATCTGAAAGTTGATCATATTTAATGTAGAAAACAAAACCGAGATTCCTTTGAACTTTAATTTTCATAAAATCACTGCTCTACATAAAATGGAGAACTTCTAACTGCTGTTCATGTCTAAATAACATCCCTCAAAGAAAAAACTTATTTTCTTTTTAAACATTTCACCTTCTTTTTTTTTTTTTTCCATTTGGTGATAGCATCAGGCGTAACAGCTTAATATTGGACATTCTTAGTTCAAAAATGTAAGGAATACAGAAATATTGGTTTTGAAAAGGACAAGAGGAAGGCACATCAAAACATGGTTTTTGGGATCCAATTCACTAGGACAAGCTTCTATATTCAAAAAGATTGAACCGCACCAGGATCTTGAAAAATCAAGGGTCCAATCAGCAACATTATGCAAAACTATTTTGAAAATGTAAAACAGGAACTGAATTTTGCATCTTCGAGATCCAAAATGCCTATAGTAGCATAACTTTCAAAAACAGGTTCTTTAAATCCAAAAATGGAAGTTGGTATGAGATTCCTTTGAACTTTAATTTTCATAGAATCACTGCTCTACATAAAATGGAGAGCTTTTAACTGATGTTCATGTTTAAATAACATCCCTGAAAGAAAAAACTTATTTTCTTTATAAACATTTCACCATTTGTTTTTTTTTTTTTTTTTTCCATTTGGTGATAGCATCATGCATAACAGCTTAATATTGGACATTCTTGGTCCAAAAATGCAAGGAATACAGGAAAATTGGTTTTGAAAAGGGCAAGAGGAAGGCACATCAAACTATGGTTTTTGGGATCCAATTTACTAGGACAAGCTTCTATAATCAGAAAGATTGAACCGCACCAGGATCTTGAATAATCAAGGGTCCATTCAGCAACATTATGCAAAACTATTTTGAAAATGTAAAAGAGGAACTGAATTTTGCATCTTCGAGATCCAAAATGCCTCTAGTAGCATAATTTTCAAAAACAGGTTCTTTAAATCCAAAAATGGCAGTTGGTATCAGTACTCCAGATGAAAACACTCTGTAGTACCATCTATGTCCTAAGATCCCCTGAATCTTTCTTGAGACCTTTGCTATTCTGTCAGAAAAAGAGAGTGTGCAAGCTACAATTGATCCAAGCAACATTTTGGTTCAATTGAAAATCTCAATCAGGAAAAATTGTTTTAAAGCTTTTTGATCAAACAAGATGCACAAGGATCAATCAAATCAATATCTCAGTATTTTCAAAACATAAAAAATCTTTTTGGCTTCCACATTGATATTAATTTTAAGGAATTATATTTTACATATTCAATTAGTTTTTGTACAAAAGCTGCTAAACCATTTGACATTCGTATTTGGATGTACAATGTACAAACAAACGTTTTGCAAATTAGTACCAGACTACCAATTAGGTCTAATACTTTTCAGATCCTTTTTTTAATGCATAAACCAAGCAAATCAAATAGAGCAATGATTAGACCTGATCATGTGTCAAAAGCTACCTATATGAATGGGCAAGCAAATATTTCAACAAGCTAGATTAGATGTTTGAGCCTAAAGGAATCAGAATTGCCTCTTTTTTTTTTCTTTTTTCTTTTTTCTTTTTTCTTTTTCCTGTGTAGCAGGAGCGGAGAGACTACGACAATCCTCAATTGGCTCCTATAAGCCAAAAAAAGGGTTTGAGTGGGACAAAATTAAAAGCAGACTTTATTTAAATCTAAACAATTTTCACTTCATTAAAGATTTGGTGTAAGGTGTTATGTTTAAGACCTCACAGTAGTTTATTAGCTTTATGTCTACAACATGAATGATGATGATCTTCATAATGAAAATTTATGTTCTTCCCTTAACAAATGAGTTTGGTCCTGTGTGCTGTATGATTATAAGTTTGCATGTAAAAAATTTTCTTTCTTATTAAGAAGTAAAAAATTTTCTTTCTTATTAAGAAGAAAAAAGGATATTTGAGAGGGAGGAGAAAATATCTCCAAACATGCATTAAAACTTTCAGCATTCAAAGCTTTGTAACCCAAATGTTTAAAGTCTGATACAATCTGTGTAATAAAGGGGCTGCTGCTAATCTTGTCCCATACCGTTGGGAGTAATTAAATACTATTGTTTGGACCCTCAACTACAAGCTAAAGTTTTAAAGGCTAATGGTGACTTACATGATAGCAGAGCTAGGTTTATTAGGAATGGCTAGGTTCAAGTCCTTTCATGTGATTCCATCCATGTTAGTGCTTAAATACTACTGTTTAGGGCCTTACAAGGTTAAGCTTTTGAGTATAGTGAGATGTATATATATATATATATCAGACAAGTAAGCAGCAGCCTTCTATCTTATTAAAAATAATAATAATACAATTCTACGTATATACACATAAAGAGGGGCACAGGGAAATGTTCAATGTCCACTTAATAGTAACTAATTTAATCCCACATATCATGTAGACTATGTAATATACAAAGCAAGACATTAAAAGAAGCAGCCAATTTTAAGCAAAAACAAACATCATCAAAATCTCAAAAGATAAAATAGTTGACGACTACACAAAACACCAGGTTACATTATACATATACATACATTTATGTATATAGAATAATTCTCTAGTCAGAACGTCCTGACTTTATAATTTCAAAATGTCCAACCACAGCCACACATTCATATTGGGCCCACAGCCTCACATTAACAAATACCCACACCCAATGTGAATGTGTGGTTGTGGTTGGACGTCCTAACTTTTTAATTTCAGGACGTTCTTACTAGAGAACCACCCTATGTGTATATATATATATGTATGTATGGATCAAAGATGGAACTTATTACCTGTAAATTCTGATTAACTGCTGCTGGTGACCAGCTTGAACCATTTGTTGGGCTAAATCATGCAGTAGTGGTAGAATTCTTGGTGGTATGAGAGTGGGAGGAGTCAAAACAGCAGTTTCTAAGTCACTGTTTTGTTCTGAATGATTTTTGTGAGCGGAATCACCATGGTGACCATGGTGTCCAGGTGATCCTGCCGAGGGTCGCATTGAATTTGGGAGACATTCAAAAAGACGATCAGGCTCCAAAGGTTTGCTGTAATTTAAAAAAAGAAAAAGAAAAAAAGACTGATAAATGAAGCTAACTGGCACATCTAAACAAGTTGCAATAATAGTTCATTATAAAACTAAATAATCCATCCCAAGATCAATGGCTGAGACTAGAGATAAACAAGCATAATAGTTATAAAATGATTATAAAATAGGCAAACATTCTTGCTCTCTGACAACTTAAGAAAACAAGAATTTTACAAAATTGAACAAGTGAAGCTTAATGATAAGTTTATTGGGGAAAGATGGTGAAATTTTCCAATGGGCATCAGAGGATAACACCGCCAAAAAAGTGTAAAGCTCAGGAGGAGAAAGAAAACTCAGTAATAAAATCAAGATTTAGTGCCTTGCAAGTGGAAGAAAAGCAATCCAATTTGACTGTCAGCTACTGGTCTTCAATTTAGAGCATATAATTAAATAAAGGTTATATCAATTATAATATATGGAATGCAACATCATAAAAATACAATAAACCCTGAGAATTTCCTCCCCACATGCATACAGTAACCTACCAACCACTGTGGAAATGTCCTGCAGATGACATATGTTAACAAAAAAGAGCTGCAGCTAGCAAAGGTGCCAAAGCCTTCAGCTTATATCTAATCTTAAGAGCATAAAAGCATTAGATGGTTGAAGGAGCAGAAGTTTGGTTCTAGACATTTACAAAACTCAGGCACGCAGCACAAAAAGCACAATAAGAATGAAAACACAAACCTGTATGAAGCTAATAGCTGCTTAAACTCCTCTTCTAGCTTTGAAATAGCTTTGGTAAGTAAATTATTTGCTTGGGTGATCACCCCCTCACTATTTTTATAGCCCTTGTTGCTGCTAAAAAAGCTGATGTTTCTTCTTAGCTGATCAATTGCTTCTAAATAACTTTCTACATCCTCATGTGGCCCCCTAAGTATTTTAGCCTCTGCCTACATGTCAAGACAACAAATTATTGACAGCCACACAAAAAATGTACATAAAAAAGTTTTAAAAGAAAAAATAAAAATAAAAGGAAAGAAGGGAGATAAAAGGTCTCCATACCTCAAAATCCAATAGATAGGAAAGATAAAGTTAAATAGTTTTATTTTATCCCAAGTATCATCACTAGGTTGTGTTTGGTTTTTTTGTTCTAAAGTCTAATAGGTTTGAATTTAAATGAAGTCATAATAAATCTCAAAACCCAAGTCTTGATGATATGTTTCTCTTTTTCTAAGGTCTTGATTGTAAGTTTCAGGTTATAATTTTTTTTAGCTTAAAACTTACAGTTATCCATCCACAAGGACCTTTGGACATATAAAAACTTTTAAGTAAGACGTCGAATTAACATATGAACTCTTGACTGTTTTGCAAATTTTTATGTATTGAATACATTGTACCTTTGAACTAAGGTCCTTTTTTCATTACTAACCCCTTCTGAATGGCAACTCCAACAAAGATAACAAGAAACTTAAATATATTTATAGATGTAAGGTACAAAAAAAAGGATATTTGTATTTTAGAAGAAAAGACTATATGTTTTGTGATTTAGACATCCAAATTCTATATAAATTAATTCAATACCATATGACACGGTAACAAAGGGTAGCTTCAAACACTAAAATGCACTAATTTTTGAACCATAAAAGATAGAAAAAGAAAGAATTCATTCTAAGTAAAAAACGGAACTAGTAGGGCAGAACAAAGGTCAATTGAGTTGATCATATATAAGCAACCATGACCAGCAACACTTGAGCAAACAGAAGTAAAGCACTGAATCATAACTCAATTATTTAATTCCATGGTACAATTATAATACACAAGGAAACACACAAACTCCTTATAAGTTATAACTCATTGAAATTTAATAAGATTGATTGGTAGAAATCTGTTCTGGAAATTACTCACACTAACAAATTATCGAAAATGGGATATACGACAATGATCACAATATTCTATAAGGCAAAAACAGATTAACCAAATAATATAGTACTTGAGAGAAGGCCTAATGATTAATAATGACAAATTACTTGGAGAATTCAGCATCAAACGATCCCTAAAACATTGGATCAAGATTAGAGAGAACTCAAGCAATCAAATAACCAACCTTACGAGAAAGATCAAATTGGGTCAAAACAATCTCCGCAGACTTCAAAGTCTTGTCAATATTCTCATGAGCCTTTCTAATAGCATGTGTTCTAATCTGTAAAACCCAATAACAGTATTAGAACAAGAATCGTTTTATATACAATCAATCGAATGGGACCGATCCGATTGCCTACAAGAACAAAGCACAACCCCGATCTAGCTGTTTGGTTGCCAAGAAAAGGAGTATCAATTATGCTTCCAGAGTCTTAAACAACAGTAACCAAAGCATTTTACAACTCGGATTTCTTTCCAGGATTGATATACTTTCTAGGGAACCAAACAGAAAGTAAAAAAGGGTACCTGAGTAGGGCGCATGGCGGTCTCGAGGGCAGAGAGACGGTGATCAAAGGAACCGAGAATGGAAACAACATTGTCTGTGATTGTTTGACTCTTGAGCAGTGACTCTCTCATTTTGATAGCTTTCTCGCTCAGAGAAAGAGATTCCATGCCCGCCACTCCAACCACCATGTTTCTTCTTCAGAAAAAGAGAACCCGGATAGGGAATTGCAGAGAAGAGACAGAGAAAGAGAGATTATCAGTTTATTTAAAAAAAAAAATGGTGAAGAAGAAGTGGGGTTTTTGATTTATTTGGTAATGAGCAAAGAAATATATGCTGATGCTCAGCTGTCTTTGCTTTGACAAGTTTTTCTATTAACAAAGTGGCTTGCTTCCTCTTCATTCTTCAACTGATTTCCTCATTGGTCAATTGTTTTTTTTTTTCAAGACATATGTTTATCTTTTCTCGTAAGTTTTTGTTATCGGTGATTATTTGTTACAACTTACAACTTACAGCACAGTAAGTTTTTTATTTTATTTTTTTTATTACAAGTTACAATGCCAGATGTACAATACATGTATGTGGAGTTTCGATAATTATTCTCACGAAAAAAACTCTTCACACATATTTATAAAATACGTATAGTGAAACACTGGGACTTGAATCCCTCACCAGAGTGAAAGGGAGATGTTCTCTGTTAAAATGTGATATATACAGTAATGTATAATATATTTTAATAAAAAATAAAAATAAAAATTTTAAATCATTTACATTAAAAAAAAAAAAAAACCGACTATGTAGTAGGGAGAGAAGTAATGAATCATATTTTGACATAATTTATATAAATTAATAGTTGACAATTAACTACACCTCTCAATGTGTTTTGTTGAAAAGAATATTCTTTTTTTTTTTAACTATCGATCTATCTAAAATAGGTATATTTTTTTTTTTTAAGTTTTTATCATCGGTATGATTCGAGCCGCTGATTTGTGAGTCATTTATCCAAACTTCAAGCTCGTCCATCTACCAATTGAGATATGCCCCTAAGGGTTGAAAAAAATATTCATTCAATCTAACAATTTCTTTAGATTCTAGTCGTCTTCATATATGGTATGATATTAAAAGGAAATAGTTGATGACCAGCTGCCACGCATAGCCAACTTTGGGTTATATTCATAGTGAATTATATATCCAAAAATGTATTTTGTGCAACTTTTCTATAAATTAGATTTTGTTTAGATCTTACAAAAATAAAATATCTTCTAAAATACTTGTAAAAAAAACAGACCAAAGTTAATACTTTTCTTTTATAACAGTTTTTCTATTACTCAAAGTGACCAAAGTGGAAAACTTATAAACTATTCTATAACAATAATCCCTCAAATCTGTTGCTTTCCTATGAATACAGACAAAGGCTAGGATTAACGTCAGTATTTTGGTATTTTTAATTATTATGTTAAGTGCCTTTTAAACAATTAAATTATCGTTAAATGCTAGTTTTTAGAAGAGTTATTTTCGTGTGTAAAAAGCAAAACATCAAGAAGTTGACATGTAATATTTTATTTATTATATATATAATAATTCTTTAGTCTAGTCCTAAAAATTTTCGTCAGATCCTTATAATTCCAACCGGTTGGAATTAGTGTAAAAAATATTTACACTAATTCCAACCGGTTGGAATTTTAAAGACTTGAAAAAAAAAAAAATTCAGGACCGATCTAGCTAAAGAATGGCCATATATATATATATCATCAAGTGTAGTATCTCGTACAAAAAATTTATACGGAGTCAGTAATTCCAACCGATTGGAATTAGTGAAACCGCACGAAAAAAATCGTATATATATATAGTCATTCTCTAGTCAAGTCAGTCCTGAAAATTTTTGTCACGTCCTTAGATTCCAACCAGTTGGAATTCTTAGGACTTGATCAAAAATTTCAGAGTCAAACCTGACTAGTGAATTATTCTATTTATTTTTTATACAATGATTAAAATATCCTATAACTATTATGTACCAACAGAGTCCCAAGAGGAATGAGTGTTAGTTTTGCAAACTTCATTTTTGTGTGCAAAAGGTTTGATTCCATGAGAAATTCATAAAATTTGTTCTTTATATGTATTTATTTTTGGTTTAGTTTGGTTTGGATAATAATCAGGAGGATAAAAAAAAATAAACAAAACAAAATTAATGCAAATGGAATATAAACAAAACGACATTATTATTTCGATTATAATTATTTTTCATCTCCTAATAAAAATTTATTTGTTTTAGGTACAATAAGAGTTCAATATGTCCAATCTGGAGGCAGAAGTTTCTCAATTGGATATGGAGATTCAGTCAAACCTCCATTTTCTATGTTGCTTTTCTTCTTCTTGTTACTTGTGAAAGCTCCTTTGCTCTTGACACCTATTGTCAAATTTTATTTTAAAACACATATAAATAACAAAAGAATTATTATACAATAAAAGTTATCAAAGCAATTTAAAGCATAAACATAATCATAGTAACTAATAACTATTTTAGTGTGATTGAAACTGTTTTTTTATTTTATTTTCTTTATTAATTTAATCCCTAATTATAAAAGAAGAAAGGGCAAATTATAATTTAATCCCTAACTTTCGACAAAATATGAATGCTTTTGATCAAATGTGAATTTTTTAATCATATTTGTTTTTATGATATACACTGTTATGAACTTTTAAAAAATACATCAAATAAATCCCTAATATATGTATTCTTTTACAACAATACATTTTAAGTATTATAAAAGTACTTTTCGTTCAAAAGTGGTTTCCTTTATTTGTTTTATATATCTATATGGTATTGACGAATCACATGTCACACATTTTTTTTATAACTATTGGGAAATTTTCAAAATTGCATATATGATTTCGTCAAACCTAAAACGGTTTTTTAAATTCTCTCAAAATTAATTATTTCATAAATATATATGATTTAAAAGATAGCGAACTAAAAGGTAAAGACAAACCTTAGGAAATAAGAAAGATGTTTAACAACAACGAGGTACATGTGTGATAAGCATTTCAATTTTGTCTATATACAACACATTCAATTTAATTTGTGCTTATAAACGCTTGAAAATAAGGTGTGCATTCAATTAATTTTGTGTTTATACACGCTTAAAATGTGATGCGTAGTTAAAAAGGAAACACTACAAATATATCTAGGAGTTTTTAAATAGAAAACGTGTTAACTTAAAATTGTTTTAATTTATGGAAAATGCTTTTACTATAACAAAGGATATCGGGTGAATATAACACAAATATGAAAATAACAAGATAAAGATAAATATCTTAGAGAAAAAACATTCAACTTTACAACTCATAAAGTCAATGTGATTAGTGTTAGGACAACTTACTCATTATATTTTTCTTCTGATTATGAAAGAAAACCCCAGTTCCTCCACCGTTGCTTATCTCTTCTATACTTTTCATGACCACTACGCGAGGAAGAAACACCCCCGTTCCACCACCTCTTTCTCCTAGACCCTAACATATGATGTCAATAATCTTATCAATTAAAAGACTCATTTAAACCACCGGGTACATATTAAGTCTAATAATGCATAGGTTCGAATCACTGCCACCGTATATGGTATATATATATATAAAAAATAAAAATAAATAAAAAAAGAATCAGAACGTGACAGCTCAACAATATTAAAAGATTACAAAGATGGAAAAATAAAAGTTAGATATGTGAACCTGGGCTATAAACTGTGCAATGGGAGTAATGGGTGGAGGAGTTCGAGCAGGTGGAAATGCACCGTACAAGGAGGAGACAGCCCTAATGTGCTCACGCTTGAAACAACCATCATCGATGTTGCACTTTCTCTTAGGCTTACCATTGCTAACCTGCAATTTTTGCACACATATATACCAATAAAAACTTTGTAGACACATAAAGATCATAGAAGAATCACAAAGAAAAAAAAGACAAAGAATTCAAACAAACCTTTGAGTTGGGTTGAAAAGGAAGAGAGGAAGTGATCTCATGAATGACATCAGAAGGGATCCAACGCTCACCATCCTCTAAGTTGGTAGAAAAATCATCCATGAAAATGTTTGCTGGAGTTGAGAATATTGTGGATGGAATCTAAATGTGTTGAGAGTTGTATTTAAAAAGAGAGTAGTGTTACGTGTAAACTTATTAGCAGTGAAGATTGCGGTAGTAACCGCCAAATGTGTATTATGCAATTAGTAGAGTGAGAAAGAGATCTAGAGAGAGAGAATGCACTAATCTACATTCATCTTCTAGATATTCTAGTTTTGGTCTTTTTTCAATGTTTAATTGGTAGTAATTATCAACCGCCGATTGACCACCGTCCAATGTGATTTGGTGGCATAAAATGTTTATGTTCAAGTCATCGCATCGCATGTGGATATAAAAAAAAAAAAAAAAAGAATTAGAAATTTACAAAGTGCAAAGTGAATTTATGTATGCATTTATCTTCTTATGTATGTATACTTTAATTTTATGATATGGAGGAAGAAATTAATTATATGTACAAAAAATTTGTTCAATCGTTCGTAAGATCTAGTTCACATTTGGTAAAAATTAACTTGATCGGTGGATTATTAAACGTTTTGGAAAAGCTTTTGTTACAATAAAAATATTTTAAGTATGATTTTGGATTCACACTCTGAATCTAAAACATATTATATAATTATATGATATATAGTTTTAGGTTAATTGTTGTCGATCAATTTTAAGGGATTAACTACCTAAATGTGCAATTTCACGTATACAGAAGGAGCTACTTGCAATTTTCCCTTCAAATTAACAAACAAATGGGTCGAATATGGGCCTGACCCATACATAATTAACAAGCAAGTGTCAAAGCTGATTATTGCTAAAAATTGATTTTATTTATTTATTACTATTACAATATTTCAGGATTGGGGAAGGGACATGACTTGAACCTACAACCTCTTGGATATAAGTGTGAATAGCTTATCATTGTGTCAAACTATGACATCTTCTTTTGAAACCATGTCAATTTGTAAAACCCCAACTATTTTAACAATTGTTCTACTTATGAAATTGCATAGCTTTTGTTTCACATTTGTTTTGAATAAAAATTTCTAGCTTTATGTATATCTATCGCTGCCCCACCTCTCATTTGACATTTTTTTCTTCTTCTGGTTATTGCAATATTATTGGAAATTTTAGAATATAAGCCTTCTATTTAAGAAATTACAAGTGTGTTTACTTATCGAGAATGAAATAAAAAGAAATCAAGTTCAAGAAAGGGAATCAAGAAAGCGAACTTGATTCTTAGGTGGAAAGGGGAATTAAGTTCCATTTCCATTGTTATAATACCTTGTTAGCAAGGAAGTACGGATACTCCATTTGGTGGAAGTAACTCGTATCGAACTCGTATCCAGTTCCGATACTCCCCGGATACATTAGGATACGTATCCGATACGCCAAATGGTGTATTCATTGACTTTCCAAAAGTCAACGTGGAGGATACGACATGGATACATTAGGGATACGTTTGGGGCAAAATCATGAATATTTTAGTACAAAATGGGGTTAAATTATATTTTCAAAAATATATGGGTCAAAATGAAATTTTAAAAAAATATATTTGATTAGGATTAGGGTTCGTTTCCCTTTCAATTCAATCAGCCACTTAACAGTGAAAGAAAGAAAATGCTGAAAGAAGAAAAGGAGAAGGAGAAGAGAAGAGGAAGAAGAAGAAAGAGAATTTGCGAATAAGAGATCAATGTTTCAAGAGATCGTGTTCTTTTTTGCATTTTCAGGTAAAATCATTTGCTTGTAGTTGCTTTTTAGTACAATCTTACTGATATTTGCATTGATCTCTTAAGGGGAGCTTGTCATTTTCAAAGTTTTGTAATCTCGGTTGTTTCGGTGTGGAACAAAGTTAATCGTGGATTTTCCTATTAATAGGATTTATTGATTTAGCAAGATTTGTTAAGAGAATTTAATGTAATTCTGTTGTTGTGTTTCTCATGACTTTTCATTTAATCTACCAAATTTTTACCTTATTTATTGGTAGTTACCATCAGACTATCATAGTTACTTTGAATATCTTTTATACTTTACATGGTGGTAAAACACTGATATGAGCATTTATTTTGTTCGTTGTATACCACACTTTGCTTTGATCTATGGGTAGTGAGGGAAATATTATGAACCTAAAGCCATGGAAGACTGAAGAAGAATAAGAAAGAATGTGATGTAATTACAGCTTGATAATTATAAAATCTTGTTTGTTTTGCTAAGCTTTTAACATTAGGTCTTTAATTAAAACAATTGTGGGGATTGAAATGTAGGGATTGGATTGGATTGTAATATATTTATGACTTATGTGATGTATGTTTTATTTGGATTTTCAATTTTGTAATATGTTACGATATTGTAATATGTTACATTGTTATGATTTAGGTTGTTATGTGACATGTTTTATTGGATGATTGGATATGAATATGTTTTGATTTTTGAATGAATTATCAAATATCTTTTTATATATTCTTATTTAAAAAAAATATAAATATATATTATTTTAATTGACGTATCCTTACTGTATCCATATCCTAGTTTTTTGAGATTTGTCGTATCGTCGTATCGCCGTATCGTGCCGTCCCGTATCCGTATTCGTCCTTCCTAGCTTATTAGTAAACACACCATATGTGTATAAATTAGTAAAATCATCTATGAGATTAGCATTGTCAAAATTTTAATATATCTTAAGGGTATGTAGGATCCAATCCAAAAAGATCCATTAGATTGGATGGATCTTGGACTTCCATGTGGAATTTGCCGGATTCGCCAAATCCATCTAAAATATTAGACCTAAATTTTAGATTGACGATATTTACACCCTTTTAAAACTATATATATATATAAACCAAAGAGAGCTTCTCCTTACAATCTACAAATTATCTATTTACATTCCAATTTAATTTTTTTTATTAATTACAATTTTAACCTAAATTAAAATTACTAAACAAGACAAAAAAAAAGGTAAAAATTAAAGACACTCCAAACTAATTAAATTATTAAAAAAAAATTCTCTCTCCTAAATCATTATATTAAATATTACGTATTAAACTCTCTCTCATAAATTTGTTACTACCATATTAAACACTCTCTCCTAATTAATCTCTCCCCACTTTCAAAAAAATAAAAATAAAAAATTATATTTCTATATTTTTTCAATCAATATCTGATTAATAGTTAAAGAAAAAAAACTTATAAATATTTTAGTTTTTTACTATATATATGTATATATATATATATATATTAAAAAGTCAATTTTCAAAAAAAAAAAAAAAAGATATATAAAAGTTTGAATTGTTACAACAAGATTCGATTAAACTCATAATTTCTAAGACTAATGAAAGAATTAAAGTTCTTTAGGCAATTACATATCTACAAGAGTAACAAAAAACATTTTCATATTCGATTTTTTTTTTTTTAAAAAAATACTTGTTTTTTGAGTTTTTTTGTTTTTTTTTTGTTTTTTTTTTTAATTTTTAATATATACATACATATGGTTCATAAAAATTAAGCTTATTAGTAAGTTTTTTTTTTCTTAACCCTTAGTCTTATTTAAAAAAGAATTGAGATATAAAATTAGAAATATGTATTGGAAGAGAGAGAGTTTAATATGGTAATTAAAAATTTATGAGAGAGTATTTAATATTTAATAATTAATCTGATGATTTAGGAGAGATATTTTTTTTTTAATAATTTAATTTAACTTGTAACAAAATGAAGTGTTTTTAGAATTTTTAAAAATTTAAATTTTGAGAATGAAGTGTTTTTAGAAAAGAAGTGTAAAAGGAAAAAATTGGATCGTCAAAATAAGCTCTCTAAATCAAATTAGTATGTTATTAAGAATTCAATAATACCCTTGAGTAAAATTACTAATAGGACTAATTGTTTGTTAGTACACCCACTAATAATTATTAATTATTTTTATATTTTAATCTTTTGTAAATCTTTTTTCCTATTAAGGGTTTGATATTAACATATATCATAAAAACTCTTTTCATTTTAATAAACCCTAGATTTCTCTTTTAAATATGTTCTTAATCTCTTTTAAGGAAATACAAATTGATCACTAAGTATGGAAAATGAATCAAAATCATGAGATAAGAAAAAGTAAGTTTTAAATTAATTTTTAATATTTTTATTAGAAGAACAAAATTGTATATAAACAAACTTTTAAATAAAACTATATTAACTATTTTTTTTTAAACACATTTTAGATTTTTTATTTATTTATCAATATTAGATGTTCTTTCTTATAATATATATATATATATGTTAGATGTTCTTTGATTTCATCGAACATTTTTTGTTTTTTGAAATATCATTTAACATCTATCTACTCCCACACCAATTAAGACATGACTCAAATCTTGCATATCCCTACAACTCTTTCTAATAGAAAATGGTTCTCCACCTAAAAGAAAAAAAAAATTAAATGGATTTTTAACGAAAAATAAATAATAAAAATGGAGTTTGCTTTTGAAAAAACTGAGAAAAGAAAAGTAGGGAAGAGAAAGAATAGTAAGAGAATTAAAGATAACAACAAAAATTGGAATAATAATAAAGTTGATTAAATAACATAATAATAGTGTGGTGTGTATTTATAAAATTTACAATACAGTATAATTAAAGAAAGGGAATTTTTAGTATTAAGTGGGGTTTATTTACAAATTATAGATTTTTTTAAATTTTTAATAAGTATAATTATGAAATGAGTTTAGATACAATTTTTTAGGGGTATCATTATTTCAACTATTGATTTTATCCACCTACTTTCTAATGTGAGGCCCCACCGATGGTCTAACCCAAATACAAATTAGCCACTTTTTAATGTTACGTTCTTACTTAAGGTCAATTTTTATGAAAATGATTTACTTTTTTTTTTTTTGACAACAAAAGTTAAAAAAAATACAACTAGTGAAAATGCTTTACTATTTTGTGATAATATAGTAAATCAATTATCTGAATTATTTCTATTAGTTTTTAAGTTTTATGCAATTAAAAATTGTAATTAATCTAAACAATTGATTTAGATAAGGATAAGGTTAGGACAAGATCCAAATTCTTTATTTAAAATGTTTTACCGGCTATGCATCACTAGTGAATATTGTACTTAATTTAATTGTTTTGGTGAAAATTGAAGCTAATATTTAATGTTTATAAACCTTTTGAACTATATAAAGTTAAGTAATTTTTTTTTTTTTTTATAATGTTAGTTTATTTAAATTAATTAGTACTGTCTGAACTAATTATTTGATTTTATTAATTTTAGGAATATTATAATTTTATATATTAAGAACGGATTCATATTAATTTGATTTATTAGATGACCATTCAATTCAATCAATTCTAATACGATACAATATAATGCGCTAAACGAGTCCTATGAGTACGGACTGTCTCAGACCTTTTGACACAGGAGTAGCCTAGGCCAGAATCCACGAGTGTAATTTTGTGGAGATGTAGGGGTATTTCGGGTGGATAAAATGACCTTGATCATGCATAAGTGATAATAAGGGAAGCTATGGAAAGCTAAATGGCTTTATGCCGGTCAGTCTCCTTGTATTCTCAACTTCATCGTTCTTCTTCACCTCTGATTCCATTCAAACATAATTTTATCTTCCCAAATTACCCTTGCAAACCATCCAAATTTACTCAGCATCCTCTGTGTCTGTGTTCGTCTTCTTCCATGGACGCTCCTCCAGAGGGCTATCGAAGAAATGTTGGAATCTGTCTCGTCAATTCTTCCAAAAAGGTTCGTCTCTCCATCAAAACTTGAATTTGAATTTTTATATTTGTATTCATAATATATAACCCTGAATGTTTATTCAATTTTGAAAATTTCAGATTTTCGCTGCTTCCAGACTCGACATTCCTAATTCTTGGCAAATGCCTCAGGTAGCTTTTCTTTAAACAGTTTTTTTTTTTTTTTATTTTTATTTTTAGCTTAATATCTCTACCTTATCCTTACTATGATGTTGTAGAAAACTTGTTTTACTATAACATTTAAAATCACTTCTGGATAATCACTTAAAAGCACTTTTTGAAAAACGTTTGATCAAGTGCTTTTTTAAAAACCTGAAAAAGTTTTTTTTATTTTTTTATTTTTTAATTTTTTTATTTTTAATTATAGCTGTATGCAGAGCAGTATCCTACATATTTGATGCATGTCTAACAATATGAAAATTTAAGTACAAGTTTATGGTATCATGTGTGTTAGTTTATACAGCATTGAGTGGTTAAAATGGTTGTTTAACAGGGTGGTATTGATGAGGGTGAGGATCCAAAGGTTGCAGCTATAAGGGAATTGAGAGAAGAAACTGGAATTGCCTCAGCGGAAGTTCTTGCTGAGGTTTGGTTTCTTACATAATACATAACGTTTCTTCCTGTGCATTGTAACACTTTTTGACAGCTTAATTGTCCTTTTGTTGAGGATTTTTGGTGTTGAGTTTAATTCCCTGAAAGAATGTGGAAGAATGAAGTATGTTGTTTAACAAAAGGATTCAATTGTTTGTTCTTTGAGTAAATTGCAAAAGTGCTTCTTTGTTGTTTAATTTTGACGGTAAAGGTTTCAGATGTTGGATAGGCTTTCGTGGAGGGTGAATCAAGAATGATAGAGATAGACATATATATATAGAGAGAGAGAGAGTGGGAGAGAGTGGGAGAGAGTGGTTTTCAGTTTTCTTCAACCATTTGAAGTCAACCATTAAGTAAGCCAACTTACTTACTGCAGCCAGATAGATTTTTAGTTTCAGTTGAATACATCAATCGATGTATAGTGGTTTGAAATCGCTGAATCTACTTCGTAGGATCAAAATGACAAGCGACAATATTGTTGGAAGACTGTGGAATCACCATACTAACAGATTATCGAATGACTTTTCAAACTTAGAGATCTAATTCATTAAGATGATTAAATTTTCAAGTTCATAGATGAATCGTTGTTGTGACCTGATATATTGTTCTTAGACCCTATTTAATTGCAGAATTACAGTAGTACATTAAACTGAAAATAATAAGAGCTTGATATGAATGGAAAATAGTATTGAACGTGTGTTCGTCTAGGGGTCCACATGAATAGCCATCGTCGTTTTTTTTAGTTCTATTCTTGAGTATTAATCTCCTGTAACCTATGTTATTAGTTATACATCAGCTTGCATTGTTGACCTCTATAAAATCGCTTTGATTAATTGAATGTTGTGAACCTAATGAATAATGATAAGTCTCTTTTTTGAATATACGAAACTTACATTCTAAAAGTAATTTATGTCTAGACTGATTACTTTACCTTGCGGATAGATTTCAAGTGTCAATTGATGGTTAAAATTGTTGTCCTGTCATTGATTTCAGCTTAAGACTGCAATTGTATTCCTCTGTTATATACTACTTCTTTACAGCTTTATAAAAGTGACTTCGAATAATGTAATTTCTCTTTTGTTTTGATGCATATTACATTATTACATTATTTCTCTCTCGCTGTGGTCTAAACTATATGCTGAACTTATTCAACCCTGGTGCTATATTGTTGGCCATACTGTTTTGTGGTTTGATTGGGATACCATTACATCCTAATGTCTTTTGCCTTTTGCCTAATATCCATGGTTTCCTATATCTAACTTGACGGGAAGAAATATTCTTTTATATTGAAGTTGGGGAAGGGAGATATTCTGTTTTTGGCAGAAATATTAGTGGACTTATATTGGTTGAGGTTGGCTTATTTGTGGATCCACATGCTAGCATATATTTGTGCTCAAGTTACATGAGTAGCTAATGAATTCTTTCCCTCTCCCACCTCCCTAAATAATTGAAATATGATTACTTCAAAGCTGTCCAGGAAACATTTTTTTTTTCTCTATTTGTTTTTTATTCTGAAGTTGGGCAAGAAGTTACCCTAATTCATGGATGTTCTTTGTTCTGTACTTGGGTTTCTTTTGCAGGTACCGTATTGGTTAACATACGATTTCCCTCCAGATGTTAGGGAAAAACTTAAAATTAAATGGGGAGGTGACTGGAAAGGTCAAGCACAGAAGTGGTAAGTAATCTCATTTAGCTGCTAGAAATGCATTATGCTCTGAATGGACAGGAAACTCAGCCAGGTTGGATGGTGTGACACGAGACAAAGGAAATGGCCACCGTTCTTGTGTGCTTGAAGCTTGATTGTGTGCCCTTAAGCATTCTCTCCTCTCTCTGGTTTAAGAAAAAGAGGAAAATTTAGGAACTGACAGCTATTTAACATGGCACTTAACCATTGGATCTGTGACTTTACACAACTTGTTCACCGGTTTCAGTTAGGTTTAATTGGGTAAAATTAGGAAGTAGAACCAAGCATAGACTTGCACAATTATTCCCTTTCTCATTTTCTGTACACATAATATTTTCTTACAGAATATTGGACTGGACTGGCTCCCTTTTGAATTGATACTGTGCATTTATTTTCATTATGCCTTCCAATCTGCATTCATTTTATTTACATTTCAACTTAATGCAAAATTACAGGTTTCTTCTTAAGTTCACTGGGAAAGAAGAAGAAATTAATCTTCTGGGTGATGGAACTGAGGAACCCGAGTTTGGTGAGTGGTCATGGCTGACACCAGAACAAATAATTGATCAGGTTAGTAGACCTTCACTATTTCAGATTGAAAGAAATATAGTGTTTAAGTGATGTTCATTTCTAATCATTTTGGTCATTCCAATTTCTTTGCAGGCTGTGGATTTCAAGAAACCTGTTTATAAGGAAGTTTTGACGGTTTTTGCACCTCATCTTCAATAATATCTATTCTGGTAATGTAAACATGACGATTTCCAATCCACTGAAACATACATAATAATCGTTTCAGAATGTAGACCGGGTATAACATGCATATCAGTTTTCCTTGTTATGATATGCGGAATGAATTCCAGTGATTGTCCGAAGAAATTAAACACAATAAAGTTATTTGTAACTGAGATGAACCTAACTTTGGCATATCTTTTCATTTTGCAATTTTGTGTTTACATTCAGTATTGTTTTTGAGCAAGTAATTAGTTTGCGTTGGAAACTTTAATGATATAGGCATGCCACGACATTCTAGAATCCATCTAATAAAATCAAATGTATACTTGCTTTCAGGTCTCAGTGTATTTACCCTTTAAATTTAAGTTTAGTTGGATGGAGTTGAATTCTCTTAATGTAACAAGCTCATCGATATACTGATATAAAGTCCTGTAGATCCCGTTATGGTTTTTGAATGTAAGGAAGGAGGGGAAGGAGGGGATGTATTCACTTGTATCCTAGAAAGATAGTGCGCAAGTATTTACTAGACAAGCTTTGACAATTTAAGGTCATTTACATGATCCGATTAAAATAAAATAAAAATCACTAAAAATTGAAAGAGAAGGTAAAATAATTATAAAAAATAAAAAATAAAAATTCTTTAACGGAAAACAGGTTTTTGGGTGGAAGAATCGGCGTCTTAAAAATCAAATCGGGGTCATGAATAAAACGCCCAGCCCACAAAACATATTAGCCCAGAAATTATATTCACCCAATTAAAAATCAATGACGTGGTTAGTCACGTGACGTGACGGGCACGTCAAGCCTTAGCAGTGAAACGACGTCGTTTAATACCGGCATTTCTGCACCAGATAGATTACCTTCTTCGATAAACTCATAAACCGAAGAGCTTTCGAGAATTCTCCGAGACCCACCACCATGGCTACTACTGCGTAAGAAATTTTCCCTTCTTTACCTTCGCTTTTGCGTGTTTTTTTTTTTTTTTTTTTTCGAGAGAGGACACAAACACAATGTTGGGCATTTCATATGGAGAGCTCTTCCTCATAATTGGTGCAGCTGCTGCTCTTGTTGGTATACACTCTCTCTGAAATATAATACATGTCTTAATTTATGTTTACATTACACATTGTTTTGAAAAATTCGTTGTGTGCTATGAATATGTTGTTTGATGTGTCGTAGGACCAAAAGATCTTCCCTTAATCGCAAGAACAGCTGGGAGATTAGCGGGTCGGGCTATCGGATACTTTCAATTAGCTCGTGGGCAGTTTGATAATGTTATGCAACAATCTCAAGCTCGCCAGGTACTTTTATTCTTCCAAGTTTCTCATGTTTATTAAAATCAATGGACTTGGAGAAAAAAAATATGTCAGTTTTGGATTCTAAATTGGTTACTGTGTTTAATTCGTGGCAATTGCGGATGTTTTATTAAAATGATGTTACTAAACAGTTTTAGTAGAACATGAAATTATTTCATTTTGATGGACTGCTCTGTGTATCAGTTTACTTAGAAAAAAATATATTATGCAAATCTATTCAAAACATGAAGGAAGCTTAAGAGAATTGAGGTGTATGTGAAATCGGCATTTGGCAACCTCTTTTAAATCATTATGATTATAGCATATTAACAAATTTGGAAGATGCTTTGTATCTTATGTTATTATACCATCTAGGTACAAAAAGAACTTCAAGATGCAATGCAACAACTAGAGGCAATTCGTTATGAAATTCGTAGTGTATCATTTATCAATCCTGGTCCTCTGACTCGAAAGCTGATGGAAAGTCCTCTAGAGCTTACTCTTAACCTTACTGCTAATGGTACCATTTCAAGCCTAAACATTTAGTTACTGCATTGCTTATGTGTGCTTCATGCTTTTCTTAGTTACACATTTTCTGTGTTTTCTTGTTAATAGATAACAGTTCTTCCGAGAAGTCTGAAGGAGAGCAGAAGTCAACAGTTTCTGTTGTAAAGGTTTCAAATTTTGTTGATTTTAATAATTTTCATTCTTTTTAGTCCATATATCAAAGCCTCCTGCCCTCCTTTGAATCTTCTTAATTACTTTCTATGGACCTTTCTTAGGATTATACTTTCAAACCTTCTGGCTCAGTACATATACACAGCCAAGCGACTGCTTATGCGAGATTGGCTGAATCAGAAGCTGTGAAGTGTGGTTCTTCAAAGAGTAGTGTAGATGAAGAAAATTTCAATTTTGGAGATTGTCTTTTTACCATTCTTCCGGTTTCAGCTGAAAGCACTAGAATGCTTCCACATCACAAGGGTAACAACATTTCTTAATAATTAGTATTATTCTTATATCTTTTGACTCTTTTTCGATATCCCTTTTGTTAGGCTAGTTTCACTTTTTGGTCAATTGAATTTGTAGCTTGATGAACCCTACCTATGCAAAATATAGAGAGCCTTAGGACTTGAAAAATTCTCTTTTCATTTTATGACAACATTAAACACAAGTTTCTAAAAAAAAAGTTTTTCCTAGATAATTCGTGGTAATGTGTCAAAACTCCAGAACTATGTTTTTTGTCACTTGTTCTGGAAGATGAATAACTTTTGTTGCGGTGTCATTGAAAGTATAAAAGTTGGGTATATAAGATGAAACTAATATCTTCTGGGTGTTTACAATGCACTCTTTGGTTTTTTTTTTTTTGAAGTGTGTTGTCCTTGCAGCTTGATTGGTATTTAATATATTATCATTTGCTGTCTTATAATTAGTTCTGTGTTCTACTTGCAAAAGAAAAGCACTTGGAATAATAAGAGACCAAATATTGGTTGCTGGAGGCTTAAATTAGATGGTTATTCTTTATACTTGTGTACCATTCTGTCAGAGGATTAGCTGATATGCATGCACAATAACTTTTTTTATTTTTTTTATTTTTTTTAAAAGAGCTTGTCTGTACTTTGTAGTTCTGTATGTTAAGTGCGCACTGTTAATAACTAGCCCGTACATGTGGTGGCAGAGAGTGCTAAAGGATAAGATATTTTCCTAGAAGCTGTAATTGAAGCAGAGGTAGCACAAAATGCCAAAGATTTCTTTTCTCAGCCTCAAAATCAAATACAGTGAAAGTTAAAAGGTAGTACTTTCGAGTCTTTTATCTATCTCCATGTAGCAATGGTCGTGTTTCAATATTTCTCTTGCCGGAAGATGTATAAATTTGTTATATCATAAATGTTCACAAAAATGCATATAAATGGGAGATCATTAGAAGTTTGGGGCCGTTGGTAGTGTTTTAAAATGGTATTTTTGAAAACCATTATTAAAAATGAAAATGATGGTTCATTTGGATATTGTTTTTTTATCTATGCACAATCAGCACTGTAATTAATTTTGTTGCTATGGAACTACAAAATAATCTTGATTTGTTTCTCCTATTACTATTTTATTGTCAAAGTTTGAGTTGAAGAAACTGGTATTTTGATTTTTTTTCTGCAGAAACGTGTTTATGCTTTTACCTAAATGGACCTAATTCTGAATGACGTAGGTAATAGTAATTCAAGGCCTTTGATTCAGTTGACTCAGTCATGTTTTGCTATATGCACCTGATTAGCTAGTAAATCTTCAACCTCGTAATTAAACTGCTGGGGGTAATTTTTGTAACCACACGTCCATCTTTGTGGTTTACCATTTATGTTATGCTTTACAAATTTCTATGAAGAAAAAGTTTTTGGCTGTATATGAACATAGAAAGATGAACTTATCAATATACATATTTCACAAAAGACTTGTTAACAATTCTATAACTACTTTTCTGACCTTGTATAGACATTAGCATCAAGCATCCCGTCATCCTGTGTCATTTCTATTGTCACTCCCAGGCTCTCCAATTATCCTTGTCAAGAATTGCTACCAAGCAACCGTTGCTTTTAGGTTCCTGTTCTTATGCTATATTGTGTGTAATAAAAAAGTAATTTTGATTTTGGGAGGTGATTATTTACTTCTTATAGATGATCTTCAAAGTTTGTTCAATCAGGCTGCACCCAGTGGTCCTCGTGGTTTCTTACCAGCCCTTTATTCTCACATGGTACCAGTTTGGTGAGACCAGGAAATGGTCCTTCAGGAAGTCTGATTTCTTATTCACCAATGTAATGTCTCTGCCACTGGAAGTGTAAAATTTTGACCTTCCCATGGTACCTGTTCAAATTGAAGAAAGAGCAATCACATATTATCAGTCTCAAACTTGCCTCTAAATCCTGATTGTTATGGCTTTTACTTGAAGAGTGTGTCATGACAAAAAAAATTAGAATAAACCATTGATGGGTTTTGAAAAAAGTTCTGATTAGAAAGTGCTGCTATCACCAAATATGATGGAGAAGATCAGGTGGATGTGGCAAATTTTGCTGTAGTTCGAAGTCTACATATTTCATTCATGATTAAGGTATGATAAATAGCGATATGGATATGGTTGTGTATTATTAGAAGTATGGAAATAAAGTATTTTGTTTTGCCATAGTTCAGAATTTTTAGGTAATATTTGACACTGTTTCACAAACTGCATAACTGAGAGACCTTGGCTTCTTGGTTTTCAAGGGCTTAAAGGACTGAATGCATAGATTAGGTGTTTTCTGTATGATGAATGTAATTATTCAGTATTAGATAAAATTGCATGCTGACCAAAATGGCACTTTTAAGTGAATAATGAGCTTGCTTATTGCCTATTATTGCTTATAGTGACTTAATACTCATCTGAGCTTGCTAGGGCATACTTTCAATTAGGGCAAAATTAGAAAATCACAAGAAAAATCAATTCATGCATATATGTGTATGTATGTATGTATGTATGGCGGTATGGCCCCCACTTTTTTTAATGGTGATGATCTTGTGATCATAGGGAGGGGTTTTACATGATACAATGGCGATGATGATCTTGTGGCAATCATGTAGAGTAAGATTTGGTCATTAAGATGGTGAAACTGTCTATTGTGTATAGGCTTGCAATGATGTCTTCCATATAAATGGAAATGTGAAAAAGCTTACCCATGTGATCATAGCCTTTTTCTTTGGCAAACCCATGTATATCATCACCATTAGATCATGTAAAACCCCTCATGATCACAAGATCATCACCATTTAAAAAAAGTGGGAGCCATACATACATACACATATATAGATGAATTGATTTTTCTTGTGATTTTCTAATCTCGCCCTAATTGAAAGTGTGCCCTAAATGAGCTCACTAAGTACTTTTATTCTGATACGAATACGATTTGATAACCAAAATTCAAATGCCGGTTCCCAAAATGTTAGAAAACATAACGTCAGGAGTGGCTTTTGTCTTATGAGAGTAACAATAATAATTTATCGCGTGTGCACACACAAATATAGAAACTATGTTTGATATGTTGAATGCAAAAAGGATGGAAGAATATATAAAGGAAATGATAAAGAAGTGAGAGAGGACTCATCCATTGATGAGTGTTTGGTTGTCGGGTTGGAACTCGAGTGAAAGAAAAGGGACTAGCAACATGTTCCCCTGCTGATTTAATCCCTGTTGGTGTAGAGATTGAGGAACCTGGCCTCGACTTTGACTCGTGTGTCGTGGATCACGACAAGTAATGTTCTTCAAGCTAATTGGTCTTAGAAGAAAGTACATAGAGAAATCGATCCACTCGAACCTCCTTCCAAGATGAGATGAACATTTCACTCTTCGACACTGCAGCATAACCAAATCCAATTTGCCGTAAATTGTACACCATACCGATCTCTGGTGGAGAAAGGTATAGGAGGCTAAAACAGACTTGTCATGAGATTGGTAGCTGTTTTCATGCTTGGGTATGTATGTTTTCTCAAGTTTCTTGTATATCTATGAGCTTAGTGATGATTCAGTTTTGGCACATAAACAAAGACTTGTTTGCATGGTTGAAGATTTGACCAAGTAATTCCAAATTCTTTTGAAAATGAACTAGTTGCTTGCATATCAAAACATTTTATTTATATATATTAGTCGATATATAAAACAAAACACATTTCTTAGCAGCTTGCCACTGACTCCACTAGTTAAAGTAACTCTACCAAACTAACATATGAGCTTCAGACTATGCATACATTGCAAAACAACTCAAGTTAAATCAACAAAAACAATAAAATGTTTACTATATCACTCTTACATTTCTTTGTCCAGGACTTTGTTTATATGATCTGCAACAATCCCTGCAACTATCTCTGGAGAAAACCTTCTGATCATGTCCTCCCTTGCCTTCTTTCCTTTGGCGTTGGCTTCCTCGATATTACTTATCGCTCTCCTCATTAGAGCTCGCAGCTTATCAACAGATGGTTCTGCCCAAAAATGCCCTTTAAACGGCCCTTCCATAACTTGGCTCATTCTATCCACTTGCAATGGATAGCTATTCTCTTCTGTCAAATACTCTGTTGGCCCTGACCAATTCGTTGCAATGACAGGCAAAGACATTGCCATGGCTTCCACAAGAGGCCTCCCCCAACCTTCTCCTCTCGATGAAAGGACAAATGTATCGGCTGCCTTATAAATCCGCGGCAAATCAATTTGAGCAATGTGTGTATCAATCACAAATATTGGAGCCCAACCATCAACTGGTTTTTCTATTTCAGAATCCTCCACAAAGTTCACTATCTTGTTATCAAAATCTCCACGAGAATGATAAGTATTTGTCAGCAAATAAAGAGCAACCCCGTCAGCCTTGGAAAATTCTTTTAAGTATGCTTTCAACAACACATCCCATCCTTTTCTATACTCCCATTTAAATATACTCAAGAACACAAACTCTTTTGAACTCAAATTCGGCTTTCTTCCTCCTAAAACACATTTTCCTATTGTAGCAATATCTAATGGCTCATACTTGAGGGGATCAAAGAACTTAACATCAATAGGTTGAACAATCTTGACAACCTTAGCTGGATCAACCCCACTTTGTACAAATGTGGACACATGAAATTCTGTAGGAACCCAAACGAAATCCATCCGGTTACATCGCTTTACATGTTCAGGATTTACCCTATCTGTCTCAAACATGGTTCTACCAACTACAGACCTGAAATCACCATAACCAGTTGGTGGACAAGGAAGGGTTTGAAACAATGGTGGGTACCAAGCACCAGGCTCACTATGGCAAATAACAATAGTTTCATTGACTCTACATTGTGTTTTACGAAGCTCAAAAGCCAAGTTCTTCATATCTTGAGGGAGTCCCTCCCAAAATTTCAAAGACTCTAGATCACCGTGTTGTTTAATAGCCAATTTAAATCTAGGGTTTTTAACATGTTCACTAAGGGCTAAAACATAGGACCAAGATTCTGAGCTATACCCACCACCGGAAAGAAAGGGAGCCATCCATAGAACACAATGAGATGGCTTAAAAATGGAATTCGATTTCTGGGTTTGTTGGGGTTTTGGTGTTTGGTGAAAAAATCCTAAAATTGATTGAAAAAAGGTGGGGTGTGTAGTGAGGGTTGATTTCAAGTGTTGGACTTTATAATAATAGTTTGTTTTGGGGAAACTGAAGGAGATTGCTAGAAAGAGAATTAGGATGGATGATGAATACAAGATTAAAGTTTTCAACTTTTTGGTAAAGGGGTGAGATTGATTTGAAGATTGCATTGGGTTATTGGGTTGTTGTTGTTGTTGTTGGTTTTCATGGGCAATCATGATAATAGATCGACAGACTTCAATCAAATGTATAATTTACTTTTAAGAAGAAAAAAAAAAAGAATTGCTGGAAACAAGACAAAACTATGAAGAACGAGAGAGAGAGAGAGAGAGAGAGAGAGAGTACCGATTAAATGAATAGTGAGGAGTAAAGTTGCAGGACCGATTAAATGAATAGTGAGGAGTAAAGTTGCAGGACCGATTAAATGAATAGTGAGGAGTAAAGTTGCAGGTGGAGCAGAGGATTGAAGATCGGAGAAACTGTTGTAAAATAATGAAGAAAAATAGATGAAATAAATAGGAAATAATAGATATGAGAGATTTCAGATGAGAGTGAGAGAGAGAGCATATATATATTCTTGTACTAAATATTTCAGTCACTGAAAAATCTTGCAAAGGATATGAAACATATATATAGGCAAGAGGGAGTGACGTGAATGATGAGTCATTGTCCACTATCCACCGGTGTCATCACATCGTCAATTCGTCAGTTGCATCATTTACTTAAAGGGTAATTACGCCGGTAGCTATAAACTTTTACTATTACTGTCAAAATAATCATTAAACAAGAAATTAGTTTTAAATTGATCATTTTTAGTAAATACTGTTACACTAGTGACCATTTAATCTAATTTCATCAATTTTTATCAAATTTCATCCAAAGAGTGGTATTTTTGTAAATATGACAATACCATTAATTTATTTTATATATTTTTTAGAAATCAATTTTTTTTCTTTTGTTTTTATACATATAGTATATCTCAAACATATATATATATGTATATCTCAAATATATATATATATATATATATGTTTGAGATATGCTATAGATATATACACATTAAATATAATTATTTGTTTTTAAAAAACAAAAGAAAAAAATTGATTTCCAACATATATATAAAATAAATTAATGGAATCATCATATTTACAAAAATTTCACTCATCGGATGAAATTGGATGGAATTGGATGAAATAGCCACTAGTGTAATAATGTTTATAAAAAATGGTCACTTTAAGATCAATTCCCCATTTGGTAGCCATTTTGATAGTGGTAGCAAAAGTTGATAGTCAATACGGTAATTACCCCTTAACTTAATCACCAAGGGATGTGGCAAGTGCCACTCAAGTGGTGTTTAATCCAATATTTTATAATACTTCCTTTTTGGATTTATACCACTTATATTTTAATTTTTTAGGGAAAATCCAATGAGGCAAAACCTCGGAAAAATATATACAATGATCTTCTGAATCTTGTGGTGTTGGACGTTTCCAAAACTGTTTCGTTAAAAACCTTGTTAGGAAAACCCAGTGGGACAAAACTTGATCGAAGGGAAAAATAGTACAGTGTACATATGTCCAGGATTAATGTTTTTTTTTTCAAAACTATGTTCACTTTTATACTTTGTTAGAAAAAACTCAATGAGATAAAAACCATAGTAATGATATCCATTGATCTGTCGGATTAAAGACATATTTCTGATGATCTTTTGGATCAAGGTAATATATATACGATGATTAGCCAGATCAAAGTAATATTTACAATGATATTTTTGATCAAAATAATATATATACGATGATCAACTAGATTAATGTAATATTTATGATGATCTTTATGAATCAAAATATTTTTTGGGTGTACTTAGAGAATTACCTCATTAAAACCTTTATAAAGAAAACCCAATGAGACAATAAACCTGATTGAAAGGAAAAAGAGTACAATGTACATATGCCCAAAAATAACTAATATACTTCATTTGATATGCTCTCCATGATGGGACTCTCCTCCTGATAAAAGTTCTTTTAAAGCCATTTTTTAGATTGCTAAACTGGGGTATACATATGTTTATTTCATTTCATGAAATAACATCATAAATGATTGGAGGGAGTATAAGCAAAGACTAGCTTTATGGAGTAATATCCATATGAAATCTTTTCAGAATCTTTTCAACATATTCTGGTTGATGGACAAACATTTCATTGATCTATGCTCAACCTTCAGGTCGAGACAATATTTCATTTCCCATGTCTTTCATTTTTAAACTCATTTTATCAAAAAATCAAGAGTTTTCAAGAGCTTTCAAGAGCTCTCCATAAGCTTCAATTTAGTTCATATCATCAACATATGTTTGAATATAGTAAATCCAGATTCTGATTTCTTTACGAAGACTCATAGGTATATAATATGATTATTATATCCTTATCTTTATCGGATATTAACTGAGACGGTTATACCACATCTGTCCATATTATTTTTAATCCATATAAGGATTTTTGTATGTTCATCAAATACAGATTACGATATCTCAATTTACATGCTTCTAGCATTTTAAATCCTTTTAGGATTATAAATATTTGCATTGAGTGAACCATATTGATAAATGATTACTATATCTAGAGTACGTATTTCAAGCCTTGTAAAGGTAGCCAAATTTATCAAAAATTCGAAACGTAATTGTATTCATCACAATTGAATACCAAGTTTCTATGAGAAACCTTGTACTACGAGTCGTGTCTCATATCTCACGATCTCGTTTTTCTTATTACGTTTCCGTATAAAGACTCATTAATATCCAACTAGTTTGACATCTTAAGGTGTCTAGAGTACTATTGGTCTAAATACTTTATGTTTGACATATGAAGTCAATTCTTCTTGAATTGCTTCTTTTCACTTAGGCCAATCATGCCTTTTATATACAATCATTGATATTACAATGTATAAAAATACATCATCAATGATTGTTTCCAAATGATTTCACATTTCTCTTATATGATTTATAGAAATTTTCTCAATTTCAATATACTTGAATCTCTATTGAGATTTCTTCCATTTTAATGGATTTAGTCACTACATTGACTTTATAGAAATTTTTTTAATTTCAATATAGTTGTATCTCTGTTGAGATTTCTTTCCATTTCAATGAATTTAGTCATTTCATAGATTTGCATAGAAATTTTCTCAATTTCAATATACTTGTATCTCTGTTGATATTTCTTTCATTTTAATGGATTTAGTCATTTTATAGACTCGTGTCTCTTTAGATATATCAGATTCTTATAGAGTTGATTTAGAGAAAATGGATTTATTTATAACTCGAGTTTTGTTTACTTTTGGGATCCCGATAACAGTACCTTTCAAAAATGTTTACAAGCTTATGATATGCATCAGATGATTTATTTGTTTCTCTTATCTCTGATCGTTCTTTAGGAACAATCACCCAGTCGGGGTTTATGAGATGACAACTTATAAAATCTTGTTACCTTGAATATATCAGGTAACAGATTAATAATTATCTTATGATCAATTATTTTTCGTATTTGAGTGATACAGAGATTGAAATGAGACTCATTTATATATATGTATATAACCGAACTGATATCTCTATTTATATAAGAGTAATTTTTCATTTCCTCTTTTCATTTGGAGAAACTTTCCATTTGGAAATTAATCAATATAATAATATGCAGATTGTGTGTAGAAATATAAACTATCAGAAGTTTAAATGATCTAATTGGAAGATTGATCAAAATCAATATTAATCTCATAATGATATAGAATTATTATCTTAGATCATACAAAAGATGAAATAGGGAGATATACTACACAATCAAAATATCTTAAAAATGTGAGCAATTCAATGACCGATTACTAGTTGTAATAGTAAATACTGATAATAGGTAGTGAGTCATAGATGAATGCATCAATATGTAATATAGAATGTCCCATATAGATATCGGTAATTGTATTGAAATAATAAAGTTCTCGTAATTACTTGGAGATGTTTGATAAATGATTCTACTGATCCATTCTGATTATGAGTATATGCGAAAAGCTGAATGTTGAACGTCGATCTCAACTGGAGACGTTTGATAATATACAAACATGTGACCATCATGTAGATGCATCAATCAATACCATAAAATAATGGAAGAATTCATTTGTTGGATGAATATATCCACATATACCCCCTTGAATAAGATGGTTTATTTAGTGGATGAATATATCCACATACAACCCATTTTTGATCAGTGATATAATCCAGATGATAAATCACACAACTTTTCTATAATGAGTTTTTGGCCTGAATCATGCACAAATATTCAACATTTTTTCCCCATAGTTTTAATATGATATTAATAAAGTTATATGTCTTTCATCTAAGTAGATTTCTTTATGTTCTCCTTGAATGATATAAAGTATCATTGATACACAATTTAATACCATCTAGTAATAAGATTGTGGCTCTTCTAGAGACCTTAATCAGATCCACTGGATCTGATATGGTATTAACATTATATGCTTTTGAATTAAACATATTTCTTTATGGTCTACTTGAATGATATCAATCATCATTGATACATAACTTAATAATGTTTGATAACAATAACATGGCTCTTTCAGAGCTCTCTATCAGATCCGTTGGATTTGATACAACATTAACATTTGTTCTCAACAAAGTCAAATCCATAAAATATTCCCGACTCCGCACAATTATATGAGTTGTTGCACTCTGGGCAAGACATACATTTTATGGATATTATTTGTAATGTCATTTTATATCTCATCTGAAATGATAATAATTTCGCAGAATTGTATGAGTCGTTGCACTATTATCATTGCATGGATATATTTAATTATCCCATCCATATAGCAATCATTAACTATATCCATACTTTCAATTTTACAACATATATATATATATATATATATACATAACACCATTAATACAAATATGGAATATCAATAAGTGAAACAAGAGAGAGAATAGTACAAACTTGGATGCTCAGTTCGAGGTGTATATCTCTCTGCAAAAACTTCTGATCAACAATCTAATCAATCAGATTGTAGAAACACAAGTGAATAATGTTCTAATAAAATTTCAACCCGATCAGACCATAGATGCAAGAGATATCGCTCTTCGATGAAATCTACGCAATACTGGAATTTTCTCCCATGTTTTCTGCCCAGCCCTGTTCAGAACTGCAGAAATTACTATAGGGAATTCTGATTGATAATTCCACTGTCAAATTCAAGAAATATAAGAGTATAGCGTGCTGACTAAATTTCAACTCAATCCGATTTTAGACGAGGGAGATATCAAAATTTGATCAAGATTGCGTAGTGATGTTCTACACACAATTTTTGCACACACACCTCCTTTTTCTTCTCTTTTCTAGTAAAATATTTCCAATTTCATTATACATGATATTATGATCTTGAATCATTTTTATGATACTCACAATATCATGTTGGATGTGTAGATCTTTATTTGAATATTGCTCTTCATGAGCATCAAACACGAATGAAATGGATTAAATATTATTTCCAGTTTCATTATACGTTAGGATCTTAAATCCCTTTTGTGATACTCACAACATCCTGTTGGATGTATAGATCCTTTTTTGAATATTGCTCTTCATAAGCATTAAACATGAATGAAATAGATAAAATATTATTTTCACTTTCATTATATATTAGGATCTTAAATCATTTTTATGATACTCACAATGTCATGTTGGGTGTATAGATACTTTTTCTCAAATGAATGATATGTAAACATATCACTTCATATATATAAGATAAAATAAAATGATGGATTGTATTAATTTTGTGAACTCCCGGTTCGACCTCGAATTGTAAGTTCATATATAAAATTTAGAAAACTTCAGATTCTGAATGGATTTGAAATCTCAGGTTCCAAATAATAAATTATGGAATTCCTGTATATAACACTGGATCCAGAAATCTAGGTTCTCATCGTTTTTCAAAACTGTACCAACTTAAATATCATAATTCCAGAAACTTTAAATTCTAGCCAGTCAGTCTAGCAAATCTCATATATTGCATAAAAATAAATACTGAATATTTAAACAGTTAATTTGGAGACACAATAAAATCCAGTCCTAAGACACAACATAAGTCAATCCCAAGACACAGCATAAGCCAGTCTCATATATTGTATAAAAATAAATATTGAATATTTAAACAGTTTATCTGGAGACAGAGCATAAGTTAGTCCCGAGACACATCATAAGTCAGTCCCGAGACACAACATAAGCCAGTCCCGAGACACAACATAAGTTAGTCCCGAGACACAGCATAAGTCAGTCTGTCTCATATATTGCATAAAAATAAATACTGAATATTTAGACGGTTTATATAGAGACACAACATAAGCTAGTCCCGAGACACATCATGAGCCAGTCCCGAGACACAGTATAAGCCAGTCTCGAGACACAACATAAACCAGTCTCATATATTGTATAAAAATAAATACTGAATATTTAAACAGTTTATATGGAGACACAACATAAGCCAGTCATGAGACACGACATGAGTCAGTCCTGAGACACAGCATAAGCCAGTCTCATATATTGTATAAAACTAAATACTGAATATTTAAACAATTCTAGAAAGCTGAGCTCACACGTTATGTTCATAAATATGGATGCAAATATTTAAACAATATAAATAAATCTAGAACTATATATAGAGGATCCGTTGACGGCATAAACCATCTTGTATACAGAACTATAAATAGACCCATAATATTGAGATGTAAGTAAATCACCCATCATGAGATCCTTTTTACTTACACACACGAATATCGAACCATAAGTAAATCACTCATCTAGAGATACTTTTTACTTACATGATTGTGCTGATAACGTGTTGTAAAATAATGAAGAACAATAGATAAAATAAATAATAAATAATAGGTATGAGAGATATCAGATGAAAGAAGAGAGAGAGAGAGAGAGAAAGAGAGAGAGAGAGAGAGAGAGAGAGAGAGAGAGAGAGAGAGAACATATATATATATTTTTAATTTTTATTACAAACAACAGCCGGGACCGACGAGATGAGGCCCTCCAAGCGCAGTCCGGACAGCAACTCCCACTAGAGGGGAGAGATCACCCACACCAAAGGTGGGACATAACCCCCACAATGGAGGGAAAAGCTTCCCTAAATATAAACCTTGGGCCATGGATCGAATCTTAGTGGGAGAGAGTCTCAGACAGACTCTGGTCACTAAGACTAAGGGCCCGTGTGAGAGAACATATATTCTTGTATTAGATATTTCAGTCACTAAAAAAATTTACGAAGGATATGAAACATATATATATGCAAGAGGGAGTGACGTGAATGATGATTCATTGTCCACTATCCTCTAGTGTCATTACATCATCAGTTGCATCGTTAACTTAAGCACTAAGCAAAGGATGTGACAATTGCCACTAAAGTGGTGTTTAATCCAATATTTTATAACATAAACAAGGAATTAGGAAACAATGAAACATTGCCACTTGGACTTGAGAGTTGACAAACAAAAATAAACCCCATGAACTCTCAAGTTGTTGTTATTTATGTTTTAGAGAAATTGGCACCAATGTCCCCTAGAGCGTACGTGAATTCGTATTTTGCCCCATAAACTTTTTTTTTTTAGGCATTAAACCCTCTGAACTATCGTTTATTGGCAAATAGTTGGGTTTATTCCCCCTGGAGAGGGAAAATCTATAGTCGTGTTTTTCCAATAAATGATAGTTCAAGGGGTTTAATGCCTAAAAAAAAAGTTTATGGGGCAACATGCAAATTCACGCACACTCGGGGGCATTGGTGTCAATTACTCTATATTTTATAGGGTTCAAAAATTACTGTTATTTATATTTTAACCCCTTTTGAGGTGGTATTTTAAGACTATCACTTTTTTAATAAGTTAAGTTTAAATGGGTTCTTTCCAAAAATACACCCCACAACAACCATCTTCATTATTATTATTATTATTATTATTGTCAAAATCCTCCATCAATGGAGGTGAAAGATCTCCAATGGAGGTTGAAATAGACCTCCAATGGAGGTCGATTAAGAAAAAGATGAAAAAAAAAAAGATTTTTTTTTTTTTTTTTATAGGTAATTTCCGAGACTTCTCAGGTAATTTTTGGGACTTTCAAGTATTTCCAAGACTTTTCAAGTAATTTTTGATATTTTTCATGTATTTTCGAGACTTTTGTTAATTTCCGAGACTTTCCAAGTAAACTAAGATTTAAAACCTTTTCCTTACAATCTAAAAATTATTTATTTACATTCTATTTTTTTTTTTTATTAATGACAATTTACGCTCCAAAAATTTCAAGCATTCTCTCCTCTCTCCTCTCTCCGGTTTAAGAAAAAAAGGAAAATTTAGGAACTTACAGCTAATTAACATGGAACTTAACCATTGGATCTGTGACTTTACACAACTTGTTCACCGGTTTCAGTTAGGTTTAATTGGGGTAAAATTAGGAAGTAGAACTAAGCATAGACTTGCACGACTATTCCTTTTCTCATTTTCTGTACACATAATATATTTTTACAGAATATTGGACTGGACTGGCTCCCTTTTGAATTGATACCGTGCATTTATTTTCATTATTCCTTCCAATCTGCATTCATTTTATTTACATTTCAACTTAATGCAAAATTACAGGTTTCTTCTTAAGTTCACTGGGAAAGAAGAAGAAATTAATCTTCTGGGTGATGGAAAGAAGAAGAAATTAATTACAGTTTTCAATTAACAGCAGTAACTATTTACATTCTCAAGCTTTTCTAATGATCAATTGATCTGTTTTGATGTTTATTAATTGTTTTCCTTATACTTAGAGGTCATTCTTAATTATATTTGTCAATTCTAAATTTCTAATCCATTTGTATTAAATTAATTAATTTGAGAAAGAATTGGGCATTGACTCTTGGTTGCCTCTAATAATTCTTATTTCACCATCCAAGTCTTCCTCATCTTTCTTGCTTTTACTTACACAGTTGTAACACTCAAGTTTTCACCAATTTAATCTTATGATTAGGTAGCATTGATACTTGATAGAGTACTGGGATGACTAAAGTTAGATGGAAATTACAATTCAATGCAATATAGCTTCATTTCATAATGTGAATTACACAATAAATTCTCTGATGTTTTTTTTCTTCTTCTAAGATTTGGAAGCTTCTGAGTTTTCTATTGCAATATTCTCTTAATTTAATTAGGTGAAATTATTATTGAACACAATGAAACTTTATTTTGGTCATTGTTAATTACAATTTGGTAGTTGTAGACTTGTAGTCCATTTAGATATAGAAATTTATATTAAATTAATTTTATTACTTGAAACTCACTGAAAATTCAAGTCTATTTGGATGTTTTGAATATAGATTATTTTAATTATACCGAGTCAGTCGGTCATTCTTTATTTATTGTCAATTCTAGTTTATTTTTATAAATCAATTTGCATTATATTAATCATTATATTAATAATGATTAGGTAGCTTTGAGATAAACTAGTCAAATGAATTGATGCTAGCAAATAGAGTACTAGGACTGACTAGATCAAGGTTTAATTTTTATTCTATAGATTTCAAAATGATTGGTTGCTGATGTTTCAAAATTGATTTATTAATTTATTGATTTATTTATACTTGGTCATTCTTAATTATATTTGTCCTTTTCTAATCCATTTTATATAAATCAAATTGTATTAAATTAACCATACAATTAGATAGCCTTGAGAAAAAAACAGCTCATATTCTTGGTCTTTTCCTAATCCGTTGACCTTTGAGAATAAAAACATCACATGACACCAAAGTTTATTTGAAAAGGCCGGAAAAAAAATCCGGTGAGTGGTCATGGCTGACACCGGAACAAATAATTGATCAGGTTAGTAGACCTTCACTATTTCAGATTCAAAGAAATATAGTATTTAAGTGATGTTCATTTCTAATCATTTTGGTCATTCCAATTTCTTTGCAGGCTGTGGATTTCAAGAAACCTGTTTATAAGGAAGTTTTGGCGGTTTTTGCACCTCATCTTCAATAATAATGTAAACATGACGATTTCCAATCCATTGAAACATACATAATAATCGTTTCAGAATGTAGACCGGGTATAACATACATATCAGTTTTCCCTTGTTATGATATGCGGTATGAATTTTAGTGATTGTCCGAAGAAATTAAACATAATAAAGTTATTTGTAACTGAGATGTATCTTTTCATTTTGCAATTTTGTGTTTGAATTCAGTATTGTTTTTGAGCAAGTAATTAGTTGGCGTTGAAAACTTTAATGATATAGGCATGCCACGTCATTCTAGAATCCATCTAATAAAATCAAATGAATACTTGCTTTCATGTCTTAGTGTATTTACCCTTTAAATTTAAATTTAGTTGGATCTTATCTCTAATTTTTTCCGGAGTTAAATTCTCTTAATGTAACAAGCTCATCGATATACCGATATAAAGTCTTGTGGATCCCGTTATGGTTTTTGAACGTAAGGAAGGAGGGGATGTATTCACTTGTATCCTAGAAAGATAGTGCGCAAGTATTTACTAGACAAGCTTTAACAATTTAAGCTCATTTACATGATCCGATTAAAATAAAATAAAAAAATCACTAAAAATTGAAAGAGAAGGTAAAATAATTATAAAAAAAAAAATTTCTTTAACGGAAAACAAGTTTTTGGGTGGAAGAATCGGCGTTTTAAAAATAAAATCGGGGTCATAAATAAAACGCCCAGCCCACAAAACATATTAGCCCAGAAATTATATTAACCCAATTAAAAATCAATGACGTGGTTAGTCACCTGACGTGCCCGGGCACGTCAAGCCTTAACAGTGAAACGACGCCGTTTAATACCAGCATTTCTGCACCAGATTGATTAATACCCAGAAGAATATATAAAGGAAATGATAAAGAAGTGAGAGGACTCATCCATTGATGAGTGTTTGGTTGTCGGGTTGGAACTCGAGTGAAAGAAAACCAAATACAATTTGCCGTAAATTGGACACCATACCGATCTCTGGTGGAGAAAGGTATAGGAGGCTAAAACAGACTTGTCATGAGATTGGTAGCTGTTTTCATGCTTGGGTATGTATGTTTTCTCAAGTTTCTTGTATATCTATGAGCTTAGTGATGATTCAGTTTTGGCACATAAACAAAGACTTGTTTGCATGGTTGAAGATTTGACCAAGTAATTCCAAATTCTTTTGAAAATGAACTAGTTGCTTGCATATCAAAACATTTTATTTATATATATTAGTCGATATATCAAACAAAACACATTTCTTAGCAGCTTGCCACTGACTCCACAAGTTAAAGCAACTCTACCAAACTAACATATGAGCTTCAGACTTTGCATACATTGCAAAACAACTCAAGTTAAATCAACAAAAACAATAAACTGTTTACTATATCACTCTTACATTTCTTTGTCCAGGACTTTGTTTATATGATCTGCAACAATCCCTGCAACTATCTCTGGAGAAAACCTTCTGATCATGTCCTCCCTTGCCTTCTTTCCTTTGGCGTTGGCTTCCTCGATATTACTTACCGCTCTCCTCATTAGAGCTCGCAGCTTATCAACAGATGGTTCTGCCCAAAAATGCCCTTTAAACGGCCCTTCCATAACTTGGCTCATTCTATCCACTTGCAATGGATAGCTATTCTCTTCTGTCAAATACTCTGTTGGCCCTGACCAATTCGTTGCAATGACAGGCAAAGACATTGCCATGGCTTCCACAAGAGGCCTCCCCCAACCTTCTCCTCTCGATGAAAGGACAAATGTATCGGCTGCCTTATAAATCCGCGGCAAATCAATTTGAGCAATGTGTGTATCAATCACAAATATTGGAGCCCAACCATCAACTGGTTTTTCTATAGCAGAATCCCCTACAAAGTTCACTATCTTGTTATCAAAATCTCCATCAGAATGATAAGTATTTGTCAGCAAATAAAGAGCAACCCCGTCAGCCTTGGAAAATTCTTTCAAGTATGCTTTCAACAACACATCCCATCCTTTTCTATACTCCCATTTAAATATACTCAAGAACACAAACTCTTTTGAACTCAAATTCGGCTTTCTTCCTCCTAAAACACATTTTCCTATTGTAGCAATATCTAATGGCTCATACTTGAGGGGATCAAAGAACTTAACATCAATAGGTTGAACAATCTTGACAACCTTAGTTGGATCAACCCCACTTTGTACAAATGTGGACACATGAAATTCTGTAGGAACCCAAACGAAATCCATCCGGTTACATCGCTTTACATGTTCAGGATTTACCCTATCTGTCTCAAACATGGTTCTACCAACTACAGACCTGAAATCACCATAACCAGTTGGTGGACAAGGAAGGGTTTGAAACAATGGTGGGTACCAAGCACCAGGCTCACTATGGCAAATAACAATAGTTTCATCTTCTCTACATTGAGTTTTATGAAGCTCAAAAGCCAAGGTCTTCATATCTTGAGGGAGTCCCTCCCAAAATTCCAAAGACTCTAGATCACCATGTTGTTTAATAGCCAATTTAAATCTAGGATTTTGAACATGTTCACTGAGGGCTAAAACATAGGACCAAGATTCTGAGCTATACCCACCACCGGAAAGAAAGGGAGCCATCCATAGAACACAATGAGATGGCTTAAAATTGGAATTCGATTTCTGGGTTTGTTGGGGTTTTGGTGTTTGGTGAAAAAACCCTAAAATTGATTGAAAAAAGGTTGGGTGTGTAGTGAGGGTTGATTTCAAGTGTTGGACTTTATAATAATAGTTTGTTTTGGGGAAACTGAAGGAGATTGCTAGAAAGAGAATTAGGATGGATGATGAATACATGATTAAAGTTTTCAACTTTGAAGATTCCATCGGGTTATTGGGTTGTTGTTGTTGTTGTTGTTGGTTTTCATGGGCAATCATGATAATAGATCGACAGACTTCAATCAAATGTATAATTTACTTTTAAGAAGAAAAAAAAATGAATTGCTGGAAACAAGACAAACCTATGAAGAACAGGAGGGAGAGAGAGAGAGAGAGAGAGTACCGATTAAATGAATAACGAGGAGGAAAGTTGCAGCTGGAGCTGAGGATTGAAGATCGGAGAAACAAGGAATTAGGAAACAGTGAAACACTGCCGCTTGACTTGAGAGTTGACAAACAAAAATAAACCCCATGAACTCTCAAGTTGCTGTTATTTATATTTTAGAGAAATTTGCGCCAATGTCCCTTGGGGACTTGGGGTCCATGTGAATTCATTTGTTGCCTCAAATTTTTTTTTTTTAACTATTAAACCTCTTGAACTATCATTTATTGAATTATTGGCAAACAGTTGGGTTTATTCCTTCCTGAGAGGGAGCATCTATAGTAATATTTTGCCAAACTATAAAATAATATTTTAAAGGGTTCAAAAATTACTGTTATTTATATTTTAACCCTTTTGATGTGGTATTTTAAGACTATGACTCTTTTAATAAGTTAAGTTTAAATGACATTTAAAATTGGTTCCTTACAAAAATACCCCCATAGTAACCTTCTTCACTATTTTGTTTTTTGTTTTTTGTTTTATTTTTTGGTCAAAATCCTCCATCAATGGAGGTAAAAGACCTCCAATGGAAGTTGGGTTGAAATCGACCTCCATTGGAGGTTGATTATGAAGAAGATGAAAAAAAAATTGTAGGTAATTTTCGAGACTTTCAAGTATTTTCGAGACTTTTCAGGTAATTTTTTAGAATTTTCATTTATTTCCAAAACTTTTAGTAATTTTTGAGACTTTTTGGGCAAATTAAAATTTGAAAGCTTTTCTTTACAATCCACAAATTATATATTTACACTCAAATTAATTTTTTTTTTATTAATTACAATTTTATTTTGAATTAAAATTACTAAACAAGACAAAAAAAATTCTAAAGACACTCCAAACTAATTAAATTATTTTTAAAATAAATTCTCTCTTCTAAATCCTTAGATTAAATATTACGTATTAAACTATCTCTCCTAAATCTTTTGTTACCATATTAAACACTCTCTCCTAATTATTCCATATCTCCATTTTTCAAAAAAAAAAAAAAAAAAAAAAAAAAAAATCCTATCTCCATACTTTCTCCATCAATAATGAAAGAATAAAAAAACTTATAAATATTTTAGTCTTTTTTACTAACAGTAATATATATATATATTTAAAAAGTCAATACAAATACTTTGTTTTTCAAGGAAAAAAAAAAAGATATATGAAAACTTGATTTGTTGCAACTAGGTTCTATTAAACTCATAATTTATAAGACTAATAAAAGAATTAAAATTCTTTAGGCAATCAAATACCTACAAAAGTAACAAAAAAATATTTTCATATTTTGATTTTTTTTTTTTTTGAAAAATAGGGTAATTGTTTTTTGAGTTTTTTTTATAATATATACATATATACGGTTCATAAAAATAAGCTTATTTGTAAGTTTTTTTTTTCCTTAACTATTATACCCTGTTTGATTTTTTCACCAAACATTGAATGACGCTTAATATGTTCCATTCAGTTATTTTGTTTAATTTTTTAAGTATTAAAATCACTTAATGAGTACCTAAAACCACTTGTTTTGAAAAGTGAAATTTTTTCAATTTTCACTTAACAGAAATTCAGGAGAATTTAATACCAAGTTTTAATTCAAAAACTATCCTCATTAATTTAATCTTTTCCCAATTTTGTTATCCATAAGCTATCAGTTTCTTAGAGCATAAGTCTACCTCCCAATTTCTAGGAAGTTTCAGTCAACGACTCAAGGTACGTTCTCTTCCAAGTCAAATGATCATCTTCTGGGATTCATCACTGAAACTTCCTTTACATGTTCCTCGTCAATTCACAATTGCAAGGAGAGTTACAATTACTCGGGGCATGCTACGATACGAATAAGAAAGTGGTGTTGTACCGTACAACACCTGTTTTAAAAAATTTCAACCGGTTAAAAGAGAAAATAAGAAAATATGGTTTCACCCGCAACCAGTTACACAAGTTTCTTACCCAAACAAAACAAACTCTGCCTCTCTCCTCTCATTCTCAATCTAGGTTTCTCTCCCAACTCTCTTTCTAGATCGTCTCTTAATCTCAGTTTGGTTTCTGGCATTCAATTTCTAGGTGTGAACGCTGTATCTTGGTGGCTGGACAAGGGTGCATCTCAATCATCGATTCCAAAACTAAACGGTAATTTATTGTTGTTTTGTTTGAAGATTAGGGTTTTGTATAATTGTTTATAAATCTGACACAAAAATAGCTCTCTCTATCTCTCTCGCTTTGAATTCCTGAAAATAAGGAAAATAAAATCTCATAGCCTAACGGTCATTCATCTTCAATTGGTTGTTGATCTCCCAGATCAAACTCGGGAAGGTGTCGGAAGATCGCAATCACCAGGTTTTGGAGCTAAGCCATGGAGAGTACTCAGTTTTGGACTGGTTTCAGAGCAAGATCGGCCACTGAGAAGACCCGAAACCGATCCTCTAGTTTCGAACAAAGAAGATCTGAGCTAGGTGTCATCGGTCTTTCTTCTTTCTTCAATTGGTGGTCTGGAGTCAGTCCTTGAGGGCTTCAATGGCGGCGAGGGCGCGTGGGAGAGCAGACCGAATTCCACTACAGAACATGGTAAGCTTTCCCTTCCTTAGTTTGCTTCAAATTTTTGCCCACATCCTCTGTTGTTTGTGTTGTTGAGTTAGTTTTAGGTTTTGCGACAGTGTTTACAGGTGGTTCATTTGACCAAGGTCTGGGTTTGATTCAAACGAGCCCTAGGTCATTGAATTCCAAAAATGAGAAGGTAATTTTTTGGTAATTATATTTTGTTCAATATCAAGAATAATGTTCTTGTTCATATACTTTTTTTTTTCTTTTTGAAGATGTGGGTTTTGTATATTAGCATGGTTTTTAAAATCGTTTTGGGCTACGGTTTTGGGCATGTTAGTATAAAAAACTGTGAAATTAAAATTGTTTTTGTTTTGCTTAAATGTTAATATTGATGTCATGTTGATTGTATCTTTATAAAATCAAAGGCCGAGTTCATTTATTGTCTAATTACATAAAGTTTGTGGTTCTAATGAATCTTCTTGATTTGAGTTCTAGGTGGTTGCCAAAACCTCATGTGTCTATCCAAAGGATGCTGGCTTATCTTCATGAACCAAGGGTTCTACAGAATTTAATATGTCGATATGATATGAATGAAATATATGTGAGTACTAGTAAATGATTTCCCCTATCCTCTTCTTTCTTGGTTTACAGTTTCGTAAATGCATTTTAGAGTGTGTAAGTGTTGTTAGATGCTTGGTGTCATTATAACAATGTTCATGCCTATCTCTATTATCTGTTGTGGCTCTGGAGTTAGAGCATATTGTCATCTAATTTTTTTGGTATTTGTCTGCTTGATTTTGTATATTAAGCTAAACTCACAAATGGTGATTCTAGACTTATACAGGAAATATATTGATTGTTGTGAACCCTTTCTGAACACTTCCTCATTTATATGATAGTCAAACGATGGAACAGTATAAAAGGGCAGCTTTTGGTGAGCTGAGTCCTCATCCTTTTGCTGTTGCAGATTCTGCATAAGTCATGCAATTTTGGTGAGTGGGGAAAGTGAAGCCAGTAAAACAGAGAGTATGAAGATGCTAATGTGTTATCTTGCCTATATGTGAGGAAGAATGGGAACTGAAGGTCATTCTGTTGAGCAGAAGTTCTAGAGGTAGTAATTTTATTACATTTTTTACTTTTCCAGCTTGGTGGCATTCGAATTGTTTTTATTGTTTCATGCCAAGATGTTGTCTTTTTTGATAGGCAGTGAGCCTAAACAAATGAAATGTCATATTCATTTCATTTTTTTTTTCTTATACTTTTTTGTGCCTCCTCTTTGTTTCTTAGTCCAACCCTGTTCTAGAAGCATTTGGGAATGCAAAGATTGTCAAAAACAATAATTCAAGGTTTGAAATGGTTCTAGGATTTTTATTGCATAGTTTGTATCATTGCAAATTCTATCTTCAATTGAGTGGTTTTGTAATTGTAGTCGTTTTGGTAAATTCGTGGACCTTTAGTTTGATGAAAGGGGAAGGATTTTAGGGGCAGCAGTTAGAACTTATTTACCGGAATGTTCTCATGTATGATCCTGAGAAATTATCAATGCTTTTAGATGCTTTGTTCAGCGCCAGATGAGGTAAATTAATTGCATCTTATTTCGGTGAACCATTCTTGTTTGATGAAGTTAATTCTTCTTAAAGTACAAGTTTTGATGTGACTTTCATCTGCTTTTTTCTACTTATTCCTCTAAAATATCTAGAATGCTCTTGTACAATGTGATGCCTAGATAATATAACTTGAGTTTTTCTTTCTCTTCTGTTCGGTGGCTTGTGAAGCATTGATTTCGGTTTTGTGCATTCCATAAGTGTATAAAGACTTTTGAGTTGTATTGCTGGCTATATTTTGGTGCTCTTGGGGTGAAAGTACATTAAAAATATTTTTATTTTCTTCCACACAATTCAATTTTAAAGGACTTATATGTTAGAAACTCCACACGCCGGTCCAACAATAATGGTTTCTTATTGACTTATACTTTTGATTTCCATAGAGAAGTACAACATGAGAGCATGTTGTCCTTGTTAATTTAGTTATATTATTCGATTAGAGATTCTTGACATGATAATGATGTTAATAAGAGATGAATAGATTTCAAATTCTTGATTTGTGATGATGTAGATTTTTAAATTTTAAACTTTTATTAGGAGATTCTCAAAAACTCTATTTTTTTTATACAACCCTCTATTTTTTAATTTAAATGAAACACTCTAAATTAAAAACTTGAGGGTCGTTTTTGATAAAGGTCAAACCTTATGGATTTTTTTGCAATTCTCACTTTAATTGTTGGAAACAAATTTTTCCATGAAGTAAATAGGTTGTTTCCTTTTATTAATATTGTTGTTATATATATAAACACATGTGTGTGTGTTTTTATAACATAATAACTTCAATAGGTTATTCTCACCATGATACTCACAATTCAAGATCATCGGCATTAGGGGTGTGCAGGATCCAATCTAATCCAATACAATCCATTGGATCGGATCAAATCCATTGGGTTGGATCAGATCCAGATAGGTGATTGGATCGGATTAGATCAGATTAGATCCTAAATTCTAAGATTTATTAGATCGGATCGGATCGGATCGGATCTTGGATTTCCGTTTGGAAATCCGTCGAATCTGCCAATCCGCCTGAAATATTAGGCCTTATTTTTATATTATGCAATTTATTTTATCCACTACTTTCTAATGTAAAGGCCCAACTAAAATACAATTTCTAATGTTACTATTTTGGATTTTCTTTCTCAATTTCTCTATAGGCAACAGTCCACCATCTTCTTTTCTTCTATTTTTCTTCATCAACATCACAGCTTATTAAGTTTACATTTGGAGCTGATGTATAATGTTTATAAACTTATTGAATTATATAAAGTTTACAAGTTATGTCATGTATTTTTTTAATGTTAATTTTATTTGAATTAATTAGTAATGTTTGAATAATTTATTTGATTTTATTTATTTTAGATTATAACTTTTATATATTACGAATTACTTTATATTAATTCGAACCATCGGATCATATTGGATTGGATCGGATCGGATTGGATCCCGTTATAAAATTTGATCGAATCAGATTGCAATTTCTTCGATCCAATCGGATTGGATCGGATCTTGGATCATGGCAAATCCATTAGATCCGATCCGTCGCACACTCCTAATCGGCACCTGTTTTAAGGATATGATTATTTTTGATACAATATTACTATGCATTACCCTAACCCAATCGCTAGAAATTACTCAGTAATCGCAACATATAGTATTAGGCCAACAAAATCTATTTCTATGTTTGGTATGCTCAATTGTCCTTTAGAGATGTGTACTAAAAGTGGATAATCACTCGATTTATATTTGTGGCATATTTTGTACAAAATGGTTGTCGAGTGTGTTGGAGAACCATACTTTTTCTCTTATAATCCTGTGAATGCAATAACTTTTACCATAATAAAGATCATGTTTTATGTTGACTTTTTTGTGGCTGGATCAATTATAATCATAAATGCATAGGATGTTATGTAGAGTTCCAAAATAATACTATCTTATGGTGAAGACAGGTTATGACAACTAGGATTAAAACTGAGAGGTATATCTTGCCTAAATTCTCTCATTTTGATAATGAGGAATTGGCTACTTTTTTTTTTTTTTTTTTCTTTGTCATATACTTGTTTTGAACCATTCTCACATGAGTTAATTCCATAAATCAAGTTCAAGATTGAGGTATAGCATTAAGCATATATTATCTTGAAGTCATTATAATGGTTACCCCTTCCTGTTTCAATTATACTCTTATATGTACATGATGTTTATCCTCTCGTTAGAAAGGTTACCTAGTATATTTCAGTTTGTTTTCTGAGTAAATGAGAGTTTGTGCATTTAGTAGGTAGATAAATAATAGAGAAAGAAATGTTTAATTGCACTATTGTCTTGGCAATTCTTGAATCTTTTGTTGTCTTGGCAATTCTTGTATAATTACATTTTCATTCATAAGAGTCTTGCATTTCAAGCTTCTTGCTAGTGTTTTTATCATCTTATGGCATTACACCAGTCATTATTGAACCTTATTTTGTACAGGTTATGCTGAATTTGAAGATTTTGAAGAGTGAAGACTAAGCATGTTGCTGGGACTTTAGCAAAAAAAAAAAATATTGACAATGAGGTATAATTGTTAATTATTTAAATTGTCACCGGAAATTTTAAACTGCAATTGAGAGGAAATATTGACGATGTGGGAAAATATTTTTATATTAACTGTTAATGGTGTTAGAATTTTTTAAAATTAATTTTCCTGAATTTTATTATTAATTGTGTAAATATTTATTCATTATATTAATTGATTTTTTTTTTTTTTTGAGATAAAAAGATTCATTAAGTAAAATCAAACTACAAAATACTCGGCCAATCAGCTAGAACTATAGAGAAACAACAGCGGGTTAACCCCTACGAGCAAAGAAATAGAAAGGAAACCATAACACAAAAGGAGATGGAGGATGATAATCTACATACTCAAGGAGACAAAGGGATTTTTTCTAAAATCATATTAATAACTAATTTGATATCCCTTCGCTTCTGTAAAATCCAGTTATAGCATTGTCAACATAAACCAAAATAGTTAGAGGAAATTATTAATACTAGATATACCCATTCATTGTTGTTGTAAGTGTCATTTGGATTATACTCCTTATTGTCTCCATGTGTTGTGTCTGCCTCATGCCACCTTAAGTGTCCTTTATTGTTCAAATTCATATGTCCAGTTCCATTGCTAAACATTCCATGACTTATATCCATATTACTACCTACAAGCCATGAACATTTAATAGTTCGTGCAAATTGATTAACATAATGTCAGGATATAGTTACTTATGTAATATTGAACAATTACTTATTAATTTTACTTACTTGGAGAAGGTTCAGAGGCGGCTCAAACGATAGCTGCTTGGGAATCATCTGCTGAAGGTTTCATGTTTGTAAGAATGACATTTAGGTCCATAGAAATCTAGTGGAAAACTCTCGAGTTTGAGTGTAGCGTGATTTGAAGAAATAAGAGTGTTTTTGCAAAGACTTAATTTTCAAAGTTTTTATGCTGGAGAAATTTTGGTTGGTGGAAGGGTTGGTGATCCACATAAATAAGGTAAAGACTTAGTAATAGTAAAATAAATTTTCTTACAATTTGAAGTGTGTCATTGATAGAGACCTCATGGCAAGCTCACTCAGATCACCATAAAGTTGCCTTTATCATGCAAAAATGATTTGGAGAAACTGAGAAGATAGCGATCCCAGGGCGAGCTCACTCAACTCTACTCAAGGTCACCCTTACAAGGCAAAACTCCATCCAAAAAGCCAAAAAGATAGCGAGCCCAGGGTGATCTCCTCCAGATAACCCTAAGCTCGCCTTTCTAACATAGAAGATCAGTCAGACCTGAGGTGAAAGTGACCTCAAGGCGAGCCTAGAGCGACTTCACCAAGCTCGCTTTCTTCCTGATCTATAAGTAGAACGACATCGTTTATCAAAAGGCGACTTCACCAAGGTCACCCCAATTTTGTCCGTTCTTCTACTTGGAGCCAAATTTTGGAGCATTACCTTGCTTAATGAGATGCTTTTGGGTTGTGTCTTTGGAGGCTTTTTTTTTTTTTTTTTTTTGCATGTGTTGAATCCCTGAGTGGCTGAGTGTAGGAAACAGTTATACTAGTTAAAGCTACACCACATTACCGTGAATGAACGGCACATGAAATGACCATTCATTGTTGTTGTACGTATCATTTGGATTATACTGATCATTGTCTGTTTGTGTTCTATCTGCCTCATGCCACATTGAGTGTCCTTCAGTGTTCAAATCCACATGTCCAGTTTGGTTGCTAATGTTAGATTTTTATCTTTAAACTATTTTCGCTATTTAAGCATTGTCGTTTTATTGCTTTATGAACATATGTGTTTATTTTGGATTACTATTTTGGTTTAAGTTATATTTCTTTGTATTTTCTCTTTCTGTATTTATTTATTTGTTTTTATAGATTAAGAGTGTGGATGACCTTTGTGCATATTTTTTAAATGGTGTGTCGGTTGTGCGTTTGACCTCCCGCTTTTATGCAAACATTAAGGACATTGTTCAGATTAAGTTTGGGGGTGCGGCCATGGATTAAGTGTCTATTTTTCCATGAGTATTTTGTTTGTTCTCATTTATTTGAATTTTTTGTACATTTTATGCTTCATTTTGTGTTAGTAGACTAAAAACATTTTAATCTTTTCAAAGTGTAAAAGTTGTTAAAAAGTAAAGCAATATAAAATTTAGCACAAAATGATTAATCTAATAATTAATCAAAACTTTTTTATTTTATATTATATTAAACAATTTAATATTTTAATTCATATTTACGTTGACTTGTTCACCCAACAAGTTTAGTGTTAGGATTAAAGTTAAAGATAGTTAATCATCATTGCTTGCACGCACCCTACCAGACTCGAAAGTGTCTTAGTAATTGGGTATTATAGATCACTAGTGTTGAAAAGAAAAAATATTGGGCATGAAAAACATTTTAATCTTTTCAAAGTGTAAAAGTTGCTAAAATGTCAAGCAATGTCACAATTTAGCACAAAATGATTATTCGAATAATTAATCAATATTTTTTATTTTATTTTATATTAAACAATTATGACATTTTATTTTATTGCTTGTATGCACCTTACTAGACTCGAAATTGTCTTAGTAATTGGTATTCTAGATCACTAGTAGTGCTGAAAAGAAAAAGAATAGCACAAAAAGCATTTTAATATTTTCAAAGTGTAAAAGTTGCTAGAAAGAAATGTGACACAAAATGATTAATCGAATAATTAATCAAAATTTTTTATTTTATATTAAACAATTTAAATTTTTTATGTAGATTTACGTTGACTTGTTCACCAAATAAGTTTAGCGTTAGGATTAACATTAAATTCGTTCAGCCTACGTTGAACTTGTTCATGAAGGTTTACGTTGACTTGTTTCTGGAACAAGTTTAACGTTAGGATGAATGTTAAACTTATTCAACCTACGTTGAACTTGTTTATGAAGGTTTACGTTGACTTGTTCCCGGAACAAGTTTAGCGTTCAGGATGAAAGTTAAACTTGTTCAACCTACGTTGAACTTGTTCATGAAGGTTTACGTTGACTTGTTCTTGGAACAAGTTTAACGTTCTGGAATAAGTTTAACGTTCTGGAACAAGTTTAACGTTTAGGAACAAGTTTAACTTTAGGATGAACGTTAAAATTGTTCAACCTACGTTGAACCTATTCATAAAGGTTTACGTTGACTTGTTCCTGGAACAAGTTTAACGTTAGGATGAAAGTTAAACTTGTTCAACCTACGTTGAAATTGTTCATGTAGGTTTACGTTAACCTTAGGAAGAACGTTAAACTTGTTCAACCTACATTGAACTTGTTCATGAAGGTTTACGTTGACTTATTCCCAAAACAAGATTAATGTTAGGATGAACGTTAAACTTGTTCAACCTACGTTAACTTGTTCATGAAGGTTTACGTTGACTTGTTCCCATAACAAGTTTAAAGTTGGGATGAACGTTAAACTTGTTCAACGTCAACCTACGTTGAACTTGTTTATGTAGGTTTATGTTGACTTGTTTCCGGAACAAGTTTAACATTAGGATGAACGTTAAACACGTTCAACCTACCTTGAATTCGTTCTTCAAATTCAAATTTTCTCAATTTTTATTTTATTTTATTTAAAAATTATTTTTTCAAATAATATATTATTTTATTTTATTTCAAATTTTTCACATATTAAAATTAATTTTTCATATTTTTTTTTTATAAAATATTATTTTTAGGGGTTTTTACAATTTGGTCCCAATCTAATTGGGAAAAGTGTTCAACAAATTGGTCCTAATTTTTTACTAACCTTAGGACCAATTTGTTATATTTTGAATTATATTAGGATCAATTTATTGAAAAATCAATTAACAAGTAAAAAAGTATCTTTTCCCAATTAGATTGGGACCAAATTGTAAAAACCCCTAATTTTTATTAATTATTATGTAATATAATATAATTATATTAATATATATATATATATATAATATTATACATGCAGCAACCGGTTTCAATCGGTTGCTTTTTGGGTTGTCATGCTGTAATATATATTCTATTATTTTTTTGTTAACTTTTTCAAGTGTTGTATAGTTTAACAAATATATATTATTTGTACCATAGATAAGGCCCAATTACTCACACATATATATATATATATATTCTATTTGTACAAAAGTGACTTGTCTTGTGCATGTTATCCACACTTTTTCCACGAACATTAATTAATTAATTATCTATAGCTTTTCTCTTTGAACAAGCCACAATTATTTTGTTATATATATGGCGTTCTTGTTGAGTCACACAGACACGTACGTACAAACATGATGAATAATGCTTTTGGGCTTTTATATAATATTGGATATGTTTCTATGTTAAACTTATAGATTTCCAAGGATACAATATATTTTGGGGTTCAAAATTTTTTTATCACTATTTGGAGCGGTTTTTGTGAGAATATCACCACTTTACTAATTCAAGTTTAAAAGGCACCTATTTAGATGATTAGACAAAAATACCCTTATTTAATCAGTTTGTGTCTTTTCAAATTTAGAAAGAAAACAGTTGACAGAGAGAACAATAGAGAGAGAAAGCATCGGCTGCAAGAAATACGTCTGAAAACTTCACGGCGAACAACAAAAACCACATCAAAACAACAACCAACATAAACTTATCAACAACAAAAACGAAATCAAAACATAAGCATACCCTAAAAAGGCTCATAAAAGGCTCGAACACTAATAAAAAAAGTTTCGGAGATACAAAAAAAAAAAACTAATGGTTAAAAAGGCTCGAAAATGCTCGGAGATACAAAATTAACAAAAAAAAACCGATGGTTAAAAAGACTCGGAAAAGGCACTAAAATGCTCGAAAAAAGTATGAAAAGGTTCGAAAAATGCACGAAAAGGCTCAAAAAAGGTATGAAAAGGCTCAAAAAAGGCATGAAAAGGCTCGAAAAGGCTCAGACACTAATAGAAAAGTCTCGGAGATACAAAATTAACAAAAAAAAACTTATTGTTAAAAAAACTCGAAAAAGCTTGGAAAAGACTCGAAAATGCACGAAAAGGCTCGAAAAAGACTCGAACAAAGCTCGAAAAGGCACGAAAAGGCTCAAAAAAGCTTGAAAAAAAGGCTCGAAAAAAGGCTTCTTTTAATGAAGTGTTCGTGTCTTTTCATACACTACCCGAGTCTTTTCATGAAGTGTTCGAGCCTTTTCATACACTGCCCGAACCTTTTTGTTCGAGCCTTTTCATGAACTTATATGCTTTTCAAAAGACTAAATGAAAAGGCTCGAGCATTTTCAATTGTTCTCCGAGCCTTTTCAATTAGTCTCTGAGTCTTTGTCATTTAAATTCAAAATTCACACAACCAGCTTATGGTTTACAAAACACTTGGAGAACAAATGAAAAGGAACTCATGACTGGGTTTTAAATTGAAAAAAAAAAGCTCTGGGGGCGCTGCCCTCTGCACCCTCGAGAGCTGACCGGGGAGCTCAACCCTCGAATGTGTCTGCGTAACGCCACAAAACTAATTATCCAATGAAGTTGTATTGATAATGTTATGATATTCAACCTCCATTGGAGGTCTATTATAGAGGAAGATGAAAGAATAAAATATCAGAAAACTTCAAAGTAAGAAAGATAATGTGTAAAATAAGGGCAATTTTGGTAGTTCACCATAACAGGTGCCTTTTAAACTTAACTTATTAAAGTAGTGATTTTCTCACCACATCAGTTCAAAAAGGTGACAGTTTTCACCAATTCCATATATATTTTGCATATATATATATATATATATATATATATTATTATGGTTTGCCTCATTTAACATTATTGGTGGATGTAAATCAACAATAGTAACCATTACAATGAGATATTGTTATTCATTGATAATGATATTCAATTTAGAACAAAAAAAAAAAAAAAAAAACCAACATGTCCACAAACCAACCAATCCAGAATAATATAAGTCTGAAATATTATTAATAACTAAATAAATTTATTTTATAATTAATTTACATTTTAGAGTTGTCCTTAATATATTAAAATGTAAATATATATCAAATAATTGTTAGAAGGGTATAGATGTAAAAGTATTTATTTTCATATATTTATAACTTAAAAAAAAAAAAAAAACAAACAAACAACTTATCACTTATATTTAGTTTTCAGTGGAAAAAAAAAACAAACATGTTTTTCAGTTTTCAGTTTTCAGTTTTCAATCACTATTCAATATTCAGTAACATTCAGTACTGTGTAGTCCTTAAACAAAAAATCAAACGAGGCCTTAGTCTTACTTGAGAAATAATGGAGATCGAAAATTAGAGATATGTATTGGAGGAGAGAGAGTTTAATATGGTAATTAAAAATTTAGGATAGAGTGTTTAATATGTAATATTTAATCTAATGATTTAGGAGAAATATTTTTTTTTAATAATTTAATTCAAAAAATATTACTCAGCTCCTCGGATGAATCCAAAGCCTAGATGATTCGTTCTAACTTTTATTAAAATAAAATGGAGTGTCTTTAGAAATTTATTTATTTTTTAAATGGAGTGTCTTTAGAATATAAGTGTCAAAAGATAAAAGGATAATCTCGGAACAAAAGGAAATGCCTTTAGAATTTTTTTTTTAATTTAAATTTTGAAAATGTAGTGTCTTTAGAAAAGAAGTGTAAAAAGAAAAAATTGAATTGTCCAAAGAAGTTCTCTACAAAAATTTCAAGACTTTTGGTAATTTCCGAGACTCTTTTATAATTTCTGAGACTTTTTGGACAAAAATGAAAATTTTGAAATGGCCAAATCCAAAAGTCTCGAAAAATTTTATTTTTGTCTAGAAAGTCTAAAAAATTATCAACGGTCTCGGAAATTACCAGAAAGTTTCGGAAATTATCAGAGGTCTAGTGCTTTGGTTCTTTATTCAATTGGGAATTAAATCTATAAAAATAGATATAGAGAGTAAACAATAGGATATATTGAAGTGATTATTGTTAACTAAGGTTAGTTTTGGTATTTAAAGGGTGTAAATAGTAAATAATTAATTTTAGATTTTTTAATATGGGTGTGTGGCAAGTAATTATCAGGTGTGATAAGAATTTTTTGGATGGCAATAGAAGAAAAAAAAAGAGTTCTCCATATAAACAAGGGAATTGATTATGAAAACATAAGTAAAAAAAAATAATAATAAAAATAATAATAATAAATCGAAACTTGGGGTAGTTTATGCATTTTAATTGAGAGTTTCTCCTTACAATCCAATATTTTTCTTTTAAAACTTCATTTGTCATTTTTAAAAAAAAATTAAATTTAAAAACAATTGTATAGACACTTCTTTTTTTCCTTCAAAATTATCTTTTTTTTCTTTTGGCACTTATATTCTAAAGACATTTCATTTTATTTTAATATTACCTATTTGAATACTTTTCTTTAGAAAATTTGAAATGAAAAATAAAAAATAGAAGTGAAGTAATCAAATAAAAATAAAACTGAGAATAAAACTGAACAAAAGTAAGAAGATTAAAAGAATAAGAAAACTGTTTTAGATATCAATATGTAAAAATAGAAAAACAATATTTTTTTTTTCTCTTTTGGATTTTAAGTTAAGTAAAAAAATAATTTTAAATATATTTTTCTCAAAAAAAGATTATATATATATATATATATATTTTTTTTTTCCAATGATGGTGATTATTGAATGTAGGTGGTATTTGAGAAATTGATTTCAAGTTTGGTTGAACTGTAAAACATGAAAACTCTTTTATATATAAAAAACTAGTGATGATAGTGAATGAGGGTTTGACGGTGTGTGAGAAAAAAAATATTTTGAAAAGAAGAAGAAAAAAAAAAACTTGTTTTAAAAAAAAAAAAATGGTTTAAAGTGTTTTTAGAACTTTCTTGTTTGGTAATTTTAATTTAGGTAAAAATTATCATTAATAAAAAAAAATTAAAATTAAGTATAAACAGGTAATTAATAGATTGTCAATAGTATTTCTCCTTTTAATTTCGTTTTATTAAAAGGCAATAAACATGTTTACCCCTCAATCGTTAAATTCTAAAGGTACATCACTAATGGTACGGGTAATTCGTATAATTTCAGGTAAAGGTTCTATATCTAAACTTTTGTACAATTTGTCCTATTATTTTAGTTTTTTATTTAATAATAAAATAGGTTTAGGGCGCATTTACTAATCGGGAATGAGAAAAATCGGAAACAAGTTCCACCGGAAAGGGAATGGAAGGGAATCAGAATTAAGTTACTAAATACAATTACTGAGTTTACTAATTTTTTTAGAATTAGAGATGAAATCAAATTTATATAAAATTGATTACAAAAATACCCATTATGCACAATATATATATATATATATATGTATATATGAGATGTATGACTGTAACTAATAAAAAAAAATTTATATTTAAAGAAAAAACAATAGAAATACAAAGCAAAAGCAATATGAATTCAAGTCAATTCAATTTTTTTTTTCCCGTAGTACAATGTTTTGATTTTCATCAAACAAATATATTTTTTTTAATTAACAATTCACACACACACACATGTAAAGTAAAAATCAACAGCAAAGTATATAAATATAAAAATATATATATATAGTTATTTATACGGTACCGTTCCTATCAGAACATCCTTATATAACTTTATCAGGATATTGAATGTGAGCCACTCATTTATAAAAGTGATTTGACAAGTGCATACATACCAAGTCAAAGTATGTAAAACGAGTGGCTCATATTCAATGCCCTTATATAATTCTATCAGGGCATTCTCATCGGAAAATTTTCGGTTATTTATATATTTATATATGTATATATAGTTATTTAAAAAAAAAAAGTGGGGATATTTTAGTAAAAACTTATGAATTCCCTTTTCAATCAAGAAAGGGAACTTGATTCCTAGGGTGAGTGAGGGGAATCAAGTAGGGGTGTGTGGCAGATCGGTTCCAATGGATTTGCCATAATCCAAGATCCGATTCAATCCGATTGGATCGAAGAAATTACAATCCGATCCGATCCAATTTTATAGCGGGATCCGATCCAATTACTATTTGATCGGATCGGATCCGATCCAATCCAATATGATCCGATGGATCGAATTAATATAAAATCATTCGTAATATATAAAAGTTATAACCTAAAATAAATAAAATCAAATAAATTATTCAAACATTACTAATTAATTCAAATAAAATTAACATTAAAAAATACATGACATAACTTGTAAGCCCTTTATATAATTCAATAAGTTTATAAATATTATAAATCAGCTTCAAATGTAAACTTAATAAGCCGTGATGTTGATGAAGAAGAATAGAAGAAAAGAATATGGTGGATTGTTGGCTATAGAGAAATTGAGAAAGAAAACCTAAAATAGTAACATTAGAAATTGTATTTTGGTTGGGCATTTACATTAAAAAGTAGTGGATTAAATAAATTGCTCAATATAAAAATAAGGCCTAATATTTCAGGCGGATTGGCGGATGCGGTGGATTTCCAAACGGAAACCCAAGATCTGATCCAATGGATTTTAGAATTTAGGATCTAATCCGATCCAACCCAATGGATTTTATCCGATACATGGATTGTATTGTATTGGATTGGATCCTGCACACCCCTAGAATCAAGGGCACGTTTACTAATCGGGAATGGATGGAATCGAAATCAAGTTCCACTAGAAAGGGAATGAAAGGGGATCGGAATTAAGTTGCAAATTCAATTACTCTGTTTACAATCTTTTTTAGAATTAGAAATGGAATCAAATTTATACAAAGTTGATTACAAAAATACCCATGTACACAAAATAGTTGTATATATACATATACATATAAGTGATGTATGAGTATAGCTAATAAATAAATAATTTTTTTTTTTTTCACAATTTGGTTTTTGCTACAGCATAGTTTTTTTTTTTTTTTTCAATTTTTTTATAATATATATATAGTAAAAATGAACGGTGAAGAGTGAAGTGAAAAAAATGAGTGAACTGCCAAGTCTATATATTTATATACGGTGAACTAGTGAAGAATAATAAAAAAAAAATTAAAAAAAAAGGAGAGACCTGCGAATTGTTTGTTGGTCCATAAGGGGTGTTTCTGAAATAAAAGCATTTTTATCTAGACATCCAATAATAGTTCAAAGGTGAGGGGATGTTTTTAATATTAAACCTATATATATATATCAACTGTTATTATTTAAAGTCAAAATCCAAGCCCTAACCGATTTGCAATGGATTATCTTTGTACTCGTTTCGAAAGGATGGATGAGCCAGACCAGAAAAACACTTTAACTAAGAACAATTCGAAAAAATCAAGGGTTTGAAACGTCGCTTGGTAGAAGATTGGTTCGGAGTCGGATACGAACCTAGGTGCAGTGACGACGACAGCAGCAGTGGCAACAGGTCAGTGAAGGGCAAGGCACCGATTGAACCTAGGTGCAGTGACGACGACAGCATCAGTGGCAATAGGTCAGTGAAGGCTAAGGCACCGATTGAACCTAGGCGCACTTACGATGACGACGATACTCCCTTGGCAGTTGAAGTGATGATTATAGATGTGATGTGCAGTGACGATTACAAATGCGATGCAAGTAGCGGAGGCAGTGAAAACGGCATCTGCCAAGGTGATAGTCAGTCTGGTATGATTATCTAATAAGTTTAGGTTAGGAATATATATATTGTTCGTATGAATTTATCAATGGATATATTTGTTTATGTTTTGTAACCCTAATTTCACCGACCCTAGACCTAGTATAATATATATATTAACTGATATTATTTATAGTCAAAATTCAAGCCCTAACCGATTTGCAATTGATTATCTCGAAAACTTGGATGTGGCAGATCTGAAAATCACTGAAAGTGTTAGTGAACTACCTTGTGGAGAAGGCGAAGACGAAGACGGTTGTTCCATTCGTCCCAAAGCAGCATTGAATAGTCCTGCGTTTGGCCTTGGCGGTCGTAAGAAACGTCGATTGGCAGAAACCAGATGAGTCCTCTCTTATCAAAGGATGTGATGATTGTCTAATAAGTTTAGGTTAGGACTATATCGATTGAGATCTTTATCCATTAAGTTATTTATTTTAACTTATATCTTTGTTTAGGTTTTTATCCCATTTTCAATTAACAATATATTATCTAGTTAAATTTTTATTCCCTTAATCTAATTTCAATCAGTCTTAAAATCAAGATAAAGATAGTTTTGAGTTTTCTTTTTCTTTTAAAAAAGCCCTCAAAGTGGTATGTCTCTGATTACATTTATATATAAACCTAAACACCATTTTAAAAAAAAAAAATTAAGAAGTTTAATTACATTGACATTGACATTCTCTATGATGTAATTTATAAAAATTAAGGTGTGTTTTTTAATAATTAATATTGTTTTATGATTAAAAAATTATTATATGCTCTCTATTCAAGCACTTTTATACACTCGCACGAAAAAACAAATTAAAAATCGGTGAAGGTTGGAACACATATGTTCCGGTTATCCAGAAGCATAATATATATATATATATAGAGAGAGAGAGAGAGAATTAGGCCAATTTTGAGAAGAAAAAAAAAAAAATTAGTGCGATGTCATACAACGCACCCTTCTTGAGAAAAAAAAATGTCCCTAGCTGGGACATTTTGGTACTTTTATATCCGAATAGAGGTTTTTTATTTATTATTATTATTATTTTTATACATGCTATATATATATATAAAGACACTATCATCTTTGCACAGCCGAAACATAGCTTCGACATCGCTTCCAAGTCCATCTTCAGCCATCTGATGTAGAAAATAGCCAATTATAGATCATTCATAGTCGTCATTGGATAATCAAGAATGTAGACCCGACTAGTACCTGGAACACATATCCTTTCTTACCTTCCAATTTGATTCGACTGAGCATTCAGGAATTAACTTGGTAGTCTCATTTTATTTCATTGCTGTCCAGCACAGGGTGACTTTTGTTGAAAAAGTTTCTGCATGATGAGATTCACATTTCACAACGAGAATATGAAGTGTTCTTTTTTTTTTTTTTAATCAAAATTCAAATTTGAATGTCTATGAGGTGTGGCCGAATTCATCAGAAAATAACACTATACAACTTTGATTTCTCTAATTGATAAGGTTATATTTTTTGTTTTCTGGATTTGTGACTAAGAATCCCAAAATCAGAGTTGTATTGAGTGTTATTTTCTGATGAATTCGGCCACGCCCCATATATATTAAAATTTGAATTTTGAAATAAAGAAGGAAAAAAAAAAAAAAAAACTTTATATTCTCGTTGTGAAATGTGAATCTCACCACGGAGAAACTTTTTCAACAAAAGTCAACCTGTGTTGGACAGCAATGAAATAACATGTTTAAATTGAGGATACATGGGTAATTTCACAAATCATGTTGTTACAAATAATTAAACTTTTTCTTGTGGTTTAAAACAAAATTTATATTTAGTAGAGACGAGAGATGTTTTATTTTTCCTTAAAAAAAAAAAAAAAAAAAAAAGAGATGTTTTATTTTCTCCATTTAATTTTGTTGATTTTGGTTACAAGATATAAATGGATCCAACAAAAATAATTTTATTTATTTGTTCGAGAAAAAAAACTAGAATTTCAATTGTTTCAATCGAAGACCCAAGAGACAAAAAAAAAAAAAATTAAAAGATTGAAATTTTGTAGCTTTGATTAAAACCATAATTTGCTCATTGCAAGACATAAAATAGATGCAAAAGGAAACAAAAAATAGAGTAAAATTTGTTTTATCCAGATTAAAAATATAAAATTTAAATACTTCAAAAGTCCAAAGCAAACATAAAATGGAACTGAAGCTTTAAATACCTTTTTTTTTTTTTTTTCCAACACCTCCCAATCCAAATAATGTAATTCTTTGTTGATTTTCCTACCAACCAAACACAAAACATCGTAAAAATTCTCAAAAGTCAGAAAAATCATAAAAGGAGATGGATTGATTTAAGATAATCTCACACACTGTAAGCTTCAGATCCTTCATGAATTCGTGCTATATAGCTACTGCAAATTAAGAAAACAAAGAATTAGCGAATAAATGTTTTATAATTGAAAGCTAATTAAAGAATCAAAGTTGAACTTGATCAGTTGAACTTATAAGTGTAAAAATGAAAATCTTGAAAATTGATTTTTCTTATAAATTTGCTTTTGCTTTTGAGAATTGAAACAAAGGTATGCTCTCCAGTTATAAAAAGAGGGAACTGCTCCATCAATAAATCATTTTTTTTTTTCATTTGAAAATTGTGTCAAACCCATGTCATCATGTCTGATAAACTCACAAAGGAGTTGTATGCCATTGGACAATGTATTTGTACTTTAGGATTCGTTTTTTTATTTTTATTTTTTTTTTATCTAATCTATTTCTTATATTTTTAAAGTATGTGATTAGTTGTAGATAAAGTCGTTATGAAAACTAATCACTTTTTAACGTTGGTGAGTCAAAAGCATTTAAGTGGTTGCGATAAAGTGGATGAAGTGAGTGAGTCAAAAGCTATTTCTAACTACAGGTTTGAAAATAAGTAAAAAAGAATTGTTTGAAAAAAGTACAACTTTGAAAGTTACAAATCAAAATATTTCATTAGAACTCAAAATCTTCTCTCTTGCATCCGACCAAACTAAAATAGATTATGGCAAGTGAGATAAAGTTTGAATAATTTATATTCGATTATAAAATATCACTAAATCATTCATTGATCTTAAGTGATTTTTTCTTTTTATTTGATCTATTTTTTTTACATTTTTAAAGTATGTTATTGGATGTTAATAAATTCGTTATGAAAACCAATCACTTCTTAATATGGGTAAGATAAAAACATGTGAGTGGTTGTGATAAAGTGGATGAAGTGGGTGAGTCAAAAGCTGTTTCTAACTAAAAGTTTGAAAATGAGTCAAAAAGACTTGTTTGAAAAAAGTACAACTTTGAAAGTTACAAATCAAAATAATTCATTAGAATTCATAAACTTCTCTTTTACATCTGGCCAAACTAAAATAGATTATGATAGGTGAGATAAACTTTCAATAATTTATATTCGATTATAAAATATCGCTCAATCACTCATTGTTCTTAAGTGATTATTTGTTTTTATCTGATCAATTTTCTGACATTTTTAAAGTATGTAATTGATTGTTGATAAAGTTGTTGAGAAAACTAATCACTTCTTAACGTGGATGAGTCAAAATCATGTGAGTGGTTGTTATAAAGTGGATGAAGTGGACGAGTAAAAAGCTGTTTCTAACTCTAAGTTTGAAAATGATTCAAAAAGAATTCTTTGAAAGAAGTAAAACTTTGAAAGTTACAAATCAAAATATTTCATTAGAATTCTAAAACTTCTCTCATGCATCCGACCAAACTAAAATAGATTATGGTACGTGAGATAAATTTTCAATAATTTATATTCGATTATAAAATATCACTAAATCACTCATTGTTCTCAAGTGATTTTTTGTTTTTGAAAGATGTTCATAAATCATTTTGTTAATGATCTTTTACAAGTAAAATTTATTTGAAGAAAACGGTTTCTAAAGCATGAAAATTTTCTCTTTTATTGAAAAATTTAGATGGGATCACATAATCTCTCATCTCACAAGTACATTTTTATATAACATGTATTTTGCTCTATCATCGTAATACGCTTTAAAATTTTATGTGTTTCAAGAAATGGTATACAGATTCATTAAAGTCCATCCATATTATTTCTCAAGTCTACCAAGAAAAAAGTCTTGCTCCAACTCACAAAATGATTCTTTTTATGGATGGGTGTGGATGTGTCACCTATAAGGAGAAAATCTTCGGTGAAACAGTCTCATTAAGGTGGCAATGAGACCATCAAATTGAAGTGTAGCTTTTTTAAGTTTTAAAATATATTATGATATTTTCAATAAAAATACTATATTTCTATTGGATGGTCTCACCACTTGTCAATGAGACCATCCCACTAAAGATTTTCCCCACCCACGAGTTACCGTGAGCCCATGAAAATCAATGATTTTGTTTAACCTAACATATTTTCGGTATTAAGTGGGGTTTATTTATAAACTATAAAAAATTTAAAAATTTTGATAAGTATAATAATGAAATGGATGTACCTACTGTTTTTAAAGGGCACTGTTATCACCGCTCTTTATTAAAATTAATAATTACTTGAAAGAGGAAAAACATGGGTTTGACCCATAATCCTTGTTCTGGTAGGTGGGTAGAATTCCTGCTGAACAACTTTAATTTATACATAATGTTTTTACATCTCCTCTTTATGTTTTATCCATGTGGGGGATAAGTTTATGTTTTACATACCATTTTAATGTGAAAAACAAAAACGAAATTTTATTGAAAATTTGTTGATTAATTAAGAATTAAAAGTTTGCTGATTAATTAAGAATTAAACGAAATTTTACGTACAGTTTGTTGAATCCAGCAAGCCATTTGTTGATTAATTAAGAATTAATAAATCGGGTGAACTTCGGTGGTTCATAGAAGATTTGGTGGTCTACCTTAGAAGATTTGGTGGTCTACCTAATCTTTCCAATAAAGAATTTAGAAAAAAAAAAAAATCAAAAGCATGATAAAAATGATTTGGTCTTCTCTGTTAATGAATTATAACATAAAAGTTTACTGGTACATTGGGGTTGAAAAAATGGGCCGACTTATGTATAATAAACATTCTTCTTTTGTATAAAATAAAATAAAAACTAAAAGATATAGGAGGGTTATACATAAGAGCAGCGATATTTGTATCTCTCTAAAACTGTATGTATACTCTAAATTTATATATTTTTAAAATTCCAACAATAACCTTAAATTTAATTATTGATATTTTAATTCAAAATTATAATAATTTCTTATAACCATTTACTTTTTAAAAATTTTAACTAACTAAATGCAATTAAAACAAATAAATAAAAATAAAAACCCTAGATAAAAAAGATAAAAGGAGGCTGTTGCCTCTTCCTCCAAAATTTGGGAGGAGTGCGGCTCCTCCCATATGTATACAATAAAGCCTATTTAAATTTTGTGTTTTATATTTTCAAAAAAAAAAAAAAAAAAAATCAACGCAAAAACTATAAAAAGGGAAAAAGAGGAATAAAAACACAAAAGTGATAGGAAAATGAAGAAAGAAGCAGAAAGATGAAGATGAAAGAGATGTCTTTGTTTTTTAGTTTTGTTTATGCATTTTTCATTTTTTTCATATAATTTTCTTTTTTTTTTTTTGTTTTAGAATAAAGAAAAAAATGGGACATGTATATATATATATAATGTATATATATTATTTTATAATTTTGTTATTTATAATATTTTTAAAAATTAAAAGAAAGGGCATATAGTATAAAAAAAAAAAAAAAAGGCATATTTGGTAATTTATGGAGTGTGCTTACAAGATTTCATATTTTAAAAATTTTTATGAGGTGCACATACAAAAAGAGGTGTATTTACAGTTTTTCGAGGTATAAATATCGCCACTTTATACATAAAAAAATATACATAAAAAAAACATTAGCTCTTAATTCTTTAGTTAAGGAGCTCAAAGGCCGACTCATGTATCAAACTATCCTCATTTTTTACAAGAATAACAGAATTATATAAGTCACAAAATGAGATTGGTCCAATAGTTAACTCATCATATCCACACCATGACTTTGTAATATTTCAAAAAAGAAAAAGAACAAAAAAACATAATTATATAAGTTAAAACTCAAAACAAATTAATGGGTAGACACTAGACAGTGTTCTTCCTATTCACTAGACATTTCCAACTTGGACTCTTGGCTTGCTGTATGTGGAACCAAACTTGGGTTCGGATACTTGGGAAGCTAATGTAAGACACGAATTTTCTTGCTGCTTTCAGGTTTATTTTTCAACTAGAATGATTGTATAAATATTTGTATCGATACAAATACAAATAAGAGTTCAGTTCTAACTCTTATATAATTGACTTTTGACTAAAGAAAACTATTAAATTAATATGAGACTGTTATGATAAAACTAAAAATAACATATAATATAATAGAAATGAGATGAAGAAGAACAAGAGAATAAAATTAACATGAGATAACGTGAATAATTGATGAGAGAAATAAAATAAGATGAGAGATGAGAAACGACAGAGATAGGCGAGAGAATGTGGTATTGCCTTTGTTATTGATTCTGAAAATATCAGTTAAACAAGCAACCAACCAAAATATTTACAAATGAAGCCATATATATAGGCAAGCATCATGAGGGGTACTGATTGCAATTCTACACACATGTTGTGCCACCATCCAACACGTTTGCTGCCTCACCTATATAGGCTGCCAGCATGCATGTTGCATGTAAGTCAAATTTTGTGTCTCCACGTGCACCCATGAGGGGGAATTCCACACGGTTCACAACACTCCCCCTTTGAAATTCCACAATTTGTATTTTAATTTGCTAGAAAAAATCCAATGAGATAAAAACCTTAGTAAAAGTATATACAATGATCTTCTAGATCAAGTGATGTGGATGTGTTTAGAACTGCCTCATTAAAACCTTTCCGGTAAAACTCAGTGGGATAAAACCCGGTAGAAGGAAAAAGAGTACATTATACATATGTCCATTCAAAATTTTACTCCCCTGATTGAACGCTCCTCCTGAATGAAACTTCAATATCAATTCTGTAATTTACAGAGTTGACGCATGCCAATCTCATATACCAGTTTCTTAAAAGTTGATGTAGACAGTGTTTTGGTAAACAGATCTGTAAGATTATCTGTAGATCGTATTTTTTTAACATCAATATGTCGGCTCTGTTGAAGTTCATGAGTATAGAAGAATTTAGGAGAAATATTTTTGGTTCTGTCTCCTTTGATATATCCCCCTCTAACTTGAGCGATACAAGCCGCATTATCTTCAAATATCGGTGTTGGCATTTCTGTAGATAATGAAAATCCACATATATTTTGAATATGATAAATAACTGACCTTAGCCACACACATTCTCAGCTTGTTTCATGAAGTGCGAGGATCTCAGAATGATTAAAGGATGTAGCAACAAGAGTTTGCTTTTTGGAGCGCCAGGAGATTGATGTGCCATTATATGTAAAAACATATCCCGTTTGTGAACGAGCTTTATGGGGATCTGATAGATACCCCACATCAGCATAACCAAGTAAACCTAAAAAGTTGTTAGATTTTGAATAATATAATCCTAAATCTTACGTTCCACGAAGATAACGGAGAAGATGTTTAATCTTATTCCAATGCCTTCGAGTTGGTGCTGAACTGAATCTAGCAAGTAAATTTACTGAAAATGCAATATCTGGTCTAGTACATTGAGCCAGATATAATAAAGCATCAATTGCATTAAGATATGATACTTCAGGACCAAGTATCTTTTCACCATCTTCAATTGGCCGGAATGGATCTTTCTTAGGATCAAGAGTTCTAACAATCAAAGGGGTACTTAATGGGTGAGCATTATCCATATTAAATCTTTTCAGAATCTTTTCAATATATGCTGATTGATGGATAAGTATTTTGTTTGATTTATGCTCGATCTCCAGGTCGAGACAATATTTTGTCTTTCCCAGGTCTTTCATTTCAAATTCATTTTTTAAATATTCAGCAGTTTTCAGGAGCTTTTCAGGAGTTCCAATCAAATTAATATCATCAACATAAACTGCTATGATAGTAAATCCAGATTCCGATTTCTTTATGAAGACGCATGGGTATATAAGATTATTAATATATCCTTCTTTAATCAAATATTCACTGAGACGGTTGTATCACATGCGCCCAGATTGCTTTAATCCATACAAGGACCTTTATAATTTAATCGAGTATAAATTGCTAGGTCTCGAGTTGTATGCTTCTAGCATTCTAAATCCTTCAGGGATTTTCATATAAATATCTGAATCGAGTGAGCCATATAGGTAGGCAGTTACTACGTCCATAAGACGCATTTCAAGCTTTCTGATACAACTAAACTTATCAAAAATCAAAACGTAATTGTATCCATCACTGGTGAATACGTCTTATCAAAATTAATACTAGGTATTTGTGAGAAACCATGTGCTACGAGTCGTGCCTTATATCGCACCACCTCCTTTTTCTCATTACGATTCCGTAGAAAAACCCATTTGTATCCAATAGGTTTGACGGCTTCAGGCGTCTAGACTATTGGTCCAAATACTTTACGTTTAGTTAATAAAGCCAATTCTGCTTGAATTGCTTCTTTCCATTTAGGCCAATTAAACCTTTGCCTACAATCATTGAGGTTATGAGACTCATAATCATCATTTAAAATTTCAGTAGCCACTGTGTACGAAAATATATCATCGATGATTGTTTCTTCATGATTCCATATTCCTCCAGTATAATTTATAGAAATTTTCTCATTTCTATGTTCTTGTATCTCTTCAGAGATTTCTTCCCCTGTCGGGGTTTCTTGTGTCCTTTCAAGGACATCTAACTCTTGTGGAGTTAATTTAGAGGAAGTGGATTTTTTTATAATTTCATGAATATGATCCTGATATTTTGTTTTCTTCCTTCAGGGAATAGTATCTTTCGAACCAAATGGCCTACCACGCTTCTAGCGTACAGTAGATGATTCTTTTGATATTATTTGTTTAGATCGTTCTTCTAGAACAATCACCCGTGCTGGTGCATTAACAGCTGGAATGTGTGATTTTGTTACCCTAGTAGCATCTGCAAATGCATCTGGTAACTGATTTGCTATTGTTTGAAGGTGAACTATCTTCCGTACTTCATTCTCACATTGAGATGTGTATGGGTCAAGATGAATTAGACTAGAAACTTTCCAAGAAAATTCACGCTTCTTTTCAGGAAAAGTTTTTCCTTTCTCTAATGATGGGAAATTTCTCTCATCGAAATGACAATCAGCAAATCGTGCAGTAAAAAGGTCACCAGTTAAAGGTTTTAGATATCTAATAATTAATGGTGAATTTAAACCAACATATATCCCCAAACGTCGTTGGGGTCCCATTTTAGTTCTATGTGTAGGTGCAATTGGGACATATACTGCACAACCAAAAGTACGCAGATAAGAAATATCTGGCCGATGGCCAAATACAAGTTGTATAGGACAATATTGATGATAAGAAGTGGGACGAAGACGAATTAATGCAGCAGCATGTAAAATAGCATGTCCCCAAACAGAAATTGGTAATTGTGTTCGCAATAATAAAGTTCGTGCAATTACCTGGAGACGCTTGATAAGTGACTCTGCTAATCCATTATGAGTATGAACATGGGGAACTGGATGTTCAACATCAATCCCAACTAATCTGCAATATTCATCAAATGTCTTAGAAGTAAATTCACCAGCATTATCAAGGCGTATTGATTTAGTCGGATGATCGGGGAATGTGCCCGAAGCCTGATAATCTGTACAAGTAATCTTGCAAAAGCAACATTGCGCGTTGATAATAAACAAACATGAGACCATCTGATGGATGCATCAACTAGGACCATGAAATAACGGAACGGTCCACTTGGTGGATGAATAGGTCCACATATGTCCCCTTGGATCCTTTGTAGGAATGACGGGGATTCAAAGCCAATTTTAGAATGTGATGGTTTTATTACTAATTTCCCTTGTGAACATGCAGTACATAAATTTTCATTGGATAAAAGAATCTTCTGGTTCTTTAATGGATGTCTATGAGAATTTTCAATGATTCTACACATCATCGTTGATCCTGGGTGACCAAGACGGTCATGCCAAAGCATAAATATGTTTGGATCTAAGAACTTTTGGTTCATAACTGCATAAACTTCTACACCTCTTATAAGAGTGTAATACAATCCAGATGATAAAGCATGCAGCTTTTCCATAATGAGTTTCTGGCTTGAATTATGAGAAGTAATGCACTGATACTCAATATTCTCATCACTTATAGTTCCTATGTGATATCCATTACACCCTATATCTTTGAAACTAAGTAGATTTCTTCTAGATCTACTTGAATATAAAGTATCACTAATACATATCTTAGTATTGTTTGGTAGCAATATCATGGCTCTACCAGAGCCTTCTATCAGATCTACTGGACCTGATATTATATTAACATTTGCCTTGAGCAAGGTTAAATTCAGAAAGTATTTCTGATTCCGCAGAATCGTGTGTGTCGTTGCACTATCTGCTAGACATATATCTACTATACCTTGCTTTCAATATCACTCAACTTCTCGTTTAAAGACATATTGCTTTTGGTTATTTGAAAGTCACAATCGGAGTCAGAACTTCTGGTCTGATAAAAATCCGAGGAATTTAAATCTTCAGGTATATAAAGGAATATTTATAAATAAATAAATCTAGGAGCTTCAGGTTCCGGTAATGATAAATAAATCCATGAACTTCAGGTTCCGGTAATGATAAATAAATCCATGAACTTCAGGTTCTGGATGGGTGACCAAATTGCTTAAATAAAATTGCGAAATAAAATGCGTAATAATAAATTCGAAAAAAGTAAATCCAGAACTGCAGGTTCTGGTAGGTTGGCATAGTCAATCACATAAAGGCGTATAAATAAATAAATGCGAGAAAGTAAATCGCGTAAAGATAAATAAAGTGCAAGAAAATAAATTGCGTAAAAATAAAATGCGAGAAAGTAAATTCAAAACCGCAGGTTCTGGTATTAGTAAATAAAAATCTGGAAGCTTCAGGTTCTAGTAATAATAAATTTAAAACTTCATGTTCTGATAATAAATCTAAGAACTTCAAATTCAAGTGGTAATGAATTCAGAAGTTTTAGATTCTGAAAATAGCAGCATCGTGCTGATAACGTGTTATGCTAAAACTAAAAATAACATATAATATAATAGAAATGAGATGAAGAAGAACAAGAGAATAAAATTAACATGAGGCAACGTGAATAATTGATGAGAGAAATAAAATAAGATGAGAGATGAGAAACGACAGAGATAGGCGAGAGAATGAGGTATTGCCTTTGTTATTGATTCTGAAAATATCAGTTAAACAAGCAACCAACCTAAATATTTACAAATGAAGCCATTTATATAGGCAAGTATCATGAGGGATAGTTATTGCAAATCTACACACATGTTGTGCCACCATCCAACACGTTTGCTGCCTCACCTATATAGGCTGCCAGCATGCATCTTGCATGTATGTCAAATTTCGTGTCTCCACGTGCACCCATTAGGTGGAATTCCACACGGTTCACAACAGAGACGAGACTTTTCTTGATATTAATTGTTTTTTTTTTCAAAAAAACTCGTTTTACCCTTGACATTTACCCTATTAGAAGAGAGAGGGCAGAATTTGTTTATATTGACCGGTCTTCCCCCTAAAATAGAAAAAATGTATAATAGATTTCTTCTGTCACCTTTTCCATCTATTTTTGAGTTGACTGTCAATTCTCACGATCAAATGACCGTTTTATCTTTTAGTTTACTCTAAAAATGACCATTAACCCTCTAAGTTATTAGTTAAATAAAAAATATATTTAAAAAAAAACAGAAAATTAAAAAACACAATTGAAAGAAAAAAATATAGATCTCCTCTGTCCATCTTTCAGATGGACAGTGGAAATATTTCTTTTTATTTAAAAAAAAAAAACAAAAAATTAAAAAACACAATTGAAAGAAAAAAAATATGGATCTCCTCCGTCCATCTTTCAGATGGACAGTGGAAATATTTCTTTTTTTTTTAAATTTATTTAAAAAATTAAAAATAACAAATAAATAAATTAATACAAAAATTAAATATTAAAATTTTCTTCTTGTTTATCATTAAAAACATCAATTAAATAAAAAGTGAAAGAAATATGGATCAAATCTTATCTCCAATCTCTCTTTCTCTCTCTTTCTATCTTGATCAGTCAATCTCTCTCTCTCTCTCTCATGCCTTTTTCTCTCGAATCTTTATGTCTCTGTCTCTCACTCATTCAATAAGAACACTGGCCCAAAAACCCAGCACACACACCATCCAAAGAAATCAGTGGATTAGATTATCTCTTTATAAAAAATCTATAAAAATAAAAATAAATAAATAAATAAAATTGTAGAACTGGCGGATCTCCACACACCATCATTACCACCAACATACCAACACCAGATTGAAAATACAGATCGATCAAAACACACACATCCACATAATCGAACCTTCAACCACTACAAATCAATCGAACCAAACCGTAGAAACACACCATCACCACCGCCATGAACCACCATTAATCACTCCCAGAAACCGCCCCTAAACCCACCATCAATCACCCATAAACCTCCTTGAAGTAGCCACCAAACCCCACCTAAAAATTGCCAACGAAACTGCCTAGAAACACTCACCGAAAACACCAGAAACTCTCACACAAAACCCCCAAGATTTGGTTTCGATTTGGTTTCAATTTGGTCGATTTGGGATTTTGGGGGCGATAGGTCCGTTATGGATATGGTCTTGGTGGGTCTGTACCAGATCGGGTTAGGTTAGGGTTTGGGTGTTGGAGATGGTGGTGGTTTGGTGGAGAAGATGATCACGATGAAAGAGAGAGTTCTTTCTAGTTTTTAATTTTTAATTTTATGCTTTTACAATATTACTCCTTCAATTTTAACAGTCAACTCAAAAATAGATAGAAAAGGTGACATAAAGGGTATATTATACATTCTTTCCGTTTCAGGGGAAAAACCGGATAATATGAGCAAACTATGTTCTCACCTTTCTAATAGGGTAAAAGTAAGGGGGCAAAACGATTTTTTTCCTTTTTTATTTTATTTATTTATTTATTTATTATATAAAATGAGGTTGGTTCAATGGTTAATCCCTTTATATACCACAAGGTTGTGGGTTCGAGTCTCTCCCCCACCTAGAGGTGTCAAAAGAGCCGGATTTGTCTAGTCCGGATCCGTTCCGATCCGGTCCTTTACTGTATATGACTGTGAAATGGCCTGGGGTCAATAAGTAAGCTCTTGAAATAGGGTTGGGCTTTGGAATGTGTAGGCCAAACCCGATCTGAATCCGAAAAGTTTGGGCCCTTATATTAACTTTTAATAATTTAGTAAAAATATATATATCAAAACAAATAATGATATTGCCAAATGGTCTTTTGAAATGATTTTAATAAAAACCAATTTAGAGAACTTATTTTGACAATTCAATTTTTTCTTTTTAAACTTCTTTTCTAAAAATATTTCATTCCCAAAATTTAAATTTTAAAAAATTCTAAGACACTTCATTTTGTTAAAAGATTATCTTTTTTCTCTTTTTTGAATTAAATTATTAAAAAAAGAAATTATCTCTCCTAGATCATTAGATTAATTATTACATATTAAATATTTCTCCTAAATTTTTAATTACCATATTAAACTCTCTCTCCTCCAATTTATATCTCTAATTTTCTGTCTTCATTCTTTCTCAAGCAAGACTCACAGTTAAGAAAAAAAAAAAAAACATACTAAAAAACTTGATTTTTAGGAACCATATTATGTATATACCAAAAATAAAAATAAAAAAAAACTCAAAAAACAAGTACCCTGATTTTTTTTTTTTTTTTAATCGAAATATGAAAAATGTTTTTTATTACTCTTGTAGATATGTGATTGCCTAGAGAACTTTAATTATTTCATTAGTCTTAGAAATTCCAAGTTTAATCGAATCTAGTTGAAACAATTCAAGCTTTCATATATCTTTTTTTTTTAATTGATTTTTTAATATATATATATATATATATATATATTACTGTTAGTAAAAAACTAAAATATTCATAAGTTTTTTTTCTTTAATTATTGATCAGAGATTGATTGAGAAAATATAGAAATATGATTTTTTTTTTTTTTTTTGAAAAATGGAGAGAGATTAATTATAAGAGAGTGTTTAATATGATAATAATAGATTTAGGAGAGAGACTTTAATACGTAATATATAATCTAATGGTTTAGGAGCGAGAAATATTTTTTTTTTTAATAATTTAATTAGTTTGGAATGTCTTTAATTTTTTTTTTTTCTGATTTAGTAATTTTAATTTAGGTTAAAATTGTCATTAATAAAAAAAATTAAATTGGAGTGTGAATAGATAATTTGTGGATTGTAAGGAGAAGCTCTTAACAATTTATTTAAACAAAAGATGAAATAAAAGGAAACGCTAACCGATTTGCAATTGATTATCTCGAAAACTTGGATTAGATCTGACGTCGGTTTCGGTTTCGGTTTCGGCTCCGAGTCTAGGGGCACCAAAACCGGCATTTGGAGGTTCCGATTCCGGTTCCAAACCGAATTTTTTTTTTTTCAATACAGATCAATCATCAGTGAGATCACATTCATGTGAATCTCTGATCTCTGATTCTCGTTTCTCTCTCACAAATCTGAAATCAACCCCAAACCACCCTCAAATCAACTTTCGTGAATCGAAGAAAAAGATTAGAAGAAGAAGAAGAAGAGATTGAAGAAGAAGAAGAAGAACCGAAGAGAGAGAGAGATCATAATCTGACTTGACGAAGAAGAAGGATTTAGGAATTTAGGTTTAGGATTTTTTTTTAAAAAAAATGTTCGAACCGGGCCATTCCTTTAAAAATGGAACCGGACCGGAACCACCTTGGTCTCAGTTTTGGTTTTTTCGGTTCGGTTTCGGTTCGGTCGGGTCTAACTTGGATGTGGCCGATCTGAAAATCACTGGAAGTGTTAGTGCAGTACCTCATGGAGAAGGCGAGGACGGTTGTTCCATTCGTCCCAAAGCAGCATTGAATAGTCCTGCATGTGGCCAAGGCAAAGGCGGTCGTAATTAAGAAACGTTGCTTGGCAGAAACCAGATGAGTCCTCTCTTATCAGAGGATGTGATGATTGTCTATTAAGTTTAGGTTAGTTATAGGTTAGGACTATATTGATTGAGAACTTTATCCGTTATATTATATATTTTAACTTATATCTTTTTCTAGGTTTTTATTATCTAGTTAAATTTTTATTCCCTTAATCTAATTTCAATTAGTCTTAAAATCAAGATAAAGATAGTTTTGAATTTTCATTTTCTTTTTAAAAAGCCCTCAAAGTGGTATGTCTCTGATTACATTAATATATAAACCTAAACACCATTTAAAAAAAAAAAAAGAAGTTTAATTACATTGACATTGACATTCTGTATGATGTAATTCATAAAAATCAATGGCACAATTTATTAGTTTGTCCTTTACTGAAGAGCTAATTAAAGAAGATTGATTGAGAAATGAGAATTAAACCATATTGTTGAATCTTGATATAACTATTAATTGGTGTGAAGGTACTATATAAAGATTATTTCCCTTAAAACTCAAATGTTAAACCAAATCAGCATCTTACAAATGTTATGTCACTAATATAAGCATGATCAACTTGAGTTCTACTGGATGAGATTGACCTTACCACTCACACCAAATTCCAAATTGTAATTAAAAAAAATGGCTCTCATTTGTTCATTCATAATATATTAAATGTAAATTCACATGTTATGAACAATGGAAGAAAAATTATTCATCCGCATGATCTTGAATTCATAAGGTCTCTGTGTTTTTTAATATTGAATATTGTTTTATGATTAAAAAATTATTATATGCTTTGTGTTCATCACTTTTATGTTCTGCTTCTTGCATGAAGGTTCTTTGTGCTTTATTGTCTTTTGATACTCTTTTCTTTTCTTTTATGTTTTTTTATATATGGTCATTACCTAAGGGTTTTTTTTAGTATATGATCTTTTGTGATATTTTTTTCTCTTATATCAGTCTAATTTAAAAATAAAATAAATAAATAAATAAAATAAAAATAAAAAATAAAAAAAGGGCTTGATATCAACCAGTGCATCATTTAGATTTTTAAATGTGGGTGTGGCAAGTAAACGGGTGAGACAAGAATTTTTTTGATAGCAATAGAAAAAAAAAAAAAAACAGGAATTCTCTATATAAACAAGCAGGGAATTGATTATGAAAATAAAAGTAAAAAGGAAATTCAAACCGAAACTATTATAGAAACAATTCCTTTCTTGGTACCCGACTACCCGTCACAAATTCTTCTAAAATAGTTTACGACTCAACAATGGCCCGAATCAAGACAACTTCAATCCCAAACAAGCAAGCAGTAAGTTTTAGCTAAATTAAGGTCAATTAGGGGTTATTTATATACATTTCAGCTGTACACTTTTGCTTCCAAACCAGCTGTTTTTTACATTACAGAAATGAGTATTTAATTCTCTTCATTAGTAAAGAAGTTTATAATTTACTTAACAGAAGGCAGTCAGCACAACAATTTATAAGCAAAAGCAAGATTGTCTATACTGCATTGCGACTTTCTAGCATACAAATCCCCGTATTATTATCAAATCTGACAAATAACCAAACTCCAAATTACCATTCTTCTTACAAAATATTACGAGTAAACAATATGAAACACAAAATTTCCACTCTCGAAATAATACTAGTAGTAGTAATAATAAGAATATAAACACGATAACCAAAGAAATAAATGCCAACTTTCGGCAAAGGGCTTGATATCAACAAGTGCATCTTGCAGATTGTTACAATAACTCTGAAGTTACTACATCTGATATACATACTTTTTTTTTTTTTTTTGACAGTATCTATCTAAGCTTTTCCCCAAACTCACTTTGAATGGTTCATCAAAATTAGACAGCCCTTCATTGAGTACAAAAAGCTCATTCATGTGTTTTTGAGGAGATTCGTACCCAATTATGCTCAAGCTCTTTAAGAAGTACATATAGATGATCCTCTTTCTTTTTCTCGCAGCCATATCAGCCTCTTTCTTCTTTCTCTCCTCTTCTTTGATTTTCTTCTACAGCTCCATTTGCTTCAGATTTTCTTGCTCCCTTCTTGCGCGCTTAGCTTTCCTTGCTTCCTTCTCAATATTACGTTTATTCTCTTTTTCTTGAGATGGCACTCTTGGTTAGAAAGTTTATAAAATTCGTAAGAAGAGGTGCAAGTCAAGTGGCAATAAAGAAAGGGTGCTAATAGCATCCACAATGGGACTCAAATAAGACCCATTTCATAAGACCTACTTTTAAGTGGGATCAAGTTGGGGGCACATATAAGACGGACTCAAAATTTTTTTGTCACTATTTAGACCCGACTTTGTAAGAAAGTCACCGGTTTAATAACTTAAGTTTAAAATGCACTTATTATGGTGAACAGATAAAAATGCCCCCAACAGTAACCTTCTTCACCATTTTGTTTTTTTTTTTTCTTTCTTTCAAAATCCTCCATCAATGGACGACAGTGGACTACGACCAAACACAATAGCGACTTTTTTTATGTCCCAGCCTTTGTTAGTTACATCTGAGATACAAACCGTCTTTTTCGTTGCTTTTTTTTTTTTTTTCAATTTAAAATACTCTTTTGTAAACCTTAAACAGATTGTGCGAAGAAAAAAAAAGATTGTTAAAAAGGCAAGAAAAAGGCTCGGACAAAGCTTAGAAAGGCTCGGACAAAACTTAGAAAGGCTCGGACAGTTCATCAAAAGTTTCGGAGAAGAAATGAAAAGGCTTGGAGAAGTAATGAAAAGGCTCGGATAGTTCATTAAAAGGCTCGGAGATTCAAAAATAACAAAAAAAAAATATTGTTGAAAAGTCTCGGAAAAGAAATGAAAAGGCTCGGAGAAGTAATGAAAAGACTCGGATAGTTCATTAAAAGACTCAGAGAAGTAATGAAATTAACAAAAAAAAAATTGTTGAAAAGTCTCGGAGAAGAAATGAAAAGGCTCGGAGAAGTAATGAAAAGGCTCGAATAGTTCATTAAAAAGCTGGGAGAAGTAATGAAATTAACAAAAAAAAAAAAATTGTTGAAAAGTCTCGGAAAAAAAATGAAAAGGCTCGGAGAAGTAATGAAAAGACTTGGACAGTTCATTAAAAGGCTCGGAGAAGAAATAAAAAGGCTCGGATATTCAAAATTAAAAAAAAAATGATTGTCGAAAAGTCTCGGAGAAGAAATGAAAAGGCTCAGGGAACAATTGAAAAAGCTCGAGCATTTTCATTTAGTCTCCGATACTTTTCAATTAGTCTCTGAGACTTTTCATTTCTTCTCCGAGCTTTTTCGACAATCATTTTTTTTTTTAATTTTGAATATCCGAGCCTTTATTATTTCTTATCCGAGCCTTTTTATTTCTTCTCCGAGCCTTTTAATGAACTATCCGAGCCTTTTCATTACTTCTCCGAGCCTTTTAATGAACTATCCGAGCCTTTTCATTACTTCTCCGAGCATTTTCATTTCTTCTCCGAGACTTTTCAATTAGATTCAAAATTCATATAACTAGAGAAAGACTTACAAAAGACTCAGATAACAAATGAAAAGGAACCCAGTTAGGGTTTTGAATTGAAAAAAAAAAAGCTCTGGGGGCGCTGCCCCCTGCCCCCCGGCAGCTGACCGGGGAGCTCGACCCCCGAATACGTCTGTGTAGCGCTACAAAATTAATTATTCAAAAGAGTTGAATTGATAATGTTATGGTGTTCAACCTCCATCCTCTATTGAAGGTCTGTTACAGAGGAAGATGAAAGAAAAAATCTCAGAAAACTTTAAAGTAAGAAAGAGAATGTATAAAATAAGGGCATTTTTGGAAATCACTTACTTTAGTGCATTTTAAACTTAAGTTATTAAACCGGTCACTTTGTCACCAAGTGAGTTGGAAAAAGTGACATTTTTCACCATTTCCACCACGTAAGACCCAAAAAATAAGACCCATTTGTGGGATCCATCAGACTAAACCCAAATTGAGTTCCAATATATATAAACCCAATGATTGAGAGTTATTGGGAACCAAACTTCAATTATTTGGCAAGACCCAAATTCAGTTGCACATTTGAAACTCAATTTGGATCTAGTCTGGTAGGTCCTACAAATGGGTCTTGGTTTTTGAAATTTAAATATATATTTATTAATTTCAATAATTATATATATAATGAAAATAAATAAATAAATTTAATTTTAGTTTTAAAATTTTATTTAATTTAAATTTTAAAATTTTATTTTAATAAAATTAAAATAATTTGAATGATAATTAATTTTTTTAATTAATTTTACTAGACTCGAATCATGAATACTAAACTTGTCACATTATAAAATAACATTTTATTTATATAAAAAAAAAATTAAGCAAGAATTTGGCTAATGCAACAAAAAAGATATATAATGAGAAAAAATGGTGATAGTAGTTGTAGTGGTAATCGACCGTAGACAATATTTATTTTTATTGTTGATGTAATTCGGTTATGATAATTTTTAATTAATTATAATTTGTTAAGTAATTATTGATAGTGTTGATATTTAAAATATATTATATAATTTATTTATTAATATATAAAAGAGTAATGATTGTTTGGAAAAAAAAAAAATCAGTAAAAAAAGTGAGTTCAATTTATCTTTTCCAATTTAATTGCATTGTGGGGAAAGAAGACCTATTTAAAGATGACCCAAATGGAAAGACCCATTTTTTGAACATAAGACCCATAAATGGTGAGGTGGCACACAATGGATCTTGTGTTTGGGTCCTATACATTGTGGATGCTCTAAGAGCAAAGCAAATTTAAGTTTTTTATAAAAAAAAAATAAAGAAAATGAATATTGAGGCTAACCTCTACTTAGAGAAAGACTGAGGAAAATGGACACGATATAAATTCTGATTCATCTTTGGCTACACCTTCTAAACACCGAAAGAGACAATCTCATTCAAATAAGTCATGTATATTTAGCACAATTTAAAGGGAGAAAATGAAAAATAAAAAGCATAAACATAAGTACATAACTGGCATCACTATTCATCAATAGTTTGCCACAAAAAAAGTTCTCTAAAAAAAAAAAAAAAAGGTTTTTTTTTTTTTTTTTTTTTTGGGTTGTTTACCGGTTTGATTTTTATATGCTAAATGAGTAATTGCATTCTTTTTTTTTTTTTTTTTTTTTTAATTTTTGGGTTAATTGCACTAACCTACCCTTACTTTATTGAATTTATCAAGATTTTAAAAAGATGTTCTAAATTAACACAAACATCCCATGTCATCAAGTCAATCCGATAACTATAACGGTTAACTAACCTTGACCTATGAAAAACCAAATATACCATTGCCACATCATCTTAAACGTAAAATAATTTTAATTAAAAAAAAAAAAAAGAGCTTCTTTTGACAATCCAATTTTTTCTTTTTACACTTTTTTTCTAAAAACACTCCATTTTCAAAATTTAAATTTTAAAAAATTATAAAGACACTTCATTTTCATTTTGTTACAAAATTATCCTTTTTATCTTTTTTGAATTAAATTATTAAAAAAAACTATCTCTCATAAATCATTATATTAATTATTACATATTAAATATTCTCTCTTAAATTTTTAATTGCCATATTAAACTTTCTCCTCTAATACATATCTCTAATTTTCTACCTCCATTCTTTCTTAAGCAAGACTAACAGTTAAGAAAAAAAAACAAACTTACTAATAAGCTTGATTTTTAGAAATCATATGTATGTATATATTAAAAATAAAAAATAAAATAAATAAAAACTCAAAAAATAAGTACCTTTAAAAGAAAAATATCAAAATATGAAAATATTTTTTGTTACTCTTGTAGGTATGTGATTGCCTAGAGAACTTTAATTCTTTCATTAGTCTTAGAAATTCTGAGTTTAATCGAATCTAATTGAAACAATTCAAACTTTCATATATCTTTTAAAAAAAAAAAAAAAATTGACTTTTTAATATATATATATATATACTTATATATTACTGTTAGTAAATAAATAAAATATTCATAAGTATATTTTTTTCTTTAACTATTAATTAGAGATTGATCGAGAAAGTATGGAAATATAATTTTTTTTATTTATAAAATAAATGGACAGAGATTAATTAGAAGAATGTGTTTAATATGGCAATAACATATTTAGGAGAAAGAGTTTAATACGTAATATTTAATCTAATGATTTAGGAGAGAGATATTTTTATTTTAATAATTTAATTAGTTTGGAGTGTATTTAAATTTGTTTGTCTTGTTTTGTAATTTTAATTTGGGTTAAAACCGTCATTAATAAAAAAAATCTAAAAAGTATTTTAATCTTTTCAAAGTTTAAAAGTTACTAAAATGTAAAGCAAGGTCACAATTTAGCACAAAATGATTATTCGAATAATTAATCAATATTTTTATTTTATTTTATTTTATAGTAAACAATTATCACATTTTATTTTATTGCTTATACGCACCTTACTAGACTCGAAATTGTCTTAGTAATTGGTATTCTAGATCACTAGTGCTGAAAAGAAAAAAGAATAGCATAAAAAGCATTTTAATCTTTTCAAAGTACAAAAGTTGCTAGAAAGAAATGTGACACAAAATGATTAATCGAATAATTAATCAAAAAAATTTATTTTATATTAAACAATTTAAATTTTTTATGTAGATTTACGTTAACTTGTTCAACGAACAAGTTTAGCGTTAGGATTAACGTTAAATTCGTTCAGCCTACGTTGAACTTGTTCATGAAGGTTTACGTTGACTTGTTCATGAAGGTTTACGTTGACTTGTTCATGAAGGTTTACGTTGACTTGTTTCCGGAACAAGTTTAACATTAGGATAAACGTTAAACTTGTTGAACCTACGTTGAACTTGTTCATGAAGGTTTACGTTGACTTATTCCCGGAACAAGTTTAACGTTAAGATGAACGTTAAACTTGTTCAACCTACGTTGAACTTGTTCATGAAGATTTGCGTTGACTTGTTCCCAGAAAAGTTTAATATTCCAGAACAAGTTTAATGTTCCGGAACAAGTTAACGTTTCGGAACAAGTTTAACTTTAGGATGAACGTTAAACTTGGTCAACCTACGTTGAACTTGTTCATGAAAGTTTACGTTGACTTGTTCCCGGAACAAGTTTAACGTTAGGATGAAAGTTAAACTTGTTCAACATACATTGAAATTGTTCATGTAGGTTTACGTTAACGTTAAGAAGAACGTTAAACTTGTTCAACCTACATTGAACTTGTTCATGAAGGTTTACGTTGACTTGTTCCCGAAACAAGATTAACGTTAGGATGAACGTTAAACTTATTCATCCTACGTTAACTTGTTCATAAAGGTTTACGTTGACTTGTTCCCGGAACAAATTTAACGTTATGATGAACGTTAAACTTTCTAACGTTAAACTTGTTCAACCTACGTTGAACTTGTTCATGTAGGTTTATGTTGACTTGTTCCCGGAACAAGTTTAACATTATGATGAACGTTAAACACGTTCAACCTACCTTGAACTCGTTCTTCAAATTCAAATTTTCTTAATTTTTATTTTATTTTATTTAAAAATTATTTTTTCAAATAATATATTATTTTATTTTATTTCAAAATTTTCACATATTAAAATTAATTTTTCATATATTTTTTTATAAAATATTATTTTTTAGGGGTTTTTACAATTTGGTCCCAATCTAATTGGAAAAAGACACTTTTTTACTTGCTAATTGATTTTTCAACAAATTGATCCTAATATAATTCAAAATACAACAAATTGGTCATAATATAATTCAAAATACAACAAATTGGTCCTAATTTTTTACTAACCTTAGGACCAATTTGTTGTATTTTGAATTATATTAGGACCAATTTATTGAAAAATCAATTAGCAAGTAAAAAAATGTCTTTTTACAATTTGATCCCAATTAGATTGAGATTGTAAAAACCCCTAATTTTTATTAATTATTATGTAATATAATATAATTATATTACTAATATATACATATATATAATATTATATATGCAGCAACCAGTTTCAACCGGTTGCATTTTGGGCTGTCATGCTGTATAATATATATATATATATATATATATATATATTTGTTAACTTTTTCAAGTGTTGTATGGTACAACAAATATATATTTAGCTAAGGCACAATTACTCACACACATATATATATATATATATGTATTCTATTTGTACAAAAGTGACTTGTCTTATATATATGTATTCTATTTGTACAAAAGTGACTTGTCTTGTGCATGTTATCCACACTTTTTCCAGAAACATTAATTAATTAATTATCTGTAGCTTTTCCCTTTGAACAAGCCACAATTATTTGTTATATATATATGGTGTTTTTGTTGAGTCACACAGACACGCACGTACAGACATGATGAATAATGCTTTTGGGCTTTTATATAATATTTGATATATTTCTATATTACACTTATAGATTTCCAAGGATACAATATATTTTGGGGTTCGAAATTTTTTTATCACTATTTGAAGCGGTATTTGTGAGAATATCATCACTTTACTAATTCAAGTTTAAAAGGCACCTATTTAGATTATCAGACAAAAATACCCTTATTTTTTCAGTTTGTGTCTTTTCAAATTTAGAAAGAAAACAGTTGACAGAGAGAACAATAGAGAGAGAAAGCATTGGCTGCAAGAAATACGTCTGAAAACTTCACAGCGAACAACAAAAACCACATCAAAACAACAACCAACATAAACTTATCAACAACAAAAACGAAATCAAAACATAAGCATACCCTAAAAAGGCTCATAAAAGGCTCGAACATTAATAAAAAAGTCTCAGAGATACACAAAAAAAAAAAAAACAAAAAAAAAAAAAAAACTAATGGTTAAAAATGCTCGAAAAGGTTCGGAGATACAAAATTAACAAAAAAAAAACAATGGTTAAAAAGACTCGGAAAAGGCACAAAAAGCTCGAAAAAGGTATGAAAAGGCACGAAAAGGCTCGGAAAAGGTATGAAAAGGCTCAAAAAAGGCATGAAAATGCTCGAAAACATAAATCAGTATGGTGACTTACACTGGATGTGGAAAGACAAGGCATAGTGTGGATATTTGTCCAATAGAAGGTGCTGGTCCTAGTAATTTTGAAGATACCCAAGCAATGAACAACTTCAATCCACGGCCAAAGTATGACCCATATTCGAATACATATAATCCAGGGTGGAGAAATAATCCTAAGTTCTCTTGGTCAGATAATCAAGACACCAGAAACCAATGTTGAAACAAATATAATGGCGTGCATATAATACAACTTAGAAGGGGTGAATGGGTTGTTATTACCAAATTTTTCAAATTAGTCAACGTAATTTAAGTGTGGAAAACAATAAATTGCAAGTTGATTGATTTACGTGAGAAAACCTCAACAGAAAAAAAAAAAAAACTCACGAGCTATTCAGTTAGCCACACACGATCCTCGAATCCACTACTTGTAATGATGTTTACAACCTATGTTGCCCTCAACCATTTTCGGTCACTAACCCACCACTACTACCCCGTGGACCTTTAATAGCGAACCTAGACCCACTTGCTTGCGCACTAAGCAACTTAGTCACAATACTTGATTCTCAATGAAGAGATCAACAACCTATGTGAATATTATGAAATATCCAAAATGCAATTAATACTAGGCAATACTAAACGCTTATCTTGAGATTAAATGATGACAACAAAATCAATCCTAGATATCGTATAGAAAAGTCTCGGAGATACAAAATTAACAAAAAAAAAATGATGGTTAAAAAGACTCGAAAAGGCTTGGAAAAGACTAGAAAAAGGCACGAAAATGCTTGAAAAGGCTCGAAAAAGGCTTGAACAAAGCTCGAAAAGGCACGAAAAGGCTAAAAAAAGCTTGAAAAAAAAAGGCTCGAAAAAAGGCTTCTTTTAATGAAGTGTTCTTGCCTTTTCATATACTACCCGAACCTTTTTGTTCGAGCGTTTTCATGAACTTATATGCTTTTCAAAAGACTAAATGAAAAGGCTCGAGCCTTTTCAATTGTTCCTCGAGCATTTTCAATTAGTCTCCGAGTCTTTGTCATTTAGATTCAAAAATCACACAGCCAGCTTATGGTTTACAAAACACTCGGAGAACAAATGAAACGGAACTCATGACTGGGTTTTAAATTGAAAAAAAAAAAAGTTCTGGAGGCGCTGCCCCCTGTACCCCCACGAGCTGACCGGGGAGCTCGACCTCCGAATACGTCTGTGTAGCGTCACAAAACTAATTATCCAATGAAGTTGTATTGATAATGTTATGATATTCAACCTCCATTGGATGTCTGTTATAGAAGAAGATGAAAGAATAAAATATCAGAAAACTTCAAAGTAAGAAAGATAATGTGTAAAATAAAGGCATTTTTGGAAATCACTTACTTTAGTGCCTTTTAAACTTAAGTTATTAAACCAGTTACTTTGTCACCAAGTGGGTTGGAAAATGTGACATTTTCTACAATTTCCACTATTTATATACGGTGAACTAGTTAAGAATAAAAAAATAAAAAAAAAAGGAGAGACCTACGGATTGTATATATATATATATATATATATAATTATGGATATAGTTCTTTTTTAAAAAAATTAAGTGAGGATATTTTAGTAAAAAGATATAAATTCCCCTTTCAATCAAGAAAGGGAACTTGATTCCTAGGGTGGGTGAGAGAAATCAAGTTCCCTTTTATTTAGGAACTTAATTCCTGATATGTGTGTGAGGTCCATGAAACTTAATTCTCCACAAATTTAGTAAACACAGGAATTTGAAAATAAGGAACTTAATTCCCTTTCCCAAATAGAATTTTTGATTAGTAAACACGCCACAAGTTCTCTTTCAATCTGGAACTTAATTCATGATATGTGTGTAGGGTCCACAAAACTTAATTCCCCAAAAAACTAGTAAACACATAAATTTGAAAATTAGGAACTTAATTCCCTTTCCAAGATAGGATTCCTGATTAGTAAACACGCTATTAAGTAATTTCGCACTAAAAAATTTTAACCCTGATTTCACCAACCCGACCTAGTGTGTGTGTGTGTGTGTATATATATATATATATATATATATATATATATCAACTGTTATTATTTTAACCCTGATTTCACCAACCCGACCTAGGGAATGGAAGGGAATCAGAATTAAGTTATTAAATACAATTACTGAGTTTACTAATTTTTTTAGAATTAGAGATGAAATCAAATTTATATAAAATTGATTATAAAAATACCCATTATGCACAATATATATATATATATGTATATATGAGATGTATGACTGTAACTAATAAAAAAAATTTATATTTAAAGAAAAAACAATAGAAATACACAGCAAAAGCAATATGAATTCATGTCAATTCAAATTTTTTTTTCCCGTAGTACAGTGTTTTGGTTTTCATCAAACAAATATATTTTTTTTAATTAACAATTCACACACACACATGTAAAGTAAAAATCAACAACAAAGTATATAAATATAAAAATATATATATATAGTTATTTATACGGTACCGTTTCTATCAGAATATCCTTATATAACTTTATCAGGATATTGAATGTGAGCCACTCATTTATAAAAGTGATTTGACAAGTGCATACATACCAAGTCAAAGTATGTAAAACGAGTGGCTCACATTCAATGTCCTTATATAATTCTATCAGGGCATTCTCATCGGAAAATTTCCGGTTATTTATATATTTATATATATATATAGTTATTTTTTTAAAAAAAAAATAAGTCGCGATATTTTAGTAAAAACTTATGAATTCCCTTTTCAATCAAGAAAGAGAACTTGATTCCTAGGGTGAGTGAGGGGAATCAAGGTAGGGGTGTGTGGCAGATCGGTTCCAATGGATTTGCCATGATCCAAGGTCCGATTCAATCCGATTGGATCGAAGAAATTACAATCCGATCCGATCCAATTTTATAGCGGGATCCGATCCAATCCAATATGATCCGATGGATCAAATTAATATAAAATCATTCGTAATATATAAAAGTTATAACCTAAAATAAATAAAATCAAATAAATTATTCAAACATTACTAATTAATTCAAATAAAATTAACATTAAAAAAATACATGACATAACTTGTAAACCCTTTATATAATTCAATAAGTTTATAAACATTATACATCAGTTTCAAATGTAAACTTAATAAGCCGTGATGTTGATGAAGAAGAATAGAAGAAAAGAATATGGTGGATTGTTGGTTATAGAGAAATTGAGAAAGAAAACCCAAAATAGTAACATTAGAAATTGTATTTTGGTTGGGCCTTTACATTAAAAAGTAGTGGATTAAATAAATTGCTCAATATAAAAATAAGGCCTAATATTTCAGGCGGATTGGCGGATTCGGTGGATTTCCAAACGGAAATTCAAGATCCGATCCAATGGATTTTAGAATTTAGGATCTAATCCGATCCAACCCAATGGATTTGATCCGATACACTGGATTGTATTGTATTGTATTGGATTGGATCCTGCACACCCCTAGAATCAAGGGCACATTTACTAATCGGGAATGGGGGAATCGGAATCAAGTTCCACTAGAAAGGGAATGAAAGGGAATGAAAGGGGATCGGAATTAAGTTGCAAATTCAATTACTCTGTTTACAAACTTTTTTAGAATTAGAAATGGAATCAAATTTATACAAAGTTGATTACAAAAATACCCATGTACACAAAATAGTTGTATATATGCATATACATATAAGTGATGTATGAGTATAGCTAATAAATAAATAATTTTTTTTTTCACAATTTGGTTTTTGCTACAGTATAGTTTTTTTTTTTTTCAATTTTTTATAATATATATATATATATAGTAAAAATGAACGGTGAAGAGTGAAGTGAAAAAAATGAGTGAACTGCCAAGTCTATATATTTATATACGGTGAACTAGTGAAGAATAATAAAAAAAAAAAAAAAGGAGAGACCTGCGGATTGTATATATATATATATAATTATGTATATAGGTTTTTTTTTTTTTTATTTAAAAAAAAATTAAGTGAGAATATTTTAGTAAAAAGATATAAATTCCCCTTTTAATCAGAAAAGAGAACTTGATTCCTTAGGTGGGTGAGAGGCATCAAGTTCCCTTTTATTCAGGAACTTAATTCCTGATATGTGTGTGGGGTCCATGTAACTTAATTCCCCACAAATTTAGTAAACACAGGAATTTGAAAATAAGGAACTTAATTCCCTTTCCCAAATAGAATTCCTAATTAGTAAATACGCCACAAGTTCCCTTTCAATAAAGAACTTAATTCATGATATGTGTGTAGGGTCTACGAAACTTAATTATCAAAAAAACTAGTAATCACATGAATTTGAAAATTAGGAACTTAATTCCCTTTCCAAGATAGGATTCCTGATTAGTAAACACGCTATTACGTAATTTCGCACTAAAAAATTTTAACCCTAATTTCACCGACCCGACCTAGTGTGTGTATATATATATATATCAACTGTTATTATTTAAAGTCAAAATCCAAGCCCTAACCGATTTGCAATGGATTATCTTTGTACACGTTTCGAAAGGATGGATGAGCCAGATCAGAAAAACACTTTAACTCAAGACCAATTCGAAAAAATCAAGGGTTTGAAACGTCGCTTGGTAGAAGATTGGTTCGGAGTCGGATACGAACCTAGGCGCAGTGACGACGACAGCAGCAGTGGCAATAGGTCAGTGAAGGGCAAGGCACCGATTGAACCTAGGTGCAGTGACGACGACAGCAGCGGTGGCAATAGGTCAGTGAAGGCTAAGGCACCGATTGAACCTAGGCGCACTTACGATATTAAATCATTTTTAATATGACAATAAAAATGATTTAAACTAGCAAATGCACAAATCATGAAAGATAGCAAAACAGACAAGATTAATCTTTAGAAAAAAACAAATCAAAACAACCCAAAAAAATAAAAAAATAAAAAATAGTTTGCCACAAAAAAAGTTCTCTAAAAAAAAAAAAAAAATTTGGGTTGTTTACCGGTTTGATTTTTATATGCTAAATGAGTAATTGCATTCTTTTATTTTTAATTTTTAGGTTAATTGCACTAACCTACCCTTACTTTATTGAATTTAGTAAAAAAAAAAACTTCTTTTGACAATCCAATTTTTTCTTTTTACACTTTTTTTCTAAAAACACTCCATTTTCAAAATTTAAATTTTAAAAAATTATAAAGACACTTCATTTTCATTTTATTACAAAATTATCCTTTTTCTCTTTTTTGAATTAAATTATTAAAAAAAATTATCTCTTATAAATCATTAGATTAATTATTACATATTAAATATTCTCTCTTAAATTTTTAATTACCATATTAAACTCTCTCCTCCAATACATATCTCTAATTTTCTACCTCCATTCTTTCTTAAGTAAGACTAACAGTTAAGAAAAAAAAAACAAACTTACTAATAAGCTTGATTTTTAGAAATCATATGTATATATATTAAAAAAAATAAAAAATAAAAAATAAAAAATAAAATAAATAAAAAAGTACCTTTAATATGAAAATACTTTTTGTTACTCTTATAGGTATGTGATTGCTTAGAGAACTTTAATTTTTTCATTAGTCTTCGAAATTCTGAGTTTTAAAACAATTCAAACTTTCATATATCTTTTTTTTTTTTTTTTTTAAAAAAATTGACTTTTTAATATATATAAATATATATTACTGTTAGTAAAAAATTAAAATATTCATAAGTTTTTTTTTTCTTTAACTATTAATTAGAGATCGATCAAGAAAGTATGAAAATATAATTTTTTTTTAAATAATAATAATAATAATAATATATCTACTATCTGCGGAAACATCCTCAATTTGCAGAGAAGCATTCTCTACAAATTGTAAGAAGTCGATCTCCGAGATCGGTGAAGATCTCTTCCAGTAAATAGAAGATCATCAAAGATCTCTTGTTTCCTTAATATATTATCTTTTAAATAAAAAAAATTTGATTTTTCAATTTTAATTATAAAATCATTTATGCTTGAGATGATATGACAAGTGTATATTTGGATTTCTAAAGGTTAAGGTCAATCAACCATTGTAGTTAACGGATTGACGTGATAGAACGGGACGTTTGTGTTAATTTAGGATATCGTTTTAAAATATTACTATATTCAATAAACTAAGGGTAGTTAGTGCAATTAACCCTTAATTATTTGGTTTTTTTTTTTTTTTCATTTTCATGTGGTTACAAATAATTAAACTTTATAAAAATATAAAAAATATCCAAAATATATAAAAATAAAAATAAAAATACGTTTTATTTTGTTGATTTTGGTTACAAGATATATAAATGGATCCAACAAAAGAAAATTTTTTATTAAAAAAAACAAATATTTGATTTAAAAGATTAAAAATTTGTAGCTATGATTATAACCATAATTTGCTCATCGTAAGACAAAAAATAGATTCAAAAGGAGGTAAAAAAAAAAATGAAAAAAAAAAGTAAAAATTGTTTAAATACCTTTCTTTTATAAAATCCAAATTAAAAATATAAAATTTAATTACTCTAAAGCAAACATAAAATAGAACTGAAGATTTAAATACCTTTCTTTTATCCCAAAACCTCCCAATCCAAACAATGTAATTCAGTGATGAGATGTTTATATTCATGAATCTAACATTTATGGATCCATTTATATGCCATAAATGATGTTTATATTCACATTTATATTCACAAAAATCTTACATGCCATGGTCGACTTGAGTAGTTGTGTTGGTTGACAGAGAAGCCAACAAGAAACCGTCAAACATTGAATTGTGAAGCAACTTCATTTAAAATGACTCTTATAGATGACGAGATCACATCTAAAGGCATAATGAGTTAAATAGGTTCTAAAGGGTTAATAACGCGGTTATCCAAATCAAAATTTACCACCCAATCAGCTAGATTTCCCAAGCAAAATTGTTAGTGTCACAAGGAAAATTTTCAACACGGTCAACCAATGGTACAGAGAAAGAATCTTCATAGCAACATCAACTACTGCTTGGCCACAAAACCTTTCATTCCTGGATTTGACTGTTTGGTACAGCCTCTAGGGATCCATGTAATTTAAATACACGCTATAAAATAAAATAAATTACAATCAGTTTCAAATGCAGATATAATCCTAGTTGTCACAATTTGTAAAATCACACAATAAGCATCAACAATTTGCAAATTTACACATAAACAATTCTCAGTAATTTGGGGAATTAATTGCATTGATACAATGAGGTTCAAATAAGACCCATTTCACAAGACCCACTTTTAAGTGAACCTGGTTGGAGGGCACAATGGGGGACATGGAGCATCTTCAATAGTCTCCCTTGAAGACTCCCTTATTTAAGGATATATGTTATTGGGACCATTAAAGGAGTATGTGCTCCAACAATATTCCATCAAATGACCCCTTTAATAACTTTTTTATTATTATTTAAATATTAGATATTGTGTTTAATAAATATTATATATTATTTGTCAATTATGATAAGTAGAACCCACTTTAAAATAATCTTAAATAGGTGTAGCTCACTTTAAGGGGATTGAAAACACCCCTTAATTAAGAGATTTAACTTCACCAGAACACAATTAAGGGAGCCATTTAAAGACCTATTGGAGCTGTAAAAATACACCTACTCCTTTAATTAAGCTAAGGGATGTCTTCAAGGGAGGCTGTTGAGATACTTTAAGACCCAAAAAAAAAAGACCTATTTGTAGAATTCACCAGACTAGACCCAAATTGAATTCCAATATAAATATATATATATATATATATATATATAAACCCAATGATTGAGAGTTATTGGTAACCAAACTCCAATCATTGGGCAAGACCCAAATTGAGTTCGAAATTTGGAACTCAATTTGGGTATAATCTAATGGATCCCATGTTCGGAGCTTGTTTTTAGAATCTCATTGTACCTTTCCTCTAGATCCACTTTAAGTGGATCTTCTAAAAAGGGTCTCTTTTGAGCCCCATTGTCGGAAAGATGCTCTAAAAGCATCCATATTGGTAAGACCCAAAAACAAGACTCATTTGTTACCACATCATCAAAAATGGGTCTTCTTTTTAAAGAATGGGTCTTTCTATTTGGATCCTATTTATTTGAATCTCTTTTCCCCACAATGGAACTAGAATGAAAAAGAGAAAGTGGATCCATTTTTTTAACTTTTTTCCAAACAATCATTACCCTTCTTTAAAATATTATAAATATATATATATTAATAAATAAATTATATAATATAATCTAAATACCAACACTATCGATAATTATTTAACTAATATAATTAATTTAAAATAAAAATTATTATTAATTTAAAATTATCACAACCGAATTACATCAACAAAAAAAATAAATATATAAAATATTGTATACAATTAGACATAGCACCGGTTTCAGTTCGGTTTCAAAATTGATTCCTGTACCATTTTTCAAGGTTCGGTTTCGGTTTTGGTTCCAATTTTGAAAGTTTGGTTCCGGTCAGGTTTCGACGATTTGGGTCTGGCGGTTCCGACAGTTCAGTTTCAGTTTCAATCCGGTTTTCAACGGTTCAATTCTAGTGCCAGTACCGAGAGTGTCGTCAGTTCAGGTTCCGACGATTTTATAATTAAAATTAAAATTATTATATATATAGTTATTGAAATTAATAATAATATATTTAAGTTATAATAATTGAAATATATATATTAAATTTATTTATATTTTTTCATTATATATATATATATATATAATTATTAAATAATTATATATTTTAATTTAAATTATATATATATATATATATTTTAATTTAAATTATATATATATATATATATATTTATAAGTTCAACTCAAATCCAATGATTGGGAGGTGTTAGGAACCTAACCCAATCATTAGGCAAAATTCAAATTGGATTCCAAATTTAGAACCCAATTTGGCTCTTGTTGAGTGGAACCCACAAATTGATCATTTTTTTTTTATCCATTTTCTAACTATTGTGGTAAGTATTGGATCAAAAAAAAGTAGGTCTTACAAAAATGGGTCTCTTTTGATCACCAATGTGGATGCTCTAGACCCACTTTTTTTAGATCCAATATTTATCACAATAGTGAGAAAATAGACCTAAAAAAAAGATCCATTTGTAGGATTATGGCAAATATTGGATCCAAAAAAAGTAAGTCTTAAAAAAGTAGATCTCTTTTGATCACCAATGTGGATGCTCTAAACCCACTTTTACAAGACCCACTTTTTTTGGATCCAATATTTGTCACAATAGTGAGAAAATAGACCTAAAAAAAGAGATCCATTTGTAGGCTCCACTCAACAAGAGCCAAATTGGGTTCCAAATTTGGGTCTTGCCCAATGATTGGATTAGGTTCCCAACACCTCCCAATCATTGAATTTGAATTTGAATTGGGTTTATAAATAAACAAATAAATATAAAATTTAAATTAAAATATATAATTATTAATTTCAATAATCATATATATAATGAAAAAATATAAATAAATTTAATATATATATTTCAATTATATAATTTAAATATATTATTACTAATTTCAATAATTATATTATTTTTAATTTCAATAATTTATATATAATGAAAAAATATAAATAAATTTAATATATATATATATATATTATAACTTAAATATATTATTATTAATTTCAATAACTATATATATAATGAAAAAAACATAAATAATTTTAATTTCAATTATAAAATCGTCGAAACTGGAACCGAAACTTAACAGTCGGAACCGATGAAACTATCAAAACTGAAACTGAAACTAAACCGTCAAAAACCGAATCGGAACTGAAGCCGAACCTAAGGAACCGGAACCAAAACCGAACCTTCAAAAATGGTATCAAAACCGGTTTTAACGGTTCAAAACCGAAGCTAGAAACGAACCGAACCGAAACCGACATCATGTCTAATCATATACGATATTTTGTTTTAAATATTTATTTTTATTATAGATGTATTTTGACTGTGATAATTTTTTATTATTTTAAATTATTTATAATTAGTTAAATAATTATCAATAATGTTGATATTTAAAATATATTATATAATTTATTTATTAATATATATATATATATAATATTTTAAAGAATAGTAATGATTGTTTAGAAAAAAGTTAAAAAAAAAAAATTGATCAACTTTCTCTTTTTCACTTTAACCTCATTGTAGGGAAAAGAGACCTAAATAAATAAGACCCAAATGGGAAAACCCATTCTTAAAAAAAAAAAGACTCATTTTTGATGATATGACAACAGATGAATCTTGTTTTTGAGTCTTACCAATGTGGACGTTGCACCATTGGATCCAAATAAAAATGGGTCTATTAAAAATGGGTCTTTTTTGAGCCCTATTATGGATGCTTCTAAGAGCAAAGCAAATTTTAATTTTAAAAATTTTAGTTTTCTTTTTAAAATAAAGAAAATGAATATTGAGGTTAACCTCAGCTTAGAGAAAGATAGGGGAAAATGGACACGTTATAAATTCTAATTCATCTTTGGCTACACCTTCTAAACACCGAAAGAGACAATTTAAATAAGTCATGTATATTTAGCACAATTTAAATAAAATGAAAAATAAAAAGCATAAACATAACTGGCATCTCAATAGTTTATATAGAAGAAAATAATAGATGTATAAAGGCTTTCAATAAGGCCATGAGATTCCCTTTTAATCAAATAAAATAATGTATCATACATTGTGGGTACGTATTTTTTTTATTTTTTATTTTTTATTTTTATCTGCGATGTCCTTGTTGCCTTAGAGAAAACCATATTTTGTAAAATTTTAGGATAATTTTAAACAAGTAATTATGTATGAATCATATTTTAATGATAAATAAATTAACATAGTCAGTAACTTGTTGGTTGCAAAATAGACAACAAAAATAATATGACAATAAAAATGATTTAAACTTGCAAATGCACAAATCATGAAAAAAAAAAAAAGATTGATCTTTAGAAAAAACAAATCAAAACAACCCAAAATAAGAAATAAGAAAAAAAAAAAAAAAAAAAAGTTTTGGTCCCATGAGGGTTTCTCTCGTAATACTCTATCACTAATCCACAAAATATTAGATCAAAAATAAAAAAATAAAAAAATAGTTAGCCACAAAAAAAATAAGTTTCTTTTTTTTGGTTGTTTACCGGTTTGATTTTTATATGATAAATGAGTAATTGCGTTCTTTTATTTTATTTTATTTTATTTTTGGTATATTTTTTTTTCATGTGGTAAAAAAAAAAGACGTTTTATTTTCTCCATTTTATTTTGTTGATTTTTGTTACAAGATATAAATGGTTTTATTTGTTTGAGAAAAAAATAAAAATAATAAATAAAAAATAAAAAAACTTTCAATCGAAGCGCAAAGAGACCAAAAAAAAATTGATTAAAAGATTGAAAATTTGAAGCTTTGATAATAACCATAATTTGCTCTTTGTAAGACAGAAAATAGATTCAAAAGGAAACAAAAAAATAGAGTAAAAATTGTTTTATGCAGATTAAAAATATAAAGTTTAATTACTCTAAAGCAAACATAAAATGGAACTGAAGCTTTAAGTACCTCTTTTTTTTTTTTTCTTTTTTTTCCTTCCCAAAACCTCCCATCCAAACAATGTAATTCAGATCCTTCATGAATTCGTGCTATATAGCTACAAAAAATTAAGAAAACAAAGAATTAGCAAATAAATGTTGTAGAATTGAAAACTAATTAAAGAATCAAAGTTGAACTTGAACTTACAATTGAAAAAAGATTTCATCTGATAAATTTGCTTTTGTTTTTGAGAATTGAGACAAGGGTATGCTCTCCATTTGTAAATTTTCTTTTCAGATCAAACTCATCGCCTCTCTCTCTCTCATATGTTTTAGGTTTTGGATTTGTGTTTGTGTGGTGTGTGCGGGTGACCGGTGGTGGCGTGTTGGAGATGGAGTATCAGGAATAGGAAATCTGGGTAAAATGTATTTGGGCGATTAGGGATTTGGGGAATTTTCAGACAGCATGAGATGGTAGCGTGGGTTTATAAGGTATACTCTGAACCCTACCCTAAACGCACCGTTAGAGGTTATCAGGACATTTGGGTCAGATGCAACATTGGGCCAATTGGGCCACAATTGCAATTATCAATTTGATTTCAATTTAGGGCGTTTTGGGAGATCAGAGCAAGTAGTCAGCAACTCTGTTGGGTCTGGTCCAGTTGTGGGCCGTTTGGGCCAGTTATCAGATTATCCTATCTTATAATTTTATTAGTGTTCAATTAGCATGCATTACAGGATATTTTTCTGAAGCGGGTTAGCTCTCCAAGCTTCTATCCTTGAGGATAATGATGTTTTCAAGAGCAAGGGAATGAGAATGTAAAAATCGGGAAATTTAGGTATTAATTTTAGGGATTTAGTGTGAGTCCATGATAAGTAGTATATGTCTCGGTGTAAGCAAACATTTCTCATATGGTCATATCATAATTAGTGTGAGTCAGCTGTAGGGAATTATTTTCCAAGAGTCCTACTAATTTCTATTCTCTCTCTCTACAATTAGAATACTAACAAACATTTACGCTAACCCCGTGGCCCCCACGAAATAGGACTCTTTGAAAATAATTCCCTACAGCTGACTCACACTAAGAGAAAAGAGAGAAATTTGAATATGAGAGAGATTTGAGAATTGAATTAAGATGAGAGAGATTTATGAATTGAATTGAGAGAGGGATTGACATTTGAGAGGCAAAACCATCCATATTAATATGAGTGATTTTAGATCAAATATAACTTTGGAAAATTAGTTATCAGGTGTTGTACCATAAACACTTCAAATGTATCTTATTCAAAAATACAAATGCTTTTTTATTTATACCAAAACACCACTTATATTTTTATTTCAGTCCAACACTACAAAATTGACATCAAATTGTTTTTTTACAAAACACTTTTTTACAATACCAAATGCACTATATAAATGTAATGATTTCAATAAAACAATGTCATAGCTAGTTACAACACTGGAGAATACAAATATATCTGAATACAATATCATACACAAACATTATGAGTTGAAGCAACATCTACCACTCTTGAAGTTTTTGAATGCTTAGTACTGATCTTCTGATCAACTCCTAGCCATTAAACACTGTTTTGTCCCGTAAAAGTCTCCGATGACTGGACGCAACCCCACAACCCCGACTATCTCCACAGCTAGAAAATTATCCCCGACTAACAGATATAAATATTGTTATATATATATATATATATATATATAGTCTTTTTATTGTCGGTTTGTTCCGATATAAAATATATCAGTACGAAAAATGTAGATCACGGATTATAAAGAAGTTTTAACAAATAAATACACTTTGAGTCAAAGTATGTAAATCTAATGGTCCACATTTTTAGTCCTGATATATTTTATAATATATCAAGACGAACTGAATAGAAAAATTGTATATATACATACATAGAAAAGATTTGTACCACGGTACCGTGGCTCCGTAGTGGAAAACAAAAGAAAAAACACGTGGTCCCCATGTATTTATTACGCATGTCCTAAGTGCTTTTACTTATTTTTCTACTATGGGGTTGCGACCCCAGTGGTACGTAGAATTACTCTATCTATATATATATATATATATATGTATGTATGTATGTATTAAACATCTCAGATGAACTGTCGTACAAAGAGAACTTAGGAATCAGACTAAGGTTAACTGCTATCAATGAATATGAAATCTACCTCAAGGCATCCTTGTTAAATTATTGCTCGAACCAAATTTTACCCGCTGGAACATCCAAATCCAATTATGATTTAATGATGTTTTTGCAAAGTGTAATGGATATCAGCATGGCTCAAAAGGAGAAATTAGACGTAGGAGTTAGGACTTTCATAGTATCTTCTTATAATATATGGTGAAATCATGATTTTAGAGAATATTTGTACTCACTATAGAGTGGCATATTTCAGACAAGTGTTCAATAGGAGATGTCTCCGAGCCATGGCTGCATTGAACATATATGTGAGTATATTTTAACCTAGTTTTATATTTTTCAGTATTATTTTTTCTAATTTTGATATTTTTAAATATTATTTATGTTATTTATATTTTTAAAGAAAAGTTTTAATAATTTTTCTAATATTAATTGAATTCATTTACAAAAAGATAACTACTACAAAACATTTGACTAGATTAATTATAATAGACAATAATATATAAAACAATTGATAATTAAAAGGGTAAAATAGTCTAGTTACTAACTTTCAGATATTTATTTGAACATCATAAATAAAAAAAACAAACATGTTATTAAGTTTTATCCATTCATACATTTACGGTCTGAATAAATACCTATTCAGACCGAAAACAACTCGGTGGAACAAAACATGGTTCCAAATCCAACATTGAGGAATCTATGGATTGGCACTTATTAGACTTTATATGACCTTAAAACATTATAGACTACATGAACACATTGTTATTATTTTTATTTATTTGACATTCACCCATGATATTTATACATGGGAAGCACGAGAGTATATATATATATATATATATATATATATATTTATGACACTGATGAAAGCTTTTACATCTTCGACGAAATGCGGCTCACACTTGCTTCAATTGATCCATGTGGTTCATCTGTCGGTAAATACACATCGTCTTCAAACTGCAAAATTCATCACAATCGTTATCATCAGTCAGTTCAGTTTCATAAAAAAAATGAAAAACAAGAACATAGCATATACTAGTCTCGGTATATTAACAATGATTATTAACACACCATGTCCTTGTTAAACTGCTGTAATCTTTCGAGATCAAGTTATAAATTTAAATATCCGAAACCCCACTTGGGATAATAACAATTCAAAGGAAGTTTGATGCTATATCTTCAGAGAAGTTTTCGACAATGGCTTTAAAAATACAAAGAAAAAAAAAAATGACTTAATTCTGGGCAGAAAAACTGTCAAAGAGTCCTACCTTCACAATAATGTTATCCTTGGTTGATAAATTGAGTGGTAAGAAATGAATATTTGGCATTTTAAGTTTGACAGATGAGACGTCATGAAACCTGAAACCGAAACCAAAAAAAAATCATTTAAAAAAAATCAACAATCGGCCTAAAACTGCGAGGACAGAGAGATTTAAAAAGAGGGAGAGAAAGACCTGCTAAGGATGGCCTTTGCCATTTGATAAAGAGTACTTTGAACAGATGGGCTGTATACTCCCTCTTTCGGGCAACCAAAGAAAGTATCCATCAAAACTTTTTTCACATCCAGGTACCTCTCAGTGAAGTAAAGTGACTTCTGAGGGATGTTAAAGATAGATTCATATGAGTACCTGCATCAACAATCATCTCAAACCTCTGAACTCGAGAAAATTAAGGAGAAGTTATCAAAAATCAATATTTCCTATACCAAATTTTAAAACAAACCCAAAGGGAATGTGAAAAACATCATCTTAAGAAGTACATCCCAGTTTCTATTTCCTAACATAGAGTTTTTATATATGTGAGGTACCTCCATGACCCAGTGACCTCTGTGGCCAGAATCCTCTCTCGAGTATCAGGCAGAGCCGTATATTTGTCCCTAATAAACCCTTCAAATCCTGACTGTTCATAAATGGACTTCAATGTCAGCAATAAGCATAGAAGAAAGCTACATCTACAAATATCATTGAGTTTTAAGAAACTAAATTCACTTAGTAATAAATGTTGGGAAGTACTATGTTTCCTTTTTCTTTTCCTCCACATCTTTAATTCAAGTATCCCAAAATATTGATCCAAAAAGGAGTCTTTAATATACAAATTAACAGATATCGCAACTTCAGTGATATTAAGCATCAGGAGCATGTGAGAAATGCTTCACATAAAAACTGATTGAAAGACACAAATAATCCTTTCTAGTATAATTAACAAGACAACTGATAATAATTAACAAGACAACTGATAAAAATTATAATTTGAATTCTGCCCAAATTGTTATGAGAAAGCAGTTGTGATGATTGCTTCAACTTAATGCTCCTACTGGCTTGCACATGTAATACAAGGGTCCATGTAGAGAAGTGGAGTATTGTGGTACTTAGCATATCATGTCACAAGCAGAAGACATTGTTGAAGACCAATATATGCAGAAAATTCGTCAAGTCATATCACAGAATTATTTTCTAAATGACTCACAGAATCTTAACGAAAAAGTAGGCTCTGTTTAGGGATTTTTTGCAGCACATCAGTCCTGTTCTTGTTTTAGATTCTGGTGTGAATGGCAGTCAGGTCTATTTCTCTCATTCTTCCCTAGTTCCTTGTATCAACATAATTCTATATTGTTGTTCATAACTCAAAATTTAATTTATGTTTTATGTTTAGGCAAAAAAGAATCCAGTTTTTACAATGACGTAACCAATATTTGTTATATATTGAATGGCTCTTTAGATCCGAATAAGAAGTAATCAGTGAATTATTAGTGCTAGGTGCAATATGTAAGAACATTTAGGAATTAGGACCAATGTTCAGATCTTTAATTATTTTTCTTCCTTGTCTAGTTTTTCTCAAGTTACTGTTCACAACCATGAAATGGCTTCCACAACCTTAATTATCTATTCTGGTTTAAAACTCTTCCTAGCCAAGAAAATATCATAATACCAAATTCTAAGCAGTTTCTATCATTAAACAGATCCTTAAGCATCAAACAACTAAAACAAACACATGTAATCTTCAATATTACATTAATCTCAGAGCTGATTCAGGTCATTTATTGGGTTAGAGAGAAATAAGTTTACCTTGGTCGTCTTCAACACAGCCAATCCTTCAACACCGGAAGTTATCTGCAAAGCTCCAGACTTCTGTACTATGACCTCAGTAGTATGCCTCTCAGAACCAAGTTTAAAGCCTTCAACACAGAATATAATAAAAGGTTTAATAAGAGTTACAAGCTATATCATAGATACCAAAACCAATTGACTCAATAAGAATTACAATTTCTCATTGCCCTCTGCCCTTTTGTCTATTTATAATCCCTAAAGGAAACTGCAAAGCGTTGCATAAAAATTGTGCCACAAAGGAGGATGTTGTTTTCAATAGTTCAGGGTAATATTTCCCTTCACAGTTCTTTGTAGAAGGTTGAAAAGGGATTTTTTTTAGGCTTGAAGGATTATCATGTGAATTTTCCAAGTGAATCAATTCTATAAACTTAATAATGTACTTGTTTCCTATACACACAAACCGGTTGCTACAACATACTGATCAGTGACATAACAAAGGAAAATATGGACCTAGAAGGTTTCAAATCAGCTTAAAAATTACCCCTGCAAGTGCTGCTACAGTTGTTCACTTTATTTTAGAAAATAAGCAGAAAATTAAATTAAATAGAGAAAGAATCAAATCTTCATTAAAAATCAAACCATGTTCATGTGGTTGGCCGTCGATGTGTACACGTTCCCATGGCTTTTCCACTATGTTTACTATAGCACTCGTAACCTAGATAAAAAAAATAGCATTTAATCAAACATAAATAAATAAATTTCTTCAATGATATAAACTACAAAACAACATAATCTGCTAATACAGGAACTCATATGACGGCTCTTCACTATAAAGCAACATAAGCTAAAAATTATATTACAGACAAAAATTCAACAGACTCTTTAAGTAAAAGTAGTTTCTGCAGATGCAAAATCAAAAAGCGCTTTTCCAAAATTCTGATCAAAAGTAAAAAAGAAGCTTCTCAGAAATCAAAGTTACTCGAAGCGCTATTTCAATCGAAAAACGCATGTCAGTACCTGTCGATAATAAGAGACGAAGTGTTTAGCGAGTTGGATCGCAAATTCTTCGACGGAAAGTTGATCGGAGCATTCCTTTGCTTTTGCATATACCTAAGTAATTAAGATCGTAATAACAATAATATCACCATCAAATAATTCTTTCAAAAATAATATTGGAAGCGTAAGCGTACAGTGTTTTTCATGGTATCGGTGGCGACGATATCGGAGTTGTCGTCTTGAAGATAAGCGTTCAAGCAATCGGAGAGAAGACTGATGCTGACATTCCATTCCACCATAAAATGGCGGCCTTGTTTGCTTCTCCAAACCCTCGCAACTCTAACTCTAGCTTTTCCATGCCTCTGCTCAATATTCAATCCCTCCATTTTCGACTACCAAATTCGGAGTTTTTGATTGAGACTTTGTTCTGTGAGTAAATTTTAATCGGTCTAGAGGTTGGTTGTTCTTTTTAACTCCATTTCACTCGCTTTTCAAGTGCGTGCTTCGTTGGATCCGATAAGAATAAAAGAGTAATTATTTTATTTTTGTATATATATTTTTTTTACTTGGGAGGAAGATTTGACTAAATTGACTAAAATAATTTTATTTATCTTACGTTAAATAACTAATACCGGACAGTTCAAAAATTTAGTTCAAATTTCAATCCAAATAATGTTATAAGTGGTTTTTTCATTAACAACATAATCTCATGTTGTGTGTGGTGATGACAACTCACTTGCCACATTGTTTGTATTCATTATTTGTACTGTATAGCATTACTTTTTATCTTAAAATTCAACTTTTCAATCTTTTTTATCACATCATTTAAACTTTAGACGTACTTCTTTTTTTAATAAATATTATAATAATTCTGGATTTAATGGGATTGACAGACTTAAACTCATAATCTCATAATATTGGTGTGATGAGCATACCCTAGGCCAACTCCATATTGTCTAACAACAAACGTCACTTACCAAAAACAAACATAGATATGTGTTATAAAATTAAAAATCTCTTTATTTTTATTATGTAATTCAAGCACAAATAGTTGCTAAAAAATAATAATTCTATTTGTCTTTACTATATAATCGATAAGGTAAGGTAACGTGGGGAGTGGCGTGACAGTGGCAAATGAGAAAATATTTAGATTGATTTTTTTTTTTTAACACTATCTATTTATCTATCTATATTATGTATTTATTTTTTTAAAGCCTTTTGATATTAATAGAATTTAAGTCGTTGATTTGAGAGTCATTTATCCCAACACTAAACTCGTCCATCTATCAGTTGAGCTGCGACCCTTGAGGGCATATTTAGATTAATTTTTGGGTTTAAGTTTTTCTTTTAAAAGAAAAATAATAATTGTATAACACTATTGACAATAATTACCCATAATTGGAATACGATAATAGAGATGTGACTTGTGAGGTACAATTGCTGCAAAGGAGCGTGGAAATTGATTGGTTGGTGGAATTATAGAAGAAAATAGATTTCTATGACACGCAGTCACAAATCAGCCCACAGTTACTATTTCTATTTTCTATTTTGGGCTGTGTAATTTGTTTGACATTTCTATTTTCCAACACATAGGACAAAGACTAATTTCACTTTCATTTGCCCTAAAAAAAACGATATCATCAACAATTTCTATTTCAAATCTTCAATTGGAAACAAAACAACCAATCAAAACTTCTTTTTGTATTTACCAACTTGTTGGATTTTTTATTTTTTTTTTCCTTTTTGTATCATGTATTTTGAACTGATTATCTTAATAAATTTCAGAGCAAGATTACACTATAGAGGCCGGCCTCCCTGCCCCACATAAAAAATAAATATAGTTAATTACATAAATAAATGTAATTTACGAGACTCCCAGTTCAACCCTTGATTATACACTAAGACCCCTTAAATTTGATATAAATATAGTTAGAGATTAAATATATATTTATATATCCAAACCTCCTTTATTCTTAAAATTTAATTAATAAAAAGATAAAATTGTCTATAGCTATTAATTTAAAAACAAGATATAATCTTTTTAATAAAAAAAAGGGTAAAAGCTTGTAAAAATAATTATAATTTATAAATAAAGATAATTTAAATTAGAAAAGCACTTTTTTTTTTTAATTTAAAATTATTTTTAATTTATATTCCATTCAAAATATTATATTCAATTAAAATACTTTAATTGTTAAAAAAAAAAAATAAATAAATAATAAAAAAAAACTATATATGTTTTTAGAGCATCTCCAATGTTGTGCTAAATTATTGTACCAAGCTATAATCTAGTACAGAATATAAAAACCATAATCCAATACAGTGTCAAATTTTGCATAGACACACAATATAGAATATGCCAAATTTTGTACAGTAGTAAATGCTCATTTTTAATTACGAAAATACCATTATATATAACTTTTAAATATTTAAAAAAATTTAAATTTAATATACATTAATGATATTTCAATCAAAATCTATTTCATTCTATAAATGCATTAATGGTAAGTGTTGACTTTTGTAATTTTAATTAATAAAATAATAAAATTAGCATTTTAAATAGAACTATACATTGAAGTACAATGCTAAATTGATGTGTAAAATATAGTATTTTACATTTTTTTGTGCCAAATTTGTTATTGGTATTGAAACATACATTGGAGATGATCTTAAATTTTAATAATTAGAGACAATTTAATCTTTTTATTAATTCAATTTAAAAAACATAGAGGTGCGAGTAGATTAATGTGGCTCAAGATCCTCTCCTTAATCCTTGTTTTTCCTTGACATATTTCAAGTAATTAAAACATCAAGTTGCATGAGAGAAAAAAAAGTGATCAAATTTTGACCATGCATTTTTTATTTTGCTTATGTGTCATTAGATTATAAAAAGTCAAGGAAAAACAAGATAAAAAGAGGATCTTGATCCGATTAATATACATTTTTCTCTAAGTATTTCAATGTATTTACCCTTACAATAAAGTATTTATATCCGTTGAAAATGTAAGAAGATCGTACTTTTATTGAAATTATAGAAAACTACTCTTGACCTGTGGACCATTAGACTTCACTCTAACTTTGGTGTTAGAAGGGTGTGAAGGTCTTTTTACATGAAAATAAAATAAAATAATAAAAATATTTAAAATATTTATTGAATAAATCTTTTAAAAATTAATTAAATTTAAAAATATATATATATATAAATAAAATAAAAAAATAAAAAATAAAATAAAAAACCTAATCCATTTTGAAGTACACGAGACCTCTAACCTTCATTACCTACCAAACCTCTATCAGCCACCTAATTGTCACGTACGCGTGAAGCTATCTTTGATCTCCTCTGTCGTTGTTGTTCCTCCATCTCCCACTGTTTACGCGCCACCAAAACTTCTTCCAAGTTCCAACCCAACCAAACAAGAAACAACCAGGTTTCCTTCCACAACAAAATCGAATCAATATGGATCGATGGATATCTGGTTGAATCTCGATCTCCTAAAGAAAATCGAATCAGATCTCAAATATTGCGATTTGTTTTTCTTTTTCCATTATCATTTTAAGTGGAAATATTTTACTATAAAATAATAAGGTTTTAGTCTGGAATTTTGGAAAAACAGAGTGGTACCCAAAACACTCAAAACATTATTTTTGTGATTTTGAAGTTTGGAGTTGTGAAAGCATCTTCATGTTTCGTTTGAGGAATTAAAAAGAAGAAGAATTTGAAGAAAAAGCAGATTTTGGAAGCTCAATTTAATAACAAATTAAGATATATTTTTTTAAATTGTAAAATAATACATATTTTTTATTAGTAATATTAAGATATTAAAAATTAACATTGGTTATTTTTATCAAATTTAAACCCTTATTTTTAATTAAAAAAATTTCTTAAAAAACTAATTATTATACAAATTTGGATGGGGTGGGGTTGGGGCCACTCTTTGTACCGAAAATTCTTGATCCTGAACTCGGTTTTCAATAATCAAAGTTGAGACATGATAGGGTAAATAATTTTGTTGGGATTGAGATTAGTTGTCCCCATCCCGAACTTGCCGCATTGGCATCCTAATTCTCACCTGATTAGACATCAATCGATAAATTGATACACTCTAAGAATTAATTAATTTTTATCGAGGTAGAATACAAAAGTGAGATGATCGATATTACTCATGTTGTTAGAGTCAACATTTCTATCATCTGAATCAAACCCATAAACCATCTTCAAGGTATACCAAAACTTAAAAATAAAGTTAAGAAATTAAAAATATATATATATATATATCTGTTTTTTTTCCTACTTTTTATTTAAAAAATACTTTATTGTTTTTGTTTGATTATTTATTTATTTATTTATACTATATCTTGTATCTTGTATCTTGTAATGTTTATTTATTTTATTTTTAACAGCATTATCTTGTAATGTTTAATTGTATGTTTTATACTTTCAAAATTTTTAATATTACTAATATTAGGGACAATTTGGACTTTTTGTAGCATTTGATCGGTTAGCCGTTAAAATTAGCGATCACGGTTAGTACTTTTTTATAACATTCTTGTTGCAATTTTCAACAAAAGCAATTATTGTAATTTGCGCTAAAATTAATTTTTGAACAAACTTGTTTGTCGTTATCATTGTGAAAACCAAAAAATCTATTCTTGTTTTCCATAAAAAAAAAAAAAAAATAATAAATAAATAAAAAGAGGAAAACCAAAAAATCTCATCACAAAAAAAATCAACATGTAAATCAATCTAAAGTATTGCGATATTTTTATTTCAACTAGTCTACATAATTTAAGAAGAGAATCAATCGGTTGAAAGTTGAAACTAACACTTGTAATGTTTTTATTATGAACGTTACGAGTGTCCAAATGTCTATATGGTTCAGGTTGGTGTTCAATACCAAACCAAACCAAAATTCATCAAACATTATTTATATTTCAACCGAAACCGAAATTCATGTTCAGGGTATAAACTTCAATATTAATTATATTTTTCGAGAGTCGAGAGGGTAATATAGTAATAGATATTCTTTCAAAAAGAGCGATACAAAATTTCATTTCCAAAAATTTGCATTATAGATCTTGGAGACCACATTACATGCATCCACCAACTTGCATAATATTCAAAAATCAAAATTCAGTAAAGAATTCTTGAGCTTAATTCTGATTTTCAGAATTGTCAATTTCTTTATTTCCAAAAAAAAAAAAAAAAGAAGAGTTGTTCATTTGTAGACTTGTAGTGTAGCTAGCTTTGTTTGTATTCTTTAAAATTATATATTATCATATATAGCCAACAAAAACAAAATATATAATAATAATAATAATAATAATAATAATAATAAAAACAAATATATAAACATTGAAATTGTAAGGATACTGACAATTAGATTGGCACTCAAACTACTTACCAAATTCATTTGAACTAACGTACAAAATACAAATAGAATACAATAATTATCAACAATCAGTAATAAAATATTAAAAATTTTAAAATAAAGATTATTTTTTTTTATAAATAATATCATCAAGAATTATCATTAATCCAAACCCGGCCCTGTAAAAAAACGGATAAAGCTCTATTAGATCTGCATTCGGGCCGGGCTTATAAGTCACGGTTAAAGCCCATTATGGGTACGGGCCGACCCAACCCTTTTACACCTCTCGGCTATGATTTTGGTGGAAATGAAAATTGGCAAAAAGTTGATTCATAGGGATATTATGGTAATTGCATTTTTCAAATTTCCCTTATAAATTTGAATTGACGAAACGAACGCCAAAAGCGTAAAGCGGTAAAATAATTATCCCAACCAGAAAAAGAAAACAAAAAGCGGTTGAAGTTTCAATTGTTTGATTGGGTTGGGAGCAACCAAAAGCGTCAAATCTAACATAATCTTTCTGGTTTTTAATTTCCGGTTCCACGAGGAAAGAAAACCCAGGAAGTTAACAAAATTTTATCAACTTTTTTTTTTTTTTTTCCTATTTTTAATGTACATTTCATTGTTCTTTTGCATAATTCAATAAAAGGGTTGTCTGCAAATTTGTGATTTCTTGATTGGATTTCAATGGCGTCTGTGGAGAGATCAGAAGAGCAAAAGAAGAAGGTGGTAGTTATAGGAGGAGGCGTCGGTGGCTCTTTTCTTGCTTATAATATTCAGCATTGCGCTGATGTTGTTCTTATTGACCAGTATGTCTCTCAAATTATATTCATTTTTTGTGTTTTGTAATTCTTTTTTATTTGAATTGATTGGTGCATTGTTTGATTGAATTTCTTTGAAAGAAATTTTTAATTTTTATATTGAAAAAAATACCACGGCCTTGGTCTATTTTCTGCTGCAAAATTGATATACGTGTGTAAGAAAATCCAACATTTTAATTCTGAAATGAAGCTTGTATCTTTTGAATCAAATTTTCAACCACTCTAATTTTATTACATATATTTTCTTAATTTTCCAAATTTTGAATTTTGTAGAGCCTTCGAATTAGAATCAAATGATTAATAAACACCCCTGTGATTATATAAAACCATTACCCGTAATTTAAATAAAAATGTGTATGATTTTGTATTAGTGATAAGAGCCATTAGCATATTTTAAAGAGATATTGTATTTCAGAAGTTGGTTGTCTTTGTATGATTTTATAGACATCCAATTATGATTGACTTTTCGAATCTTTTCTAGTGTTCCTTCTTTTATCATATCAAGCTTGTTTGTTAAGAAAATGAAAATGGCATCAGGAAGGAGTATTTTGAGGTCCCGTGGGCAAACTTGAGATCGATGGTGGATCCATCTTTTGCTGCAAGATCGGTAATCAATCACATTGATTACCTCACCAAAGTGAAGGTCATCGTGTCTTCTGCTGTAAACATCACCGAGAATGAAGTGTTGACTGCAGATGGCCAGACATTCGCATATGATTATCTTGTCGTTGCCACAGGTCATGAGGAGTCCGTTCCCAAAACTAGAAAAGAGAGGCTTAGCTGGTATCAGTCAGGTGAATACATGGAAATGCTTAAGAAGTTTAATATTATGAATATTGCAAAATATGAATCATAGGTAATAAGGTTTAACACCCAAAATGCATGTATAAAAAGGTATTTGTCAAGTAGATATTGAAAAAGAAAGTAGTAGACACTAACATCAGAAAAAGATCGGGAAAAAAAAATGGCGGGGGGTTTAAGAAGAAAGGGAAAAATGGCATTCAACATTAACAATCTGTGAACTAACCATGTTTGTGTTACTTTGGAGTGTATTGTTTATCATTTGAACATACTGTTATTGGTTTATTGGCTATGAGGTTTGACTACAGTTTCTTTGCATTCCAGAGTTTGAGAAGATATCATCTGCTAACTCAGTTCTGATTGTTGGAGGGGGCCCTACTGGTGTGGAACTGGCAAGTGAAATTGCTTATGACTTTCCAAATAAGAAGGTGAAACTGGTGCACCGGGGGCCGAGGTTGTTAGAATATATCAGTACTAGGGCTTCCCAGAAAGCAATTGAATGGTTGACATCGAAGAAAGTTGAAGTGATTTTGGATCAGTCCATCAATCTGAAGTCTATGCAAGATGGTGCTATTCAAACATCAGATGGAGAAACTATCCATGCTGATTGTCATTTTATTTGTACCGGAAAACCTATGGGTTCATCTTGGCTTAGGAGTACTGTTTTAAAAGATAGAATGGATATTTGTGGAAGGTTGATGGTTGATGAGAACTTGAGGGTACGAGGTTTCAAGAAAGTCTTTGCGATAGGAGATATCACTGATATTAATGTAAGTTTATTACTCATTTCCGTATGATTTTGTTTGGTTTCGCGGTTCACCTTTTGAACACATGAACCTAGCACATATATACTAGGCAATTCCATTTTAGCATGCAAAAATAGCATAATAATTTTTTTTTTATTTTTTTTATTTTTTTTTATAGCACGATACAGTGAGGTGTTTATTCTTGATTCAATTCTGTTAAATTGCCAAAGATCTCTTCACCTTTTGCTTTTGGTTCTGTTTATAAGAAAATTCATTTTTGTTGTAGACCAATCAGGTTATGAGGATTAGTTAGATTGTGAGAAGGATATGCATATCTAAACCTGTTAACTTTCGTAAACCAGAATTGAAAACATGTTTCCTCTACTTGAGAACTCGTGTGGCACATCTTTTTGGTTGATCTTGGTCAGTTCATGATTTCATATATATAATTATTGTTCTGTGCAAAATACTGCGCATTTGGTGATAACAGGGGTCATTTTTGGATTTAATGCGGTTTAGTATTTTCTAATTTATCACTTACAATCTGTTCATTTTGTTTTAAAATCTGCTTTGATGAATTATGATTTATTATCAAACAGGAGCTAAAAGTAGGCTATTTGGTTCAAAAGCATGCCATAATGACAGCCAAGAACTTGAAAATGTTGATGATGGGAAGGAACGAGAGTAAGATGGCTACGTATAAGCCCGGTTTCCCATTTGCAGTGGTGTCGTTGGGAAGAAAAGAGGCACTGGCACATTTCCCCCTTTTTACACTTATCGGTTGCATTCCTGGCATGATCAAGTCTCGAGATTTATTCGTGGGGAAGACAAGGAAACAACTTGGTTTAAAACCCAATCTTGCATAAACTGAAATGTAAGTTGATATTAAAGATTGCATAATCGCTTCTTTCTCTAGTTGCATTCTTTTATATTGTGTGAGCCTCTTTGAAATCGTAAAAATCGTGGCCTGTTTGGCTGGATTAGTACTAGCTTAATGCATTGTGACTCATAATCTCTCGTTTCAGGTAAGCGCATCAATGTATATAAGAACAGTTGCCGGCATGCTGTTAAAGGTCGGCCTTTGCTGAATTAAGATCCAAGTAGAAACTCCTTAGGCCGTTTACATCGGATATACGAGTTCTAGACTACTAAGATTGTAGAGATTTGCTTCTAATCCTCAATCTGGAGCTTGTGAACAACCATGAATAGTTGAAGATTTTTTTTGGGTATATATTTATGTATAATTTGTGCAGGAAGGTGGCTGCTGGAATGGATGTTGATGTTTGTTTCTTGTCTGTTCTAGTTGGTTATCTAGAATGCAAATGCACAATGCTCTCTTTATATATAAAATCAGTGTAGGAGCCTCATTTTTTAATTTTGAGTTTTGTAAATCCCTAATTACCAAATAAGTTTTTGAATTTTTTTTAAAGGGAAAATTGCACAAATAACCCCTGACATTTGATATAATTGCTCACATGCAATTCCCGTTAAACTAATGGATCGGATTTGGATTTAGCTTAGTTGATCAAATTATTACGAGGGTTTTGGATCCTCTACTAATCTGATATTTTTTTCCTGACCTTTTTAAAACCACAAATTATTACAATGCTTATGTTTTATAAGATTATGTGAGGTCAAGAAAAAGATCAGATTAATAGAGGATTCTAAATTCTATTAGACACGGATTTGATTTGATTTGACTTGATCAATTTTTAGAGTTATCTTTTAAGTCTTGTGACATAAAATGAATATGGTATTAAATATGTTTTTCTCGTAGTGTTACGGTCATATCCACCTATAAACAGAATAAAATGTTATAAATTACCAACCATATTGTATAGTTGTATGATTTTATTTTTTATTTTTTTTATAATGTCTACCGGTACTTAACTGAGATTAAACACTATAGTGCAATCTGAATTGAATGATTATTTCTATAATCAAAAGAAATCGACTCCCAACACTGGAATAGGAAGCGAAATCGCAAAGTTTGAATCTCGGTAAATAGATATAAACAATACTCGGAAAATATATACATGTTTGAATCTCGGTGAATCGATAGAAATCGCAAAGTTTTTACAGTTGTATGAAATTTTTTGTTAGGCAACTTTTAAGCCTGGAATAGGAGGCGAAATTAGCCCCATTTTGATTTTAAATGAATAGGCTACCTTTGTATGGATATACAATGGATCAATGGCAATTCCTTTTTCACTTGCAATCAATGATGATTGGTGAACGTGCAATTGCCGTATGATTGGTGGAAAAGTTACTTTTTAGGTGGATACCATGATTTTCTTCAAAATCTTCATCTCCAAGTTGAGCAAAATTTCATAAAAATAATCCACTTGTTTTCTACTTTTATATAAATAATCAGGATGATTTAGAAAAAACAAATATTTAACATGATCTCGAAAATTTTGAGATTTTATCACAGATATGTACATGAGTGAATGTGTACGAATTTGTATATATATATAATGCCTTTTTTCCTCGACATCAATTATATTCATTCTTTCACTTATTTTTAATCGATGGTTGACATACCTTGTATTTGAGAAGAAAATATTAATTCGTTTCTCCTAAACACATTGACTTAATAAATAGTTTTTTAAAGGTTTATCTACTTTAACTTGGTTAATAGAGCATCTCCGATATAAATATATATTTTTGAGTTTTTAAATAGTGTAACATCGGTATTTCCATTCATTATGGACCCATTTTTGAAAAAAATCTAAAAAAATACATATTTATATCTCCAATACACTTATCTAAAACTCAATATGTATTCATTTTATGACAATTCGTAATAAAACAATTATTCCACCTTTTTTTTTAATCATAAAGAGTTGCACATCGTTTGAGTAAAGAGTGAATGTGTAGGAGTTTGTATACATATAATGCATTTTTTCCTTGACATCAATTATATTCATTCTTTGACTTATTTTTAATCCGTGGTTGGCATACCTTGTATTTGAGAAGAAAATATTAACTCGTTTCTCCTAAGCGTATTGACTTAATAAATAGTTTTTTAAAGATTTATCTACTTTAACTCGGTTAATATCCACTTATACTTCAAATTTATAACTTCAACATGTTTCTATCTATTTTTTCTTAATTCAAAGTTGTTATCTATTTTTAATTCATTTAAGGTTTCTAAATATTGAATTGTGAAAAAAAAAAAAAATATTTGATGTATAGATATAGAAATCATTAAAGTCAAGATTTTAAGTTACTATATAACATACATACAGTAATCATAATGTTATAAAATAAAGCTAAAATCATATAAAGTAATACTACTCAAAGAGACAAAGAATGGGAGGAAACCAATTATATTAGTTTATTTTTCTATATATTTTGAATGCTTACACAATAAGCTTAATCGACTGTATAATGCCATAGGAAGAATTGACTTACAATGAAAAAAAAATAATAAAACAAAGAGATAATTGCTCTACAATGAAATAGAAAATTAGATCAATAATATAATTGCTAATTATTCTCTATGTGATGAAAAATCAATTATATCACAACACATAATAATAAATTAACGTAAAAGTGTAAAGTAAATAGAATAAAAAAATAAATTAAAGTTAAGTTATGCTAAAAAATCAGTTTAAAATTTTGACTTAAGTTGACGAGATGAGGTTGGTCTAATAATAAACTCCTCTCACTTGCACCATAAAATTATGGGTTTAAGTTCTCCCCTCTCCTTAAAAAAACTCAGAATTTATATAATAGTATAATTTTTATATATAAAAAAATTTGACTTAAGTTTGTTATTTCCATATTCATTAAGGACAATGTTTGGGTAGGTACTGACCTTACCAATGGGTGTTGACACATGTCCCATTTTAGAAGAATCAATAATGCTAAACATTCCATCTAAAATCCCATATTTTTCATCCCACTACATGTGGCATGTGGGGTGTCAAATGGTGAGTGGAATATAAGGAGATAATAAAAAGTGAAAGAAATAATGCCACTTACCAACACCTTATTGGTAAGTCAGTAGCTTAAGTACTGATCGGTCAGTCCAAACATTTTCCATTTATCAATTCATTTGGTATTAATCCAATGGTGGAGAAAAAGGGTAAACGTCAACTTTGAGATTTATACCAAATAAATACGTGGATGTTAACGTCAAAATTAATATAATACTGCCTTAAATAAATATGATAAAGGAAATGACAATTTTGTCCTCAAATACTAATAGTCCGATCAACCATTAGAAAAAATGACTAATGCTACATTGTCTAAATTTAGTGTTCAAATCAGGTGTCCAAAATGATGTGGCAAAACTGTGGGCTATTCATTTAAATTGTATTAGATTTGTATGTTTTAAATGAATGACTCAGAATGTTGCCATATCATTTGGACACCAAATTTGGACAATATAGCATTACTCTTAAAAAATTTAGGCCACGTTTATTGCGATGTATTGTATTGTAGTAGATTTTAAAAAATAACAACGTATCGTATTATTTTAATATATTTTAATTGCGTAATATAAAAAATATCGTATTAACTCATACATTATATTTAGTGGTATTATGTTGTATTGTATTAGAAAAACTTTTTTTTTTTTAAACAAATATAGAATATTGATGAAATATGTATTATGTTGTTAATATTTTCTTATAATTTTAAAATTATATAGGAAATAATTATTTTATTTATAAAAATATTATTTATTAAAATTTTTGTTTCAATAAAAATAAATATTTATTGATTTTTATATAAAAATATTTATTAATTTATTCACGGTAAGTATATCTAAAATTTATTATTAATTATTTTTTTAAAATATTATATTTTTATAATATAATAAAATACAATAAATTCATATATAAATAACTTAATACGATATAATACAATACATCACTAGATATAGGTTTGCATTAACGATAATATAGTCCAATACAATATAATCCAATCTAATACAGCCCAATACAATACAATACTGTGTGTCAAACGAACCTTAAGGCAATAGTAAAATATTATTGTTATTGATAAATGATCCAATTTATTCTCGTATAATTATTTGGGAATTTTCCTTATAAATATAGATATTTCTTTCTTTCTTTCCTTTTTTAAAAAAAAAAAAAAAATTAAAAATAACAACTTCTTAAGGGGAAAAAAAGAAGAAAAAATGATTGGTGGACAGACCCCACCGACCGTACAATTTCAGTACAAATACATAAACACACACTGTACAGACTGCTACACAGTGAGAGAAATTGTGTCTTGCTTTGTTTTGTTAGTATTTATTATTTTTCGAAACAATGAGAAGCGTACGTTAACTATCCTTCACCTACTCTCTCCATCTCTCTCGTTTTCTTCTTCTTTCTCTGCATATTCGAGTGAAAAATCAAAAGGTAAGCCCACGTTTCTTTCTATTAATGCATAATTTTAGTTTAAATTTCTACTTAAAAAAAAAACAAAATTAATTTTTGGTAGCTTCGTTCTTAATTTCAACTTCATATAGTTATTATAGTTTTTTTTTTTTTTTTTTTTTTTTTTTTGGATTTAAAAAAAAATATTTTAGTGGTTATTTTGTTTTTATTTATATGTCCATTTTTTAGTCTCTGGTAGAATGTGAATCTCATGGTTTAAGAAGTGTCACTGTTGTATTAACTACGCATTATTTTCAATTTTTTAATGTATATAATAATTTTACTTTTTTTTTTTTTGTCATATTAAATGTTGAATGTAGCTTCATCTTCTTGTATATTGGGTTCTCTTGGTGTGGCAGATTTACGTTTTTGTTAGCTGTTTATTATTTGTCTACAAAGCGATTGAAAGAGAAAGAAATGTGATTTTTGTATCATAATTCCTGTTGTTTTCATTTTAATTGAAATCCCTAGGTGTATTATGTGTTGATTTCTGGGTTTTTGATAATGCTAGGAGCAAAATAGAAAAGGGAAAAACAAGAAACAAAAAACATGGGTAGGAAAATGGTAGAAGGGCTTTAGTCTCATTGAAGGTTTTGCATATTTTTTCAATGTAACTTTATATACAATTAACTTAACAGATAGCAACGTAATTTGGGATTTTTGTTGTGCTGCACAAAAGTTGATTATTTTTTCTGTTTTAGTTTTTTTTTTTTTTACTTAAAAAGTTCTTACATCTCATTCCTCATCAGGTATTGATTTTGATGACTTGTGAGTTTTTGCAAGATTTTAGAATATACTTCTTATTGAGATAGGTTAGGATTCTGGCTGAACGTCTGTGTTCTTTACTTTTCCAGAAGATTCACTTAAAGGCTTCCACAATGGATTTAAGTAAGAAGCAATAGCACACTCTTTAGCTCCAGTTCATCATGTCAAGGCAAGCTCAGCTTCCACCTCGTTGCCCGTTTCAAAAGAAACCTGTTTCTCGCCCAGTTCATGGCCCAATCTCCCCACTATCACGCACTGAATCTTACCCGGGACACCACAAATCTTCCTCACAAAGTTCTATCCTGGAGGAGCAGCCAGCATGGCTGGATGAGTTGTTAAGTGACCCTGATGTGAATCCCGTGGGAAAATATCATCGCCGGTCAGCTAGTGATTCAGTTACCGTTTTGGATGGTATTGCGGATGCTTTTCCGGGTTTAAATCCCCTTAAGGATGGCGAGAATTCAGTTGAAGATGGAACTTGTAGTGGACTGCAGTCAAATTGCATGTATGGTCCTAATTCCCCTAGGAAAAGAGACAATTTAACCTTTTCGGAGAATGCTCTGGTTTCGGCTTTGTCAGAATGTGATTTTGAGAACCCCTTGCAGTATGTGGATGATAGTCTTTGCATATCTGGGATTAATCACTCTGATAACGTAGACATGTGTGCATCAACTGGCGAGCTCAATGCTGAAACAAAGATGGCAAAAAGGTTTGTATCTGAACTTCTCTGGTTAGTTGAATCTGAGCTGCTATTGATATAACCATGTTAACAAATTTCTAATTCTGGTTCTTCAACTTAGCTGTTCTGTCCTTAATTTATAGAGCTTGTGACAGTTTCTCACTTTACTAGAGTTTGAATAGTATATTTACAGATAGCTGCATATGATCTGTGTTAAATGTAGATTTTTTTTAGAGTTGTACCGCCTACTTTGAAACAAAAATAGCAACAATGTTCGAATCTGAACTTCCATGTTTAGTTGTCAAATTCATTACTACCAAAAAATATTCATGTAACTTGAATTGCTATTGATATCACTATGCTAACAAATTTGAAGCTCCGGTGCTTCAGCCTAACTGTTAAGTTAGAATAGTAAGTTGCAATTAGGTGCTTGCAGACTCTGTCGGAAATAATTTATTTTACATATGTATGGATGATCGTAATATTGTCATCCTCATCCTTCTAATACTTTTAGTTCTTTCTCTATATTTTCCTAAAGCATAACCACACTTTGGTTTTTAAATTGTTTGGGTCTGATTTGCCTCAATTCAAGTGCAGTGTTTTCTTTTAATAAATAGCATGACACCCTACCCCAGTGATTTCTGCCTTTTCTTCCTGCAAATTGTAATCAAAAAAATAAAAAAAAGGATGCCAAAATATTGAAATGTAGAATCCCCATCAAACTAAAGAGGATGTTTATTGAGTCGAGCTTCATATTTTACCTCCATGGATTGCCTGATTCATAAATCTTAATTGAAATAGATTATCATTTATGGAAGTCATATATTTACAATTATTTAAGGCTTTTTACTAGGGGATTGATATTGAATTAAAAGAAAATTAAGAGATCTTGTAGCTTTTTGCCCAATATATTCTCACAATATTCTCTTTGGAGAAGGTAGAATAGGCAGAAAAGAAAGTGATAAAAGAAAATATATATTGTGGTCAATTTAAAATGGACATATAAATATACACACTTATAATATGTATGTTGATGGGCGTTTGTGCATGGTTGTGGGTGGTAGTGCTGGTGGTTGGGTACTTGTGGTGGTCTCTTGCTATGGAAAATGTACATCAGATCTTCATGTGCAATTGTAAAATTGTAGCTGTGAATGCTTTCCATGTAGGGGTGCTTCACCTTCCCTAGTTATTTTAGCTCCTTTTCATGCAAGTTTTCAGTGGATTGTACTTGCATTACCTTCCAAAGAAGGAAGGTTTTTAGTCTGGAGAGCTTTAGATTCATCATGCCTTGTCTCCCTACAGTTTATTGAGTCAGTAAGGAGAGGAGATTGAGAGTTGGTAGTAACTCGCGGAATCTGTAACTAAATACCAAATCCTGATGTTTGCCCAAAATTGAGTTTGATTGTAGGCTCGTAGCATTGTCTTTGCTTTTCTTCATAGTCATAGGTTGTTGTAGTATTTAAGCTTGTACAGGAAACTAAAGATTTATCATTCAGGCATTGAGGTACTTTCATCGACAATGGTATGAGCTGTCTAGTTATATTGTGAAAACTTCAGTGAAAATCAAAATTTCAACTATTCTAATGATATTAGCCAGCATCTTCATACCAAAATTTATTGTACAAAATTGCTTGTAATTATTTTTGGCTAAATGTTCCAGTATAAAGTTCTTCATTAGGGCAAGGTAATTAGATCATCTGAATCAAGGGACAAAAATGCCCCCATTTATTTGTAAATGAATCACAACACTTAAGTTGTAGCCATGATGTCATATGCATGAAGAATTCCTTTCCAATCATTGATCATATGATCATTTTCACATGGCATGTCATGTCATGTTTTTATATTCTTTATAGAGATGATGTACTTCAATTAATAACAAGAATTATTGCATTTAAGCACATGAGCAATCTTTCTATAGTATATAATGCATGTACCTTTGCTAATTGTAAACCTTAAGCCAAATATGCTGGCAATTAGATGACTGGTTTTGATGACTGTTTCACAGGCACTCTGGGCAACGGTCAAGGGTTCGTAAACTTCAGTATATTGCTGAACTGGAAAGAACTGTTAATGTTTATCAGGTAATTCTTTTGAACAGATAGATTTAAATTGTTTCGCAAATTTATTGAATATTTATTGAGATCTGTCTGTACCGCGGTACGAATAAGTAACCGGCTAAGATACCCTGCTAACCATTCATATAATAAATTTATGTTATTGACAATATTTACAACTTTCAAAATAGTTCAAAACAGTGCTAAACATGTGTATCATTTGCCGTGAAAGGACACCCATTTGTATCAAGTGTGCCTAGAGATATCAAATTCTTCTTGAGTGCCGGAACATGAGCAATTATTATAAATAAGCAATTGACTGCATTCAAATCGGAAATGTTATATTTTAGAATCTGAATGCTTAAGTATAGTCTCTTCATAGCTTTGCTACAGTACCTGGAATCCTGGGATCGAACAATTCTAATGATTGGAGGCATACAGAATTACAGATAACTGGTAGTCATTGCATTGCAAGTTTTTCCATATATATTCGTGTGATGTCATTGCTGAGCACAATTTTTCAACCGGACCAATGAAATTGAGTCAATTCATTATTATTTGTAGTCTCTTTCTTTGGTGAGATCTTTCTTGATTGAAATGAGTAAAAAACTTAGTGGCTTAATTGCTTTCTTCAGACTTTGCAATCAGAATTGGCAGTCAGAGTTCATTTGCTGCTTCAGCAACAGGTTTCTTTGTCCATGGAAAACAACAAATTAAAGAAGCAGGTGGCTGGATTCCAGAAGGAAAAATTGATTATGGAGAGTGAGTTTGCTATTATCTTGTTGACTTGTGGATTCTGAAATGGTCCTGCAGTTAATCTGATATTATCATCTTTTGTTTGTTTCACATGCAATTCTGTGCAACTAATCTGATCATTAAAGTGTGCTAAAACAAGAGGAGTCGCTAAGCCTTATTTGACATGTTGGATTATGCATAATCATGTCTCATGTCTGGGGCATAGTATAGGACTAGATTGTATATACTGTACATAATACACCCAAACATGACCTATTTATTTTTTGTTCAACTTGAACACTACCCGTCGAGCTTATAATGTCACAAGTTAAATTCCAAACACAACTCAACTGGGAGATTATAGTTGCTACTTGTTCCTTTTCTGTAATAGTTTATCTTTCTATTATAAATAAGATAAGTCTTCAACTTATTAAACTTCAACTTTCATTGAGGTTTCTTCTAGATAGTCTCATCTACATAGAGTATAAGAAACTATTAGTTTTTCAAAATGTCTAGTAAATTTGCACATCTTTTGTAAATAAGACTTCTTTTTGTTTTCAATTTGGGCAGATTCACTAAAGAGATATTTATGTCTGCATTTGTTACAGGTCAGTATCAGTCTCTGAAGAAGGAAGCCGAGAGATTGAAACTTGGGTTGGCGATATCTCCAAATAACAAGGTCAAAACACATTTTGCGTCTAGTTCTGCTGCTGAGAGAGCTCAATCAGAGATCACTTTGCAGATGTTAGATATGGGGAAACTTAATCTTAATTGATACCAAAGGGGTACTAACCTTGGTTTTTGGATGCATATTTTGACAAGATCTGACTCCCAAAAGCAATATCAAACTCCAGCTGCTCAATTGTCGATGTCTTTTTGCACTTGACCAGATGGGAACTAATTTTTTACTATTTAGTGGTAAGTGACTGTCTTTTCTTTCAAAAACAATATTTGTGGAAGATGCGAGTAAGCATTCCAGAAAATCCGCAAAAAAGGAACATAATTAATTTCCTTGCAATCAATATGGTCAGATTTTAAGAAGGAATTCTTTAATTATTATTGTAGCTGTAAGCTGTTATTGGATCCTTGCCAAGTCCTAATTTTTGTTTGAACATGATATTGATCAGATTGAATGAACCTGTTCAACTCATGCCAGGTTCTTTTCCTGATTGAATTCTAGATGGTAAGTGGTGACATTTATGATTGCTACTCTTGAAGCTCCCAATATGGATTGAAATATCAAAGATAAGACTTGGAATAGAAGAGATGACTTCAAATATTTTATATTCAATTCTATCGGTTAGTTTGAAATTTGAATACAGTTAAGACTCATTTTGTTTGAAAGAGTTAGTAACAATTAGTCCAAAATTAAATCTCTATTGACTCGATTGTCATATAAATCATGAAATGATATGGTGTATATAGTTGAAGCAAATCACTTATTACATAATTTGTGTTGATTTATGTGACGAGTTATCGGGTTGTGTAGCATTAGTTTGTTAAAGCTCTCTTGACCTGCTGAAAGTATCGAATGTAAACTAGTGAAGGATATTTTTACCAAGGTAAATTACACATCCCAGAGATTAGTTGGTCCAGTGATTTATGATTATATAAACATACCTAGCATTAAAATTAATTAATCAGGGATATTTTAAACATTTTACACTAAAAATGGTCAGCAACTCTTATTACGTATTTACTAATCAGGAATTATAACCCAAAAATAGGGAATTTGACTCTTTTCTCCAAAATCAAACAAACTAATCCAATTTTTTCAGTTTGATTATACTGTGCTTGCCATCGATAACAAAAACATCCAAAATCTAGATCCCAAAATGAGACATTGCAGATAAATATACAATGGGAAAGCAAATACAACCAGTGCTGAACAGTTTCACCATCTTTTTTTTTTTTTCAATTTTTCTTAATTTGTAATGCGTTTGTTTGTTTTTCTTTACAACGTATGTCTGTATTGATACTTATTAAGAATACCAAACACTAACAGAAGAATGCCAACCCCTTAGTATCAATTAAATCACAGCATCAATCAAAGTTGATTGTGTCTACTTGTTTACAGCGCCCTACTTCCCGGCTTGACAAGTGAATATGTGCACCACATACAGCAAGCAGAGCTCTAACCGCGGATGGAAGCTCGAGGAACAGTAGGTAAACCCCATTCATCCTCAGCCTGCCAAGCAATGAAATTACAGAATAAGGTATATGTCAGATACAATGAAAAGGTATTAGATTCTAAAGTAATCCACTATTCGGTTATGACCAGTGAACAAAAGCTTCCCATACATACTATTAATGTCGTTCCTAAACATAACATACTAACCGAAGTATTAGAGACATAGAGTTATTAGAGTATTGATTAGATAAATGAAGAATGGGTAATTTCATATTCAAAGGTGTGCCTAGAATGCCTTTGAATTGATGAGCAAAGGAATAAATACATTTTTTTATTATCATGATTGTCAATTTTAATGTGTAGATGCTGAGACCACATAAGTGAACCAATAATATGACAGAAAATATCTGTTAGCCATATCAACCACAGAGTTGCTTATTTCTTTAATCAGAAAAAAACATGGTTTCCTAGTTTTCCTACAATAATTAGCAGTCGATTAAAAATATCACAAATTACACATTACCTGTGCATTGGCTCTGCCAGCCGGTGTAGCTGTTTGCCCTGTAGGTGCTGCGGGCAAGTGGAGTTCCGCATCTAAATCAGGTTCCTTGTCAGGCTGGAGATAAGAGGGCACTCCAGCTTCATCTTCCATTCCCATGTCTGCTTCCAAAGCATCAAGTTCTGTATCAAAAAGTCAGTTAGGAAAGCGTACATGCATACAAATTCAAAGAAACATCTAGCTCAAATTTAGATGCATAAGGGTCAGTTTCCAATGAAAAAAAAAAAAGGGAAAAAGAGGATCAGTAAAATTATGTAAAATAACTAAAAGAATTACATTAGTCCAGCAAGCAACATTCACTGATTTTTTATTTATTTTTTATTTTGAAAGAAATATTCACTGATTTGCAAACAATAAGCTTACCACCCATAAGGTCTTCCTCGTCTATGTCATCAGGCACGTTGTAGCTTCTACCTAGGGTCTCTTGAATTTCGTTACTCACATCCATCAGGTCCATCATCTCATCTTGAAGGTTCTACAAGACAACAGAAATTGGTAATTTAGAACCAGAGATTCTCTAAAGAGGTCATTTCGAAAGAAGAATAAGAAGACAGTAAGAATTACAGACATCAATGTCTTGAATCTTCACGGTTTTCATCATTCCTTTCAACTCCTTGTTAGCTACCTTCAAAGCTGTCATCTGAAAGGACAAAACAAAAATTATATGTAACGACTGTTAAATAGTTTCTACTCCCCTAAATTGTCTCTAAGAGCATTCATCTCATCAAAACATTCTTTTTTTGGAAAGAGAATAAGAGAATCTAGGATAGGGCTTATTCCCATATTTCATAACGAAATTCCTCCCCAGTGACAAATGGTTCACCCCTACCTCTCATCAGATAGGCAGCAAGTTCCAATCAGGGTACACTTAAAGCTCTGCCACCTTGAACCCCCCTTTGGGCGCTACCAAGACAAACAAATATTTCAAGGTAAATATACACAGCCCTGATACAACCATACTTGACGTAGCATAGAGGATTCTTTTGACAGCTGGAGCAAATTAAAACTAATAACTACTGATGAGAGGTTATTCATCTGGGGTTATAAAAAGAACAACTAAAGGGCAAACTGATAACTGAACAATTGTAGATGGTCCTCAAGAGAAAAGCAAATACAACCTGAAGCATCTAAGAGCATCAAGTGAGCTTAGGGGTACTTGGATTATGCCAAAAATTGGAATCTTTGCCCTAGTTAATTACCGTACAACAATAAGAATATTATTATAAAAATTCAAATAGGAAAGGGTTACAGTGGACATTAAATGACTCCAATTCAGTAGCCAAAATTTTCTAGTTGTTATCTTGGGCAATGGATTAAACATGATAAGAAGAACAATTTAAGAATTATCCCACCGATGAATGTTCATAATCTTTTAATAATTTGCATATAACTTCATGATATAATTTTACATTTACATTCATTGATTATAAATTTTCAGGTCAGCGCAGTCCAACAACAAATGTACCAAAAGGATTCCTTAAGGTCACAATTATAGAATAAAGTTCGAAGGAAACAATATATAAACGGTCAGGACATACAGTTTGTTGAGCATCTTTAATACCCTCAGAAGCAAATGCAACTTGATCAAGGTTGAATGTCTGATTGTAGAGCATGTCACGTTGTCCTTCATACCTGTATAGAAATTCATTCGACAGAATAATTAATGGAAGCAAAAACAGCATAAATTTTTTTCATATAGTATCTCCTACAGGTGAAACTGTTGCAACAACCTTATTAAAATTAACATGGAATTATATAAAAGTTCACGCAGAGGGCATGCAGTTCAACATAAGTACTTTTTTATTTTTTTCCATTTTGATCATGGTACTGAACAGTAGTTAAAAAGGCAACAAAAGTTTACATGAGAACACACTGTAAACATCATGAATATCTGTCTCATAAATACATCATATATTATAACATAAGAAACCCTCAAAAAGAAAAATAGACCATAGATCTTTGAGACATAATCTGACCAATATTTAATCAGAATCAGAAACTTTGTATTAAGATTAAAAAATAAATAAACATACCGCAGGGGGGGCAAGCTATCCCGAAACCTATCTGAGCTAAACAAAGTTCACAATGTATACTAGGAGGTTGACTCCTACCCTAGAGCATACAAAAACTCTTTAACAGAAATATAAACAAAAACAGATACCTATGAGAAACCATAAACCAAAAATTACTCAAACAAAACAGCAGCACTATCAAGTATCAGGCAATCACTGCCTTCCAGTTCTGCTGAATAAAAAAGAACATACTTCAAGTATTCAAGCGTAATCAACAACTGGAATGTTTACAATTACCAAATTGTAGTAACACCAATTGATAAAGGAACCTTTAGGAGTTCATTTCCATAAGTATAGAGTTTGGAAGTTGTAATAGCACATTAGCACCATTCTATAATCATCTCATTATAATAATCAAAAGAAACAATGGGGTCAATATAAGCTAGCTCATAGTCTCATACAGTCATACCATGATAACAATATCATAAGTTTGTTCAATAAACAAGACACTTTTTTTTTTCCAATATTCGAAAATATCACAAATAATCAAAATATGAAATGACATCTAACAATCAAGCGAGTCAATAAATTTAGATCCTTAAACAAATCTAATGCAGCAATAATACGCATGGCTAAAAGCACTAACATTCGCTTTTGCTTGAGAATCCGCATAGCACGAGCTTTAACAGCCTCTTGGGCAGGACCAGGTCGTGTCTTTTTAATCTGCTCTTTGTATCTGCTCAGTTCTGCATCTAGGTTTTTTATCTTCTGATCCACATTCTCACCTCTTTGATTGATCTGCAAAAAACAAAACAAAAACATTGACATAAAAATCGATTAACAATAAAAAATTCAGCAACCTTGAGTTTGAAAATCGCTTGTCAAGTGATTAACACAAAAAAAATATATATAAAAAATCATGAATCGGAAACGAAACAAACCCCTAAAATAAAAGGAAAATCGATCGATTACATACCCGATCGGAGGCGTCGTTAATTGACGGCGGTGGTTCTTTATCTTTCTTGACGCCAAAAACTCTCCTCATCTTCCAAAATCAACAAATTCCTTTCTCAATAGATTGAACAAAACCCAGATTTTTTTTTCGATCAATTTCTACGCGTTTTTACAAAGTTTATGTTCTAGTACGAACACCAATTAAATGTTGACACGCCATCAAAAGCAAGCGATATCGATCGAAAAATAAAATAACATAAAAGGCAAATTGACTTTCAACCGGCTATGACTTGTGAGTTGTGCAGTTGTACCGAGTAAACATAAAAAGGGATATTATTATTTCCCCCAGGTTTACCCTATTATTAAGACTAGGACAGTGTTTGAGTTTATTGAATGTTCTTCCTCTTAAAATCAAAGAAACATTAAAATACCCATTCTATTACCTTTTTCATCCATTTTGATTGTTGACTGTTAAATGGGAAAGGCATTAACATCATTGACCATCAGAAATTCAATTTACAATTAAAATAAAAACAATTAAAAAAAAGGATGGATCTCCACTGTCCATCTTTGAGATGGACGGTGGAGATCTCTTTTTTATATTCAAATTTAATAATAATCTCCAACAATCATCATCACCTTCTCCACCATCATCACCAAATCGGTAAACCTAGATATCATTCCCAAATCTCTTCAATCTAAATTCATCAACAACAAAAAACCAAAAAAAAAAAAAAAAAAACTTCATCAATTATTCTTCTTTACCTGACCAAGCCCAAAAAACTCAATTCAAGACCACATATATTATGAAAAATTCGTTTTTAACCACAAACGAAATTTTAACACAAATGAAATTTTAATTGTTAATAACCATGTTTTTAAGAAATTACTGGAAAGCTCTCATATAAAAACCATCCCTAAAACACTCTTTTTTCTCTCTTCTCTCTCTCTCTCTCTCTCTCTCTCTCTTTTTTCTCCTCTCCATCCCGTCGCCCATCGTCGGAGTCGTCACCGAACTGTCTGGGCTTTGCTGGACGTTGTCGCGTGACCTTCATGAACCAACGTCGTCGTGGTTCGTTAATTGCAGCGCCGCTGGTTTGTGCGCCGCCATGTGATGGGTTCGTGCGCTGCCGCTGGTTCGTGCGACGACCAGACGACGTCCGGCGGTTTCGTACGACTGCGACGTCCCATGATGTGGTCTGCAATTGGTTCAATTGGTTCAAAGAACCCTAATCCTAATTTCAATTGAGGAAGAAGAAGAGGAAGAAGAAGAAGAAGAGAAAAATAAACCTAATCCTAATTTCAATTTAGTTCAGATTTCAAGTTTGGATATTTCCATTTAGGTATGATTTCAAATTTAGATATTTCCATTTAGGCATGATTTCAAGTTTGGACATTTCAATTTAGTCATGATTTCAAGTTTGCTTCGAGGTTTAAAAAACATTATTTTCAGATGTACTCTAGTAATTTATGGACATACATTGAATTTATTTTAAAACAGTGGTTATTAACAATTAAAATTTCAAAAGTAGTTACTAACAAAAGTTTAATGTTTCAAATGATTAGTTTTGGTTCTCTCAAAAATCCCCCCATTTCATCATCACCAATACCCATTTAACAACCCAATCGAATAACAAAATCCAAATCATCATCAACAACAAAACCCAAAGCACCTACTATATCTCTAACCAAATTATCATCACCGATACCCTTCTGGACACCCATCCGAATCCCTCTCTGTCTAACCAAATCATCACCAACAACAAAACCCAAAACACCCACTGTCAGACCCAAACCCAATCGAGCCCCCATCGGCGCTTGTGAGAGAGAGATCAAGAATGAGAACGGAGAGATAGAGAGAGAAGGCGTGGGTGGTTAGCATTGTCGCCGCGATTGTTCTTGCCCCTCGTCGAAGCGTACCACGTTACGAACCGCAAAATAGCATGATGAAGATTTTGGGAACTTTTGTCAGAGTGGTCGTTGAAGCGTACCACGTTTTAGAAAAGTTAAACTTCTACCAAGTAACGCGGTACGTTTCGTTAAAGAGTACTACAAGACGTACTGTAAGATGCACCAGAGTTGCGACATTGAGCAAAAGACATTTCATAATACGTTTCGTTAAAGCGTACTACGAGACGTACCGTGAGATACACTAGAGTTGCGATTTTCAACCGAATTTTGAAGGGTATTCATGTCTTTTCACCCCTATTTTTGTACCCTAACTCCCCCTACTATAAATATCCCCTATTCTCTCTCTTCTAATCAGAATCCTTAACATCCCACATTCCATCTCTTTCTCTCCCCTCTCTCACGCCTCTCATATTCTCTCTTCCATTTTCTTCACATAATAAGTAAGAGACCCAAGCTCCTATGAAGGTTCTTCCTCCATGGGAGCTCACCAAATACCTCCACAACCCTAAAATACACTTCATCCATCCATCTTAGACTAGATCTTAAAGAATTAGGAGACAAATCCAAGCTAGGAAAGCTATGAAACATCTTTGGAGGACTTGTTTTCAAGGGTTTGTTTCTATTTACTCATTTCCTTGTAGTTTCTTGCTTCTTTGATGTGTAACCCCGATTTAGGGAATTTTTTAAACCTTCACTTGTGCAATAATGTGATAATGCCTATTTCTACACTTGGTGTAGCCCTGTTTCCTATCATTTTGCTCCCGTTTTCCGGGTAAAATCAAGTATTTAATGTTTAAACTAAGTTTGTGTAGGTTTCTTAGCTTCCAGGGGCATTTTGACAAAGAAAGAAGAAGTTTGGGGCAAATTTGAAATCTTGGGAGAATTTGAAGGCACAATCGCCCTACACCCCGCCCTATGTAGGGCGGGTGAACAATGATTTTACTTCAGAGGATCATCGTTTCTTACTCGTCTCCAAATGGCTCTACGAACAACGGTCGAAAGGGAAAAAATCAACAAGTATTAAAATTTAAAAATCAAGATATATATATATATATATATATATTTGAATTTAAAAACTTAGAAACAATTTTATAGAACAAGTTTTTAATTTAAAATAGTATATAAATTTAAATTTAAAAATGAATCATATAAATACAAGTACATATTAATTCAATATAAAGTAAATAATTATAATCTTAAATCTAGAGTAAATACAATTACTCCTTGTTATAATATATGTGGCTTTTTATCCCATGTGTTATACACATAATATCCCAACAAATATCACATAATATCTCTCCATAAATATCTCCCCAAATATCTTAACATTTGTCCAACATGTTCCACGGCCTTTCCTCTTCATTTATTGAACCAAGTCGTGCTAGTGGGTGTGATGCACGCCATGATGTAAATAGGCTAGTGCGTGACCAAGTGGTCAATATATATGAGCCTATATATATGTGATATATTCTTTGTAATATGTTGTTGTTCAGCTGAAACTTCATAACTCAATACAAAAGAGCAAAGTTTTCTCTCTCACATATCTCTCGCCTGTCTCTCTTCTTTGATCTCTATTGTTCTTCATCTTTTCTTCATTATTTTATAACACGTTATTAGCACGATTATAGACTAGGCAAGGCAAGTGAGCAGCAATTAGCAATTCTGTTCTAGAGAGAGTTCTTGAGAGTTTTAGCTTTGGTTTAGATCGAGTCTAGAAATTTTGAAGTGCTCGAATCGCTTTTCGGATGATACCGTTGTGTTCATCTCGGAAATACGATTCCAACGCCATTAACCGTATCTCAAACGGAGCACTAACAAACTCTATAGCTTCGGTCAAAGTTTGGTCAACTCTGAAAAAATTTCCAGATTTTTTTTACAATTTTCAAGAAAGAAGACGACACTGTAGTGCCACTTCATCGAACTGTCAGTGCCACGTCAGTGCAACGTCAGCGTACAGTCACACATGTCAGCGATGCGCCACATTAGCGCCACATCACAAGCTAGGGAATATTCCGTTACCATAAGATGATATTCTGTTACCATCAGAGCATATTCCGTTAGTTTGATAGAATATTCCCGAGTCAACTCAGTTCAGAAGTGTTTTTAGCCAAACTAAGTGCAATCTTCACCCGTTTTCAACAGAGTTGGACTTATGTCCAACTATTTCGATCGTTTCGGACGCAACCGTGCCATCAGTTTTAGCTAATTTTGCTTGTAAGTATTGGTTTGACTTATTCAGGCTTTATTAACTTTGTTTTCAGGCACGATGGAAAATCTAGTTCTTCAGCATGATCTTATGTAAGTAAAAAAGGATCTCTAATGGGTGATTTAATCACATCCCAATATTCTGGATCTATATATATTTCCGTTACAAGATGGCTTTGCTGTCAACGGAACATTATATATATAGTTATGGATTTATTTTTATGTACATAACATGTGAGCTCAGCCTCTTGGAATTGTTTTTATTTTATAGAACATATGAGACTGCCTTATGCTGTGTATCGGGACTGGCTTATGTTGTGTCTCAGGACTGACTTATACCGTGTCTTAGGACTGGCTTATGCCGTGTCTTAGGACTGGCTTATGCCGTGTCTCTAGATAAATTGTTAATAAATTAATAAATAAATCAACCAATCAGTATTTATTTATACGCAATATATGAGATTGGTTAGACTGATGAACCAGAACTTAAAGTTTCTGGAATTATGATATTTAAGTCGGTAAGGTTTTGAAAACCGAGAAGAACCTGGAGTTATGGATCCAGTGTTATATTTATGAATGCCATACGGCACGGTATTGAAAACCGATGAGAACATGAAATTCTGGATCCAGTATTATATTCATGAATGATTCATTATTTGGAACCTATGGTTTCAAATCCAATCAGAATCTGAAGTTCATGGTCGAACCGGAAGTTCGAAAAATCATTATGATCCATGATTTTATTTTATCTCATATATATAAAGTGATATGTTTACATATCATTCATTTGAAAAAAAAAGATTTACATATCTAACAGGATGTTGTGAGTATCATAAAAATGATTTAAAATCCTAATGTTTAATGAAATTGGAAATAATATTTTATCAATTTCATACACATCCAACGGGATGTTGTAAGTATCACATAAAGAGAATTAAGATCTTAACGTATAATGAAATTGGAAATAATATTTTATCCATTTCATACACATCCAATAGGATGATGTGAGTATCACATAAAATGAATTTAAGATCCTAACGGATATACACATCCAACAGAATGGTATGAGTATCATAAAAGGAATTTAAGATCTTAACGTATCAATCATTTGAGAAAAATGATATACACATCCAACAGGATGGTGTAAGTATCATAAAAAGGATTTAAAATCCTAACATATAATAAAATTAATATTTTATCCATTTCATTTAAATCTTAATGTCTAATGAAATTGGATATAATATTTTATCTATTTCATTCGTGTTTGATACTCCTGAGGAGCAAAATTTAGAGTTGCTGAAAAAGGGGAATTCTAAGATCAATAGTCTACTTGACAGTAGATGAACTTGATGAATATGTGTATGCAATAGGTGTTGGATCATTAGATCATCTGTTTTGGTATCACCAAACCTTGATCTGGGTTTACTTCTAGGTTTCAACCCAGACCTATCACCCTTTAGGTCAACGCCACTTCGTCGATTTTTCGCACCAGCCTAGTGCGTTTTGGGGCTGATTTATAATTAATAAAAATTTTGAGGGACCTTTTTCATAATTTTACAAAATCAGGTGCAGTTTTGTAATTTCTCTTTTGAAAAAAAATATATTTAAAAAAAAAGGAGAGGGAATTATTATCATTTCAGATAAGATGGGGAATTATTATCATTTCAAATAAGATATAAAATGGCATCCCAATGAGGGGGAATTATTATAATTTCAGATGATATATAAAATGCCATTCAGATGAGATATAAAATAACATTACACATAATGTCTATAAAATTTCTAAAAGGAAAAATATATGTCTTGCCGAGAGTGCAACGACTCATATAATTCTACGGAGTCAGAAATATTTTATGTATTCGACTTTGCTGAAAGCAAATGTTATTAATGTATCAGGTCCAACGGATTTGATAGAAAGCTCTGGAAGAGCCATGATATTGTTATCAAACAATATAAAGGAATCTGTTTAGATCAAAGACATATAACTTTATTAATGTCATATTGAGATCATGAATAATAAGAATGTTGAATATCTGTGCGTGATTCAGGCCAGAAGCTGATTATAGAAAAGCTGCGTTCTTTATCATTCATATTATATTGCTGATACGAAAAAGGATGTATGTGGATATATTCATCCACCAAATAAACCATCTCATTCTAAAGTTGGTTTTGAATCTCTATCATTCAAGGGGATATATGTGGATATATTTATCCACCAAAAGAACCCTTTCATTATTTTACTGTTCTAGTTGATTCATCTACAAGATGATCACATGTTTATGTATTATCAAATGTCTCCAGTTTATATATAAATATAATAACATATATTATATATTATCTATATATATTAATATATATTATTATAAGTGATTTTTTTTTTTTTTTAAGATTTAAGGGTAAAAAGTTCTTTTTGAGACTTGTCCTATGCATGAGATAAGTCTGACCTAATGTTTTGGGTGGGACAGAATTTGGTGATTTTTGTCCCACTTTGTCCCGTTTTGTCCCATGGTAAAGTCACGCCAAACCTGGGATAAGAAGAAATTGTCCTATATTGTCCTGTCCCGTTTCGCATACCAAATGTACCCTTGGGGATAAGAGCAATGAAAGTCTAATTTAACTCCTTAACAATGGACCCATTTTGATGAAATTCGGCCATAAACCTCATGAAATCAACCTTAATAACCTCTCAATTCTGCTTGATGAAATTGAGGTTGAACCCATCCGGCCCTGGCGCTTCATTCCCATCACTTATAGACAATGCCGTCCACACCTCATCTCTAAATTATAAAAGAAACCAAGTATTTGTTTTTTTTTTTTTTTTTAATATATAGCAAGACACATTCAACTTCATCACCAAGAATCCTTCTTCAAGCCTCCAAGATAGAACTCAGCAACTTTTAGGTACAATTTTTATTATTAACCTGTCGGTCTTTTATTGTATAATTTTAGTTTTGTGTGCAAATTTTAGATACAATATTTCATTATTATCCCATCTTTCTTTTATTGTATAATTGTAGTTTTTTGTGTGTGCGCGCGTTCCGTCACCAAGAAGCCTTTTTCAAGCCTCCAACATAGGACTCAACTTTAATATTAAACAATTTTGCGGTATTTTTCCCTCTTTCTTTTTGTGTGATTTTAGTTTTATGTCCCCCTTTTCTTTTTTTTTTTTTTGTGTGATTTTAGTTTTCTTTTTTCTTTATTGTTCATGCAATGTTTGTTTTCTTATACAATTAATGTTTGTTTATTCATTTTCGATGTTAGATGAAATAGTTGAGTCTAAATATAGAACTCCTATAAAGGAAAGAATAATTAATGATACAAGTTTTCCGAAAGATAAAAATTTTAGACATTTCTCAACCACACACTATGTTAAAACATTATCAAATGAAGAGAAACCCGATAAGAATTGACTAATATATTCAAAAGATTTTGATAAAATATATTGTTTTTGGTACAAAATGTTTATAAACAAAACTCGATGAAGGTACATATATATACTTAGAGATTGGAAAAATGTTAGTGATAATCTTAAAAGTCATGATCGAAACAAGTACTAAACATATCCATATATAAGTTGATTTGAAAATAAGATCGTTGAATAATTGAAGAATGGATAGAAAGAAATTAAATATCCAAGAAAAAATCAATCAAGAAAGAGAGCGCCGCAAAAAATAATAGTAAGAAAAAAAAAATGTAATCTAGTTATGCACACGGTCATTATTTAAATATGAGTAGTACGTTCAATAATTGATCAAACTCTTCCTCTCCACATAACACTCAGGTGGTTTATAAATTACACAATAATAAAACCCGGAAAAACGAAACTTCAAAATAACATGAAATAAAACTCTTTTTATGTTGAATTTTGAGAATATCGTTAGGTTAATAAGTTAAGTTTAAATGGTACCAATAGACTAAAATACCCCCATCTACTTCTTTTATTAGGTTTGTACTATTTTTAGGTTTTTTTTTTTCTTTCAAAAACCTCTGTCAATGGAGATGAAAGACCTTCATAGGAGGTTGAACTCAGCCTCCAATGGAGATCTCGATGAAAAAGATGACCAAAAAAATTTTGAAAATTTTCATTTTTGTCTAATAAGTCTCGGAAATTACAAATATACTTAATAAGTCTTGAAAATTACCTAATAAGTCTCGGAAACAACAAAATAAGTCCCAAAAATTATAAAATAAGTCAAAAAAAAATACAAAATAAGTCTCGAAAACATCAAAATAAGTCTCGAAAATACAAAAAATAAGTCTCGAAAACACATATAAACATGAGACTTATTTTTTTTGAGTGTGTTTTAAGAGTATTTTTATCGGATCTACACTTTAGAGATCAATAAAACTTAAGTTATTAAGTTTGTGATAGTCTTAAAACTCATTATTTAAAGAAACAGTGCTATTAAATTTTTGAACCCTAATAAAACCCCTTATTGTATAATAAAAATATGTTATGGTTTCAAAATTTAGTTAAAAAATCACCTTATTGTTCACCTTATTGTATACCAAGAACCCTCTTGTACGGGGTTTTCATCTATTCAATTCGAAACTAGGATGTAGGGTTAAACCTTAACTTGCATGTATATTAAACTTTTATTTTTTTGGGAATATCCCTGAATTTAGGTGAAATTGCATGTATATTAAACTTTTATTTTATATATAAACCTCAACTTGAAAACGTCGACCGACGTTAGAAATAATGTTTGGCTGACGATACAGTGTAAAGAGTCCAAAATACCCCTCAATTAATTAAAAAGCAAAAAATAAAAATAAAAAGGGGAAGAACTTTACGACAATGGAGAAGACTATTAAAGATAAAATGTCATCCAATTAAAGGAGATCGCGTGATCTCCTCCAATCGAGGAGAAGATTGCACCTCCGATTTGTGGAGGAGACTCCATCGGTGGTGTAGTGGACTCCACCACCGGTGGAATTTTCATCTTTTTATTTATTTTTTCTCAAATTTAATGTATACTAGGTTTATTTTGTAATTTTAGTTATGGTAGATTAATAATTTCAAAACTATTCAAGGTTAATTTGCAATTTATTTTTGTTTTAATTATTTTACATGTACAATGACAATTTTACTCCTAGATCACACTCGACTTCAAAAACAAGCCAATATATAAATATATATAAATATATATATATATATATATATATTTATAAATACGGAAATTTTCCTATAATGATACCCTGATAGAATTATATAAGGACATTGAATATGAGCCACTCGTTTTACATACTTTTACTTGGTATGTATGCACTTATCAAATCACTTTTATGAATAAGTGACTCACATTCAATATCCTGATAAAGTTATATAAGGATACCCTAATAGGAACGGGACCATATATATATTGCATGTGCATGGTGGTCAAGCTGTTGACTGCTCTAAATTCCGTGGTTCAACATCCTCGGCTCATCTCCTTTGTTTTGATGCATATAGTCCATTATTGGAAAGAAACTCATACTTGAAAAATATATCCGACAAGCCGTCGTCTTGAACGACCAGTCATTCAAATTTGAAAAATATAATAAATACTATGTTTGTTTGTTAAGAGCAAGCAATCACAACTTGTAGAATTTGGAGAATTAATAATGGATCAAATGGCAGAGATAGGAAGAAGAATGGCATGATCATCACTCATCAGCTACTCTTTCCATGATCATCATCAGCAGCAGCAGCAGTAGCATGCATCGGGTTTCACAAATGCTGCTCATGCTGCTGCTGCTACTACTGCTAGTAGTGCTTCTTCATCAGATAATGCAACTTCAACAACTGAAGAAGAGGAGAATTATGATGATGGAATTGATGATGATCATCAGTTGCAATTATGGGCTGCCATCGAAAGACTACCCACATTCACTAGGCTAAGAACATCTTTAGCCGACCATAAGATTTTGAACGACCGGAAATGAGAAGAGGCTGTTGGCAAGACTCTGATAGACGTTACTAAGCTTAGAGCTTTGGAACGGCGCGTTTTAGTCGAGAAACTCATGACGAAAATCGAAGATGACAATCGCCTGCTCTTACAAAAACTTAAACAAAGAATAGAAAAGTAAGAATCTCATGCTTTTACATATATTCACAATCATTTTTTGTTCATGCAATGCTAGCATATACACATTTGCAGAAAACTGTATATATAATATATTTCATGTATGCACACACTTGGAAAAATCATATGTATAGTCATATATAGAATTAAAAATGTGGATGCATCCGGTATGTATATACATATCCAAATGCTTTTTTTTTTAATTTTTTTTTTTTTTTTGAAAAGCAACTTTATAACAGGCCAAAAGCCAAGCAGCAGAAAAAGCACACACCAACAACAACAAAAACCTGCGATAGGAGCAAACATAACCCACACCTGTCGCTGGATTTTGTCAAGGCTATACACACTAGAGAACCCAACAAAGCACAAAAGAGAAGCGTAGCACAAACAGCAAAACACAAAAACCTCATAAAAACCCCATGTCAAGACAGCCTCCAGACCAGCACATCTCCCATATTTCCAGCACCATTTTTAGCCAAACTATCCGCAAGATTGTTAATGTCTCTTGAGTTATATTCGACAGAAATTTGACCACCCTTCCCCATCAAACTTCTAATCTCTAGGATCAGCTGCAGAACCTTCCAATCACCCACACCATTGCTGTTCACCCAGGCCACAGCTTGCTTACAGTCATTCACAACAACAATTCTATACTTCTCCAACACTAATCTCGACAGGCAGAGGGATACAACTCTAGCTATAGCGAGAAGCTCAGTCGAGACAATGTCTTGAATCCCAACATACTCTGAAAACTCACACAGAACATCACCCCTAACACCAGCTTGCCTCAGCGATCCCCTGACGGAACCATCAACTTTGAACTTTAGAGAATCAGTCACCGGAGGAATCCACTGTTTAGGATTCGGGAGTTTCACTTTCACAGAATCCGAGCATTTTTTAACAATATTCAGAGTTATGAGAGTTATAGAATCCTTCGATCCCTTTCCAATAAATTTAAACCACCAAGCTACCTAAAGCTTCACCATGTCAACAGCTTGCTCAAACAGAATCAAAACATCCTTAAACACCTTTTCATTCCTCACTTCCCAAATGGACCAAGAGATGGCAAAAAACAGAGTGCTCCAGGCTCTTTCAGCACTCTTATTTGGACAAAAACTTGGCCGCCCACCAAGACAATATAGAATTCGAGGCACAGCTACAAACTTTCCACCAATTCATACCACAAGACCGCATTTTCCAAGCCCAACTACAATGCAAAAAGAGATGATCAATGGACTCCTCCTTCTCCCTACACAATGAGCAGTCCAAATTGTTATCAGGTAGCAAACTGAAGCGCCTCAGAACATCCCTCACCAGTACTCTCCTATGAAGAAGATGCCACACGAAGAGTTCAATCTTTGGAGGACAAATGCTCTTCCAAATCCTAGTGAACACCATCAGATCCCCTGAAAAATTCTGCTCCAGATTTTTCCATATAGAGTTGACAACAAATTGACCATCTGAGCATAAGGTCCAGCCCACTGTATCCGGAATTGCTTCTCAAATATTAATTCCATCAAGACTCTTCATGGTCCTGCTCCTAATCGAAGCAAGGACATCTAAGATTAATGTGCCAATTCCATTCCCCGCCAATGAAGCCACCATAATCCCTCATGCATCCCGTTTTGCTACAAGTAAGAGAAAAAAAAATCCTAGGATAAGCTTTCTTCAAGGTCACACCTTCACACCTAATATCTTCCCATAGGCTTGCTCTATCACCCCTACCAACAATCACTTGAAGCCCATCCTCCAACACTTTTGCCATTTTCGTCCCCTGCTATAAAAGACCTCCCACAACCTTCATTAAAAACGAGCTAGTCGGGGCTTCAATCCAATTCCACCTGAGAGCATGGAAAGGAACCCCGTACTTTGCACAAATGACTTTCCTCCAAAGCGACGATTATTCCTTCCCAAACCTCCAAATCTCCAAATCCATTTAGCCAAGAGACCATTATTTTTGTCTAAAACATTACCTATACCAAGCCCTCCGTTATCCTTACTTTTACACAAGACATCCCACTTCAAAGCATGTAATTTTCTCTTCTCCCTCTTATCACCCCAAAAGAAACCCCTATGGATCCTTTTAATGCTTCGCGCTACACCCACCGCGATTTTAAACACAGACATGTAATATATTGTAATACTAGACATAATTGCTTTGATTAGCACTAGTCTCCCCCTTTTATTTAAGAACAATTTCTTCCAAAAAGCCAACCGATTCTCGATACGATGGACTAGGCCTTTCCAAAACAACTTAGAGTATGGCCTACCCCTAAGAGGAAGCCCCAAATACGATAAAGGGAGGGTTCCTTGAGAGTGCATTTGAAACACGCAGCCCAATTATTCTCCCTTCCGCCTCCTATTCTAACCTGTACCACACACAATTTGCTAAAGTTAATGCGTAAACCGAAAGCCACTTCAAAACACCTCAAAATCCTTCTAACATTAACTAAATACTCCTCTCTAGGTTGGAGAAACATGATGGTGTCATCGAAAAATTGTAAGTGAGTCACATGAACATCATTCCTTCCAAAATATACACCTTTCAACAAATCCAACCTCTCAACCTTAATAAGCAAGGCATTTAATCCCTCCACCACAATATTGAAAAGAAAAAAGGATATGGGTTCACCCTGACAAAGCCCCCTTTCCAACTCAAATTGCCTTGAACGGCTACCATTAACCAGAACTGAAAGAAAAGGGATGGAAATACAGTTTCTCATCCACCGTCTCCATCTCCCACCAAAACCCATATCACTCGAAATATAGTCCAAAAAAGAGTCATCCACACTATCGTACGTTTTTTCAAAGTCAAGCTTCACCATTAGACCCCCTTCTTTACTCTTCTTCCAAGAATGAATTATTTCTTCAGCTATGGCGAATCCATCCAGAATCTGACGACCTTTTACAAAGGCTATTTAAGTTTCGCTTATAACTGTGCCCATGATCCTCCTTATACGATTGGCTAAAACCTTAGCTAGGATCTTGTAAAAAGATCCTACCAAGCTTATGGGTCTGAAATCTTTCATAGTCTTGGGTTTAACGCATTTAGGGATTAACACTATAAACGACTGGTTTAGCTCCTTCACAACCTTCCCATTGTGATGGAAATCTTCCATAAAAGCATAAAGTCCCCACTAATAACCAACCAATTATCCTTAATAAAGCTAATGTTGAAGTCATCCAAGCCAGGTGCTTTATTACCCTTACAACTATTAAGGGCTGCCTTAACCTCCTCCAAACTGAACTTCTGCTCCAAAAATTCACTTTTCTCTACTGACATCTTCTTGAGAGGGAGACCTACAACTTTTGGCCTACACCACTAAACATTCTTGAACTGGTTCTCAAAAAATTCTGCCGCCCCCTAGACACTTCCACTGGGTTAGATCTTGTAACCCCATTAAAAACTATATTCTCGATGTAATTATTCCTGCACCGCCCACTCGTCACACAATGAAAAAAGCGGGTGTTCCGGCCTCCCTCTAAATGCCATTTCACTTTCGAGTTCTGTTTCCACCGCTACTCTTCACGCCTAAAGGCCTTCTAGAGCTTAGAGATAACATCCAATCTTTCCTTCGTCAAGCTTACCGACCACCCCGAAACAGCAGCAGCCTCATCTAATTTAACTAACCTCTCCTCTAACTCCTTAGTAGTGGAGCGATCTTTATCCTTATCCACAACCCATTTTTTAATATTACCTCTTCTTAACTTAACCTGCAGAATATAGCTACTGGAACCCGCTATTTTATTCCCAATGTAATCCTTTTTAATAGACTCTAATAAAGATTTCTCTTCCAACCAAATGTTATTGAATCTAAAGGGTCTAAGATCCCAATTAACTCTCATGACACCCAAGCTAATTGCCGAATGGTCCGAGATAGACCTTGGTAAGTGAGATTGCTCCAGATTCGTGAACCATGACAACAAAACTGGCGAGACCAAAAATATGTCTAGTCTAGCCCAAGACCCCCCAACTCTGTTATTCGACCAAATAAAATCACCTCCCTTTAACGGAATGTCAATGACTTTCGCCTGAAGAATGAAACCGTTGAAAGCTAAAGCCGACCATTTGTTAAACTCACCCCCTTTCCTCTCTGACTATATGAGAACTGTGTAAAGTCCCCTTTAAGGCACCACAACATCGGAAAAGACTGTTGCACATTCAAGATGAATCCCCATAGTTCTCTTCTCTCATTTTCCGTATTCGGTGCATACACATTACAAATCATAACATCTTTGTCTAATTTATTCAAATTCCAACCAAGATAATACACCAACGATTTGAAATGCAATCCTTAATCGTCACTAAATCCTCGTTTCATAAGGTTAACAAACCCCCAGTTGATCCCTCAGCTTCAACCCCAATTCCTTTAGCTAACACCACACCGCCCAACTCTCTCAAAATCTTACTGTCATACACTCCCAGTTTGGTCTCCTGAATAAAGAACACAGCAGGCTGAAGCTTTTGCATCACATTTCTTACCTTTCTCCTCATCACCTCCTTCCTCAGACCCTTTACGTTCCAAGAAAGCGCTAACAAAGAAAACAATCACAGACACCCCACACACATCTGAAAAAAATTACAGACCTTCTCTATTCTCATCCTCCCTCTCTCTCAACGATAAATACTTCATAATCTCACTTTCTTAGCCGTTATAATCGAATCCCAGAGTGGCCCCAGATTCCAACACTATAATCACCTCCACCTCTGTATTCCACGAATTACCCCTATCTTGATCATCACCACCGATTTTCTGCACTGTTGGAGCAACTTCTGCCACTCCCGTGGCTCTAGCTTCTCGTTCAAACCTTCTGGCAACTCTGAATTCAATAAGTTTTGAAATCTCTTCCTCTAAATTCCAAATAACTCTTATCTATTTTGCCTTATGGCCAACATCTGTAATACATTTCAGACCCCTAGTGATTATATGATGAATCTTAAAAGCTTGGTTGATACGTTTACCTCTAAAGTTCTTCGAACCACCATTCTTAGGCTCCATGAGCTTGGAAATTGACACACATGCATGATGTTATTTATAGAGTGGATTTGGAATTGCCAACCGTACAAGTAAGATTCTAGAATTTGTCTGTAGAAACAGAATGCAAAGTAGTTCATGGAAAGTCCCTACCTACTCTTTGGAATACCACCAAAAATATATTTTCTGTAAGTCTTGTTCTAATTTTCAATAAAAGAGACACCTAAGACTGAAACCTAAAACTTGGATGATATGTGTTTTTTTTTTTTTTTCACATCTAATATAGTGTCAACTTGTTTGTTTTTTAAATATTAGATTATTTGAAAACACAAGAAATTTAACATTTATACACTTGGTATGTATGATAGTTTTGAAAAAATATATTTTAAATGCAATCCAATGATTTGAAAGTGAGTCAAATTCAGACTTAAGTGGAAATAACAAATGACCCTTACACTTGTAATTCAGATATTCAAATGACTGATATTATGTTACTGTCGCCCGAATATTCCAGTTTCACTGTTTTGATATTTCTTTCATTTGAGTCAACATAAGCAGAGAATTTCTGTTTCTTTGAATATCTAATAAGTGTAATGTTTAACAGGTTATGATAAATACTATTGGGTGCAAGTCTGAAAAAATAAACAAAATAAAATTACTCAAAGCTGTAAGTGGCATCATCGAGCCTTCAAGGTACTCACTGACATTAACCATTAACAAAATATATGAGTTTATGTTGTGATGAGATATGAACTATACTTTTGTATAAAAATTCTCAAGTGTAAACCCTCGGACGTAATTTACGTACGGGTTCACCGATAATTACAGTACTATAAAACCGATTATCACATGACAGAATGTATGAGTTGATGTTATGATGAAATATTAGCTATACTTTGTATAAAAATTCCCAGATGCAAATCCCTGAACATAATCTACGTTCAGATTCACTGATAATCATAGTGCTATAATACTAATTATCACATATGACAATCAGTGAACCCAAACATAGATTACATCCGGGGGTTTGCACCCGAGAAGCGTCAATAATTTGTATATAACAAGATTTGCTAACATTTAAAACTTAGTACTTTTCATACAGATTAACTCTATTGCTCGGCTCTCTAGGTTATGGGAAAACCACGTTGTTACAGGCACTTGCGGGGAGGCTTAACCAATCTCTCCAAGTTTTCCATCTTATGCATCTAAACCCCTATTAAACAAGCATATGAAATATCGGTCAAATCTTCCAATGATAATCATAATCACAAATATTTATCAATAAAAAAAAAACCGTACCTTAATCTATATGTTTGAAAATTTTTAATTCTAGGTGACGGGGGAAATATCGTATAATGGGTACAAGTTCAATTAGTTTGTTCCTAAAAAAACATCTATAAGCCAGAATGACTTACATATTTAAGAGATTACCGTGAGGGAAACACTCGACTTCTCAGCTCATTGTTAGGGTATCGAAAGAAGAAGAGGTAAGTTCCATTCTGCAATCAACGGTCACAATCATAATCTTACTAAAATTTAAATTTACTTTAGAAATATTTCACAATTGCAGAAATCATGAAAGCGGTTAACAACTCTTATTTCTACAGGAAGTGTAGCCCCCTTATTCTTATTTTTTATGCTCAATTCCTTGGTAAAACCGTGCTTTTAACGGCTTAAATAAGTGTTCCAGGATTTTTTCCAGGAGAATGGCTTATTTGTAAGAAGGTGGGCATTCTGGGGCAAAAGTGCAATTTTAGGAAGTTATTTCAACGCCCTTGGTATTCTGCGGTTAGGGGCCGCTGAAAAGAGACCAGAAAATCAAAAAAATTTCTCTAATTATGCACCCTTATTCTGTGGTTAGGGGTCGCAAAAAAGGGCACTGTTTTCTTGGCAGAGGTTCACATTTTCGCATTTCAGCGCCGTTACCTACAGAATATGGCGCATTTTAGAGTGTATTTTTGGCCCGATTTCAGTCTTTTTAGTCTTTTCACCTGGACTCTTAAGCCCCAAAATGTGGGCTAATCACATCTTGTCTAGGATTTTTGTGTTGGCTGAGTAAGGAGAAGAGGATTATTGAAGATATTGGTGGGCCCACTTCATTTAATGAGCATGGATTGCTTGTCCAAAGAGAGATGATTAGGAGGTGTCTTGGAGACTTATTTCATTCACACTTGAGATACACAACCGAACTGGACCTCTCTCTCCAGCAAAAAATTCTCTTTTCTCTATGAAATTGGTGGTGCCTCATCAACCTTAGAGCTTTGAGGAGTTGATTCTTGAAGAAGGAAACCATTGGAGACCAAGCATTGCAAGAAGGAGATCATCATCCTAGTTTATTTCTATAAACTCTATCTTTCTCTTCTTGTATTTGTTATGGTTTGTGTTTATTAGAAATCTTGGATGGTTTTTATGTATAATATGAGCTAAATATTCTTGTGCTAAAACAAAAATGAAACCAAATTCTTGATTCATTGTTGATGACTACTTAGTTTCTCTACAAGTGCTTGTGTAGTTATATGAATATTTTGTATGCTTAATGCTTTTGTCTTGATTGGCCATCTTGTTGAATGATCACTAGATAAACAAAATGTTCACTATATATGACTAGAAAGTGAGAGATACACTAAGCTAGCATATAGGGTTCATGTGTGTATTCCATAAATCTTAATGAGTTCATTCATATTTTCTATGTTTGGATACAATCTCTAAGACATCGAGTGAGATTAGAGATTGATTTAAGTGAATACAAGCCTATAATCTATACTTGCACAAATGAGAGATTAAGTGAGTCAAGAGTCAAATTAGAAGGGTGAGGTGGATTCAAGTTCTAGCACACATTCATCATATTATCACATTCATTTTAGTTGTGGTTATTATTTTCTTGTTTAATAAGTAATCATTTCTAGTGTTAAAATTCTAGTAACTTTCCATTTCAATTGTCCAAATAGTATATAGATCGATAAAAGCCGGTAATCAATCCTTAGTCCTCGTGGGAACGATTCCTACTCGGTCTTTATATTACACTCCGACCTTGTACACTTACGAGAGTCACACCATGTGGTTATGGACCGATCAATTTTTGGCACCGCTGCCGGGGACTAAGCGGAAAATTGATATTGGAATTAGTTGGTTTTTACTAGTTTGAACTTGTTACTTTCATTTTCTCTTGTGTGTATTTGCAGGCAGGTTGCTCTTGCATGCACCAATGTACAAAGAGTAACAGTCCACAGGACTTGCAGTACGATCCGGACATAGAGGGTACCGCAAGGAGGAATCATCGGAATCGAAGAAGAGCCAGAGTAAGAGCTATGGGAGATTGAGACCCTATTCTAAATCTTGCTTCAAATCCAAATCCCTTTCCGAATCCAAATCCCGAGCAAGGTGGTGCCAATGTGGCGGATGAAAGGATCTTATAAGACTACCTTATGCTGAGGGTGGACATAAATCGATCCTCAATTCAGAGACCGACGGTAAATGCGAACAATTTTGAGATCAAGCCGAGTTTGATTTAGATGATAGCTGCCACAGTTCAGTTTACGGGTTATGCTTATGAAGACCCAAATGTCCATTTACAGAGTTTCAACGATATTTGTGACACATTTAGATACAATGGAGTCTCTGAGAACTTTATCAAATCGAAGTTGTTTCCGTTCTCCTTAACAAGCGACGTTAAATGGTGGCTTCAAAGATTGCCTTTTTACTTCATCATCACTTTTGAGCAACTAGCCCAAGAGTTTCTCAATAAGTATTTCCCATCTGGGAGAGCGGCTCTCCTCAGAAATGAGATTACAAACTTTGCCCAATATAAGAGTGAGAGCTTTTATGATGCATGGGAAAGGTTCAAGGAACTTGTGAGAAAATACATGTACCATGGACTATTGTAATGGTAACTAGTAGAGTCATTCTATACCGGTATTAGTAATGCCATAAGGACTTCGATAGATGCGGCAGCCGATGGTTCTCTCATGAAGAAGTCGAAGGATGCAGCTTGGAGTATTTTAGATGAGCTTTCTTCCACAAATAATCATTGGGGGAATGATAGACAAGTAAAGAAAGCCCCGGGGATGATTGAAGTGAATGATGTAATCGCATTGAAAGCTCAAGTTGAAGCCTTAACCAAGTAGGTAAGTAGAATGGGAGTTTCATCAAGTCAAGCTAATGTTGCATGTTGTGAATTGTGTTTTGGACCCCATGGAAGCATAAAGTGTGACTTTGCAAACCCCACATCTGTTGACCAAGTGGCATTTGTGAACTACAACAGAAATTATCCTACCTAAAACCCTCAGAATAACCCGTTCTCAAACACATATAACCCGGTATGGTGACAAAACCCCGTCTTCTCTTGGAAAGATAACACCAATGCCCTCCAACCACCACAACCCATCAACCAAAGACAACCTCCTGGCTTTCAAGTTTAACAACAACAACCTCAAGCATATAACCGCCAAAATCTGGGCTTCCAAAACCAATTCATCAATAACCAAACGGAAAGGAAACCATTTCTTGATGATATGTTCTCTAAGTACATGGGAAAAATGGACACCCGTATGAAAGTCCAAGATGCAGCCCTAAAGAAGCTTGGCCCTAACATAGACCAACTTGCTCAACATTCCCAAGTTGCCATACAAAACCTTGAAGTACAAGTGGGTCAACTAACAAAAGGTGCCCAAGCAAGACAACAAGGAACCTTGCCTAGTGACACAATCATAAACTCAAAGGAACAATGTAAAGCTATCACTTTGAGGAGTGAAAAAGAGGTTGAGCTTCCTAAAGATTTTGGGGTGAGACAAGGAGTTGTAGTTGATGAGGAAGTTGAACTTGAAGTTGATGAAAAAGTTGATGAGAATGAGAGAGTTTAGGAGAATCTTGAGGAAGAAGTTGTTGAGAAAGAAAAGCAAGCTAGTGCAACGCCATCCTCATCAAGTGATATACCACCACCTCCACAAGTCAAAGCCTTTGTTCCACCAATCCCCTATCCATAAAGATTGAAGAAATACAAGGAAGCTCAAAGTTTTGCTAAGTTCTTAGAAGCATTCAAGAAGCTACATATCAACATTTCGTTTGCGGAGGCCCTAGCACAAATGCCCACCTATGTGAAGTTCTTAAAGGAGCTTCTATCAAACAAAATAAAGCTATAGGAGTTTGAAACGGTGGCCTTAACGGAGGAGTGTAGTGCAATCTTGCAGAACAAGCTTCCTCCCAAGCGAAAAGATCTGGGCAAGTTTACTATCCTTTGCACCATTGGTACATCAAATTTTAGTAGAGCACTTATTGACTCAGGAGCTAACATTAATTTGATGCCGTTCTCGGTATTTGAGAAGTTAGGTGTGGGAGAGGTGAAACCCACAAATGTGACCCTCCAACTTGCGGATAGATCCATTAAGTATCCAAGAGGAGTTATGGAGAATGTGCTAGTGAAGGTGGATAATCTCTATTTTCCAATTGATTTTGTAATTCTTAAGATGTAGGAAGATGTAGAGATTCCACTTCTTTTGGGGATGCCATTTTTAAAGACAATATGGACACTAATTGATGTGAGGGAAGACAAAATGACTTTGAGAGTTGGTGATGATCAAGTAGTCTTCCACATGTCCAAGGCCATGAAGAAACCAATGGATGTTGAAAATTGCATGAGATTAGAGGTAATTGAGCCTCTAATGGAAGAGTTTTTCGAGAAGACAAATCCAAAAAACCCTTGCAAGTTTGCATTAGAGAGAATGCAACCAAAGAAGATGAAGATAGTAAAGTGGCTGAACATGCTTTGTACTTGGACACCTTTCCATTGACAAACTTTAGAAAGAGATGGCACTTTGAAGAGTTAGGTGTGGGAAAACCAAGACTTCCACTATCCATGGAAAAGCCTCCCGTTCTAGAGTTGAAACAATTGCCTTTGAATTTACGATATGCATTTCTTGGAGAGGCATCTCTTGGAGAGGCATCATCCCTCTCGGTCATAATCTCATTATCCTTGTCCAAGCTTGAGGAAGATAAGTTGGTGAGAGTCTTGAGAAAGCACATAATGGCGATTGGATGAACCATTTCTGACATCAAAGGGCTAAGCCAATCGATATGTATGCACAAAATACTTATGGAGGATGATTTCAAGTCATCAATTGAACACCAAAGAAGACTAAACCGAACATGAAGGAAGTAGTGAGAGTTGAGATTCTGAAGTTGCTAGATGCGGGTATTATTTACCAAATTTTGGATAGCTCATGGGTGAGCCCGGTGTAATGTATGCCAAAGAAATGTGGGATAACCATGGCCCCAACTGAAAATAATGAGCTTATTCCAACAAGAACGGTGACCGGTTGAAGAGTGTGTATAGACTATAGGAAGCTCAATGCTGCCATAAGGAAGGACCATTTTCCATTACCGTTTATTGACCAAATGTTGGAGCGCCTAGCCGGTCATAACTACTACTGCTTCCTAGATGGGTATTCGGGGCTATAATCAAATTGCTATAGATCCGAAGGACCAAGAGAAGACTACTTTCACATGTCCCTATAAGACATTTGCTTATAGGAGGATGTCTTTTGGTTTGTGCAATGCTCTAGTGACTTTCCAACGGTGTATGATGGCCATCTTTTTCTATATGGTTGAGAAGTTCATTGATGTGTTTATGGATGACTTCTCAGTTTTATAGTCCTTATTTGACGGGTGCCTTCACAATTTGAGTTTGGTTCTTCAAAAATGTGATGATACAAATTGGTCTTAAATTGGGAGAAATGTCATTTTATAGTAAATTAATGCATAATGCTAGGTCACAAAATTTCTGAAAAAGGGATTATGGTTGACAAGACCAAGATTGAAGTGATAGAGAAGCATCCTCCACCACTTTCAGTTAGGGGAATTAGAAGTTTTTTGGGGCATGCAGATTTCTATCGAAGGTTCATTAAAGGTTTTTCCAAGATCACGAAGCCATTTTGTTCTTTGCTCATGAAAGATGTCCTGTTTGTGTTTGATGAGGAGTGTTTGAGAGCTTTTGCATTGTTGAAGAATGAGTTAACTTCGGTTCCTATCATTTCTACTCCGGATTGGAATTTACCGTTTGAACTTATGTATGACGCAAGTGACTATACGGTGGGTGCCGTATTGGGTCAAAGGAAAGAAAAGCGTTTACATGTCATCCATTATGCTAGTCAGACTTTGAATGAAGCTCAGATCAATTATGCTACTACAGAGAAAGAGTTGCTAGCCATAGTATTTGCATTTGATAAGTTCAGGTTATATATAGTGGGATCCAAGGTGATAGTCTACAGAGATCATTGGGCAATCAAGTATTTGATGGCCAAGAAAGATGCCAAGCCGAGATTGATACGATAGGTTCTATTGCTTTAAGAGTTCGATTTGGAGATTAAGGATAAAAAGTGAACCGAGAACCTAGTGTCCGACCACCTCAAGATTGAAAAGAGATGGAGTAGCGGTTGAAATGCCAATAAATGAAAACTTTCCTGATAAGCAGTTGTTTATAGTTGAGAGAAGCCAAGTTCCATGGTTTTTCGACTTTGTGAACTTCTTGGTAAGCAATGTGGTGCCAATGGAGTTGAATCATCATCAAAAAAGGAAGTTCTTTTCAGAATTAAAGCATTACTTTTGGGATGAACCACTGTTATTCAGAGTTTACAGTGATGGGATTATTCGATGGTGTGTGCCCAATGACGAAATGGAAGATTTTGAGTCATTGCCACTCCAAGGATTGTGGAGGCCATTTCAATGCATCAAGGACAGCAAGGAAAGTCCTCCAGTCAGGTTTTTGGTGGTCTACCCTATTCAAGGATTCTCGAAGCTATGTAGAGGCATGTGATCGATGTCAACGAACCGGAAACATGACAAAGAGGGATGAAATGTCAATTCACATAATGCTTGAAGTAGAGGTCTTTGATGTGTAGGGAGTGGATTTCATTGGTCCTTTTCCAATGTCATGCGAAAATAGGTACATTTTGGTGGCGGTAGATTATGTGTCCAAATGGGTTGAAGCCATACTTACCCACACATATAGAGCTAATGAAGTCACCAAGTTCTTGAAGAGGAATATTTTCACTAGGTTTGGGACACTGAGAGCCATTATTAGTGATGGAGGATTCCATTTTTGCAATAGAAGGTTCGAGGTATTATTGAAGAAATATGGGGTGAAGCACAAGATAACCACCTTTTACCATCCGCATGCAAATGGCCAAGTCGAGATTTCGAACCGAGAGCTTAAGGGAATTCTTGAGAAGACAGTGGGGATCAAAAGAAAAGATTAGGCCCTCAAGTTGAAGGATGCGTTATCGGTGTATCGCACCGCATGTAAGAGTCCTATAGGCATGTTGCCATTCAGGCTTGTCTACGAGAAAACATGCCATCTACCTTTTGAGTTAGAGCACAAGGCTTGATGGGCAATAAAAGCCTTGAATTTCGAAATGAAAGAAGCCAGTGCAAAGAGGTTGCTTCAACTCAATGAATTAGCGGAATTGAGGCTTGAAGCTTATGAGAGCTCACGAATTTACAAAGAGAAGACAAAGAGGTGGCATGACAAGAGGTTAGCCTACAAGGAGCTCAAGGTTGGCAATAGGGTCCTTTTGTTCAATTCAAATTTAAGGCTATTCCTTGGAAAGCTCAAGAGTAGATGGACATGACTGTTTATAGTGAAGAAAGTTTTTTTGTTCCGAGCCGTTGAGATTGAGAACGATGCTAAGGAAAGCTTTAAGGTCAACGGGCAACGGTTGAAGCTTTACTGGGGGTAAGAAATAGAGGACAATAGGGAAGTGATCCTCCTCGATGATTCAAGCCAATGAAGGGGAGTGTTACTCTGTACATAGCTATCTATTATTTTTGCATGTTTTAGTATTTTTGCTTTCTTTTGTGTTTTCGTGTTTTAGGTAGGATTTGATTACTTCCAAGTGGCTTGTTTTTGTTTTTCCAAACAGGTTTTGATGCTCTTTCAATGAAATCAATTATGCATGAGTGAAATTGCATGAAATGGAAGAAGAAAAGTGAAAAGAAGTGATGCAGGGAATTTCTGCGATCAGTGGCCACAGATTTCAGGGGCGTAGAAATTTTTGAGACTCTCTGGTCTCTTTTATACGCCCTTAATCAGCGGTCCCAAACCGTAGAAAATGGCATATAAATCCCCACTAATTGAAACGCTACGTTTTGGCATAAAGAGGAATTTTGCGCCCTTATTCTGCGAAAAGGGTGCAAAAAAAAGGTGCAGAAAAGAGCGCAAAACCATACATTTTCTGCACATAAACGAGGGCTGTCAGGTAAGTGCCCTAAGACACCATTTAGCACCCAAATTGATTTTCTCTCTTCTCCAAAGTGCTCTCAACCCCCATTCACACTCAAACAAGGTAAATATTCTCCTAATCTTCATCTTTCGTGTTCGAATTCACTCTTCATTTTTCTTATCTTCATATTTTCGCACACAAACTTAATTTCTTGAAGTTAGGGCATAGATTTCGATCTTCTTGGATGGGTTTGCATTTTGTTGAGAGTTTTCCATGTTCTAAGCATGGGTTTTGTTAATTTTGGAAGTTGAATGTTGCTTTTGGGTTAATTCCATTTTCTCTTAATCTTTGGTTGATTGAACAATGATTTGTGAGCCAAATTCGGGTTAGGTAATTGCTTGGTTGCTTGGAAGTTTTTCTTTTTCGGTTATTTTTCTTTTATTTTCGGTTATTTGTTTTATTTTATTTAGTTTTTGTAATTTTGATTAGTTTTTGGGATAATATTTGCTTACTATAGTAATTTTAATTTTAGTTTTATTTACTTATGCTTGTTTCATATATTTTTCTTTTTATTTCAATTTTTCTAGACTAAGTGTGGTGATTTTTGTGTGGCTTTGTATGTGGAATGTGCATATATTCTGTTTGTTTTGTAGGAACCAACAGGTTTTGTTTCAAGCATGCCTCGTGCCAGTAAGAAGCAAAAAGGCAAGGGTGTTTCTACCAGTAGGTCAAGCGTGGGGGTTCGCCACCCGAATCACGTTTCTTGGTTAGAGCACAACTTGGGTAGGGCACTTTTGAGCAAGAGAAACATTGACCTCAACAACTTGATAGGGTCTAGTATCCCATAACAGGTGGAGGCTATGAGTTGGTGCCAGTTTGTGACCACCGCTAACAGAATTAATGAAAGGGTGGTCCGTGAGTTTAATGCGGCGAAGGATCCCAAAGAGTTTAAGAATGACACACTAGTCAAAGTGAGGGGGGTTGATGTAGGGTTCAGTGTTCATGACATCAACATGCATTATGATACAAAGACCTAAAGGGAGCTGGATACTGGAGCTCCCAAGCTCATCATTTTCAAAAGGTACAATTTATAACTTGTAAGGGAGCTGCGTATGCCAGATGTGGTAAGGCCATAGGAAAATGGTGATATTTAACTGCTTCAGCATGATTTAGAGATGGAATGGGCCTTCTGGGTCATCTTCTTATCCTCCTCATTAAAGCCCTCCAAACAGATCACCATTACTATTTTCGAGATCGCCAAGCTTCTATATTGTATCTAGCATCATGAGAAACTGGATGTAGGGAAATTGATCAAGAAGGCAATCATCTGTGCTGGAAACACTGACAGTCTAGTCATGCCTTTCCCTACTCTGATCACTTACTTCTTTGAGAAAATTGGTGTATAGGATAAGGAAGGGGACCTAATTGCACAGATAGATGGGCCTTTAAACTCCATGACGTTCAATGATATCTCCGCTCAAAGGAACGAGAGGGGCCTATGACCAGTTGCCACCAAAAAGAGGCAAATGAGAGATGAATCTTCCCATGTTGTTGATAGGGTTGTTGAGGCTAATGCGGTTGCTGAAGAAGACCCCGGTGTAGTCCCAGCAGGGGACCGTATGCTGGATTGGGTTGATGAGATTGTACAAAGGCCAGCATAGGTTGATGAGATTGTGCAGAGGCCAGCATGGGTCGATGAGATTTCCCAAAGGCAGACTATTATGGAGACTAGCTAGAGAGCTTTTGAGGCAAGGCATACCGCTCTTGAGAAAGGGATTGCTGATTTGATGAAAGCTATCCAGTAGAGCTACTTGAATGCCTCAGAGCTTCAGAGTGGAGCAGGGCCGAGTTCAAAGCATGTTGGCTAAGGTGATGTCTTAACCGCACATGTAGGGTTATCCTATCACTTTTTGGATTGTTGGATATTTTGCTTTCCTAGTAGTTGGATTTTAGTTATGGTTTTTACTTTGCTTGGTTTTTAAGAATTACTCTAGAATTACTTTGGGATTACTTTTAGTTGGAGTTTAAACTTTTGGAAATTTATCTTGTTGGTAGTGTTTTTTTGTGCTTGTGTGGTTTTCATGCAGGTAGCATGTGGTGGTATCCCCATCTTCAAACGAAACTCTGTCAAATTTTTCTTTTTATTGTGCAAACTTTGAGGACAAAGTTTAGTTTAAGTTTGGGGGTACAGCATTGGATTAAGTATTAGTTTTTCTGCTAAAAAATGAGCTAATTTTCAAAATTTTCAATTTTTTGTTGAGTTGCTTGTGAGATGTTCATTGGGGCAGATTTCATTGTATGCTATGTTTCACCGAGTCCGGGCTGGGGTAGCATTAGTCAAAGCTACGCATCATTGCTTGCATATATTTTACCAAACTGTAATGTGTCTTAGCAAATGGGATATCGCGCTTAAAAGGTCTAGATCATTAGTAAAGATTACCCGTGTGAGGCCAGAGCCTTAAATTGTGTCCTAATGAGTGTAAATTTTTCTTTCGAAATCTTAAACACTCATCTTTTAGATAATTGAGCATAAAATTTTAAGGACCTCACTCCATGCATTGGGCATTAAAGAACATCCACTTAAGGGCATCACCTTAGTTCCGCCTTGTTTGCTTGCTAAATCTGTGCCTTAAGAGATGACATAGGCAACTCGTGTTAGTCACTTAAAATGGCCCAAACACAATCCCAAAGTATGCTTTAATGTTCTATCATTTATATCCCGCACTCTATATCCAATCACTATATCCTCCCGTCTCATAAATACATCACCACATATCACCTAAACACTAAACCACCCCTTGGCTGCGATTATGGTTCAAGATCATTGAGAAGTAAGCTTGAAAAGTTCAGATCGAAAAGAAGTTTATTTTTAGGCCAAATTTATATATTACTTAGTGTTTTAAAAAAAAATGAATGAAGAAAGAAAGAGAGAAAGAATAAATGTTTTTTGATTTTTAAATATGTTTAGAATAAGTTTTTGTGCCTAAAACACTCGTTCAAAAGGAGAAAAGTGTGTTAAGTGAGAATCTTTATCATAATCGCTAGCTTGCCAAAAGTACCATATCCACCTAGCCTCTCCATCACCGAATATTCCATCACCTCATTTGTGCCTTAAAAGAAGTCCTAATTGATCTTTAAGAGGGATTTAGCTTGTTTACAAAGTATTCTTTGGTGTTTTGTCATGTTCTTAATGTTTGATTCCGTTCTTATGGTCCTATTGCATTCTAACTTTAGCGGTCTTTTGAGAAATATCATGCGTGTAATTTGATAATCTTTTTGTGCATAACTTCCAACTGTATGAGTTTGATGAGTGAGCTTAGGTTCTGTGTGGTAAAATAAAAGAGTACCGAAAAAGTTAGAATCGAAGCGAAATGCTATCTTACGACTCTTGTGTGCGATGCTTTTAAAACTTTGTTTACTATCAAGAATGGAATTGCAATCTCTCTTGTTGTAGCATATTGGCTTTTGAAATTCTTGCCTTGTCTTAGTGGTCTTAGCATTATTTTCGAACGCCCACTCTTGGTTACACTCAATGTTACACCTCACTTTTTCAATAGGCTCATCATAATTTATTTATTTTTTGTATGTTTTTATTTTGGTCTTTGTAGGTTTTTCTTTGTTTCGGTTTGCTTGAGATGAGCAAGAGACAAGTTTGGGGGTGTTGATAACTCTTATTTCTACACAAAGTGTAACCCCATTATTTGTATCTTTTATGCTCAATTCCCGGGTAAAATCGTGTTTTTAACAGCTTAAATAAGTGTTTCAGGATTTCTTCCAAGAGAAGGGCTTATTTGCAAGAAGGTGGAAATTCTAGGGCAAAAGTGCAATTTCAGGAAGTTATTTCGGCGTCCTTGGTATTTTGCGGTTAGGGGCCGCAGAAAAGGGTGTCGTTTTCTTGGCAAAAGTTCACATTTTCGTATTTCTGCGCCCTTGCCCACAAAATAGGGCGCATTTCAGGGCACATTTTTGGCCCGATTTCAGTCTTTTCACCTAGACTCTTGAGCCCTTAAATGTGGGCTAATCACATCTTGTGTGGGATTTTTGTGTTGGGTGAGTGAGGAGAAGAGGATTATTGAAGACATTGGTGGACCCTCTTCATTTAATGAGCATGGATTGCTTGTCCAAAGAGAGATGATTAGGAGGTGTCTTGGAGACTCATTTCATTCACACTTGAGATACACAACCGAACCGGACCTCTCTCTCCAGCAAAAAATTCTCTTTTCTCTCTGAAATTGGTGATGCTTCATCAACCTTAGAGCTTTGAGGAGTTGATTCTTGGAGAAGGAAACCATTGGAGACCAAGCATTGCAATAAGGAGATCATCATCCTAGTTTATTTCTATAAACTCTATCTTTCTCTCCTTGTATTTGTTATGGTTTGTGTTTATTACAAATCTTGGATGGTTTTTATATGTAATATGGGCTAAATATTCTTGTGCTAGAACAAAGATGAAACCTAACCCTTGATTCATTGTTAATGACTACTTAGTTTCTCTACAATTGCTTGTGTAGTTATATGAATGTTTTGTATGCTTAATGTTTTTGTCTTGATTGACCATCTTGTTGAATGATCACTAGATAAATAAAATGTTCATTATATATAATCATATATAGTGAGAGATACACTAGGCTAGCATATAGGGTTCATGTGTGTATTTCATAAATCTTAATGAGTTCATTCATATTTTCTATGTTTTGATACAATCTCTAAGAAATCGAGAGAGATTAGAGATTGATTTAAGTGAATACAAGCCTATAATCTATACTTGCACAAATGAGAGATTAAGTGAGTCAAGAGTCAAATTAGAAGGGTGAGGTGGATTCAAGTTCTAGCACACCTTCATCATATTATCACATTCATTTTAGTTGTGGTTATTGTTTTCTTGTTTTAGAAGTAATCATTTCTAGTGTTAAAATTCTAGTAACTTTCCATTTCAATTGTCCAAATAGTATATAGACCGATAAAAGCCGGTAATCAATCCTTAGTCCTCGTGGGAACGATCCCTACTTGGTCATTATATTACACTCCGACCTCGTACACTTGCGAGAGTCACACCGTGTGGTTATGGACCGATCAGAGGTCAGTAGAAGGGAGAAGCAAGCCGGTATTATCCATGAAGCAGATTAGACACCTACATGAAGGTAAACAATTTGTTTCGAAGTAGCAGCAACAACAGCTTGGTTCTTTTCTTTTTCCAATGAAAATGTGTACTAATAGGCAATATCGGTTGAAGGATTAAAAAGAAGTCTCCAAACTAAGTATATATTAAAGGTGATTCTACTTGACTTATAAAGGTTCATGATCATGCTCCTCCCTCTCCCTCTATAATTCACAGAAATATAATTAGATGCTTACACGCAAGAGCAGAGCCATTAGTAAGTAGGCTAGACCGGGTTACAACCTGGTTAGCAATTTGAAGAAGAAAAAAAACCATATATATTGTCGTAATCTTTTGTTTTGGTAGGTTGGGGTCTTTTGTTTCTCGTGTTTCTTTTTGCCTGTGCTGGGCTGGTTTTTGCCTTTCTGGTTTTTTTTTTTGTTTGTTGTTTCTCGGCTGTGTTGGCTTGTGGTGCTTGTTTCTTGGCTTTTCCCCTGCCTGTGGGTGGTCTCCTTTTCTTGTTTGGTTTTGTTTGGTCTACTGGTTGTTACTTTTTCTGATAGCTTTCAATAAATTGCAGTTTTTTTTTTAAAAAAAATAACATATATATTATACAAAAAATTAAATTACAAGGTTAATAATAAGATTCAACTTCTAATTAGTTGAATAGCCTATCATAAGACCCAAATAAATCATCGAGAAAAAGTCTATTAAACATTTACACCCCTTTGAGGTTTTTATTTATTTTATATTTTATAGCAAGACACGTTCAACTTCATCACCAAGAAATCAAGAATCCTTCTTCAAGCCTCCAACATAGAACTCAGCAACTTTTAGGTACAATTTTTATTATTATCCGGTCTGTCTTTTATTGTATAATTTTAGTTTTATGTACAACTTTTAGGTACAATTTTTCATTATTATCCCATCTTTCTTTTATTGTATAATTTTAATTTTTTGTGTGTGCGCTTGAACTCGAAGAAGCCTTTTGCAAGTCTCCAACAAGTCTTTTAGGTACAATTTTTCATTATTATCCCATCTTTTTTTTTTTTTTTTTTTTTGGTGTATAATTTTAGTTTCATGTGTGTGCGCTCGAACTCGAAGAAGCCTTTTGCAAGTCTCCAACATAGAACTCAACAACTTTAATATTAAACAAAATTTCAGTATTTTTTCCTCTTTCTTTTTTGTGTGATTTTTTTTTTTCTTTATTGTTCATGCAATGTTTGTTTTCTCATGCAATGTTTGTTTGTTTATTCATTTTCAATGTTAGATAAAATATCTGAGTCTAAATATAAAACTTTTATGAAGAAAAGAATAATAGAAAAGTTCAATCTCAAAAAGAGGCTCTTGATAAAATTGTTATAAGGATAAATTTCATTAAGAATCTATTAATTGAAAAATAAATTCAAATATAATTATTAGATAATTAAATAATACAAATAAATAGTAACAATCAAGATAATGACGATGAAACATACGTGCAAATTCAAACTCCGAAAAAAAAATGGTCATGGAAAATGAAACATAATATATATATATTTTTTTTAACATCACAAATTTTTTGAGAAAAAAAAAGATGACAGAGCCACGAAACAGAGAGCAAGCCCATCAGAGACCAACTAGAACAAGCGCAGCAGCAAAAAAAGAAAAAGACAACCAGACAACAAAAGAAACTAACAATTCCCCCCCATACAGAGATGCCCCCGCCCATAATCGAACTCCTTTTTGCGAGACTATGACGGAATTCAAAGCTCTAGAATTAAAAATAACCTTCGTTTTACCAAGCTTGAGGAGGTTGCTCCGAATTTGATAAATCAGCTGGACATGTTTCAGATTACCAAAATTCTTGTCAATGACCCAAGACACCGCAGTCTTGGAATCACTGACGATGATAACATCTCTTCCCATAAAATTATGATTCGAAGCACAAATCTCCACCGCCCTATGTATTGCCCAAATCTTCACCGAGTTGGAATCTAGGATTCCCAAATGATTAGCAAAAAGACATAACACCCTCCCTACTGAATTCCTCAACACACCCCCCAAATATTGAAAATTTGAATGAGAAATCTATTCCAAACAATATTTTCGATCATGGAAGATGAGAAAACATTAATACTGAATTAAGAGATAATGATACAAGTTTCCCAAAAGATGAAAATTCTAGACATTTCTCAACCACACACTGTTAAAACATTATCAAATATATGAAGAGAAATGTGATACAAAATGATTAATATATTCAAAAGATTTTGATAAAATATAAGGATTTTAGTAAAACTGCCATATTTTAGGGGCTGAATTGCAAATCTATCATAAAACCCAAATAAATTGTAAAAATGCCCTAAAATTCTCAAAATGTCCCCACTCATAACTATAGCCCATTTAATCATCAATTAACAATTTACCAACAAAATCATCAAACCATTAACTAAACAACATCTAACATTTTTCTTTCTCTACACCACCTTTTCTTTTCATATTTTAGGTTTTAAAAACATTAGGTAATGTTATATAAAGTTGTTTGAAGGGTAAATATTACATTGTAAAAATATGGTTTTTCCAAACTCCTAATCCTTATTTTGATAATGGTATTCACATATCTTTGCTTTTTTAAAAAAATAAAAAATAAAAAAATTTGAATGAAATATAAAAACTATGAAAAAAAGCTTCGAGTCAGGGTGACCCGATGTCAGGTCACCCTAACCCGATGGTTTTTTTATGGCTAGAAAACCTATGCAAACTCCTATGATATAGGGTCACCCTGACCCGATGTTTTTTTTTCCTTCGGGATAGGGTGATCCAATGGATTTTTTTATTGTTAGAATTCAATGAAAAAACCATTAGGTCAGGGTGACTCGATGTTTATTTTTTTTTCTCAAATTTAATTTATAAAAGTTTTGGGTTTATTTTGTAATTTTAGTCATGGTAGATTAATAATTTCAGAACTATTTGAGGTTAATTTGCAATTTGTTTTTGTTTTAATTATTTTATATGTACAGTGACAATTTTACCCCTAGATCACACTCGGCTTCAAAAGCAAGCATATATATATATATATATATATATATATAGACTGCTCTAAATTCCGTTAGCAAGTGCATGGTGGTCAAGCTGTTGACTGCTCTAAATTTCGTGGTTCAACATCCTAGGCCCACCTCCTTTGTTTTGATGCATATAGTCCATTATTGGAAAGAAACTCATACTTGTAATGCATATAGTTCATTAGGATAGCTCATATTGGCCGTTATTCCCACCAAAATTGAAATAATGTAAAAAACATCCCTTTTGTTATTTTTTCCATCCAAATTTGAGTTGACTATTATAATTGAGAGGGAAATATAGTAAATGACTTTAGAGGGAAAAAATATGTAGTCCCAGGTCCACCCCATTTAATAATAATAATAATAATAATAATGATAATATCAAATCATCAATTCTTCCACGATTACATCATCTTCAATTTTTCTTCTCTCATCATCAATTCTTCTTCTCTCCATCACGACCAAATCATCTTCAATTCCTCTTCTCCACCTGACCACAATTTCATTTTTGTTTTAAAAAAAAAAAAAAAAAAAATTCAAATTCTCCAAACAATCATCATCATCTTCAAAAAAAAAAAAATCTTGATCTTCACCTAAACCTAAACAAAAATCTTCCTCTCTTTCTCTCTTTTTTTCGTAGTCAATTGGGTATGGGTGTGGGTGTGGGTTCGATTGGGTGGGGTGGTAGATTAATAATTTTAGTTTTGGGTTTATTTTGTAATTTTAATTATGGTAGATTAATAATTTCAAAACTATTCGAGGTTAATTTGCAATTTGTTTTTGTTTTAAGAGATTTTCTCTTTACAATCCAAATTTATCTTTTGACACTCTTTTTCTAAAGAAACTCCGTCTTAAAATCTTGAATGTTAAAATATCCTAAATACACCCCATATCTTTTCAGAATTATCCTATTCCTCTTGACACTTCTATTTTAAGCATATTTTTATTCTAAAAAATTAAATTAAATTAAATTAAATTTCTAAAGGATTTGTAAGTTGTAATATTGAAAATATGGAAATATACGAGGAAAGCATTAAATGTGTTTGATGAAAAGTCTAAAACAAGACTTCCGACTGCTGAGAGAAAGAATCGGAGAAAAACTGTAAGAGATATAATAACTTCTTCTTCATTGAATTGTCACAGATACAAAGTCAAAAAACATTACTGTGTTTGACGAAAAGTGTAAAACAATGTTAGAGACTTTTGACTGCTGAGAGAAAGAATTGGAGAAACAATGTGAGAGAGATGATGATTCTTCATTGAATAATGATAGATACAAGAGTCAAAAAGCAATAAATGTGTTGATGAAACGTCTAAAAAATATGTTAGAGACTTTTGACTGCTGAGAGAAAGAATTGGAGAAACACTGTGAGAGAGATAATAACTTCTTCTTCATTGAATTATGACAGATGCTAGAGTCAAAAAGCAATAATTGTGTTGATGAGACGACTAAAACGATGTTAGAGACTTTTGACCGCTGAGAGAAAGAATAGGAGAAAAACTATGAGAGAGATAATAACTTCTTTTTTATTAAATTATGACGATGACACTAAATATAATTATTCGTTTTAAAAAATAAAAAAAAAATTGATATTTAAAAAATAATCTAAAATAAATCCTTATTTCAGTTTTCAACTTTGTTGACGAAGTCACAAAACACAATAAAGAGAAGTAATTAAAAAAATTCCTATGTCAATCAAGCTCATATAATCATGTAACGCTCTAAAATGAAGATTGAGCTATCGTATCGGAGCTGATGATGCATATGTGAAGAAGACTTAAAGATGAACCAGAATAAAAAAAATTAAAAATTGATAGTTAAAATAAAATTAGGGTTTAAATGTTGGTGTCAGGGAAAATTATTTTGATTTATTTAATTTTAATCAAGTTATTTATTCTCTTAATCATTTTATTTAAGGTTATTTTATTAAAATAAATTAGTAATTTATTTTAATAAAATATAAATATATAAATCATATCTTTGGATGACAGTAGTTACCCTTAAATAAATATCTCTCGATTAAATTGATAAGAATAGTCAACGAGATAGAAGATTAAATTAAATATATATTAAAAAAATATACAAGTTTCCTTGAAAGAAGAATAATTTAGGCCAAAATGTTATCTTAATATAATTCTAATCTCTTCCGTCAGAATTTAAACAAAATATCTTATATTGAATGTGTATACATATATACACATTACATATAGTTATTCGTTTCAAAAAACAAAAGAAAAAATTGATTTTAAAAATATATATAAAATAAATTAATGTCATCCCCTTATTTACCATAATGCTACTCATTAGATAGAATTAGATGAAATGGTTATTAGTGTCACAAAGTTCGTCAAAAATGGCTATTTTGGAACAACTTTCTAATCCAGTGGCCATTTTGATAGTGTGTCATCAATCGATGGCCATCAGGGTAATTATCCCTTTATAAAATGATATTTTAGGGTTTGTAAAACAACATATAGGAAGAAAAATAAATTGGATTCTAAAAAATTGTTTTGGAGTGTCTTTAGAACTTTTTTATCCTCTTTAGTAATTTTAAATAAGGTTAAAATTGGCATTAACAAAAAAAATTAAAATGGAGTGTAAAAAGATATTTAATGGATTGCTAATAGCATCACTCTTGTTTTAATTATTTTATATGTACAATGACAATTTTACCCCTAGATCACACTCGGTTTCAAAAGCAAGCATATATATATATATATATATATATATAAATTTTCAAGTCGGTACATCATGATATAACTTTGTGAGGATATTGAATGTGAACCACTAATTTTACATATTTTGACTCAAGTGTATATGCACTTGTCAAAACTAGTGGCTCACATTCAATATCCCGATAAAGTTATATTATGATGCACTGACCAAATCGGGACTATATATATATATTGACTGCTCTAAATTCCATTAGCAAGTGCATGGTTCATGTAGTGGAGGCGTCTACGAGAAAAATTCGCAAAAACAATTCGAAAAGCAACCTATCAATATTCTATTGATCTGCGCACGGATGCCAGAATATCAGGCTTCAAGATCGTTGACCTGTGTAAGGTACTGAAATTGGGAGATAATTAGAGAAAACTCTAATTTTTTTATTAATTCAACAACTGATTCTCCAAGCCCTAATACAATCTATTGACTCCTAAAGATCCTAAACAAAATCAATAAAGAATCCCGAATAAAAAACTAAAAACAAATTCTAATCAAAAAAGGAAAAAACACATAATTAATCATATAATAAATGGAAATAAAATAATATGTATTAATTACAAGAATATTTTAAAATCTAAAACCTTCAACAATATCTTTGATAATCTCTCATGCATCATTCTCTTCAAGTTGGAGAAAATTCGTCCTCGAATTTTGACTGCCTTCATCCCACAAACTTGCATAAATTTTTTGAGTGGTAACCGCCAATATTGTATATGACGAACTTTAAATCCTTCGATTCTTGTCATGATGTCCATCCAGTCGCTCCAATAGAATGAAAAAAATTCATTGATCATCACTTTTAACAACAAAAGATAACCCGATGAAACTTTATGGTGAGAAATGTGTGATTCACAAAAATAATCCATAAATCCCAAATTACTCACGGACTCTTTTTTAAATATCTCTTCATCAAAAATTGGTGGCAGATCAAAATCAACAAAAACATCCTCTAATAAATATGTATCTTCGTAGAACAACAAAGGATCAGATTCCTCCTCGTCACTTTCTTCAAACCTATTGTAACCACCCAAAATAGGGTTTAGACTCTGAAACGGATTTTGGTTGGCCAATAACGTAGCAATCTGCTCTGCTAAGTGTGCAACCCGTTGCTCCAACTGTGTTATGCGGCTACGTTCATAGGCTTCGTCTACAGGGATCCAGTTTGGTGGACTTCTGTTTAGCACCATGTCAATGTCGTCCCAAGCGAACTTGACTCTGATACCAAACTGATGTAGCGGAAGCGTCTATGAGAAAAACTCACAAAAACAATTTGAAAAGCAACCTACCAATATTCTGTTGATCCGAGCACGGATGCTAGAATATCAGGCTTTAGGATCGTTGAGCCGCGCAGGGTACCGAAATTGGGAGATAATTAGAGAAAACTCTAAAAAATTTATTAATTCAACAATTGATTCTCCAAGCCCTAATACAATCTATTTAAAGGAAACCAATTCAAAATCTCCTAGACTCCTAAAGATCCTAAACAAAAACGGGAAAGAATCCCGAATAAAAAACTAAAAACTAATTCTAATCAAAAAAGAAAAAGACACCTAATTAAACATATAATAAATGGAAATAAAATAATATGTATTAATTACAAGAATATTTTAAAATCTAAAACCTTCAACAATGTCTTTGATAATCTCTCCTGCATCCGGAATATCATGCTTCAAGATCGTTGACCCGCGCAGGGTACCGAAATTGGGAGATAATTAGAGAAAACTCTAAAAATTTTATTAATTCAACAACTGATTCTCCAAGCCCTAATATAATCTATTTAAAGGAAACCAATTCGAAATCTCCTAGACTCATAAAGATCCTAAACAAAATCGGGAAAGAATCCAGAATAAAAAACTAATGGCGTATTTACTGATCAGAAATTCTTCTTGAGAAAGGGAATTAAGTTTCTGATTTTTGAATTCCGTGTTTACTAAGTTTATGGAGTATTAAGTTCCGTAGACCGTACATACATATCAGGAATTAAGTTCCTGAATGAAAAGGAACTTGATTCCCCCCACGTACCTTAGGAATCAAGTTCCCTTTCCTGATTAAAAGGGGAATTCATATTTTTTTACTAAAATATCCTCACTTAATATATATATATATATATATGAATCGGCAATTATATAAAATAAAAAGTTTGATAAAAGAATACTTAAATAAATAAAAAAATAAAATAAAAAAATAAAAAAATAAAAAAATAAAAAAATAAAAAAAAAAAACTATACACCATACGGCGGTCAAAAAAAAATTGTGAACCGCACAAAGTGATGCTGCTTTTGATTTGATTTTTTATTTCTTTAATTTTTTTTATATATTAGCTATAAATTAGCTATACTCATACATCTTCCATATTTATATATATAAGGGTATTTTTATAATCAACTTTGTATAAATTTAATTCCATTTATAATTCTTAAAAAGTTAGTAAACATAGTAATGGAATTTAGTAACTTAATTCCGATTCTCTTCCATTCCCTTTCCAGTGGAATTTAATTCCGATTCCGTTCATTCTTGATTAGTAAACGCGTCCTAAAAACAAATTCTAATAAAGAAAGGAAAACACACCTAATTAAACATATAATAAATGGAAATCAAATAATATGTATTAATTACAAGAATATTTTAAAATCTAAAACCTTCAATAATATCTTTGATAATCTCTCCTGCATCAATGGTGGTCAAGCTGTTGACTGTTCTAAATTCCGTGGTTCAACATTGTCGGCGCATCTACTTTGTTTTGATGAATATAGTCCATTTGGAAAGAAACTCATACTTGGAATATATATCCGTCAAGCCGTGAACGACCGGTCATTCATATTTGAAAAATATAATAAATACCATGTTTGTTTGTTAAGAGCAAGCAATCACAACTTGTAGAACTTGGAGAATTAATAATGGATCAAATGGCAGAGATAGGAGAAAGAAATGGCATGATCATCAGCTCCTCTTTCCATGATCAGCAGCCGCAGCATGCATCGAGTTTCACGAATGCTGCTTATGCTGCTGCTGCTGCTACTGCTAGCAGTGCTTCTTCATCAGATAATGCAAATTTAACAACTGAAGAAGAGGAGAATTATGACAATGGAATTGATGATGATCATCAGTTGCAATTATGGGCTGCCATCGAAAGACTACCCACATTCACCAGGCTAAGAACTTCTTTAGTTGACCATAAGATTTTGAACGACCAGAAACGAGAAGAAGCTGTTGGCAAGACTCTGATAGACGTTACTAAGCTTAGAGCTTTGGAACGGCGCGTTTTAGTCGAGAAACTCGTGACGAAAATTGAAGACGACAATCGCCTGCTCTTACAGAAACTTAAACAAAGAATAGAAAAGTAAGAATCTCATGCTATTACATATATTCACAATCATTTTTTGTTCATGCAATGCTAGCATATATACAGAATAATATATATACATTTGCAGAAAACTATATAATATATTTCATGTACAAATGCACACACTTGGAAAAATCATATATATAGAATTAAAAATGTGGATGCATCCGGTATGTATATACATTATACATATCCAAATGCCTTATTTTTTTTAATGAATTATTGTGCTTGCAAATTGACACACATGCATGATGCTATTTATAGAGTGGATCTGGAATTGCCAACCGTACAAGTAAGATTCCAGAATTTGTCTGTAGAAGCAGAATGCAAAGTGGTTCATGGAAAGTCCCTACCTACTCTTTGGAACACCATCAAAAATATATTCTCTGTAAGTCTTGTTCTAATTTTCAATAAAAGAGACACCTCTTTGTTTTGATGACAAGTGCAGCTCAACTACATGGTCGTTTGTTTTTTTAAGTCCATAGACTGAAACCTAAAACTTGGATGATATGTGTTTTTTATTTTTTTTTCACATCTAATATAGTGTTAACTTGTTTGTTTTTTAATTATTAGATTATTTGAAAACACAAAAAATTTAACATTTATACACTTGGTATATATGATAGTTTTGAAAAAAAATATTTCAAACGCAATCCAATGATTTGAAAATGAGTCAAATTCAGACTTAAATAGAAATAACAAACGATCCCTACATTTGTAATTCAGATATTCAAATAACTGATATTCTACTACTGTTGCCCGAATATTCCAGTTTCACTATTTTGATATCTCTTTCATTTGAGTCAACATAAGCAGAGAATTTCTGTTTCTTTGAATATCTAATAAGTGTAATGTTTAACAGGTTATGATAAATACTATTGGGTGCAAGTCTGAAAAAATAAACAAAATAAAATTACTCAAAGCTGTAAGTGGCATCATCGAGCCTTCAAGGTACTCACTGACATTAACCATTAACAAAATATATGAGTTTATGTTGTGATGAAATATGAACTATACTTTTGTATAAAAATTCTCAAGTGTAAACCCTCGGACGAAATTTACGTACGGGTTCACCGATAATTACAGTACTATAAAACCGATTATCACATGACAGAATATATGATTAAATATATGTTATGATGAAATAGTAGTTATACTTTGTATAAAAATTCCCAGATGCAAACCCCCAAACGTAATCTATGTTTAGATTTACCAATAATCATAGCACTATAATATTGATCATCACATATGATAATTAGATAATCAGTGAACCCGAACGTAGATTACATCTAGGGGTTTGCACCCGAGAAGTGTCCATACTTTGTAAATAACAAGATTTGCTAACATTTAAAACTCACTTTTCATACAGATTAACTCTATTGCTAGGCTCTCCAGGCTGTGGGAAAACCACGTTGTTACAGGCACTTGCGGGGAGGCTTAACCAATCTCTCCAGGTTTTCCAACTTATCCATCTAAACCCCTATCAAACAAGCATATGAAATATCTGTCAAATCTACCAATGATAATCAGAATCACAAATATTTATCAATAAATTTACATATGAAAGAAAAAACCATACACTAATCTATATGTTTGAAAATTTTCAATTCTAGGTGACGGGGGAAATATCGTATAACGGGTACAAGTTCAATGAGTTTGTTCCTCAAAAAACATCAACTTATATAAGCCAGAATGACCTGCATATTTCAGAGATGACCGTGAGGGAAACACTTGACTTCTCAGCTCGTTGCCAGGGTATCGGAAGCAGAGGAGGTAAGTTCCATTTTGCAATCTATGGTCACAGACATAATCAATGTTAAAAAAAAAAAAAAAACGCATTGAGGCTTACGCCTCAGAGGCAAAATCTGAAATTTCGCATTGAGACTTAAGCCTCAATGCCTGGTAGTGAGGCTTACGCCTCAATTTACGCTTCAATATGCCTCGCCTCAGAAGCGTAATGAGGCTTACGTCTCAATGACAAGACATTTTCAATTGGGTTTTAATAGTTTTGGAGGCCCAAATTGACAATTTTGCATTTAGCCCATATTGGCAATTTGAAAATTTTTCTTCTTCCTCTCTTCCTCATTTTTTTCTTCTTCCTCTCTCCCTCCTTTTTTTGCCTATTTTTTCTGATTTGTTTTTGTTCTTCTGATTTGCCTACAGTTTTTATTTATTTATTTATTTTATTTATTTATTTTATTTTATTTTATTTTATTTAGTATGTTAATAACTTAATATATATGGACTGCTATGGACTGTTAATAAATAATAACTAATAAGTTAATAACTTAATATACTAATATGGACCGACTACTGTGGACTGTTCTGTTATAGACTTTTTTTTTTTTTTTTTTGTATATTTGTATACTAATATGGACTGTTATGGACTTTTATATATATATATATATATATATTTGTATGCAGTAATCAATAATGCAGTATGTAAAATTGTTAATTTGTTATGCTTATGCTTTAATGAATGATGATATTTGGTCACTTTGACCATTGCTCTGATCAATAATGCAATATATTTGCATGCAGTAATCAATAATGCAATATGTTAAATTGTTATGCTTGTGATGAATGATGATGTTGAGTGATGATTGATGAAGTGGTTTTACTTTGTGAACTCTTTTTTATTTTAATCATGCTATGAACTTGTTTTTATGGATTATAAACTATTAACTTATGAGTTGTTTTATGAATTATGAATTTTATGTGCCTTACTTCTTTACATATATATATTTTTACTTATTTTTTACTCTCCCTAGAGAGGCTTACACCTCATTACGTCTCGCCTCAATAGAGGAAAACGCCTCAATGCTAAAAACACATTTTAGAACATTGGACATAATCTTACAAAAATTGAAATTTACTTTAGAAATCATTCACAATTGCAGAAATCATGAAAGAGGTCAGTAGAAGGGAGAAGCAAGCTGGTATTATCCCTGAAGCAGATTTAGACACCTACATGAAGGTAAACAATTTGTGAAGCAGTTTAACTTTCTATCATGTTTCAAAGTAGCAGCAGCAGCAGCTTCAGCTTGGTTCTTTTCTTTTTCTAATGAAAATGTGTACTAATAGGCAATATCAGTTGAAGGATTAAAAAGAAGTCTCCAAACCGAATATATATTGAAGGTGATTCTACTTTACTTATAAAGGTTCATGATCATGATCCTCCCTCTCACTCTATAATTCACAGAAATCTTGCTATCAATTGTGAATGTTCAGATCTTGGGGCTAGATATTTGTGCTGATACAATCGTTGGAGATGCAATGAACAGAGGAATTTCAGGCGGTCAAAAGAGAAGATTGACAACAGGTATATACAATCATTTTAGTTCTATGTGTTTCAATATAAACTCTATTTGATGATTTCTTCTACCAGGGGAAATGATAATTGGACCGACAAGGGTACTTTTCATGGATGAAATATCAAATGGCTTAGACAGCTCTACCACCTTTCAAATTGTTACCTGCCTGCAACAATCAGCACACATAACAGATTCAACAGTTTTGGTATCTCTTCTTCAGCCAGCACCTGAGACTTTCAATCTCTTTGATGACATAATCTTAATGGCAGAAAGAAAGATTGTGTACCAAGGACCTCGCAGTAATGTTTTAGAGTTTTTCGAGCATTGTGGTTTTAAGTGCCCACCTCGGAAAGGTGTAGCTGATTTCCTCCAAGAAGTAAGTGTCCTTGTTCAATCTATGTACCAAGTTAACAGTAGTAATTGCCTTGAACTAATCTAATGATGTGGATTTTTCTATAGGTGGTTTCTAAAAAAGATCAAGCACAGTATTGGTATCATAGGCACCTTCCTTATTCTTATGTTTCTGTGGATATGTTCATAGATGAATTCAAGGAATTTCATGTAGGGCAGAGACTAGATGACAGATTATCAAGGCCATTCAACAAATCTGAGTGCCACAAAAATTCTCTGTCATTTAGCATCTACTCATTGAGCAAGTGGGAATTATTCAAAGCATGCCTCTCTAGGGAATGGCTACTTATGAAACGTAACTCAGTTTTTCATGTGGTTAAATCAGCACAGCTTGTGGTCATTGCACTGATAACAATTTCAGTGTTCATACATGCTCAGAACAAAATTGACGCGATCCATGCAAATTACTACATGGATTCTCTGTTTTATGCTCTTGTTAGACTTATGACAAATGGACTTTCAGAACTGTCACTAATGGTTACAAGACTCCCAATCCTCTACAAGCAAAGAGACTTCTACTTTTATCCTGCATGGGCTTGTTCCATTCCATCTATCATTTTAAAAGTTCCATTTTCATTGTTAGATGCTTTTCTGTGGACAGCTCTTACCTATTATGTCATTGGTTATAGCCCTGAACCAGAGAGGTGAGTTCTACAAGACATAACGATTTCAAGAATATAAAGACTAATATATCCTATACCTTTATAATTAGTAAGACTAATATATCCTATACCTCCATTGAATTTCAGGTTCTTCTGTCATTTCCTTCTTCTTTTCTTCTTACATCAAGCGTCAACATCACTCTTCCGTTTGATTGCTTCAGCAGTTCGTAATCCACCTCTTGCGGCAAGCTGTGGTCTATTAGCTTCATTACTGGCATTTCTACTTGGTGGCTTCCTAATTCCATATGGTAAGGCTATTCAGGATTCTTACAACAAGAAATTGTGCAAATATAAGGCTTTTAACTGAAATTTAACTACCTTTTTTCTTTTTCTTTCCACAGCTTCTCTACCCGCTTGGTTGAAATGGGGTTTCTGGATTTCTCCACTAACATATGCAGAAATCGGCATTTCAGTCAATGAATTTCTTTCTCCAAGGTGGCAAAAGGTGAAATAAATGACGATCAAAATTGCTATATATATATATATAAATAATACCGAATGTTCATGGAAATCGTCCCTTGCAGGTTTTATCTTCTAACACAACCCTAGGACATCAAGTTCTCAAAAACCGTGGACTGAACTTCGGTGAATACTTTTATTGGGTATCGATTGCAGCATTATTTGGATTCTGGATAATTTTTAATATTGGATTCACCTTGGCACTCACTTATCTGAAATGTAAGATATCGAAAACAATGATAATATAGTAAAAAATCAACTATTCTATACTAACATATATTTCCTAAAAAAATGAAATTTTTGCAGCACAAGGAAGTTCCCGGACTGTAATTTCTTATGAACAGCTATCCTATCTGGAAGGAAAAGATAATTTTAGCAATGTAACTGAGGGAAAAGAATCGTGTTCTATTGATATTATAGAAAGACCTGAAGAAACAAAAGCTACAGGTAAAAGCTGCAATTATGGTCATCTACTAATAAGTTTGATGATATTATATCTAGATATTAAGTAATTATACACTTCAATAATGTGGTACATTAAATTCTATTGTTTATGGATTCTGCGGTGTGAACAATGACTTAATTTATATGTACTACAGGAATGGTTTTACCTTTTGAACCCATAACATTAACATTTGAGAACATTCAGTATTTCATTGATGCTTCAAAGGTAATTATGTTATTCATGACCATTTAATTTTCTTAGAATGTTGGTGTAATTATAAGTTCAACGAACGATTTTTCTACATGTGTTCCAGAAATCCAAAGATCAAGGTCTTCCACAAAAAAGGCTACAACTTCTTCAAGATATTACTGGAGCATTTAGGCCTGGAGTTCTTACAGCTTTGATGGGGGTTAGTGGAGCTGGAAAAACAACATTGATGGATGTTCTTTCTGGAAGAAAGACCAGCGGTAATATTGAAGGGGAGGTAAGGGTCAGAGGGTATCCTAAAGTTCAGGATACATATGCTAGAGTATCGGGTTACTGTGAGCAAACTGACACACATTCTCCACAAATTACTGTTGAAGAATCAGTGATATTCTCGGCTTGGTTACGCTTACCAACTCACATTGATAGACACACAAAATCCGTAAGTTCTGCACAAATTTATATGCAGCTTAATAATTAAATAAATACCTTTATTCTTGGCAAAAATTCGGATCAAAGATGTCTGCCACTTACCCCACCCATCGATCAAATTTTTGTTTTTTACTACAAAGCAAAAAACATACAACTAACACTTAAGCCTTCATGCTACAAAATATGTCCTATACTTGTGAAAATAATCTAATTCTGAATTTTTAAATTGACCCATCCATTTTACAGGCATTTGTACAAGAAGTTCTTCAACTGATTGAGCTTGATGAAATTAAGGATGCTTTAGTTGGCATACCTGATATTAGTGGTATTTCACATGAGCAGCGTAAACGGCTAACTATAGCTGTAGAGCTTGTTTCAAATCCATCCATCATATTCATGGATGAGCCCACCACAGGTCTAGATGCCAGAGCAGCTGCAATTGTCATGCGAGTTGTAAAAAATATTGTTCAAACAATGAGAACTGTGGTATGCACCATTCACCAGCCTAGTATTGACATATTCGAGGCATTCGATGAGGTAATGATGTAGTCCATCCCTGTACATGAAAAAATCTCTCAGTTTCTTATAATAAAAATTGAATTATAGCAATGAAACATTATTGATATCATGATATTCCAACATTTTTATGATTTTGAAGATGCATTAATATGTTTGTTCTGATGAGAGTTTCTCATTAAGTAGAATTTTGAAAATAAAGAAGACAATTCCATATCAAAATCTCAAAATCTCAGAAGATGCATGATTTATACTAACATGTTTGATTACACAAAGGAATCTATTACTTGTCAAGAATCCACTTAATGGGCTAGCTTTTACATCAATTCAAATTTTATCATTGTATATTTTTCTGATTTAATATATATTACAGTGTTGTTTTTATTTCCTCAAATAGAGTGTTTAATTAATTGCTGCAAAGAATCAATACAAATGAAAATTGAAGAATGAATCAAATAACATAGACAGCAATCCTTTTTCTGTTCCTTACATCAATTGTTACATTTTGCAGCTGATTTTGATGAAAGGAGGAGGGCAAATGATATATTCTGGAGAGCTGGGTCAGCATTCAAGCAAGCTTATTGAATATTTTGAAGTAAGTACAATTAAAAGGGTTTTTAATAAGCTTTTCCAGTGAGCACTTTCACCTATTTATGTAAGAAGAAAGAAGAAAGATCTCAATAAGCTACAAAAAAAAAAAGTTACATCTGCCTATAACTATGATAATCCAATACTAAAATACTCACTTGCAGGGAATTTCTGGGGTACCAAAAATCGAAGAAATGTACAATCCAGCAACATGGATGTTAGAAGTCACTGGTCCTTCAACAGAAGCTCAACTTGGTTTGGATTTTGCCCATCTCTATAAAATGTCTTCTTTATGCCAGTAAGTTATCCCTGATAAATGAGTCAAAGGCACCATCAAGATGCTAATTTTTTTCAATTATATGATTCTAATTGACTAAGAACAACCCTTTAGCAGACAAATAATGGTTTGCTGCATAACTCCATGAAACAAAGTGATGTGTGCTCTCTCTTTTATGCAGGAAAAACAAAGATTTAGTCAAAGAATTGAGCCTTCCAGCACAGGGTTCAAAGGAACTATGTTTTTCCGCACGCTTTCCACAAAATGGATGGGAACAATTTAAAGCATGCCTTTGGAAACAGCAACTCACATACTGGAGAAGTCCCAAATATAACCTAGTGCGATTGGGATTAATTACCATATCTTCTGTGATATTCGGAGCACTTCTATGGCAAAAAGGACAAAAGATGTAAGCCACTATTCAATATTGCCAATTACTAAATTCTATGACCTAGCGTTCTAGAAAAATATTGGTTTAAAACAACCAAGCAATGAAAGCCTATGCATATTCTTCTAAAGTTAAACTAAACAAGATTGAGGCTGCTCATCACATGAAAAAATACTAACATACCCGACATCTCATGTTCGAAAAATGCATCGGTTATGCAACATGTAAACAGCATGCTGTTCTCAACAAGAGGAGCATCCTATTGTATCCTACTAGCAGTTAGGTACTAAATGCTTTGGGATTATATCTATACTATCTAATATGTCATGATCCTTTTTCTGCAGAGATGATGAGCTGGATTTCCTGATGGTGCTAGGAGCTATGTACATTTTCGTGCAGGTTATGGGAATAAGCAACAGTTCATCGGTTATTCCGTTCATTGCTACTGAGCGCACTATCGTCTACAGAGAAAGGTTTGCAGGAATGTATTCCTCATGGGCGTATTCATCTGCACAGGTCAAATAATGTTCACAGAGATATTCTGTTAGCCTTCTAAACAATCTCTTACTATATTTTTATGCATATAGTTTTCACAATAGATATTCTGTTTTGTGTATTGCAGGTGATAATTGAAATCCCATACTCATTCCTTCAAGCACTTTTGTTTTCAACTATTACATACCCAGCAATAAATTTCTACTGGTCAGCACACAAAGTATTTTTGTATTTCTACACCATGTTTTGTACCATGCTCTTCTTCAATTACTTTGGGATGATGCTTGTTGCATTGACCCCATCCTACCAAGCGGCTTCAATATTTGCAAGTTTCTGCCATACCATGTTGAATTTATTTGCAGGGTTTCTCATACCTGGACCGGTAAGAAGACTCTCATCTTTTCTAGCTCACAAAAGTTTGTGCTCAAAATTTTGTGTTCAAATAGCTGACTAAAATTCTATACAATTTACTTGCAGAAAATACCTAAATGGTGGATATGGGCTTACTGGATCTGCCCGCCAGCATGGTCCCTAAATTGTTTCATTACTTCACAATATGGAGATATAAAGAAGGAAATTACAGTACATGGAGAGCCTATAGCAATCAGTGTCTTCTTAGAAAGTAACTATGGTTATCAGTATAAAGATTTACCTGTTGTAGCTACTGTACTTCTTGCATTTCCATTCTTTTTTGCTGCTGCTTTTGCATACGCAATATCAAAACTGAACTTCCAAAAGAGGTAAAAGATGTGCATCCATCTGAGTTCTTGAAGTCTTTTGTACTTTTCCGTAAGCTCATTCAATACGATTCTACATACAAAATCGGTGTATTTATTTTCAACGAATGCCCCTTCATTATTGGTGTAACAAAGCACTTAAAGCCCTATCAGATGGCTTATGTACTGACAATGCTCTCAGCAGTCACCAAATCTGCTTTCAATGTAGCCATATTTTAGTATTCTTGTCTGTTTCAATTTGTCTTGGGTCCTTGTAACCAAAAATCTGACAATACATGATTCAACAGCCTAAACCTGCTAAGAAGAAGCTTTGCCACCAATAAGCGATATGCTTATTATACTTGTTAGTGTCATCTTAGAATCCCAATGAAGATCAACCAGTGTGAGCAGATTCCACAATCAAAATATACCCGCGTTTATAGATACTATTATATTATCAAGAATCATTACTTATGTCAGGACAAGTGCACCAATAATCCCCACAAGAACAGATTCCGTTCTTGAAACTGTTCCTCATTCTCCCACAACCGATCCAATGACCCTCCTCATGCGATTTGTCAGAACCTTAGCCATAATTTTATACAGTGAAACAACTAAGCTTATGGCCTATAATCTTTCATAGTCTCCGGTTTGGTGCACTTGGGATGCGTTTGGCACAGAGATGGGACAAGACAAGATGGGACGAGACAAAACACGACAGGATGAGACAGTTGTTTCATATTGTGTTTGGAATGTCTAATACAGAACTGTTAAATGTACTGTTATGTGTTTGGTATGGATGAGATATGACGGGACAAGAGGCTATTATATTTATACTAATATATAATATATATATATGATATATATTAAATTATCAAGAATCATTACTAATGTCAGGACAAATGCACCAATAATCCCCACAAGAACAGATTCCGTTCTTGAAATGTTGGAACCAGTACACTATGATTTCTCATCCCGCATTTAATTCAAACATTCTGTTGGCTGCCTTCTCCCCTGACTCAACATTTTTATGTATCTTGCAAGAACCCAAATTGGCACCGAGCACTGTAATCCCTGGCTCAATGGGCATCCTTTGGTCGGTTTCACTCCTTCACCCAACATATTCTGAAAAAAAAATTCCACCTTCTACATCAAAAATCAACCTAGCAGTTACCACAGACCCACATTTTGAATACATGTCCTCATAACATACCCATGAACGGCCTTCCCAGTTCTCAAGTACCAAATATTCACAACAGCTGGAAAAATCGACACAATTGTTATCGAATCAGGAACTTTTAGGTACAATTTTTCATTATTATCCCATCTTTCTTTTATTGTATAATTTTAGTTTTGTGTGTGTGCATATTAAATGTGCATTTTATACTTGGAAAGCCTAAACCTGATAATACATAATTAAATGTGCATTTTATACTTGGGTCCTTGTAACCAAAAATCTGATAATACATAATTAAACAGCCTAAACCTGGTAAGAAGAAGCTTAGCCACCAATAAGCGATATGCTCATTATACTTGTTACTGTCATCTTAGAATCAACCACAGTAGTATCAAGAATCATTACTTATGTCAGGACAAATGCACCAACAATCCCCACAAGAACAGATTCCGTTCTTGAAATGTTGGAACCAGTACATATCATGCACTATGATTTCTCATCCCGCATTTAATTCAAACATTCTGTTGGCTGCCTTCTCCCCTGACTCAACATTTTTATGTTTCTTGCAAGAACCCAAAAATGGCACCGAGCACTGTAATCCCTGGCTCAATGGGCATCCATTGGTCGGTTCCACTCCTTCATCCAACATCTTCTGAAAAAATTTCCATTGCTTCTTCAGGATTTCCACCTTCTACATACCCAGCAATTATCAAATTCCGCGAAACAAACATTCCTATTTTCCATCCCATCAAAAATCAACCTAGCAGTTATCACAGACCCACATTTTGAATACATGTCCTCATAACATACCCATGAACAGCCTTCCCAGTTCTCAAGTACCAATATTCACAACAGCTGGAAAAATCGACACAATTGTTATCGAATAAGGTCTCCACGCCCCTTCCTCGTGCATCTGAACAACAAACTCCAATGCCATCCTCGCCAACCCATTTTGCGCATACACAGAAATAATCGTGTTCCAAGAAACCAAGTCTCTCTTAAGCATTCTATCAAACATCTTATACGCTTCATCAATCTGTCTACATTTCATGGGAAAAAAGTTGGAGTGTTCTAGAAGCTTTGAAAGCGAAGAAATAACTTATTTAACGATCTCTTTTAGCGCAAACTTTTTAAAATAGCACTCAAATTAGTGCACATACTATATTCAACCAACCCCAATAAGTTTTTTTTGTTTCTTTTTGACAAAAAAGCCCACAAGTATTCAAAAAAGCCCACAAGCCTCCAACATTGAAGTTAGAACACATTCAACTTCATCAGAAGGGTAGACTAGGTCACAACCTGGTTAGAAATTTGAAGAAAAAAAACACCATATATATTATACAAAAATTAAATTACAAAGTTAATAAAAAGTTTCAACTTCGGGGTTTTTATTTATTTTATATTTTATTGGAAGTCACATTCAACTTCATCACCAAGAAATCAAGAATCCTTCTTCAAGCCTCCAACATTGAACACATTCAACTTCATTACCAAGAATTCTTCTTCAAGACTCCAACATAGAACTCAGCAACTTTTAAGGTACAATTTTTCATTATTATCCCATCTTTCTTTTATTGTATAATTTTAGTTTTGTGTGTGTGCACGCTCGAACTCGAAGAAACCTTTTTCAAGTCTCTAACATAGAAACTCAACAACTTTAATATTAAACAATTTTTTGGTATTTTTTCCTCTTTCTTTTTTTTGTGATTTTTTTTTTCTTTATTGTTCATGCAATGTTTGTTTTCTCATGCAATGTTAGATAAAATATTTGAGTTAAAATATAAAACTCTTATAAAGAAAAGAATAATAGAAAAGTTCAATCTCAAAAAGAGGCTATTGGTAAAATTGTTATAAACAATAAAAAGGATAAATTTCATTAAGAATCTATTAATTTAAAAATAAATTCAAATATAATTATTAGATAATGAAATAATACAAATAAATAGTTACAATCAAGATAATAACGATGACCATACATGCAATTTCAAACTCCATGATGATGGAAAAAAAATGTCATAGAAAATGAAACATAAATATTGAAAATTTGAATGAGAAATCTATTCCAAACAATAATTTCGATCATGGAAGATGAGAAAACATTAATACTAAATTAAGAGATAATGATACAAGCAAAGACAGAGACGAGGCTAGGATTTTAGCTTTGAGGGGACCAAGACAAAAAGAAACTTAAGTTTGTGCAAGACAAATATATTAATACTTAAAAACTAAATTAATTATTAAAAAAAATGTAATACCGTTTAGTCTCATAAATTAATAAATAAAATAAACATAAGTTTTATGAATAAAATGCCGTTCTTTAGAATCTACAAAATCATTTATAATCAAATCTATACTCATATTTAATTATTGTAATTGAGAATCAATTGCAATATAAAAAATATACATACTCAATAGTATTGTTTAATTGTAAAATTATCTTCTTAATGTTGAGTTCGACCTCGTATTGCAATGTAATAAACATTAATATATGGAATATCTATGTTGCATGTCTCACAAAAAGAATTTACTACTTTAGTAAATAATCTATCACATACAGTATTTTTTAGTGATCATGGTTAATAATCTTTACGATATCTATTCATTAGATACATTATTAAATAGGAACATATGAATAATTTATTCTTAAAACTGTTATGGTTACATACTCATAGTTGCTGATGTTGTCTCACATCAAATTTTCTTAGATATATTGGTTGAACCAGACTTTAAAGGGTAATAACTACGTTTATAATTAAAAAATAATGTGATGGATCAAAGATATCTTTACTTATATAACACATTATGACAATTTTATACATGAAAAATTTGTTAAAAATATTTTGGTTGGGGGGCCATGGCCCCTGTCGACCCCCGCTTATCTCCTCTCCTAAGCAGAGGCAGATCTTAGTGGGGGGCTGACCCGAGCTATAGCCGGGTCAGCCTCTCACAAATATATATATATATATATATATATATATGTGTGTGTGTGTGTGTGTGTGTTTGTTTGTTAATACCTCTCACCCCTCTCATCCCAACTCCCAACTCCCAACACACACACTTTATCTCTCACCCACTCACGTCTCAAGTCTCAAGTCTCAACACACACACACACACACTCTCTCTCTCTCTCTCTCTCTCTCTCTCTCTCTCCAATTAATCAAGTCCAATCTCCCAATTAATTAATTGTTTCTCTCTCTCCATCACACATTTCAAATCCATTCCCTCTCCGATTAATAATTATTTTCAACCTAGCAACTCAATTGAAACAACATTTGAGATGGATTTTGGATTAATTATTTAGATTTTATAGAATTACTCTTAATCTATTATTTATATCCGGTTATTTTAATTCATGTATTTTTCTTAGTTACAATTTATTTTTTCTAATTAACAAATTAGAGCCTTGTGTTTTGTTTATCTTCTTCGAGTGACAGTGGAATAAAAACAATGTTTTCTTATTGAAAGTTTATATATATAGTTTTGTTTTAACTCATTCTAACAAACAATTCTGAGTACGCTCCTAGATACAAGTTTCCCAAAAGATGAAAATTCTAGACATTTCTCAACCACACATTATGTAAAAACATTATCAAATGAAGAGAAACGCGATACGAAATGATTAATATATTCAAAAGATTTTGATAAAATATAGGGATTTTAGTAAAACTACTCTATTTTACGGGTTGAATTGCAAACCTATCATAAAACCCAAATAAATTGTAAAAATGCCCTAAAATTTCCAAAATGTCCTCGCTCATAACTGCAGCCCATTTAACCATCAACTAATAATTTACCAACAAACTCATGAAACCATTAACTAAACAACATCTAACCTTTTTCTTTCTCTACACCACCTTTTCTTTTCATATTTTAGGTTTTAAAAACATTAGGTAATGTTATATAAAGTTGTTTGAAGGGTAAATATTACATTGTAAAAATATGGTTTTTCCAAACTCCTAATCCTTATTTTGATAATGGTATTCACATATCTTTGCTTTTTTAAAAAAATAAAAAATAAAAAAATTTGAATGAAATATAAAAACTATGAAAAAAAGCTTCGAGTCAGGGTGACCCGATGTCAGGTCACCCTAACCCGATGGTTTTTTCATGGCTAGAAAACCTATGCAAACTCCTATGATATAGGGTCACCCTGACCCGATGTTTTTTTTTCCTTCGGGATAGGGTGATCCAATGGATTTTTTTATTGTTAGAATTCAATGAAAAAACCATTAGGTCAGGGTGACTCGATGTTTATTTTTTTTTCTCAAATTTAATTTATAAAAGTTTTGGGTTTATTTTGTAATTTTAGTTATGGTAGATTAATAATTTCAAAACTATTCAAGGGTAATTTGCAATTTGTTTTTGTTTTAATTATTTTATATGTACAGTGACAATTTTACACCTAGATCACACTCGGCTTCAAAAGCAAGCATATATATATATATATATATATAGACCGTACACATATATATAAGTACGGATATTAACACTCATAAAACTTATAAATACACCTATTTTTATAAGTATACTCATGTCTAAAATTTAAAATTTAAATATTACTATAAACACTCATCCTAATACCAAGAGTACCCTCATTGAAATAAATATATTCATTTTAATACATATTATTTATAAACACTCTTAAATTATTACCACACCCAATTTATAAAAAATATAAAAAAAATTATATTATTTTTGGAATCAAATCATTTTTTATGACGGTCCAATTTACTTTTGGAAATATCTCGAATGTATGAGCCTTATAGAAGGATATATGTATATAGGGTCAAAAGATTTTCAATTTGAAATTCTCTTATTGACATCAATCTATGGCTATCTGAAATAAATTATTAATATTTATAGCTATAGTTAAAAAAAATGTTTTTTTTTATAGAGTTTATAACAATACATAAAAGAAAGACAAAAACAATATGACAATCATGTAATGATGAAAAAATTTGATACTTGAAACAAAATTAAAGTTTAATTAGGGTTTATTATAAAAATTAGGGTGTCAATATCGGCTCCTTATATACATATATATATATATATATATATATATGAAAAAATTTCAAGTCAGTGCGTCATGATATAACTCCATCAGTGCGTTGGATGTGGACCATTAGATTTACATGCTTTGATTCAAAATGTACGCACGTATCAAAACTTCTTCATAATCTATGGTACATATGCAACGCACTAATGGAGTTACAACATAATGCACTGAAGAAAAAAGAACCGTATATATATATACGGTCTCATTCCTATCAGGACATCCTTATATAACTTTATCAGGATATTAAATGTGAGCCACTCATTTATAAAAGTGATTTGACAAGTGTATACATACTAAGTCAAAGTATGTAAAACGAGTGGCTCACATTTAATGTCCTTATATAATTCTATCGGTACATCCTTTTATAAAAATATATATATATATATATATATATATACTGCTCTAAATTCTGTCAGCAAGTGCACGGTTGTCAAGCTGTTGACTGCTCTAACTTCCGTGGTTCAACATACTCGGCGGCTCGGCAATTCTCCTTTGTTTTGATGCAAATAGTCCATTATTGGAAAGAAACTCATACTTAAAAAATGTAACCGACAAGCCGTCGTCTGGAACGACCAGTCATTCAAATTTCAAATTAGGTGACTTGGATGGTTCGTGCATGCCTTCCTTGCCCATGCAGCTCTCTGGACCGGCGACGATCGACGACAATCCATGCCATTATTTCTTGGCTTGTAGTTGTAAATTAATTATCTTCTCCCCCGCCGCCAGCCGTCACCCTTACCCCACCCCACGTGTACTATTCTCATCATGTATCTTTGACTAAACTCTTATTTTACAGTCAACGTGTTTGAAAATTGAAATCAAAATCTGTAAGAGCTGCCCACAAGGATCGTTCATAGTAATACCTGCAAGTGCAATTAATTAAACCATAATAAATACCGTGTTTGTTTGTTAAGAGCAAGCAATCACAACTTGTAGAACTTGGAGAATTAATAATGGATCAAATGGCAGTGATAGGAGGAAGAAATGGCATGACCATCAGCTCCTCTTTCCATGATCATCATCAGCAGCAGCAGCAGCATGCATCGAGTTTCACGAATGCTGCTCATGCTGCTGATGCTGGTACTGCTAGTAGTGCTTCTTCATCAGATAATGATACTTTAACAACTGAAGAAGAGGAGAATTATGACATTGGAATTGATGATCATCATCAGTTGCAATTATGGGCTGCCATCGAAAGACTACCCACATTCACCAGGCTAAGAACATCTTTAGTCGACCATAAGATTTTGAACGACAGGAAACGAGAAGAAGCTGCTGGCAAGACTCTGATAGACATTACTAAGCTTAGAGCTTTGGAGCGGCGCGTTTTAGTCGAGAAACTCGTGAAGAAAATCGAAGACGACAATCTCCTGCTCTTACAGAAACTTAAACAAAGAATACAGAAGTAAGAATCTCATGCTATTACGTATATTCACAATCATTTTTTGTTCATGCAACGCTAGCATATATACAGAATAATATATATACATTTGCAGAAAACTATATAATATATTTCATGTACAAATGCACAGACTTGGAAAAATCATATATATATATATATAGAATTAAAAATGTGGATGCATCCGGTATGTATATACATATCCAAATGCTTATTTTTTTTGTATGAATTATTGTGCTTGGAAATTGACACACATGCATGATGCTATTTATAGAGTGGATCTGGAAATGCCAACCGTACAAGTAAGATTCCAGAATTTGTCTGTAGAAGCAGAATGCAAAGTGGTTCATGGAAAGTCCCTACCTACTCTTTGGAACACCATCAAAAATATATTCTCTGTAAGTCTTGTTCTAATTTTCAATAAAAGAGACACCTCTTTGTTTTGATGAAAAGTGCAACTCAACTACACTCGTATTTTTTTTTTTTTTTTAAGTTTGAAGACTGAAACCTAAAACTTAGATGATATGTGGGTTTTTTTTATTTCACGTCTAATATAGTGTCAACTTGTTTATTTTTTAAATATTAGATTATTTGAAAACATAAGAAATTTAACATTTATACACTTGGTATATATGATAGTTTTGAAAAAATATATTTTAAAAGCAATCCAATGATTTGAAAGTGAGTCAAATTCAGACTTAAGTGGAAATAACAAATGACCCTTACACTTGTAATTCATATATTCAAATGACTGATATTATGTTACTGTCGCCCGAATATTCCAGTTTCACTGTTTTGATATTTCTTTCACAGAGAATTTCTATTTCTTTGAATATCTAATGTCTAATGTTGAACAGGTTATGATAAATACTATTGGGTGCAAGTCTGAAGAAATAAACAAAATAAAATTACTCAAAGCTGTTAGTGGCATCATCGAGCCTTCAAGGTACACACTGACGTTAATCGTTAACGGAATATATGAGTTTATGTTACGATGAAATATGAACTATACATTTGGATAAAAATTCTCAGGTGCAAACCTTAGAACGTTATTTGCGTTCGGGTTCACCGATAATCATAGTGCTATAAAACCGATTATCACATGACATAATATATGAGTTTAATTATGTTATGATGAAATAGTAGCTATACTTCGTATAAAAATCCCCATATGCAAACCCCGGACGTAATCTACGTTCGGATTCACCGATAATCATAGTGCTATAATACTGATTATCACACAGTGAACCCGAACATAGATTACATCTGGGGGATTGCACCTGAGAAGCGTCCATATTTTGTATATAACAAGATTTGCTAACATTTAAAACTCACTTTTCATACAGATTAACTCTATTGCTCGGCTCTCCAGGCTGTGGGAAAACCACGTTGTTACAGGCACTTGCGGGGAGGCTTAACCAATCTCTCCAGGTTTTCCAACTTATGCATCTAAACCCCTATCAAACAAGCATATGAAATATCTGTCAAATCTGCCAATGATAATAAGAATCACAAATATTTATCAATAAATTTACATATCAAAGAAAAAACTGTACACTAATCTATATGTTTGAAAATTTTCAATTCTAGGTGACGGGGGAAATATCGTATAATGGGTACAAGTTCAATGAGTTTGTTCCTCAAAAAACATCAACTTATATAAGCCAGAATGACCTGCATATTTCAGAGATGACCGTGAGGGAAACACTCGACTTCTCAGCTCGTTGCCAGGGTATCGGAAGCAGAGGAGGTAAGTTCCATTCTGCAATCAATGGTCACAGACTCACAGACATAATCTTACAAAAATTGAAATTTACTTTAGAAATCTTTCACAATTGCAGAAATCATGAAAGAAGTCAGTAGAAGGGAGAAGCAAGCCGGTATTATCCCTGAAGCAGATTTAGACACCTACATGAAGGTGAACAATTTGCAAGAAGCAGTTTAACTTTCTATCATGTTTCAAAGTAGCAGCAGCAGCAGCTTGGTTCTTTTCTTTTTCTAATGAAAATGTGTACTAATAGGCAATATCAGTTGAAGGATTAAAAAGAAGTCTCCAAACCGAATATATATTGAAGGTGATTCTACTTTACTTATAAAGGTTCATGATCATGCTCCTCCCTCTCACTCTATAATTCACAGAAATCTTGCTATCAATTGTGAATGTTCAGATCTTGGGGCTAGATATTTGTGCTGATACAATCGTTGGAGATGCAATGAACAGAGGAATTTCAGGCGGTCAAAAGAGAAGATTGACAACAGGTATATACAATCTTTTTATAGTCTGGACATCCTGATTTTAGTTCTATGTGCTTCAATATAAACTCTATTGATGATTGCTTCTACCAGGGGAAATGATAATTGGACCGACAAATGCACTTTTCATGGATGAAATATCAAATGGCTTAGACAGCTCTACCACCTTTCAAATTGTTACCTGCCTGCAACAATCAGCACACATAACGGATTCAACAATTTTGGTGTCTCTTCTTCAGCCAGCACCTGAGACTTTCAATCTCTTTGATGACATAATCTTAATGGCAGAAAGAAAGATTGTGTACCAAGGACCTCGCAGTAATGTTTTAGAGTTTTTCGAGCATTGTGGTTTTAAGTGCCCACCTCGGAAAGGTGTAGCTGATTTCCTCCAAGAAGTAAGTGTCCTTGTTCAATCTATGTACCAAGTTAACAGTAGTAATTGCCTTGAACTAATCTAATTATGTGGATTTTTCTATAGGTGGTTTCTAAAAAAGATCAAGCACAGTATTGGTATCATAGGCACCTTCCTTATTCTTATGTTTCTGTGGATATGTTCATAGATGAATTCAAGGAATTTCATGTAGGGCAGAGACTAGATGACAGATTATCAAGGCCATTCAACAAATCTAAGTGCCACAAAAATTCTCTGTCATTTAGCATCTACTCATTGAGCAAGTGGGAATTATTCAAAGCATGCCTCTCTAGGGAATGGCTACTTATGAAACGTAACTCAGTTTTTCATGTGGTTAAATCAGCACAGCTTGTGGTCATTGCACTGATAACAATTTCAGTGTTCATACATGCTCAGAACAAAATTGACGCGATCCATGCAAATTACTACATGGATTCTCTGTTTTATGCTCTTGTTAGACTTATGACAAATGGACTTTCAGAACTGTCACTAATGGTTACAAGACTCCCAATCCTCTACAAGCAAAGAGACTTCTACTTTTATCCTGCATGGGCTTGTTCCATTCCATCTATCATTTTAAAAGTTCCATTTTCATTGTTAGATGCTTTTCTGTGGACAGCTCTTACCTATTATGTCATTGGTTATAGCCCTGAACCAGAGAGGTGAGTTCTCCAAGACATAACGATTTCAAGAATATAAAGACTAATATATCCTATACCTTTATAATTAGTAAGACTAATATATCCTATACCTCCATTGAATTTCAGGTTCTTCTGTCATTTCCTTCTTCTTTTCTTCTTACATCAAGCGTCAACATCACTCTTCCGTTTGATTGCTTCAGCAGTCCGTAATCCACCTCTTGCGGCAAGCTGTGGTCTATTAGCTTCATTACTGGCATTTCTACTTGGTGGCTTCCTAATTCCATATAGTAAGGCAATTCAGGATTCCTACAACAAGAAATTGTGCAAATATAAGGCTTTTAACTGAAATGTAACTACCCTTTTTCTTTTTCTTTCCACAGCTTCTCTACCTGCTTGGTTGCAATGGGGTTTCTGGATTTCTCCACTAACATATGCAGAAATCGGCATTTCGGTCAATGAATTTCTTTCTCCAAGGTGGCAAAAGGTGAAACCTCAACCACTAACACAGATGCAGAAATAAATGACAGATCAAAATTGCTATATATATATATATTTATATTGCCCAATGTTCATGGAAATCGTCCCTTGCAGGTTTTATCTTCTAACACAACCCTAGGACATCAAGTTCTCAAAAACCGTGGACTGAACTTCAGTGAATACTTTTATTGGGTATCGATTGCAGCATTATTTGGATTTTGGATAATTTTTAACATTGGATTCACCTTGGCACTCACTTATCTGAAATGTAAGATATCGAAAACAATGATAATATAGTAAAAAATCAACTATTCTGTACTAACATATATTTCCTAAAAAAATGAAATTTTTGCAGCACAAGGAAGTTCCCGGACTGTAATTTCTCGTGAACAGCTATCCTATCTAGAAGGAAAAGATAATTTGAGCAATGTAACTACGGGAAAAGAATTGTGTTCTATTGATATTATAGAAAGACATAAAGAAACAAAAACTACAGGTAAAAGCTGCAATTATGGTCATCTACTAATAAGTTTTATGATATTATATCTAGATATTAAGTAAATATACACTTCAATAACTTGGTACATCATATTTTATTGTTCATGGATTCTGCGGTGTGAACAATGACTTAATTTATATGTACTGCAGGAATGGTTTTACCTTTTGAGCCCATAACATTAACATTTGAGAACATTCAGTACTTCGTTGATGCTTCAAAGGTAATTATGTTATTCATGACCATCTAATTTCCCTTGAATGCTGGTGTAATTATAAGTTCAACGAACGATTTTTTCTACATGTTTTCCAGAAATCGAAAGGTCAAGGTCTTCCACAAAAAAGGCTACAACTTCTTCAAGATATTACAGGAGCATTTAGGCCTGGAGTTCTTACAGCTTTGATGGGGGTTAGTGGAGCTGGAAAAACAACATTGATGGATGTTCTTTCTGGAAGAAAGACCAGCGGTAATATTGAAGGGGAGGTAAGGGTCGGAGGGTATCCTAAAGTTCAGGATACATATGCTAGAGTATCGGGTTACTGTGAGCAAACCGACACACATTCTCCACAAATTACCGTTGAAGAATCAGTGATATTCTCGGCTTGGTTACGCTTACCAGCTCACATTGATAGACACACAAAATCCGTAAGTTCTGCCCAAATTTATATGCAGCTTAATAATTAAATAAATACCTTTATTCTTGGCAAAATTCACCCATACTACAAAGCAAAAAACATACAACTAACACTTAAGCCTTCATGCTACAAAATATGTCCTAAACTTGTGAAAATAATCTAATTCTGAATTTTTAAATTGACCCATCCATTTTACAGGCATTTGTACAAGAAGTTCTTCAACTGATTGAGCTTGATGAAATTAAGGATGCTTTAGTTGGCATACCTGATATTAGTGGTATTTCACATGAGCAGCGTAAACGGCTAACTATAGCTGTAGAGCTTGTTTCAAATCCATCCATCATATTCATGGATGAGCCCACCACAGGTCTAGATGCCAGAGCAGCTGCAATTGTCATGCGAGTTGTAAAAAATATTGTTCAAACAATGAGAACTGTGGTATGCACCATTCACCAGCCTAGTATTGACATATTCGAGGCATTCGATGAGGTAAGATGTAGTCCGTCCCTGTGCATGAAAAAATCTCTCAGTTTCTTATAATAAAAATTGAATTATAGCAATGAAACATTATTGATATCATGATATTCCAACATTTTTATGATTTTGAAGATGCATTAATATGTTTGTTCTGATGAGAGTTTCTCATTAAGTAGAATTTTGAAAATAAAGAAGACAATTCCATATCAAAATCTCAAAATCTCAGAAGATGCATGATTTATACTAATGTTTGATTACACAAAGGAATCTATTACTTGTCAAGAATCCACTTAATGGGCTAGCTTTTACATCAATTCAAATTTTATCATTGTATATTTTTCTGATTTAATATATATTACAGTGTTGTTTTTATTTCCTCAAATAGAGTGTTTAATTAATTGCTGCAAAGAATCAATACAAATGAAAACTGAAGAATGAATCAAATAACATAGACAGCAATCCTTTTTCTGTTCCTTACATCAATTGTTACATTTTGCAGCTGATTTTGATGAAAGGAGGAGGGCAAATGATATATTCTGGAGAGCTGGGTCAGCATTCAAGCAAGCTTATTGAATATTTTGAAGTAAGTACAATTAAAAGGGTTTTTAATAAGCTTTTCCAGTGAGCACTTTCACCTATTTATGTAAGAAGAAAGAAGAAAGATCTCAATAAGCTAAAAAAAAAAAAGTTACATCTGCCTATAACTATGATAATCCAATACTAAAATACTCACTTGCAGGGAATTTCTGGGGTACCAAAAATCGAAGAAATGTACAATCCAGCAACATGGATGTTAGAAGTCACCGGTCCTTCAACAGAAGCTCAACTTGGTTTGGATTTTGCCCATCTCTATAAAATGTCTTCTTTATGCCAGTAAGTTATCCCTGATAAATGAGTCAAAGGCACCATCAAGATGCTAATTTTTTTCAATTATATGATTCTAATTGACTAAGAACAACCCTTTAGCAGACAAATAATGGTTTGCTGCATAACTCCATGAAACAAAGTGATGTGTGCTCTCTCTTTTATGCAGGAATAACAAAGATTTAGTCAAAGAATTGAGCCTTCCAGCACAGGGTTCAAAGGAACTATGTTTTTCCGCACGCTTTCCACAAAATGGATGGGAACAATTTAAAGCATGCCTTTGGAAACAGCAACTCACATACTGGAGAAGTCCCAAATATAACCTAGTGCGATTGGGATTAATTACCATATCTTCTGTGATATTCGGAGCACTTCTATGGCAAAAAGGACAAAAGATGTAAGCCACTATTCAATATTGCCTTACTAAATTCTATGAAAGACAGACCTAGCGTTCTAGAAAAATATTGGTTTAAAACAACCAAGCAATGAAAGCCTATGCATATTCTTCTAAAGTTAAACTAAACAAGATTGAGGCTGCTCATCACATGAAAAAATACTAACATACCCGACATCTCATGTTCGAAAAATGCATCGGTTATGCAACATGTAAACAGCATGCTGTTCTCACTCCTACTGTATCCTACTAGCAGTAAGGTACTTAATGCTTTGGGATTATATCTATACTATCTAATATGTCATGATCCTTTTTCTGCAGAGATAATGAGCTGGATTTCCTGATGGTGCTAGGAGCTATGTACATTTTCGTGCAGGTTATGGGAATAAGCAACAGTTCATCGGTTATTCCGTTCATTGCTACTGAGCGCACTATCGTCTACAGAGAAAGGTTTGCAGGAATGTATTCCTCATGGGCGTATTCATCTGCACAGGTCAAATAATGTTCACAGAGATATTCTATTAGCCTTCTAAACAATCTCTTACTATATTTTTATGCATATAGTTTTCACAATAGATATTCTGTTTTGTGTATTGCAGGTGATAATTGAAATCCCATACTCATTCCTTCAGGCACTTTTGTTTTCAACTATTACATACCCAGCAATAAATTTCTACTGGTCAGCACACAAAGTATTTTTGTATTTCTACACCATGTTTTGTACCATGCTCTTCTTCAATTACTTTGGGATGATGCTTGTTGCATTGACCCCATCCTACCAAGCGGCTTCAATATTTGCAAGTTTCTGCCACACCATGTTGAATTTATTTGCAGGGTTTCTCATACCTGGACCGGTAAGAAGACTCTCATCTTTTCTAGCTCACAAAAGTTTGTGCTCAAAATTTTGTGTTCAAATAGCTGACTAAAATTCTATACAATTTACTTGCAGAAAATACCTAAATGGTGGATATGGGCATACTGGATCTGCCCAACAGCATGGTCCCTAAATGGTTTCATAACTTCACAATATGGAGATATAAAGAAGGAAATTACAGTACATGGAGAGCCTATAGCAATCAGTGTCTTCTTAGAAAGTAATTATGGTTATCAGTATAAAGATTTACCTATAGTAGTTACCGTACTTCTTGCATTTCCATTCTTTTTTGCTGCTGCTTTTGCATACGCAATATCAAAACTGAACTTCCAAAAGAGGTAAAAGATGTGCATCCATCTGAGTTCTTGAAGTCTTTTGTACTTTTCCGTAAGCTCATTCAATACGATTCTACATACAAAATCGTTGTATTTATTTTCAACGAATGCCCCTTCATTATTGGAGTAACAAAGCACTTAAAGCCCTATCAGATGGCTTATGTAATGACAATGCTCTCAGCAGTCACCAAATCTGCTTTCAATGTAGCCATATTTTAGTATTCTTGTCTGTTTCAATTTGTCTTGGGTCCTTGTAACCAAAAATCTGATAATACATAATTAAACAGCCTAAACCTGCTAAGAAGAAGCTTCACCACCAATAAGCGATATGCTCATTATACTTGTTACTGTCATCTTATAATCAACCACAGTGTGAGCAGATTCCACAATCAAAATATACCCGCGTTTATAGATACTATTAAATTATCAAGAATCATTACTAATGTCAGGACAAATGCACCAATAATCCCCACAAGAAAAGATTCCGTTCTTGAATGGTGGAACCGGTACATATCATGCACTATGATTTCTCGTCCCGCATTTAATTCAAACATTCTGTTGGCTGCCTTCTCCCCTGACTCAACATTTTTATGTATCTTGCAAGAACCCAAAAATGGCACCGAGCACTGTAATCCCTGGCTCAATGGGCATCCTTTGGTCGGTTCCACTCCTTCATCCAAAATCTACTGAAAAAATTTCCATTGCTTCTTCAGGATTTCCACCTTCTACATACCCAGCAATTATCAAATTCCACGAAACAACATTCCTATTTTCCATCCCATCAAAAATCAACCTAGCAGTTACCACAGACCCACATTTTGAATACATGTCTTCATACCATACCCATGAACGGCCTTCCCAGTTCTCAAGGACCCAATATTCACAACAGCTGGCAAAATCGACACAATTGTTATTGAATCAGGTCTCCACGCCCCTTCCTCGTGCATCTGAACAACAAACTCCAATGCCATCCTCGCCAACCCATTTTGCGCATACACGGAAATAATCATGTTCCAAGAAACCAAGTCTCTCTTAAGCATTCTATCAAACATCTTGTACGCTTCATCAATCTGTCTACATTTCGCATACGTATTGGCAACCCCATTTCATGGAAAACAAGTTGGAGTGTTAGAGAAGCTTTGAAAGCGAAGAAATTACTTATTTAACGACCTCTTTCAGCGCAAACTTTTTAAAAATAGTACTCAAATTAGTGCACATTCTATATTTAACCAACCCCAATAAGTTTTTTTTTTTCTTTCTTGGCCAAGGAAATTATGTTCTGGACAAAAAAGCCCACAAGTACTTAAGACCCAAATACCCAATATAATGTTCAAAAGTAAAAAATAGTGAGAGAAAAAAGTTAGTAAAATATATGGAAAAGAGAGAAAGATCGAACAATGAACAGTTTTTAAATGATTGGGTTCGGACCAACGCAACGAAAATATCTAGAGAAAGAAAAGACAAAGTCATGTGTTGTGGTCTATGGTGATGTTAGATATGCCGCTTCAAGATGATGAATTCAAGGTTTCAATTCTCATAAACTTGACACTGGCATGTAAAGATTATGTATACATTGATGTGTAAAGTTTGTCTCAATAATGTAAGGTTTGTGTGTATACATTAATATATAAAGTTTGTCTTAAAACTATTGTGTAAACATCAAAGTGTAAAGTTTCATTTTATAATTAATTTGTAAAGTTCAAAAAGTAAAGTCGTTGGAAATCGAAATTGAGTTTCCTTCTTCATCGGTACATCATTTCCTCATTCTACAAACACTATTAGCGGAGAAAGTATGAACATAATAGGAGTATTTTTATTATACAAGTAGCTTAAACTGATATGAAAAGAAAGTTCTATAATTTAAGAGATAAAAGTTGGTAGTGAACTTTCACTTTCATATATACATTAGCAAATTATAGCCAAACTCTTTGAGAGGTGCCACACCACAGCCATAGATGATGTATCAAAGAAAAAAAAAACTTAAAAACATATCGATAATAAAAATATAATAGACGTATCAACACCTAAATTATTATAAGTTATAGTTATTATCTTTTATTTATTTTTAGAGATAAATCTGAATTTTAGAGATAATGAACAACATGCCTACATAAAGACCTATTTTAAAAAATTATCATTAAACCATATATCGGATAAAATCATAAGATACTGAATTATGTTATCACTTGATTTCGGTTAGTGCCTAAAACAATTAAATTAAAAACTGTGGCCAATTTTATAAAACACGAAAGTCTTTGGATCATTCATGAGAATATATGAAAAAAGACAACCATCAATCACAATTACAGTTGCACACTTGCACGATCTGTAGCCGACTAAAGTGTGGTCTGTTTCGCTAGAGAACTCGTTTCAAAGTTTAAAATTAAATCCAAAAACGCGTGCGTTTAAAGGCATAGAAGGAAATTATCAATATTTTAGCAAGGAGCGTTTTATACTTCTAGTTACCACCCTCTAGTATGTGGATACTTTTAATAATTTAATCAGTGACGATATGAGGTTAGTCCGATAGTAAACCACTCGCACATATACTATAAGGTAATACCGAATTTATGTAATACTTAAAAATCTATATATGTCACACATTATTGATAAAAGCACTCATTCAGTCCGATAATATAGCCGTTAATGTCCCACATTAATAATGAAAACACTCATTCAATCTGTTAATGTTGCACATTACTAATAAAAGCACTCGTTCAGTCCGATAATCAATGTTCGAAAATACACGCCTAGGCTGCTGCCAACCGTCCTAATTAGGATAAAATGGGCCGTACTAGACGACGGGTAAAAAAATGGTGATTTGGCCGATTTGTCGGCCAATTTTACTGATCAATCGGTCTAAGTGGAGTCAAAATTGTTTTTATATTCTAGTTACATCGTTTAAAATTTGAATATTGGTTTTTTTTTTAAGAGATTTTTTTTTTTTTTTGTAAAATTGTTGGGGATCGGAATCAATCTCATTCCAACATATTATTAAAGATAAAGAAAGAGAACAAAAGAGAAATAAAAAAAATAGAAGAAGAAAAACAAATCAATAAAACCTAAAAGAAGGGTCTGCTACAAAAATAATTGAAAATAAAAGAAGTACAAAATTTCTAAGCGGTCCACCACCATGTAGGAGAGACAATACTGGTGTTCTTGGACGCTAAACTATCTACAACTTAGTTACCTTCCTGATAAATATGAGAGAATAGTAAAGTCCATTTGAGAGAGTAAGCTCAAACATCTATCCTAAGTGGGGCGCCAATGCTAAAAAACCATACAAGACCTAGAACAAAAGGATAACTACTATAAAAGTTGAATCGCTCTCTAGCCATAACCGACGCTAGCCAAAAGTCCAAACATAATCAATAGTGTGGACGGCAGCAGTTAATTCAGCATCAAAAGCAAAGCAGACACCAAGAGGAATAGTAAATCAACTTTTAACAAAACCCCTGCACAACCAGCGAGACTAGGACTACCAAAAGCAGCCTCGTTCGTGTTAACCTTAAGATAACCTGGCAAGGGAGGGCGCCAATTAACCTTTAAAATACGAGGAACCTTGGAAGGATGACCAGATATCTGAAGCCGCTGAAGAGTCTGAAGCTCAACCAATGAATTCTTTATAGTGCCAGACTGAAGGGAGTCTGCCTCACAAACGAAACGTCAAATCAAGAAAAGAGCATCAATAAAAATAGGCTCGCCACCTTCAAAGATAGCTTGATTTTGAAGAAACCAAACCACCTAGAAAACCGTGATTATAAAAGCCCACCAGAGAGCTTTCAACTGAGTGTTAAAGACAACTCTCATTACCTCCTGCCAAAGATCCAAACAAGTACCATCCAACTTGAGTTTATGCACAAACGTAGAGGATACAACATCCCACAACCCACAAACAAAAGGACAGTCAAGAAACAAATGTCTTAAGTCTTCCTCTGCAGCACAACAAAACTGACAACGAAATGAGAATATATAACCTCTGGCTCACAATGCAATATACGGAGGAATCTTACCATGACACAAGAGCCAAATAAGGATATAGCGAGAAAGAGGAATAAATGATGCCCAAATCTGCTTACCCCAAAAAGAAGATTTCCTAATCTCAGAAAGATAATCATAAACGGATTTACAAGAAACAACACCATCCAGAGAACAAGTCCAAACTAACGAGTATGGGTCAGTGCTCACCACCACCTTCTCAATATCAAAAGCAACATCCAGATGAGAAGCTTGAAAAGAAGCAGGAATATCCCAACCTATAGCATCCGAATAAATTTACAACAATTGTCACCATAGAGCCAAAAGACAAGAATCCGAAAAGAGGAAGATCTAGAATTCGACAAGAGTACCGGTCAAAACACAAGTCAAGAGATGTTCCGACTTCTCGAGTCTTTGAGACTATCAAATTAGGTATTAATGACAAAGCCATCGCTACTAAACTCGATGATACTGCAGCCTCTCTTCCAAACAAGACAACTCTAGACCTGGCTGCTTCTTCTAGTTTGCTCAGGCCAATCATCCCTCATAGACAATGAGAGCCCTTAAAAAACACTAGTGATTTGGATGATTCCACAAACCCATTACACATTGAGCATGTAGATGTAGATGTCATGATAGATCCTGTTATTGCTCTTATGGAACCCTTGATAGATCCTCCCATGGTAGAGCCATTTTTTTCACACTAATGAGAGTGAAGTTAGTTCTGACACTGATAGTAAAGGCATTAAATCAGACTTTAACCATCCCCTAACTTTATACATCATAGGTATTCACGGTAGAGTCTCTTAGGCATACAAATTGAAAGATTTAGGTTGGAAAGAGGTTACCACTAAAAAAGGTAAAAAGAATAAAAAAAAAAACACGTTGCCAGTGTTGTTTCATCCAAAACTAGGGCTATTACGAATAAACTGTTACATAAATGATTGTCCTTTATTGGAACTGTAGAGGTATTGCAAATAGTGATACCCAACGTACTTTGAGAGATTTTTGTTCTCGTCATAAACCGAATTTTGTTTGCATTACTGAACCATTGTGTGCTTTTTATTCAATTGCTCAACCATTGTGTGCTTTTTATTCAATTGCTCTTACTTTTTGGCGCTCTGTAGGGTTGCACTTTATTAATGCTAATGCTAGAGGTACTCTTATAATATGGATTTTTGGGTCTACCGCTTTTCAGGATGCTACTATTGTTTTATCTCATTCTCAACATGTTAATGTTTCTGCTAATTTGTGTGGGATTGCCCATCAGATCTCTTTTATTTATGCTAGTCTGAACTACATCACCGGTAGATTTCATTGGAGCTCATTTATGGACATTTCTGGTTCGGATGACCCGTGTCTTGTACTTGGGGATTTCAACTCGGTTCTAGGTGCTCACGAGACCACTGACAACATTTCTAATATCTCTTGTGATGATTTTCAAGTTGCTTTGACGGTTTGTGATCTTGTTGACATTGAAATGAAATGAGCTTTCCATACCCGGATCGACCGGGGTAAGTGTGGTATGGTTCTTTCTCGATTATACAAAGCTGTATATTCTCATTCATTTTTGGATGTCTGGTCACAGATAGCTTGTGTTACCTTACCTAGAGCTCATTCATATCATCATCCTTTACTGATTTCTTATTCTACGGGTGTTTCACCGGGTCCACGGCCTTTCAGGTTTCAAGGTATGTGGGTTTCTCATCCTTCCTTCCTTGATTTGGTTACCACTATTGCTGGGAGTGGTACTAGGGTTGTTATTCATAAGTTGAAGCTGTTAAAACAGGCCCTGATGAAGTGGAATTGGGAGGTGTTTGAGGATATTGCCTTGAATGTCACTAATGCGAATGAGAATGTGATGCTTATTCATGGCAGGATTGGTTCTGAAGGTTTTTTAGATGATCTTTTTCGCCTTGAGACTACCACTCTTACAGATTTAGACAGTGTTCTAAAATAGCAGGAGATTTTTCTAAGAGAAAAAAGTAGAATCAGGTGGCTTGTTGAGGGTGATCGAAACTCTAATTTTTTTCATTCACTAAAAGTCTCTTTCATCCATTCAAATGTGAGAATATTTCTTATGATCCAACTGAAATTGGTGAGCATGTTTCTTCATTTCATCAGCATCTCTTTTCGGATCCTGGCAATGATAGTTCAGACTTCTCTATAATTCGAGAGCATGTGCCTTCATTGGTTACTGTTGATGAGAATGCTTCGATTCTCCGAGTTCCTTCCTCTGATGAAGTGGGGAATACGGTTTTTCTATGGATCCTCTGAGTGCTCCCGGTCCATATGGTTTCTCATGTAGATTTTATTCTTACTATTAGGAAATTGTGGGACTTGATGTGGTTTTAGTTGTACATGAATTTTTTCATACTGGTCGAGTTTTTTCAGGTCTGAATTCTAATTTCTTGGTCCTTATTTCGAAGATTCCGAACGCTTTCAAGGTCGATTAGTTTCGACTGATTGCTCTTGGTAATTTCTTGTTTAAGATTATCACTGAGATTACTGCCGATCGCTTGGCCAAAATTTGCTCTCGCATTATCTCCTCAAATCAATTTGGTTTAATTATGGGTCGTCAAATTAGAGACTGTATTGCCGGTGCTTCTAAATGTTTTAATATGTTGAGTAATGGCAGTCATGGTGGGCATTTGACTTTTAAAATAGATATTCGCAAGGCTTTTAATTCTATTAGTTGGACTTTTCTCTTCGAAGTCCTTCGGTGTTTTGGCTTCGTTAAAAGTTTTATTGGTTGGGTTGCAGCTATTTTTGATACTATTATGATTTCAATTGTTCTCGTGGTGTGGGACAAGGTGATCCTCTCTCTCCACTGCTTTTTTGTTTGGCAAAATATTTTTTGAGCAGATGTCTTACTCATCTAGTAGACTCGGGCTATATGACTTCTATCTCTTCTCCGGTTGGGATGTATGCTCCTTCACATTTTCTTTATGTTGATGATGTTATCTTTTTTTACCGGGCTTCTCCTCAGAAGTTACGAGTGATTTAAAATGCTTTTGCGGTTTATGGTTCTTTCTCTCTCTCTCAGGTCAACGTGTTAATTGGGAAAAATCTTTCATCTTCTTTGGCAGAGGCATCTTTGGGCCTCGGATTACTGATTTTATCTCAATGTCTAGGATATGTAAGGGCGGTGATTCAATGATATATCTAGGGATCTCTTTTTTCATTGGTGCGCCTAAACGTCAATGGTTGATCTCATGGGCTGATAAAATTAAAAGTAAATTAGAATCATGGAAATGTTTATCTTTTTCAATGGCAGACAAGTTATGTTACATTAACCTAATGATTATTGGTTCCTTTCTGTATTCCTTTCAAGTTTTTAAAAGATTGAATATTAGTTTTATACATAAGAAAAATAATTATAAATAAATAAATTCTCAACCACCTATATGCTAGGTGCTGAGCTACCACCGGATTAACGTGTAGCGTTTACTAAAACACTGTCGATAATATCTCATATTCAACAGTTCATATTCAGATTGCCACCATTAGTATTCGAGTTGCTGTCATTGTATTTTACTTTTTTTTTCTTTTCGGCATAAAGCCTGTGTGTCCTCTCTATGACGGCAGCCTACAAATACAAAGCATTTTCTTTTGCTTTTAATCACTTTTACCGCCTCTTTTAACTCTCACCAAATCTACTTCTAAAAAAAAAAAAAAAAACTCTCACCAAATCCAACAACACTTTAAAGCCAAAAACTTCCATTGCTCTTCAATCTTCATCTCTCTCAAATAATCATGACTGTGGAACAAATATTCTCTTTTCATGTAAAGCTTTCTCAGCCTCTCTTTTTTTTTTTTTTTTTTTTTTTTTTAATGTTTCTTGTCTTTTGCTTCTTCTCTCCTTCTTCATTAAACTAAATCTATAATTCATCCATATCTTTTGGTATTTTTTTTTAAAAAAAAATTAATTTTTCTCCATGATATCATCAACCCTATCATAACATCGTTTCACTTAAATCTTATCTTCTTCTTCTTCTTCATCCTCCAAAACCCCAGTAAGAAAATCAATCCCCAAAAAATCAATCTCCATGTTTTCATCTCCATATCTCTACTCTCTGGCTCTCTTTCTCTCTCTTTCTCTCATTTTCCTCTTCTTAGCGCCTCAAATCCTCCCTCTCAAACACCCACTAACCATCTCTATCGCCGACGACTTAGACGACCTCGCTCTCTTCCACAACGCCACCATCGCTGCCTCCACCTCCTCCCGCTCCGCCGCCGCCACCAAAATCTCCCATCTCTCCTTCTCAAACCCAAAACCCAAAATCGCTTTCCTCTTCCTCACTAACTCCGATCTCGTTTTCGCTCCTTTATGGGACTCCTTCTTCTCCGGCAACGAAAACCTCTTCAACATCTACGTCCACGCCGATCCTTCAATCGATCTCAACAAAAACCCACCTCACAAACTCTTCAAAAACCGATTCATTCCCGCTAAAAGAACCGAACGCTCCTCGCCGACTCTAGTCTCCGCCGCACGACGGCTCTTAGCCAATGCTCTGCTCGACGATCCACTAAATCTCTACTTCGCTCTCTTGTCCCAAACCTGTATACCACTCCATTCTTTTCAATACATTTACCATTCTATCCTCGGAAACAGTACATGGAAATTGTTCAACGCATTCGCGACCCAAGCGAAACACCAAAGCTTCATCGAGATCTTATCGGAGGATCCAAATCTACAAAGACGATACGACGCTCGAGGGAAAAATGTGATGTTGCCCGAAGTCCGATTCGAGGATTTCCGGGTCGGGTCACAGTTTTTCATCCTAGCGAAACGACACGCGTTGATTGTAATCAAAGAGAAGAAGCTATGGAGGAAATTTAGATTGCCTTGTTTGGATTTGAATTCGTGTTACCCAGAAGAGCATTATTTTCCAACATTGTTGTCGATGGAAGATCCGGGTGGTTGCAGTCATTATACGATGACTAGAGTGAATTGGACGGAGAGCGTCGACGGACATCCACACACGTATCGGCCGGCGGAGGTGTCGCCGGAGCTTATTTATACGTTGAGGGAATCGAATTCAAGTTATTCGTATTTTTTCGCAAGAAAATTCTCGCCGGATTGCTTGAAGCCATTGATGGACATCGCACCAGATGTCATTTTCAGAGATTGAAGCTTCACTCAGTAACTGGTAAGCTACTCACTCACTGAGTCAACTCACTTGTTCCTTTAGTATTATTATTATTTATTAAAATTTTGTATTTTGTATTATTTTTAATCTGATTAACGCCAAATCTTTGAGACCACCACTAATGATTTTCTGGCATGTAACCGACACGTTTCATTTTGATATTAATTAATAAATTTTAAAAATCTATAATAAATTGTAATTAATTTAGGTTATTTTTTTATTTAAATTATTTGGAAAAACAAAAACCCAATTCAACGATTCCCTTTTGAATATTATATATTAATTGGATTATTTTTTTGTTTGTACATGTCACGTGCATTGACAGAATTGACACTATTAATTTTATGCTTCAAGTGGTTACCCTTTGTTGAATTTTGTTTAATTAGGTAATGCCAAATTGACTTGTTGCCTGTCTTTATTAATTTGTTAGGTTAAACATCATTAACTCTTTTTAATATTTGATCTAACTACAATTTATATTCCACATCTATAAATTTGGAATTCGTCTTAAGTAAAACCTCATGATGTTAATGTGTACTGGGGTTGATGATATTTATTATGTAATTGTTGGTATTTTTTTTTACACTTTTACTCCATATCTTTTTGTTATTTACATTTATTTCAAAAGATTTTTTGTCATAGCCCCTTAGGCCCCCAAAATTAAAGAAGCTGTCTTCGTCTCTGAATATGACATCGAATTAAACCTGGTACATTGTGGGGAATACTGACCATGATTTAATAATATTTTTCAGAAGTGTGGGGAAAATGGCAGCTTCGCAGCAGCTTGGTGTTGTCGGTCGTGTTGTGAATTTGTACTTGTAGTTGTGTATAGAAGTAATTAGAAATAGTTTTTATTTTTAATTTTGTGATTTTGTTCTTAAAAAGCAAAAAGAATAGTGGAGGGTGAGACTGGTGGGGGTTGATTGTGGAGTGTTTGGAGAAAGCAATGGGAAAAGGCCAAAAGGCCTATCTGCTTTCTTCTTTCTTTTTTAAGCATCTCCCATTTGCTCTTTCCGGTTTCCACCAACAACCAAATGTCCTTTTGTATTATTAATCACTCATTAATAATATTTACAAGTATTATCTCCTTCATATGCTCTTCTTAAATGCTCCCATTTCTATTGATTTGGGCCCTTATAGTATGATTTTTGTTTTCTTTATTATCATGTCATGTTTGTCATTTATATCTTTTCTTTACGGTATTCATCAAATGTCTTGGTTGCAACGGGATGCAGATGTGCCGTCCGTTGAAATCTTGCCATATGGTAAAAAAAAAAAAAGCACTACGTGGCAAGATCACAACGGGGATGCATAATACATCAGGCTGCATTCTGGATTTTACCCATCAAATGACCTTGGATTCTTTGTTTTTTTGTTCTTTTTCGTACTTTCTACAACTTGTGCTCAAGGGTTGTCTTTGGTTGACTAGAGATTTTTTTTATAATATTTTTTATTGACTTAGGGTGACTAGAGATCTTTGAATCATATTTTTATTAAAATATTAAATAAGTATTACAGGAATTTATATTTGAAATAGTATTGTCATCAAAGCAAGTTTGTGTAACTGTGAAAAAGTTTAAATGTTGTGTGCCATTTCACATAAACACAAGGTAAGTTTGTGAAATTTTCCCTTTTTATCATAAATATAAATTTAAGTTATTTTATTACTAAAAAAAAAAAAAAAAAAAAAAAAAGAGTCCTTCCATTACAAGAATTCCTCTATTATTATTATTCTCTCATTCTTGATCTTTCATACTCTTCAGTCCTGTTTCTTGCACTCAAAGACATGCAAAATTTTATTTTCTCATCTTATAATCATCAAATTCATGTCTCTCAAACCAAATCTAATACTACTCTTTGGATGAACCCAACAATTTGTAACGTTGTTAAGAAGAAGATTCATTTACATACCTTAAAATTTCGTAAAACTTATTTTTTACCTTTAAAACAAACCATATATCAAGTACTAATCATTTTAACTGTCCAGTGCATATGAGTGGTAAGAGCGCTCATTATAAATGCACGTCGTTCGAGTTACAGTTATTGCAATTGGTTATATAAAATGTAAAATAAAATAGTATTCATTTTTATATTCATAGATGTTGGATGAAATGTCTATATAAGACTATAAGAGGTTTGGTGTAATATTTAAAAATATATATATAAGAGATTAGTACCCAAAATTAATAATGTTTAAAAGCCCAAGTCCAATCTTAAATACACTCCAAAGATGTGGCCCAAAGAAAAACATTGAGAAAAAGAGAAGAAAAATAAAAGTACGGTGAAAATGGATTTACATTGGTGCATAGTGCATACCGAAGAGAAAGCTCTTTTATATATATATATATTTTAATTAAGTTAAACCAACTTAAATTTATGACTTTAATATCGGACTATTCCATTATTATTATTGTAATATTTTAAGGAGAACATTTTTGCTCACCCCCTTCATCCCTTCATCCCTTCCATGGACACATGTCATCCATACAGGAGGGGGGTAAACATTACTGTCTTTTAGGGGAGTGAGCAAAAATGGATTCAATTCGAAGGGAGTAAATTGAGTTGTGGCAGTTTTAAAGACTCAAATGTATGTTTAGAAGCCAGTTTTTTTTTTTTTTTTTTTTTTTGGAACTCTAAACATTGTCTTACGGTATAACATTCAGATTTTCATTAAAAAAAAATTGACCCACTTGGTCTTGTTCTGGAGGCTGTGGCACTAGGTGCACTTGGCACTTTCTTAGCGGTGGTACCGGAAGGACTTCAACATTTGCAAGATTTTATGCTGTCTAGACTCTAAAGTTATGTTATCGTAGATATTTGGGTTAATTGTACTAACTTACTGTTAATTTATTAAATCTAGTAAGATTTTAAAAAGATGTCTTAAATTAACACAAACAACACCTACCATCAAGTCAATCTGTTAACTATAACGGTTAACCTACCTTTACTCTTGGAAAACTAAATATGCTCTTGCCATAATATCTCAAACATAAATTATTTTTTAATTAAAATTAAAAAAATCAATTTTTTAAAAAGATAATCTACCAATGAAACAAGAGATCTTTGATGATCTCTCACTTATTGGAAGAGATCTTCACGAGATCATCAAAGATCTCGGAGATCAACTTCCTGCAATTCGCAGAGAAAGCTCCTCCGCGAATTGAGGATGTTTCCGTAAACGGTCGATATATTATCTTTTTTTTAATTAAAAATATTTTATGTTTGAGATGATGTGGCAGTGGTATATTTGGTTTTCCATAGGTTAAGGTTAGTCAACCGTAAAAGTTAACGAATTGACTTAATAACAAGGGATGTTTGTATTAATTTAGAATATCTTTTTAAAATCTTGCTAAATTCATAAAGTAAGGATAAGTTAGTGCAATTAACCCTAAATATTTCAACTTCAAGCCTCCTTTGACTTTTGGGCTTCATATCTTGTTTGAAATTCAAAAAGAAACCCAAATCTCAGTTGAGCTTGACAGTAGTGATTTGGTATATTTTTTTCCCTGTTACAAATACAATGAATTTAGTTACTTGAAAACTGATATTATAGTTGACAAAAAACTGATATTATAGTTGATAATCTAGTTATTATATAGTTGACAATGTAGCCATGTAGGATAAGAGGTTCATCAAAAATAATGTGCAATTAAATGCTTAAAGAAATCATTGAGAAATCAATTTTATTTTCCTAGTTAATAAGATAGAATGCACTTGCTACTAGAAAAAAAAAAAAAAAAAAAAAGTGGTGCTATTGGCACACCCACTACTGCCTGTCTATTTATACTCTACTTTTTTAATAATGTAGTATTTTTTTTTTCCTTTATCAAAATTACTTAAAGGGACATACAATTTAAGGAAAAAAATCTTCCACAAAGTAAACCTACTATAACCCCACATTCCTTTTCAAAAAAAAAAAAAAAAAAAAAAAAAAAACATTTTTTTTTTTAATTTCTTAACTCTTAAACCCTAAATTTTGCTTCTTACACACATATAAAAACATTATGAAATAGTCTTTGAAAGATATCAAGCATATGGAAGAATCGTTCTTTAGAATGATATTAAGCTATCGTTGTGTTGAAACAACCCTGTTATTTTTTTTTTTTTCTCTTCCACCATGAAATAAAAAGAAAAAAAAAAAAAACTCAAAATAAAATAAAATAATAAGAAAAAAAAATAAATCATTTAATGGAGGTAAGAGAAAGATGTATACAGAGATCAAAGATGGGATGTCTTAAGTTTGAAAAATAAGTAAATTTGGTCCCTGTTATTTTTATCTTTTTTTCTCTTCCACCATGAAATAAAAAGAAAAAAAAAACTCAAAATAAAATAAAATAATAAGAAGAAAAAATAAATCATTTAATGGAGGTGAGAGAAAGATGTATACAGAGATCAAGGATGAGATGTCTTAAGTTTGAAAAATAAGTAAATTTGGTAGTTTTAGAAATAAATCAAAACAATTAATAAAAACATTTAATTTTATTTTATTAAGTCAAAATTTTAAAAAGTGGAACATATATAGATTGGTAGGGGGTGTGCCAATAGCACCACCCAAAAACAATTATCTGTACACCCATTTTTTTATTGACAAATAAAAAATAAAAAAAATACTCTAGTTATATGTATATATAATTACATTAAAACCGGTAGAAAAATTATATAGTAACACTAATTTACCCTTTTAACTAACGGTTAACTAACCATTGACACTAGTATTAAAATATTAAAATTGTTAATTTCACTTCGCACACCCTTCAAAATATTAAAACTATCCTTTAAGTAATTTTGATAAATTTAAAAATATATTTTTTTCTCATTATACTCATTTTTCTCATTGCACCCATTTTAGTCTTAGATTAACAAATTAATGTTGACATCAATCTTTTTTCATATGAGAAGAAAATAAAGTCTAGTAGGGGCAGAATCATGAGTGGATTTTCAGCCAAAATAGAGTACTATAGATGGTGAATGAGAAGAAAATGATGGAGTCTAGAAAGTAAGTGGAATGAATGGTGAGATGGATTTTGGTAGATTTCAGCTCTAATGGGCCAATCTAGTGTGCCCTTAATTTTTTAGGTTGCTATCAAGATCCGTGTTGATTTGTAATTCAAATTGAAGGTGTAACAGTAAGAGATCGTTTCTTTTTTTTTTTTTTTTTTTTTCTTTCTGAAAACTGAATAGTCCTGAATTTGACTGAAGACTGAATAGTGATTGAAACCTAAATCTGAATGACATGTTTTTTTTTTTTTTTTTCCTCATATCTGAATATACTGTCAACATGTTTGTTTTTTAAAAATAAAATTGTCTAAAAAGAAGTAATTTTACATCCAAACTCATGTTAAACAATTATACATATAATATAGAATAAAAACAATCCAAAAATAATAATTCTTATATGAACACATATGATCATGATCTTCTTCTTCGATTACAAACAAACTTTATTTATAATAAGAAAAGAAAAGTTTTTTTTTTTCAAAAAATGAAAGGGGCAATAGGAAAACTCACACAAAACGCTCTAAAAATAATAATATATAAATATATCACCCTAATATCATAATAAAGTATTTATATTAAACACAAATATGAGAAATGATTCAGGGTTTTTATTTTATTTTTTAAAAAACTATTTAAAATAAGCAATTTATTAAAATAAAGATTTCTATACAATATATAATTATGATGAAATTGGAAATATGTTATATATGGAGAATATTATCGGAAGAAAAGATTTTGAATTGTATTTAATGCAATTTAGTGATTTACAATTAAGTGAAAAGTCAGGATTTTTTATTTTTTATTTTAAGTTGTTTTTTGGCATTTTTAAGTTGTTTGACTATTAAAAAAAACAAACAAAACAACTTAATAATTATGATTCAGACCCATTAAGTTTTAAGTGGAAAAAACAAACGACCCATAAATCTATGCAATGAAACGCTAAAGTGGGTTTTTGCTCACTTAAAAAAATAAAAAATTAAAAAATTAAAAAATTAAAAAAAAATTTAAAAAAAAAAAAAAGATATAAAAAAAAATAACATTATGCAGCAAGAGCTTTTTTTTTTTTTTTTTTTTTCAAGATTTCACTCACCAAACAAACATGAAATTTGATCTCTAAAAACTCCTTATGATTTTACAACCAATTTATTTATAAAAAAAAAAAATAAAAAAAAATAAAAAAAAAAAATGGTTTTTTTAAGACTCTGACCACCAAACTTCTTAATTACTTTTGAAAACCATTTTTTTTTTCAATCACAAAAAGATAATAAAAATTAAAGTAAATATATCTAAATGCATTCAAAATACATTTAATCAATTTTTTGTTCATCCATTCCTTAGTTTATGTGAAAATAATTATATTTCCTTATTGATGTCGGTTTTGATTAAATATATATTATTAGGGTTTATAAAGGTTGATGATAGATTGGGTGTTCCTAGGTGTACGAAGTAAATTTAAATTTTCGATTATAAAGTCATGTGATTTGAGTAATTATAAAGTCATGGTTTGGCTATGGCCAGACTTGTTCTTGATTTCTTTTAGTCTTTTATTTGTTCTGGGATTTGCCCTCCCTCTTACAAAAAAAAAAAAAAAAAAAAAAAAAAAAAAAAAAAAAAAGATAAGGGTATTTTATAAATAAAAAAAAGTTTCATTAAAACATGAGTATAGTAAAATATTCTGTAGGTGACAATAGAGCCACCCTTTGGTATTTTTTAATGTTATTAAATAAATGAAAAAAAAAATGTTCAATAACATATCGCTACATCAACCCAAACAATTTATTAATTAAATATAATATTAATAAATAAAAAATCTGCTTCATCCTCTCTTTCGATTTTTAGAGACCAAATCGCAACCCAATATAAAGCAAATCGCAACCCAAAATAATTTTACTTCTTTCTTCTCCATTCTTCATCTTCTTCTTATGCCTTTTATCTTCTTTATCATCAAAATCTTATCCAATAACTCAAACAATAAAAATAATTTAAAAAATTTAGAGAAAAATATATATAATTGAATTTCTCTAGGGAGGACCCCAGATCTCCGCGTGTTTGTAGGAGATATAGAACAAAATCATGATCTTTTGCATTTTTAGGGAAGATCTAAAACTAAAATTTCCATTAATCGAGATTTATCATCTCCATTAATGGAAATATGTTAACTCCGTTAATGGAGATTTTATATTTCCTCTAAAGGAGATCAAGTTTTCCTCCATTTGATTGAGATTTAAAGAAATCATTTTATTTATATATATATTTTTTCTTCTGATTTTGTAATAGTTTTATTATTTCTTTTAATTATTTGATTTTTATATCTTTTTTTAAAAAAATTTATGATTTCTTTTTTATAGTTATTTGATTTTTTTATATGTGTATATATATTTTTTGATTTTTAATTCGTTAATTTATTTAATATAATAATTCAAAATACTAAAACAAAGGCAAAACGGATATTGTCAATTTTCCATGATCAACTAACTGTAGAGTTTAGTGTTATTATGGTTTTTTTTTTATTTATTTTTTAACCATTTTAGTGTAATTATTTATTTAAACAGGGTAATTATTTTTTAATTTGTCCATAAAAATAAGGGTGTATAACTAATTTCTATGAGCGGCAATATATGCACTCATCTCAAATTTATTAAACATTTAAACACCTTAAGACCAAAAGTCAACCAATTTTATATTCATTATTTTTTTTTGTTCTCCGATGCTAATTATTCATGGGGAGTGAAGAGGCCCATTTAATGCTGTGTGCTTCGATGTCAACTTTCTATTTAGACTTTTTAGGATCGTAAAAGAAAATGGAAAAGAAACTGACTTTCTAATATTTATTAGTGAATTTGTCAACTTTTAAATCCCACTAACCTCTTATCTTAATAATCATCACCTCACAGTTACACCACAACCATGCATCTACACAAATCTTGGGAAATTTTTTTTTTTTTTTTTTTTAAAGATGATATATGGGTTCTAGCCGTAAGATCACGTTTGCTAATCAGAAATTCTATCAAAATAAAGGAAACTTAATTGTTAATTTATGATTACAAATTATGTAAGTCTTATACATAAATCTGGAATTCAGTTCTTATTACGATGGGGAACTTACTTACTCCAATGAATCAAGTTCCCTCCCCAATTAATTTACATTTCATTCTCGATTAGTAAACACAGATTGAATTCATTATAATATTTGGTTTTCATATGGTGGTCGGTTAATTACATCATCATCCATTTACCAAAAAAGAAAAAGAAAAAAAGAAAGAGAAGAAAATTGAAAATGGAGGACATGCACGATGCAGGTGGCAGGATTGGCAAGTTTGGTGGCGCCACAGCCATTCAAAGTTTCAAATTTGCAATGGTGAGTGTGCATTTCATGTAACATAATGATTAGGTGATGAACATCTGGTGACTGGTTTGACTCTCCCAAACTTTATTTTTTTTTTTTTATTCATTTTATAATTGTTTTTTTGTTGTACAAAAATAAAATAATCACACAGCCGGATGCCTTGGTGGCCTAGAGCCTTCCGAGGGCTCTTGCCACCAAGGTTCGATTCCTGGCTGGTGTGTATATATATGGCAATTTTCTCACCTTATATGTGGTTCTTGTCCCACCTTGTGTGGGTTCGTTCTCTCTTTTATGGGAGCTGCGTTTGAAAGCCTCTATCTCGCTGGTCATGGTCGTTGTTGTTGTAATAAAAAAAAATAAAAAAATAATAATAATAATCAAATGAAGGGCATGTGTCAATTGTCATCATCCTCTTTTAGGTATTCGGCATTTCTCCTTTTTACTTTTGGGCACCCAAACTTGTTTATCTTCAAATGCTTAATTATTACTAAAGTTTTGACTTACGGATTCATAGTTGGAAAAGATATCAAATAAGAAGTGGATTATGATTTATGATCATATATTAATATAGCCATGACCATATATTATTAAACTTAATTTACCATACGTTTTGTAATAATGACTTAATATTCAAATTTTGCTCTTAATTAACTATGTTTGGATTGGTGGAATATGAGAGAAAGGAAAGGAAAACGTAAATGAGGAAAGGAAAAGAAAGGAAAGGAAAAGAAAGCGTTTTTAATGATTGTTGTTTAGAGAAAGAAAAGGAAACCGATCTTATTTGGAGGGGGGAATAAATGAATTCATTTTATTCTATTTATGAAAATACTCAATTTAATAGGGTTAGTTTTGAAAATTGAAAAAAATCATTAATTCTGGATTCATTTCTCTTCTTTTCCTCCCAAATTTGGGTGGAAACCAAATTGGATGAAACAAGAAGAAATTATTTACTCAATTTCCTTCCATTTCCTTTTCCTTCTCTCTCTTTTAACAATCAAAACAAAATATTAAAAATCTCTCTATATCCTTTCATTTCCTTTCTCTCATATTCTATCAAACTAAGCATATTGTTATTTCTAGTTGATCTTCATCAAGACTAAAATATGGCTATCAAATGACCAACTGCTATATAAGTTAACGTTAATACATATTAATGATGGGTTGTTTAAAAATTTTATCTAAATTCACATTCGAATGATATGATATATGAATTAATAACTAATACATTACTCATCATATTACCTTGCGATTTATATATCGTTGACAATCAAATGACACATAAATTGAACAACCTACCAAAAAAAAAACAAGAAAATGTCAAACAAGAATTAGAGAAACAAGTATGAAATGAAGGTAGAAGTTTGTACAAAATAATATTAAAAATCATATAAAAAGAAGAGTGTTGCTAAGACGGGGTTTCGATGGGGACACAGTTAGGATTGAAATTACAAGGTATTTAATATACGATAAGTCAATAAGGGTTTTTATCTAAATTGGATAATAAAGATTGTGTTTTTTTTTTTTTCAAAAAAAAAAAAAAATGTCAAAACTCTTGATGTGTTTTCTTTTAAAAATCTCTATTTATATTATTTATGAAGAAAACGATTATACTTGCGGATAGGTATCAGAATAAAATATTTTATTTACTTTTTACTTTTTTTATTCTTCAAGAATTTAACTACAATACAGTAACCCTATAGTTAGTAGAGTGAAAACTAAATATTAAATTTTAATTCAAAGGTCTACATAAAGGTGTATGACGGTCGGTCCATTAGATTTGCCATGATCTAAGATCTGATCTGATTAGATTGAATCCAAAATATTACAATCCAATTCAATGCAATTACAATTAGATCTAATTTGATCCGGTCTAATTGTAAAATACTTCAATTTGATCCGATACAATCCAAGATTTATATGGAGTAATTCTTAATATTTAAAAGTTAAAATACTCTTACAACTAACAAAATCAAAGTGTTAATTCATACGGTACTTTAAATAAAATTAACAAATTACTAACTAACATAAAACCAATACATGATTTTACGATTTAAAAGTTCATATTATAAACATTAAACATAATTTTCAAATACAAACATAAATAAAATCATTATGAGTTTGAAATAATAATATAATAATTTGTCGTAATAAAATACAGTAGTATCCGACTAATAAATTATATCTTATATTTTGATGGATGGAACTGATTAACGGATTGTCATATGGAAATCCAAGATCCAATCTGATTTAATAAATTCATAATTTAGTATCCGATCCAATTCAATCATACCCTCAAATCTAATCCTGTCGCACTCGGTTTATTTTACCCTTAATAATAATAAATAAATAAATAAATAAAAACAAAAAGGAGCACAGTGAAAGCAACACAGTAGGAGAAAAGAGAGACGTTAATTGTTAGGTGAAGATTATTTCTTTGTTATAACTTCACTGCCGGCCTTTTGCTTTTTATCTTTCTTTCTTTTAAAACCAAACAAGAACTAATAACGGTATATTCCTCTCTTGATCTCTCCTCTTCTCTATATAGGCATTGTATTCAATTTCAAATTATTGTTCCTATAAATTCTGTTACAAGTTATCTCCACAAAATCTTCTCACAATACCTAGTTTCCCAAAATTTTCAAACCATATCTTAATCATCACTTCATACCCATTTTGTTGATCTTTCTTTGTTTATACAATTCTAACCGTATCACACTCTTTTGATTGTCAATTCTCCAATACCCATCTCAGTAAAGTTGGTTTCTTTATTGTATTTTTTTTATAAAAAAATATTGTTATTATTTTTTTTCTGGGTTGTCATTGTTCTTGTGTTTGGAACTGATAACAACAATTCTTGTTCAGTCTTTTGATTGTCAATTCTCCAATACCCATCTCAGTAAAGTTGGTTTCTTTATTGTATTTTTTTTATAAAAAAACAAATTTTTTTTTTTCTGGGTTGTCATTGTTCTTGTGTTTGAACTGATAACAACAATTCTTGTTAATGGGGATGAGGATGATGAGGTGGTCACCATGGCCACCTCTTGTATCAAAGAAATTCGAAGTGCTTGTTGTTGTTCGCAGACTGGAAGGCTTGAATTGTTTACAGTTTGATGAAGACAAGGAGTTGGTTTATGTGAAGAAGAAGAAGAAAAGATTGGTGGTTGAGATGAAATGGATGGGTCAAAAAGCCATCTCTTTGAATTCACTGAGAAAGAAGACTGTGAAGAAGAATTGTACAGAGGAAGGTGGGTTTTGTGGTGATGGCGTTGTTGAATGGAATGAAGAATTCAACAGTTTCTGCAGCTTTTCTGGTTACACAGATGGTATCTTTCTTCCATGGGAGATTGCATTTACAGTTTTCAATGTGAGTATTTATTATTTATTATTTTTGTTATTTGGGCTTTAACCAATTGGGGATGTTTTGATAGTAATTTATTGATTTGCCTTTTTTCTTTTTTAAAGAGGTTTGACTCTTGATCTGATTGTTCATATTGTCTTAAATTTTATTGGTTTTTTGATAAAGTTTTCTGTTTGGTTGAAGGAAAAAGACTTTCTGGGTAAAATGACTTTTAAGGCGTAGTGTAGATGATGAAATATAATTATACAGAATTCCTTAAGCTGTTTGTTGGGAAGAATTGATTAATACACGATACGATTGTGTTTCATAATTGTTTTTGAGCATCTAATGGTGATTGTGATGATAATATATCAGGGATTGGCTTAAACGCGGCATTGAATCTTTCATAGGTCCTCTGGAATCTTGTCAATTTATTTGATTTTGTTATTGGAACTTTGGCTATTTCTTAATCTAATTTAGACCTGAATTTTGTATTTCTCTGCAAATATTCGCTATCAGATGGGAGAAAAAGGGTATTTTTGTTCTCTACTATATAATTATGTTTTACATGTTTCTTAACTTTAATCTGATTTCTCAGGTTTGTCATTTTGAGTTGTATCATTGAAACTTTCTGGTCTCTCTCTAACATTTTCGAGGTATTCATTAGGGATCGACTCAAGGACCGAAGAATAATAAGGTCCCTGTTGTCGGAACTGCATCACTGAACCTTGCTGAATATGCTGACTTAGCTACAGAGAAGGAGCTTGAAATTAAAGTTCCTCTTACAGTTTCTGTTGATAACATTCATGGTCCTCCTTCTCTTTGTGTAAGTGCGTTTTGATTTCGTTTTTAGTTGGCATTTTGGACGAGATTTTGATTTTTTAGTTATTGCGGAATTCGCGTCTCTGATCAGAAGTTCCAACTGTATTCTAGTTATCTATCAGGCTAATGGAGACAAGAGTTGCTCAAGAGCTGACTAAGACACAGCAGAGCTCGATAATGCCTCTTACATTCTCACCTAGTTCTGTGGATGCCCTCCCTACAGAAAAATACGAGCGTTCCCCAGTAAGAGCAGGCTTGCAAAAAGTGAAAATCTTTAAAGATTGTGTGTCTTCTTCCCGAAGAACGAGAAAGAAATACCATCAAGAAGAGGGTAGTGATGGTAGAAGTTCTGTCAGAAGCGATGATGCCGAGTGTAATTTTGCATTTGACACAGCTTCACTTAATGATGGTGCTCAAGAGGAATCAGATGAGAATTCTTCTTTTCGGAAGTCATTCAGTTATGAAACATTGGCCTTGGCAAATTATGTAAGAGACTCTTGTTACACCAACACAATAATGGACCCCGAAGATGAGAGTTGGATCAACTACAACAGCTGTAAATCGGATGTTGAGAATTCAACTACACCGGTCTTTAAGCTGTCTTTGCGACAAAGTGTCAAGCGCAGAATCTTTCCATGGAGGAAGAGTAGACTGAGCTTCAGATCTTCTAAAACAAAAGGAGAGCCTCTATTAAAAAAGGAGTCTAGAGATGAAGGTGGCGATGATATTGATTTTGATCGCCGGCAGCTCAGCTCCTCTGATGAGTCCACTTTTGGGGTATAATATCCAAGCTCTTGCTTCTCTCCTCTTTATAGCTTTTGCTTATATCTTGTTAACTTTTTTGCTTTTTCTGCAGTGGACTAAATCAGAAGGTTCGTTAACAAGCCGATCATCGTTCTCTGACTTTGGGGATGACAATTTTGCTGTGGGAAGCTGGGAGAAAAGGGAAGTGATAAGCCGTGATGGACATATGAAACTCCAGGCTCAAGTTTTCTTTGCATCCATTGATCAAAGGAGTGAACGTGCTGCAGGCGAGAGTGCTTGTACAGCCCTTGTCGCTATTATTGCTAATTGGTTACATTCCAATCGAGATGAAATGCCTATTAAGTCTGAATTTGATAGTTTAATTAGGGAAGGATCTTTGGCTTGGAGAAATCTCTGTGAGAACGAGGACTATATACGTCGGTTTCCTGATAAACACTTCGATCTTGAGACAGTCCTTGAAGCTAAAATCCGTCCTCTTTGTGAAGTCCCAGAGAAGTCCTTCATTGGCTTTTTCCATCCAGAAGGCCTGGAAGGAGGGGATTTCAACTTCCTGCATGACGCAATGTCATTTGACAGCATATGGGAAGAGATCGTTCATTATCAAACTCAATCAGACAATGTTGACCCTTTGATCTACATCATTAGTTGGAATGACCATTTCTTTCTGCTGAAGGTTGAGCAGGATGCTTACTATATCATCGACACTTTGGGGGAGAGGCTTTCCGAGGGATGTAACCAGGCCTATGTCCTGAAATTCGACAAAGACACAACTATCTGTCAACTGTCGAAAGATACCAAGCTCTTGGATGAAAAGTCTGCTAGTGATAATAATAAGGTAGAAGCAACAACCCCACATAAAGAAACTTCAGCTCAAGAAGAGGTGGTGGTGTGTAGAGGGAAAGATTCATGTAAAGAATATATCAAGAACTTCTTGGCTGCTATTCCAATACGAGAATTGCAAGATGATATTAAGAAGGGATTGAAGGCATCAACGCCTCTTCATCACCGTCTACAGATTGAATTTCACTATACCCACTTGTCGCAGCCTGTGGTTGATTTTCCGTCAAGAGAAGTAGCTGCCGATGATGATGCATGAGCAATGACAATTTTACAGGATCATATATAGGTAACTGCTGCTATAGAGTTCTGTAACTTTCCCATAACTGTGAATATATCCCCCCCTGTCCGTTTGTCTGAGTATTTTCATTATAAATTTTGGAATTTGGTAAAATGGAACAGAAATGAAATGGCCATTTGAACATATTTTGTAAACTATGGAAGATTTTTCTTTATGATTATCTAAGGTCTATCTCAAACAAGATGGACAGTGTTCATATTCTGCTAATTTTATTTTGTTTCCTTTGCCATTTTGTTCTTGAATTCAGAGAAATATACTCTTTCTTATATTTTAGTAATTGCTCCTACAAGCAAGCAACCAACCTCCTTCAGAGGCTGTGTAGAAGTCTGGTCTATTTGCTTGGCAAGAATGAAATCTCTAACTCCAAACTACTCTTCAAAAAACTTCCAGATTATTTCAAAGTTTGATTTGATTGTATTGAAGCCTAAATTAAAATACAGCTTTTGCAATTTATATACTACAAATTTTCTTCTTACATTCTGTTTAAAATTTAGGTTTTATTGAGAATTAACCCGTTTGGAAAACCCAAATTAAAATCGTGAAAGTACCTACCCAGGTAATCGAGAATTAGGTTTTATGCGAGTGTATTTGGATAATTTCTCAAAACCATGATTATTAAAAGTTAAAATTTCGTATGTGGTACTGTAGTTAAAAACGAAGTCTAATATTTCCCAAGCTATTTTTTTTTTTTTCATTTATTTCTTAAGCCCCAGTAATCCTTCTCATATAAGATTATAAGGTAACATTTTATCTTACAAATTTTTTTTTTCTTTTTAATTATAAATGCTAACAACCAAGTCTTAGCGTTAACAATTACTAAAGGACAATTATTAATTTTTTTTTTTTTTTTTAAGTGTTACAAGTAATATTATAATAGGACAACCTACCGAGATCAAAGATTACATATACGGTCCAGATATCTACTCCCACAATCTGGGGAGAAAATCCCTCCTACATGCTTGTAAAAAATAACTATTAAGTTAACAATTACTAAAAGACAATATATATATATATATATATATATATATATTTTGTTAGTTAATGTGGCACATTTGCGGAACAGATATTGACACCTATAAATATTATAAATATGATAAGCACACCTATATTTATAAATACACCCATATCTAAAATTTAAAATTAAAACATTACTATAAACACTCATCTTAATACCAATAATACTCTTATTAAAATAAATGTTTTCATTTTAATATAATTTATTTATAAACCCTCATAAGTTATTAACACACCCAATTTATAAATGATAAATTTTTCATAAGAAACAAGACCATTTTCACAAGTCACAACCCTATTTTAGAATCTACAATTACGTAGAAAAATAAAAAAATTGCAAAGAGTATAAATTATATAAACTCTAAGTTAGGTGAAAGTCTAGGGTACATCTGATCTCCTTAATTGCCAACACATAGCATCAACTAGCCTAATTTTTTTTTTTTTTGTTGCTTATTATTTACTTTCCCAACCGTATCTCTCAAACTCTCTCCGGACTATACTTTATTTTCTCTTTCATCTATCTCCTTCTATTTTTTCCAAAAAGGTTTTAATAGTGGTCAATGAAAAGTCAAAAACAAGTATGAAAAGAAGTTGAAAGAAATTCAAATCGTGGAACTCAAGTTTTGTATGATGAAAGCACAGGTCCTTGATTCACTAACCTAGGTTATAATGAATGCTCTTACGTGAAGATCAACAACTATAATAAATAATCCATTAGAACAGTTATTTGATTTCATTTTGCTAATGTAGATTTTAACTCATAAGTATAGGTTGGACAGTTAATACATGCAGCTCAATTAAGGTTGAATTACGGTTTTTTTTTTTTTTTTTTTTTTAGTAAAGCTATATAGTTGAAAGGATCCTCTCCTCACCTCACTTCATCTTATGATACATAAGTATTGTTTTTTTTTTTTTTTTTAGTAAAGCTATATAGTTGACAAGATCCTCTCCTCACCTCACTTCATCTTATGATACATAAGTATTGTAATGAATGAATGGTTCAGATGTGATTCACATTTTATTAACAACCAATCACATGCTTTAAAAAGATGAGGAAAGTTAAGGATGAGGTGAGATGAGGAAAGGATCTTGATTCCGTATAATTAATAGGTATAAATAGTATTTTGTTTATTTTTAATTAAACTAATTTATCCTTATTGGTAAATTCCTATTGGGATATTTTTGTAATTAAAATTTTTATTAAAATATGGATGTGCTTATCATATTTATGGGTGTCAATATCGGCTTCCTAATAGATGAGTTTGATGTACTTGTATGTATTAGAGAATCAAATAACATCTGCTGCTTATTAACTTCAACAAAAATAAATGAAAAACGAACAAAAGGATGAACAATCATCTACTAATATTTTCAATTTTAACATCTCATTTCAAGCAGAGACTCTACTCTCAAACATGAAATGAGGGCACACCAGCACTATGGTCTTGAATACAAAAGGTTTAATAACATATCGACCAAGTCGTAATATAATTTAAAAGAGCATAAACTATAATAATGAATACGTTAAGCCAAACCATTTTCGTAGAATTCTTTCGTCATGGTTTGGCAAAGGAATGGAAGACCTTGTACCCTTAATTCCCAATAAGAGTTGCTTCAAGAAATGAATTTGGCAATTAATGAGCTTCCGTTGGACAAAGCTCGGAAACAAGTTTAACTACTTCCCACATGGGTGCATCATTCTGCAAGAAATATAAGATATACAGAAATCAGCATTGAGATTTTGCTCAGAATAGTTTTCATCCAGGAATCTCAACATGATTATTGCAAAAATAAATTCATCTATTCCTCTTAATTCACAAGGTCTCACAAAATTATTCACTATCTATTCAGAAGAAATATATATTCTCAAGACATTTTGCCTCATTTGGTTAGACAAAATCATTCAAATACCTTTTCTCAAGTAATGATACCATGATAGTCCAGGTATATATGAGCAAGATTAACCCGGAAGGAAAAAAGAAATCATCATAACTCACCAAATGAACTATATCGAAAGCTTTGCGGTAGCTGTGAAGATTTTTTTCAACATTATCATTCCTGAAACAACAGTATATATATAGATCAGTAACTAAATCAATTAAAAAAAAAAAAAAAATCATGTTCTAGCATAAATTTTATCTGAGAAAGTGGAAGTACACAACAAAAATTTTCTTCTAATGTAGGAAATAAACTGAGAAAGAAACTTTCTTTGCAATTATTTGTTCTTCTAAATCAGGCCTCTCTATAGACTCATGATAACATAAATAGTGCCAGAAATTACAACCAGAAGAATGCTTTCTTTTCTTTGTTTATTTAAGATAGGAGAAATACAGTCAACATGCTTCAGCCCAAGGACCCATAATTGACACATGCAACAAAAGTCAGATAATACATTGCAAATTTCTATTCTTCATTTCACTGTCTAATTGTTTGCCAAATATTCTGATTTTACCTCAAAGTCAGTGTTTCTTAACTGCAGAAATGGGGTCAACCAACACGTGATTGAATTTCAGAGACATAGAAAAAACATGAAAATAACATCTTCAGAAGCACAAATTCAAGCTCTGCTAAACTTCTTTTACCAACCAAGCTCCATGTTATTGCACTCAGTCAAATATCTGTTACTAAACATGCAATAACGATTCTCCAAGCAATTCTACTCTTCCCTTTAAAGAGTTATGGTATTCTGGTTTTATATATGTAGTATGAGCAACATTGTAAGTTGTAAATACAAATAGGTTTCAATAGATTGACTCTTGCGAAACCTCCAACATCCTTCACAACCCTTGAGCTCATACAACATATCTAGTACAGCCTCTACAGATTCAAAATGCCACTCATTTGAAGGCCTTGTGTCAACCTGGCTTTAAACAAGAATAAGGAAATAGTGGGTGTAGAACATGGATGTAACATGCCACCTCTGCACCATTATAGGAGAACTATAAATAAGTCAAGAATATTTCTCAACTACAAGCACATTAGATTATTGCAAGAAGATAGGGCTCATACTCTGCTTTGCTGAATATTTCTCAACTACAAGGACATTAGATTATTGCAAGAAGATAGGGCTCATACTCTGCTTTGCTCAGACATATATGCCAAATCAAGAAAACAGAATCAGCCATCAGGTCCAATACAGAAAGAATGTAGAGCAACAAGGAGAACCGTGAACAACAAAACTGCATCTCTTTTCCTAGAAATAGAGTGATGTGTACCGGCGATCTTAGACGCTTGGTAAGTGTGAAGAGAAGATACTACAGCAATACTGGGGATTTCATATATGTTCTTAATTCTGGAAGCCAAATGTAACTTAATTAATCTTACTCAAAACCTGAAGTTACAGACACCGAAAGCACTCTTTCCAAGGAAAAAAGTTAATACTAATATTCATGTGTATTACATTCAATTTGTTTCAAATTCCAAATTCATAAGTTCCAAGCCGAGGTTAAAAAATACAAGAATCCATAAGTGGTGGAATATTATACGATTCTAGTTCAAACACATCAAACTTTTGTACTGAAGTTAAAAGAAGACAAGATTTTGTTTTATTTTCTGAAAAAGAAATGTTATCAATTAAAGCAGACTCCTAGTCTTACAACCACTTTTTATTGGGATTAAACATAGGAAACACGTAGATCAAGTAAATTTTATGAACTTACAGAAACCCTACAGATATTCGTGTCTCATAGTTTAAGCCATCAGACATTCCCAAATCTCCAAGGTGATCACCAAGAAGAAGCACATTGGTCCTATTCTTCACTGAGGCACTGTCATCAATTTGCCCATCTGTATCGCCCAGTTGGTTGTGAAGAGGAGCAGCCATATCAAGAGCATGCTCATTTTTGTTTAGAGTATGAATTGTCTTACCTGATCAGTTAAAAAGCGAAAATTAGAGTGAAGATAATAAATGGAAGGTGCTACAGTGTCATTTAAATTATATTCATACCTAGTAGCAGTAGTTCAGAGTTATCAAAAACGAGAAACAAAAAGTTACCATTTACCAACATAAGTATGATATAAAAAGATGGATAAGACCTTTTTCAAAAAAAGAAAAAAGAAAAAAAGAAGGATGAGTCCAGATTTACAAACTAGGCACAATTCACAAATCTCAGAAGCATCCAATTGATTGATTATTCCCTAAATAACCTACGCTAAATGAAATTTAAACTTTATGAAATTATCATCTTTCTGAAAAGTACTCTTTCTGATGTTGAAGCAGAAAGAAACGGCAGCAAAATTAAATATTAATTTAATCTTTTTTTTTTTTTTTTTTTTGGATAAGAAATGAGAAGTACTTGTATTGAAGAAAGGTAAGTGAGATGAAGATGTTAGTTCAATGAAGATATTTTGCCCTAAAAATAGTAGCACTCTCAGTCAAAGTTATAAAACCTGCATGATATGAGGCAGAAAACCACATGACACAGAAGTGATCAAACTTAGCTATCACTATCAACCTTGTAGTGCAATTACATACATAAGATTATCCTATGGAACATAAAAACTGCCTTTTAGGATGACAAGGACTAGAGGATACCTTTAAAGGATACAAGGTGACCATCATTGTTGAATACCATTCGATTTGAAACAATCTTAACATTTTTGAAAACTTTATGTAGTTTTTGCCTCAAGACCTAGCAAGATAGAAGAAAAAGTGTTTTGCATAAAAGGTATACGGATTAAACCAAGCATAAGCTGTATGCTGTGAAATTTGGCAACCATGAAGTGAACATCGTTAAACTGACCTCCTCTATGATATCAGCAAGACCTGCTGAAAATATAAGAACCGGAATGTCTCTTTCCTGCAAATTAGAGAAGCAAACAATAAGAATGATGAAAAAGTTGGCATGAATAGAAAGCACAAAGGAACTTTCAGCAAGGTCCATATGTTGCTTTAGCCTTTTAGGGATGTTCCTGTGGCTCCAAATATTTCCTTCCTTTTTTCATTTTACATATGATAAGTGAATTTCGGAAGTAGGTATAGTCATAGAATCAAAGCCTAAACGAAGTCCAAATATCATTGTCCTAGCTTGTGCTAAAAAATATGTTAAAAAAAGGATGAGTTTTACCTCTAGAAACTCAAAGAGTTCAACTACACCTTCCCTAAAAGCGATGGGGGCATTGGCAACAGACTTCTTTATCGCGTCATATGTGAGGCCACCCTCAATAAGAAGATTATGGGTTTTTCCCCACCTACATCAGTTTCATAAGTTCAATTGAAGTAATGTAGCATAGTTCCTACAGAACATGAAATTTTAAATACATCTATGATTCATACATTTAATAGTCTTATATGCTACTAAAATTGGTGTTGTCATATGTTGGAATCTCATGTATGCAAGCATAGTTGGTCATACCACTCTTCCATGAGCTTGGTTTTTTCTTCAATTGGAATAGTTGGAGAGAATTCTAATGGATGATAATACTCATATAATGCCTGTCTTTTAGCATTGTACTCTGCATTATCTTGCTGCAAAAGGCCATGACTGCCTGCACAAGATATAAAAGATGAAAATTAAAACATACATTGGATGAGTTAATTTTTTTTTTTTTATAAAAAAAATCATCAAGTTACAGAAACATACTTTGTCCTCGGCTTCCATTGATCCAATATCGCGTCAAGGTAGCATCAAAATCTGCAATTACCTTATAATAAAAACAATGTCACTACATTTTACAGTAGATCTCTAATGAATGTGTTTAAAAATATCTGTCCTGGTGAAATACCCATATAATTTAAAAGCAATCCAAACACACCAAAAAGAATATAAGGTCAATTTCTCTCATTATTGTAAAATTCAAATTGCATACATATCAAATGTCTAACACTGATAGTGATATCATACAATCAACAAATTAATGGCAATATCAGATAAAAGAAGAAGAAGAAGGGAGAAAAAACCTGGAGTTTAGAGGGACCGGCCATGCGAATTGCGGAGATTTTTTTGTGCAGGAAATCAGGATCAGCAATGACAGTGACATTTGAAAGATGATTATGGTCCTCCATTTGGTTTCGGCTCTTAATGCAATCACCAATACACCGAACCCTGCAAAATATAGGAAAAGCAAAAATGTGTATATAGTATTTACAGAGATATATATATATATATTGGCGTTAAATGTAAGCAAGAAGCAAGAACCTAGTAGTGGAAGGAAAAACGGAGTGTTGTTTGTGTTTGCAAATACCGGTGAAACGTACAGGAACACTGATAATTGCGCTACGGTGACTCATTATCTTGCCCACTTTATCCTTTTCTTACAAAAACAACTTTTTATTGAGGGTTATGCTAGTGTACAGCTACTGTAAATATATTGGGTTAATTCAGGGCCGTTAGATTGAAATTCAATGGTTAAAATTAAATCTAGAATTATATTAACCGGATAAGGTATTCATTATACCTGCTTTAAAGTTATCGCCATTAGCCGGATTCGAGCAGCTGGTTTAGGAGTTATTTGACCAAGCCCTAAACTCATCATTCTATCAGCTAAGCTACGCCTTTATTAACCTCGTTATAACTACTTAAACTTCAAATATCAAAGTAATTTAGAGCTATTAGCTTTTTTTTTTTTTTTTTTTGCAAGCTTGGCTACGGTGTCCACCATGAAAATGGTGAGTATCATGCCAACCAACTTTGTATGACAAATTGATAGACAATTTGGTTGGGAACTTAGAGTATCTCCGATGCAGCTTTGAATTGTTACAAAATTAGATACCACATAATAGAGATTGAGTACAATTATGCTTCTCCAACATAGCTATCACTTCTCAATGTCAAGATAAGGTGGTAAAAAAAAAAAAAAAAAAGTGGACACTGTCAACATGACTGTCTACTTTCACATAATTTGTTGTAAAATGGGGAAGTTACACAGGCTTCCATTTCAGAGACCACCTATCACCGCCAAGTCTCCTTTGGAGCTCATATATAGTGATGTATAGGGACCAGCACCTATGTTGTCATGTGATGGATATAGGTACTATATAGCCTTTGTGGATGCTTTCACCAAATTTACTTGAATATTCCCTCTCAAGTTAAAATTTGATGCTTCACAGGTTTTCATTGGGTTTAAAGACAGTTGAGCTACAATTTGACAAAAGGATTAAGTGCTTCCAGGCAGACATGGGAGGAGAATATCTTCCTTTGATTCTTATCTTTCTAACTTAGCAGTGAGTTAGATTTTCATGTCTTTACAACCATCAACAAAATGGGATTCCTGAAAGAAAGCATAAAAGTATAATGGAGATGGGATTGACTCTTCTTGCACACGCACATATGCCTCTTAAGTTATGGTTTGAGGCATTTTCCACAGCAGTCCTTCTCATAAATAATCTTCCATCAGTTCTCCTAAATTTCGTTTCACCCTTTGAGAAGTTATTCCACAAGAAACCAAACTACCATTTCTTAAAGGTATTTGGTTGTTCATGTTTTCCTTATTTGAGGGATTATTCCAAGTAAAAACTTGATTTCCACTCTACTAAGTGCATATTTGTTAGGTATAGTCCTTCTCATAAGGGCTACAGATGTCTTCACACTTCTGGAAAAGTATTTGTATCAAGACATGTTCTTTTCAATGAAACGGAGTTTCCTTTCAATGATCTTTTTGGCACCTCTTTATCTGACAAAGTCTCACCGAATGACTCTCTAGGTAACTCTCCTCTCAATCTTTTTCAAAGCTTTGAGAACATAAATGGCTTGGACATTTCACCTGTACCTATTCATTTCAACACACATGGTGGTCGAAGTCTTCTTCCTAAACCTGATACTGTTACGAATTCTGCTGCTGCCACTTCTTCTAGACCTGCTGCTACTACTTCTTCTAGGCCTGTTGGTGCTGTTACTTTTAGACCTGCTGCTGCAATTATCCCAAATCAATCTACTGATCAGGTGATAAGAGGTTAGACTGGGTCCCTAGAGCCTAAAGTTTTTCTTACACAATGTAACCTTCCTACAAGTTTTCTATTCGAGATGGAGCCAAAATCAGTAAAAGTTGCCATGGAAGATCAGAAGTGGCTTGAAGCAATGAAATCAGAATTTCAGGCTCTCAAGAATAACAGTACTTTGACTCTGGTTCCTGCAACAGCTGATATGAACATAGTTGGAAGTAAATGGGTTTTTCGAACCAAATTTAATCCTGATGGCACCATTCTTAAACACAAAGCTAGTCTGGTTGCTACAGGCTTCAGCCAAACTCCTGGACTTGATTATTTTGATACCTATAGTCCAATAGTCAAAACATCTACTACCAGGGTAATTTTTGCTTTAGCTGTGCATCATAGATGGGATATCCAACAAGTGGACATCAACAACGCATTCTTGAATGGTGAGTTGTAAGAGCAGATTTATATGAAGCAACCTGAAGGTTTTGAAAATGTACTTTTTCCTTCTCATGTTTGCCGGCTGAACAAAGCCTTATATGGTTTAAAACAGGCGCCTAGGTCCTGGTTCACTAAACTTCGGTCAGCACTTGTATCTTGGGGATTTTCTAACTCAGCATCAGATAGCTCTCTATTCATCAAGAAGGTTGGTTTAGATGTTCTATATCTTCTAGTCTATGTTGATGATATTCTACTTACAGGTTCAAGTTTTTCTCTAATTCACTCTACGATTTCTCAATTACACAAAGTCTTTGCTTTGAAAGCACTTGGTTCAGTTAATTATTTCTTAGGCTTTGAAGCTTTTCGTAACAATACTGGACTGTATCTCACTCAATCCAAGTATGTTGTGAATTTGTTGAAAAGGTATAACATGTTTGATTGCAAACCAAGTTCAACTCCTATCAGTCCCAACACGAAACTCAGTAAGCAAGGTGGTACTCCTCTTGAAAATCCGAGTGTATACATGAGTGCAGTAGGGGCTTTTCAGTACCTTTGCTACATTCGTTCTAACATCTCGTTTAGTGTGAACAAACTGAGCCAATTTCTTGCTTCTCCTTCTCTCTTGCACTGGCAAGCTTGTAAACGTATTTTCAGATATCTTAAAGGAACTCTGCATAAAGTTTTGTGGTTTAAGCCCTCAGCTGATCTGTTTTTAGAAGCATATGCGGATGCGGATTGGGCCAGTTGTTTAGATGATCGTCGTTCTACAAGTGGTCACGGTTTATATCTTGGTGGCAATCTCATTTCCTGGAGTTCTAAAAAGCAACCCGTTGTTGCTAGGTCCAACACTAAGGCTGAGTACCGTTCCATGGCCCAAATAACATCTGAGATACTCTGGCTGTAATCGCTTATTTATGAGCTTAGTGTGCAGGTTCAATCTTCTGTGGTCATTTGGTGTGATAATATGGGTGCAAATTCCCTTGCCAAAAATCCTATTTTTCATTCCAGAACAAAACACATCGATATTGATACTCATTTCATTCGGGAAAAAGTGGCTGCTGTTTTGGTTGAGCCACGTTATGTTCCTTCTGATTCTCAAACTGCAGATGTTTTAACTAAAGCCTTGCATGCTGATAGGTTGAATCTTTTTTGCTCCAAGCTAAACCTTGTGTTCTCTTCTCGGTTCAGCTTGCCGGGGGATGTGAGAGAAGTAGGAAATTGGTCTAGACCTGAGCAGCTATTGTCCAAGACAATAAAGAAAGCAGAGACAAAGGAACTAGACTAGGTCAGCAAAGGTCCACAACTTTACACAAGTCTAGCAACCGGTGATATTGATAAAGCTTACAGTCAGAGTAAAGAGAAGTTTCAAAGGTTTGATAGAAATAAAGTTAGATGAGTTGGTTACAATAGCTGACATGTCAGCTCATCATTGGATGAGCTCTCTTGATTTTAAGGATAGTTGTTAGAAGTCTGATAAGTTAACGTTTAGATTAAGCAAGTTATTTTGTACATAATAGACAAGTCAAAAAGTCACGAAAAAAGGTGTGACCTCAACTTGTATTCTCTTTGATAAGATGTAAACAAAAGCTTCAATGAAGCCATTAATGGAGACTTCAGAATTCTGAATATTTCTCTCAAACATTCGGTCAAACAGCTTGAAACTTTATTAAACACTTGTTCTTTTCTTTCTATTTTCTCATGTTGCACAGTCATCTTGTTGCTGGCTCGGTATATATTTAAAATCCCCAAAAAAAAAAATCATACACAAATTTTATTGAATCATTAAAAAAAACAATTAATAAGCATGTGTCTTAATTGGAGACCAATTTTTTAGTTGGCTGTTTGTCAAGTATAATTTTATGACATATAGAAAGCAGTTGTCTTGATATTGTTGTCATATCAACAATTTTTATCGGACAATTCACACTTACATCAGCAGCAGGTTAAAATTTGTTGCTATATAGTACTAAATAATATCGAAAATATTGAAAATGTTAAAAATGAATATAATTACATTTATAATACTGAAAATTTGAATATGTTATTAACATTACATTAATAGTTAATGTAATTACATTTATGATGGAAAATATTAATAGATAATGAAGTTACATTTCAAATATAAAAAGTTTGGAAATGATAATAAAATAATATTAATAATTAATATAATTTCATTTATAATATTAAAAAATTAAGAGTATTATTAACATTATATTAATGTTTAGTATATTAAAATTGTAAGAATTATGAATGCACATATATATATATATAGTGAGTCTCTCATGAGAGATCTCTTATTTTAATTTCGGTAAGGACCTTAATGAAATCACATCGATTTTTATGAATTTTGATCTGAATTTTTTTGTAGATGATAAGTTCATTGAAATATACATATAAAAATATTAATAGATAATAAAGTTACATTTCAAATATAAAAAGTTTGAAAATGTTAATAAAATAATATTAATAATTAATATATTATAATATTAAAAAATTAAGAGTATTATTAAAATTATATTAATGTTTAGTATATTAAAATTGTAAGAATTATGAATGCATATATATATATATATATAAATATATATATATATATATATATATATCATTATTTGTAATATATTAATAAGTTTGAAAATGATGAATACAGGAAGAGTCAATCAGTTCTAGGCTTTTAGCCCATGAGGTGATGAGGATTCACATGGATCCCCATTAAGAGGCAAAAATTAGAGGATTACATATTTACATTATCATTTCTAAGAATTTCTGAAATGTATAATATTCTTGACATATTGCATAATATAAGGATATCATTTTGTAATCATCCATTACAAAAAAATAATTATCAATTTATAAAATAAATTCTTAACTGATAATTAAATTGTGTTTATAAATAAATATTACTAAAAATATATATTTTTTTAAATAGCAATTTAAACTTGTAACATTATTAATCTAAATGATTTCTATTTAATATCATACCACATATGACGGTGTCTTTTTTTATTTTTAATATATAATTTAACTATAAATTGTGACTATTCAAATATAAATATGTAATAAAGTTTAATTTTGATAAAGAATAAAATTTTCCGTTAAAAAACAGTTTTGAAGAATAAATTTATATTTTGTCAACGAATATAATTATCATATTTTTTTGAAAGAATATAATTGTGAAATTTTACATTAATGTAAATATATACCTTATTTAAATAAAAATTATAAAATGATTAAGATTATGTAGAAAATGAAGTCGAATCACTTTATGTAAATAAAACAAAAATAAATATCTAAAAATATTTAGCTGAAGCGATTGTTCCCTTTCTGTTGAAAAATAATCAAACTTCCTTATTAAAGATAAACGAAGCCTTCTTCTATTGGTTTTTGTGCCTCGACTGAACAGAGAGGAAGGAAACTGGACTCAAATCTTTGGTGTTGATAGAACACTGAGAAGCGATCAGGTAACACTTTATAAGTTCAATTTATTGATGGGTTTTTTTATTTTATTTTATTATTTTCTGGTTTATTTTCTTCTGTGGCTGTGTATGCTCTGTTGTTTTTAATGGAAAAATTCTTTCATTTAGTTGTATTCGGTGTTGGATTGAAACGGAACTGTATATATATTTTTTATGCATCTGCTGAAATATCAAATCTCATTGTTGGGTGAAATAATATATGGGATATTAAGTGTTGATGAAGCCGATGAACCCATAAATGTGTTAGAAAAATAGATAGAATTATAGAGAGTAATATAAAGCTATGGCTGTTTAGCTTCTGATTGAAATTTTGTGATTGGAATTGCAGCTGGAATTGGGAATATTAGTAGTAAATGGTATGGCAAGACAAGCTAATACTCTTTTTCTTGAAGAATGGCTGAGAAACAATGGTGGTAGTAGTAGCAACATTAACTCTGGGAATTCTAATTCATTGTCATCGTCTGCCCGAGCCATTATTCAAGCCTGGAGTGACCTTAGAGACTCTTTACAAAACCAAAAATTCCAACTAAACCATCTTCAGTCATTGAAAGCCCTTTTCAATTCTCGAACCTCCCTCCATGTTGCCGACCCCCAGGCTAAGCTACTCCTATCCATTATCTCCTCTCGAAACCTTAATCTACCGCCTGAATCATATCCTCTCTTGTTTAGGCTCCTTTATATCTGGGTCAGGAAATCATTCAAACTATCATTGGTACTCACTGAATTGGCTGTGGAGGTCCTTTCTAAATTTTTTAATTCTGAATTTGGTGATAAAAGGAGCCCTTTCTTATATGCTGAAGGTGTTTTACTTCTGGGGGCCCTTTCCTTTGCGCCTTCTGTGGCTGAAAAATCAAAATTGGTCTGCTTGGAGTTGCTCTGTGGTCTATTAGAAGATGATTATCGATTGGTTAGATCGTTTGAAGAAACTATTCCTGATTTACTGGCAGGGATAGCTTACGCTATATCTTCTTCTGTGAGTGTTCATTATGTTAGAATTTTAGATTCGTTGTTTGGAATTTGGGGCAAGGAAGACGGGCTTAGTGCTAGTGTTTCTCATGGGCTAATGATTTTGCATTCGGTTGAATGGTTTATATCTGGTTTTATTAGATCAAGTAATATTGAGAAAATGGAAGTTGTCCAAAAGGCTTTAGAAAGTCCAAAGGCAAACTATGTTCCATACGCTTTAGTTATGGCTGCAGCTGGAGTATTGAGAGCCTCTAGTAGATCTGTATCAAGTGGTCAGGGATTGGATACCCTTTCCAGACTGAGGATTTCTGCTGAAAATCGGATGGAATCTATAGCACATGATTTGATATCAAAAGTTGAAGGCTTTTCTAGTTCAGGTGGTGATCTCTCAAACTGTCTTTTGCTACAGTGCTTTTCTTTAGCATTGGCTCGAAGCGGTCCAGTGTCTTCCCATGGCCCTCTGTTCTTATGCCTTGCCTCAGGATTGTTAACTGAAATCTTTCCCTTAAGGAAATTATATATGAAAGTTTTTGAGTACCTACGTGGCAGTTCAAATCGTCTAAAGCTTAATGAGGTCAAAGACCATCTAGAAAGTGTCCTATTTAAGGAAGCAGGGGTCATAGCTGCTGTATTCTGCAATCAGTATGTCCTAGTAGATGAAGCAAACAAGGGGATAGTGGAGAACTCTCTATGGAACTACTGTCAAGATATTTATGTAGGGCACAGACAGGTGGCTTTGTTACTTCGTGGTAGAGATGATGGGTTACTTGGGGATCTTGAGAAAATTGCCGAATCTGCTTTCCTTATGGTTGTAGTTTTTGCATTAGCCGTTACAAAGCATAGGCTGAATTTAAAATTCTCCCGAGAAGCTCAGATGGATACATCAGTGCGGATATTAGTTTCATTTTCTTGTTTAGAGTATTTTCGGCGTGTGCGTCTGCCAGAATATATGGACACAATTCGAGGTGTCGTTGTGAGTGTTCAGGAGAATGAGTCTGCATTTGTCTCGTTTGTAGAATCCATGCCCTCTTATGTTGACTTGACAAATGGGAAAGGTAATTAATTGAGCATCTAGTTTCATCTAAGTTCTAGTTAATTGGTTATACTTGACACATTTCTTTAGTGCTGGTTATACTTGACAAGTTACATTGTTACTATTTTCATTTTACTCATGAGATTGTTACTTTTGATAATATTAAAACTTTTGTCTTTTAGACTTCTCACTCCTTCAGAAGATGGAATACATATGGTCCAAGGATGAGGTGCAAACTGCTCGCATCTTGTTTTACCTGCGGGTTATTCCAACTTGCATTGAACGTGTAACTGCTCCTGTTTTTAGAAGGGTCGTAGCTCCTATTATGTTCTTGTATCCTGTAACAATAAACCAGGTTTATCTGGAAGCTCGTTATATCTGTACATATATGCGTGTCTGTGTGTTACAATTTTTGGTTCCTTACTACGAATGCAATTAGGTATATGGGACATCCAAATGAAAAGGTTGCTCGAGCCTCACATTCTCTGTTTGCGGGTTTCATATCTTCAGGAAAAGAGTCTGACCAGGATGTTAGAGTGTCACTAAAGGAGCAGCTTGTTTTCCATTACATTAAGAGATCTTTAGAGGTATCTAAACAACTGTAAACAAAAATGAGAAATTCTGAGACTTGATCACTGAAATTTTGATACTGATTTTATGTATTTATTTATTTTTATTATGATTCTAGGGGTATCCTGGTACTACTCCTTTTAAAGGTATGGCTTCTGGAGTAGCAGCTCTGGTTCGACATCTTCCGGCTGGAAGTCCTGCCACATTTTATTGTATCCACAGTCTTGTTGAAAAAGCTAATGAGCTTTGCAATGAAGCTTTTACACACAAGGCTGATGTGTGGAAGAACTGGCAAGGAGAGTCAGAACCTTGTAAGGAAATCTTTGAATTGCTCTTACGGCTTATTTCCCTCGTTGATATACAGGCAAGTAATTATCTGATAATTGCACTTTTCCCTACTCAAGTTTCCTTTGTTAAAATGTTGCTATTTTTTAACCTTTGCTCTATTTTAAATTTGGACAGATGGTTTGCTTACATTTTCCTTAAAATCAAGATATTTGTTTTGAGCTATTTACCTCAGATATTGCATTCGGTTTTTGAAACAGCTGAAATTAGTGTTGTTGTAAAGGAGTAGTACATCTCTATGCAGCGACTGATATTTGAATAGACATAAAATTATCATTTATGTGTCCAGGTACTGCCAAACTTGATGAAGTTGCTGGCACAGCAGATAGTCAAGTTGCCAAAAGATGGCCAGAATTTGGTTCTGAACGAGTTATATTCACTGGTTGCTGAATCTGATGATGTTACGCGCAAACCAACTTTAGTTTCATGGCTGCAGTCGTTATCTTACCTGTGTTCTCAGGCAAATAGCGGAGGTGCAAATTTCACAGGCGTGGGAAGTGCAAAAGATCCAGCTTCTGCATTGACAACCGAGTCATTGAACTTGAATGCGCGTCTCTAAGACATTGAAGGGATGGTATTTATAAATGTCAGCATGAATATTTCTGTTTAGTTATTTTTTTCCTCAACAATGCAATAAATAGGAGAGCTATTTTAGATTCTGCATGTATAGTTGCTGTATTTTAAAAAGCTGTGGTAAATGTTAATGAATAATAAAGAAACGATTTTGACCTTGATGTGTCAACAACCCCAGTAACCTTGAACTCTGGTTTTGACGTTGTGATCATAGCACTAGCAGCAAACTCGGGTTGCTATACAGTGAATCATACCCACTAATTTCTTGTTGATATACAGGCCTTGCAATCTGTATACAATTTTCCTGATCTTATTATGACAAGTTTTGATCAGTTCTCTTGTTTTGATTTTTGCGCAGCCGCATGTATTCTATTACACTGTATATAGATACTGAACCTACTTGTTTGAACTTGAAATTGATCATTAAAGCTAATTAGCTTTCTGCAGATTAAAAATGCTCTCACTATGCAGTTTTTTGACTTCAAAAAGGCTAATTTCAATCCAAAATATCTAACTCCTAGATCAGATCCCTACTTTCCACTAAACACAATACTTTTTTTTTTTTTGGCAAAAAAGAAAAAAAGAAAAGCTCACTGAATCCAAATGGCTTGATCAATTTATTCTTTCATCAATTGTACGCAGTGAATATAGAAAAGTCTAAAAACTATTGCCATTACATGAACAAACTCCATTTTCTTCTTCTCCAAGAATCACACGGTGTGTGTCTTTGTATTTTATGAAGAGAATGAATATATATTTATATATAATTGTCAGTGTTGATATTCTCGAGTAAAAATTGAAAAAAGAAAACATAAAAAAGCCATATAAGGTTTTTTTTTTTTATTTTCCAATTTTATTTCTATTTATTAGGGTTTATTTATTTATTTTTTAAAATAGATCATCTGTGATTATTTTCTCAGATAACATTTGATGAAATAAGTAGTAAAAATCAGATATAATTTATAAACTAGATAAGGCCATAAAGGGTCTTGTTAATATGTAGTATACATATATGTGTTATAGGACACAATGTGCCAACAGATTAAACCTGAAAACCCGAAACATAAAACTAATTAAAAGGATCAACATCCCACAACACCTCCAACATTCCTTCCAGAACGGTTAGAAGAAGTTGATTCTTCCTGAAAAATATAAAGAAGATCCAAATCAGAGCAAAGAAGCACATAAAACTCAAAGGAAAATAAAACAGTACCTGTGGAGTTGTCTCATTTTTCTGCATGGGTAGTAGTGTATGGTTGGGATAATGTAGATGAATCGAAGACTCAAGTAGATTTGAACAAGTTGAAATTGTACACATACCTTCACTCTGTTGTAGGTATGTGTACATTTCCAGCATCTTCAAATATGCTTGAGTCTTCGATTCATCTACATTATCCTAGCCATGAGCCATCCACTACTATGGTTCTAACTTCCAAAGACATCGTGAGTTTGGGTGTTGTGTTGTGAGTTGGAGTGTAGTGTATATAACTATATATATATATATATATATATATATAGTGCTATACCTGTCGGTGCACATTGATATAAGAAAAACACATAACATCTAAATCTAAGCGTTGGTTTTATCTGACAGTTATATTTAGATAGTGAAAATATATTTTCAAGAAAGATAAATATATTAAAAGAGAAGATAATGTTTACAATAAAAAAATTCTCTGTTTTTTTTTTTTTACCGTTCTAACAACCAAATTTTTTTCCTCCATTGAAAAAACAACATATTTTCTTTTTAAAAACTACGTAATTAAAAAATATATATGTTCTCTTCAAATCTTAATTTTTAAGCTATATTATATAGTATTATTTTTTTAATTCTTTGATTCTATTTTATATACCACATATTATAATGTATTGGTTGTCTCAAATGTAGCGATTCTACAAGCAACAATGAGATCACAAATTTATCGAAGATGAAGATATATATTCTTCTGCAGGTAATATTTTTACCATATTTTTATTATCTAATTCCTTTATTTAAAGTCATATAGTGCTAAATTTAGATTATAATGAATTAGATAGGTTAGTGCTTATTGATCTTTTTTTTATTTTTTTTATTATTTTATTATTTTTTATTTTTTACTTTTGCAGACTAGTATGGTGCAAGAATCATGTTCAAGCCTTCAAGCTGATGGATTGCCGCTTCATGACTTCCCATTTGCTTTGTTGGAAGCACATTGATGATGGCTATTTTTTTATTTATTTATATTTTATTGTATTAGTCCGACTCATCTTGAATGTCAAATGACTATTTTAGTTACTACAGTAATAATATATATGGATTTGATATTTAATTTTTCATCCAATATTGATGGTTAATTTGTTATTTCAATGGAAAAAATCAAATTTTTTGTATACTAAATTTTGAGTCTCGGTATAATTATATCTTTGCTATTTAATTTTTTGTTCAATGAACACAAAAGTTGCCTGATATAATGTTGTGTAGTGGTGGATTTCCATATGTCACCATGTGGTACTATCTCTAAATCTCTAATGCATGTCATCAATTTACTTTACATGTGTTGAATTTGTAAGTTAGTAGCTATTTGTTTATTTGATTTAGTTTGTGATCAGAACAAGCTATTTGATTACAACTTCGTTCTCTTGATTGTGAAGGAATGAGTATCAATCTTTCCAGAAATAAATAATAAAAAGAGCTTTGTTATGCTCTTTAACTTATTTCTATTTCTGTCATCAATTCTATCGATACCTACCAAAGCTTAGAAAAGTTCGAAAATACCTACCAAATACGGTATGTAGTCTCTTGCTTGGAGACCCAACGGATTACCTTATAACCACACTTTTTTTTTAAGAATGCTTTTCTTGTTTTCAAAATAAGATATGAGACAGTTGGGAGGAATGTGTTGAATTTTTGGTCTGTGTAAATACTTATAAGCTTTGGAGTTATAGTTGGAGAAGAAAATAAATAGAAAGAAGATAGAGTTGGAAAAGAAAGTTCATTGTTAGAATTGGAATTGTAAAAAAAAATTAAGATTTGAAGAGAATCTTTTTATTTTTTTTTTATTTTTTTTTTTTTTTATTTTTTTTTTATTATTTATAATTACGTAGTTTTTAAAAATAAAATACGTTGTTTTTTTAAGGGAGGAAAAAAATTTGGTTGATAGAACGGTAAAAAAAAAAAAAACAGAGAATTTTTTTTATTTTCACTACCCTAATATAACCATCGGATAAAACCAACGCTTAGATTTATTTATTTCTATCAAAGAAGTTTTTTTTTTAATTATTTTTTATTTATCCTTTCCAACACCAAAAGATTTGCTCTTCCTTATTTCCCAAATCAAGTACATTTGTTTTTGAACAACCTTATCCATCTAATTAATCCCAACCATCCACTTTTAATTATCTGACCTCAACTAACCAACAACTCATTCATCCAAAATTAAACAAGAATTTAAAAAATTCAAAACAAAAAAGGTATATATATATACAGTAATTTTCGAGTCAGTACCCCTCATTGTATTACTATCAGCACATTTTAATGAAAGTCATTGGATTTAAAAGATGTTTTGACAAATGCATACAGCCAAGTCAAAACATTTAAATCTAATGACTTTCATTAAAAGGTGCTGATAGTAATACAATAAGGGGGTGCTATATATATATATATATATATATATTTGTTGGTAAAATTTGACTGACCTAGAGGAAAAAAAATATCGCAAGCAATCATATACTGAAAAACCCTTATTCAGTATCCATCCATATAATAATAAAATGAAAAATAATAAAAACCAAGAGAAACATTCCCAACAAAAACAGTAGCCAAAAAACTAAAATAGAAGACATCAAAAAAAAAAAAAAAAAAAAAAAACGAAAAGACTCCTGACCCATAAAAAGGTATATATATATATATATATATATATAATTTTCAGACAAATGTACATCTTAGATACAATAACTAATCGTCAAAATCTACCGTTAAATTAAACAAACATTGTTGAACTACTCTTAGTATTGAAATTCAACTACTCTAGTCCTTTCACTCTAAATTCAACTATATTTAATTTTATTATCAATTAATTTTCAACTACTATTTAACTTTACGTTATCATATAAGCCTAAAAGGATTATGTTTCATAAAATACTTAATTATTTTAGATATTGTTTAACTTTTTATACTCATCTTCAATTTATAATGTTCTCATTAGTAGTCTCCCCAACCCAAATTCTGTTTAGGTATGTAAGATAATGAACAATTGTATATTATCATTGAAATTTCGTCAATACAGATGTTTGGATTTAACAAAATTCCAAACCAAATCAGTTAGTTTAATTGTGGAAAAAAAAATTCAACAAGGTTTGTTTAATTTAACGGTAGATTTTGACGATTAGTTATTGTATATGAGATGTACAATAGTGTGATATATATATATATATTTTTTTTATTAAATTCTTGGTTTAATTTTGGGTGAGTGAGTTGTTGGTTAGTTGAGGTCGGAAAGTTAAAAAATGTTAAAAACATACTTTTAAAAAATATATATTACACAAATCCAAGTTTTTTATTTATTTTTTATTTTTTATTTTTATTTACTTTATTGTATAGGTGTGAGGGGTTTACCACCACACTAATTTCATATTGTCCCAAAAACAAACATACATTATTTGGTAAATAAGTAAAAACAAAATCTTTTGGTGTAGGAAAAGATAAACAAAAATAAAAATTTTTATTAACTTCTTTAACCGAAATTCAACCACTCTAACCCTAGAATAGTAGGGTTTCACTATTCATTATTCAATATATATATATATATATATATATATAACACTCACAACACAACACATACCTTAACTATGTGAATTCATATACATTATCTCAGCCATCCACTACTATGGTTTCAACTCCAACGACATCGTGAGTTTGGGTGTTATGTTGCGAGTGTTATGAGTTGGAGTGATATATATATATATATATATATATAGTGAATAACTATCATAGGGTTTGAATGGTTGAATTTCGGTCAAAGAAGTTAATAAAATGTATTTTTTGTTGTTGATATTTTATGACATCAAAACATTTTGTTTTTACTTATTTACCAAATCAAGTACGTTTGTTTTTGAATAACCTTACCCATCTAATTAATCTCAACCATCCATCTTTTACTATCCTACCTCAAGTAATCAACAACCCAGTCACCCAAAATTAAACAAAAATTTAATAAATTCAAAACAAAAAAAGGTATATATATATTTTTTCTACAATATTGTACATAGCAAATATAATAATTAATCGTCAAAAAAGTATTAACCAAACATTGTTGAACTTTCTTCCCACAATTAAATTAATCGATTTGGTCTAGAATTTTGTTAAATCCAAATATTTGTACCGATGAAATTTCTATGGTAATATATAATTGGTAATAACCTAGCTAAACAGAATTTTAGATCGGAGATGCTACTAAAGAGAAAATTTTAAATTGAATGTGAGTATAAAAAGTTAAACATTATAAATATAACAAAAACCATGTAAAGTACTATGAAGCCAAATGATAATGAGAGAGGGTGTGTCAAATTAAGAAAGTTTAGTCAAAAGGAGCAGTTGGAGCATTTGAAGCATGTCAAGTGGGAAGCAAAACCCCGATTTAATCATGAGTTTTGTTTCTCTTCTCTAATAAGTTTCCTGTGTCAGGCTGAAAATTTTTTGGTCACTATTTGAGTCTGACTTTGTAAGAAAGTCACCGGTTTAATAACTTAAGTTTAAAATGCACATATTATGGTGAACGGACAAAAATACCCCCCACAGTAACCTTCTTCACCATTTTGTTTTTTTTTTTCTTTCAAAATCCTCCATCAATGGACGACGGTGGACCATGACCAAACACAATAGCGACTTTTTTTTTATGTCTCAGCCTTTGTTAGTTACATCTGAGATACAAACCGTCTTGTTAGTTGCTTTTTTTTTTTCCAATTTAAAACACTCTTTTGTAAACCTTAAAAGATTGTGCGAAGAAAAAAAAAATTGTTAAAAAGGCTCAAAAAAGTCTCGGACAAAGCTTAGAAAGGCTCGGACAGTTTATTAAAAGTTTCGGAGAAGAAATGAAAAGGTTCGGATAAGAAATGAAAAGGCTCGGGGACTCAAAATTAAAAAAAAAATATATATATATATATATTGTTGAAAAGTCTCGGAGAAGAAATGATAAGGCTCGGAGAAGTAATGAAAAGACTTGGATAGTTCATTAAAAGGCTCAGAGAAGTAATGAAATTAACAAAAAAAAAATTGTTGAAAAGTCTCAGAGAAGAAATGAAAAGGCTCGGATAGTTCATTAAAAGGCTAGGAGAAGTAATGAAATTAACAAAAAAAAAAAAAATTATTGAAAAGTCTCGGAGAAGAAATGAAAAGGCTCAAAGAAGTAATGAAAATGCTCGGATAGTTCATTAAAAGGCTCGGAGAAGTAATGAAATTAACAACAAAAAAAAAAAAATTGTTGAAAAGTCTCGGAGAAGAAATGGAAAGGCTCGGAGAAGTAATGAAAAGGCTCGGACAGTTCATTAAAATGCTCGGAGAAGAAATAAAAATGCCGCATAACGCTACAAAATTAATTATCCAAAGGAGATGAATTGATAATGTTATGGTGTTCAACCTCCATCTTCCATTGAAGGTCTGTTACAGAGGAAGATGAAAGAAAAAATCTTAGAAAACTTTAAAGTAAGAAAGAGAATGTGTAAAATAAGGGTATTTTTGGAAATCACTTACTTTAATGCCTTTTCCACTATATATATATATATAGTTTTTTTATAATCAGTTCATCCTGACAATAAATATATCAGGACGAAGAATGTGGATCATAGATTATGGAAAAGTTTTGACAAATGCATGCACTTTGAGTCAAAGTACGTGAATCTAGTAGTCCACATTCTTCGTCATGATATATTTATTGTTAGGACGAACTGATAACATAATATATATATATATATATATATATATATAAAGAGAGAGAGAGAGAGGGTAGTGTTAACCCGAATAATGGATAAAACATTGTAAAATGAATGATACACACTGTATTTATTGTCCTTAATCACAATAAATACATAAACAAGACAATAAATGTACTCTAATTTTCCTTTTATAATGTTCAGGTTAATTCTAAATATATATAAAAGGTTCCCGTGGAAACTTGTTGAAGAAGAGAAACAAAACTCAAACTCAGGATTAAAGACACTGCTCATAAATCGATTATAACAAATGCTAGTTGGTTGCCATCTTTAATTATTTTTCTATTAATTAATTCAAAAACTTAACATTATCTTCTCAAATTCATCCAAACAAGTTTATTTATAGAGTATAGTACTAATTAATGCACAAACATCCCATGAATTACAAACAACGATAAGGAAGCTTAACTATCAAATAACCCCAAACGGTTTAACTATCAAAATTATAATGAAGTAATTTCTTAGCCATTTTAATTATGGGTTTATCAACTATCAAGCAGGTTCGGCTAATAAATTCTCACCGTTGTCCAAGAGCTCTTATCGATCTACGGCCCGTTTAAAGAAGGGTATTTGACTACAAGTAGGTTCACCTAACAAATGTGTAGGTTTTTCAAACTATTAATTTATTTATTTTAACTTTAAAAAAAAAATTTAAAATTGTTTTCAAAATGCATGAGTTTTGTTTTGTTTCAATTTATCACCTCTTCAACTACTTTCCCCAATAAGTAGTGCTCGTTAAAATTTTGGTTTCTTCAGAATTCATGACACCAGTAGTGTGCGTACAAATGAAGAAACATAGAAAAACATGCATCAATTGTATTGAAAAAAAAAAAAGTTTACTTTCAAAATTACCCTCAAACAATCTCTAAAATTACAATAGTAGTCTACGAAATTTGTATTACTTCTCGTAGCAATTTCTTTTCTTTTCTTTGGATAAAAGAATTAGTTAACTCTATGTATATATAAATGGTATTAACTTGCTAATACTGTATGTCAATCTAAAAATAATACCTGAAATTCCTCAAAACCTAGATTGTCATTACAAGGCTCAATCAAAGTTACCTTCACCAAATATATATGTAATGGGAATTATGATACATAGCCCACCAGAGATATTTCCTAAAGAAATATCATTTATGTGAAAGTCAAGATAAGGTGGGTGATTTCTAGTACAGTAATGCTACACATCCCACCTAAAATCTCATATTTTTCATCCCACTACATGTGGCAGATGAGGTATCAAATTGTGAGTGGATACACATTAATGATGATTTATCTCACCCACCTTATGTATCCATTCACCATTTGACACCTCACATGCCACATGTAGTGGGATGAAAAATGTGGGATTTTAAGTGGGATGTTTAGTATTATTGTTTCCTGTATTTAAAACTGGAAAGTTGGGAGATTTAAATGGGCCACTGGAAAGTATGTATCATCAATCACAAAATTCATGATATAAAATGGAAGGCAGCATGCATAAAACATAAAATTAGTATAAACATCCAGAAAAACTTAAAAATAACTAAACTGATATCTAGTGAAATTCATACATCTAACCTCATCCAAAGCAGTCAAGCTCCTCCATCATAATCCAACAAGTCAAGCTCCTCCAATATCATTCTCTGGACCTCGTGAACGATAAGACGAAGTTGATCGATCCATCATCATGAATAGTGGGACGTATTAGTTCAAAAAAGGGTTTGATTTAGAGGCCGATGATCTCTCTGATTTGGAAATTTAATGAAAAACAAAATACGTACCAGCACCACGTGAGTCTCCCATTTATCTTTTACACTAAATTTGGTCATGCTGGGAAAACTTTTTAAAGAACATCAAATTTTGTGTTCCTTCACGAGTTTCCAATCTTAACCAAATTTAGTGTTTTGTTGTTCATTCGCCGAGAGTCAATGAGCCTATCTTATGGAACGCTTGGAGTACCTCCCTATATGCTTCATTCTTCTGCAGATCAGCTTCCTTCTTTTCTTGAGCATGGGCTAAGGCATCAAAATATCTTTCTTGCCTATCCCATTTTATTTTTTATTTTTTATTTTTATTTTTAAGCTACGAGGCATATTAGAGATACCTTACTTGATAATTCCACATAACCAACACCACCTACTCGACTTTTATTCAATTTAATAGTCTATAACCACAAACTAGAAAAAAAGTTTTTGTTTTCTTATTTTGGAAGAAAGTTTCCAAATTAAAAAGTTTATGATAAATAAAAAGTGGTCCAAAATTTCTAGTTGGTGTTAAATTGAACAGTAATGCTACACATCCCATCTAAAATCCCACTTTTTTTTCATCTCACTGCATGTGACATGTGAGGTGTCAAATTGTGAGTGGATACATGAAATAGGTGAGATAAATCATCATTAATGTATATCCACTTACAATTTGACACCTCACATGCCAATATATTGTGGGATGAAAAATGTGGGATTTTAGGTGGGATTTTAGCATTATCGTAAATTGAATAAGAGTCTAGTAGGTGGTGGTGATTATGTAGAACATTAATTGATGTTATATATATATATATATATATATACGGTCTCATTTCTATCAGGACATCTTTATATAATTTTATCAGGATATTGAATGTGAGCCACTCATTTATAAAAGTGATTTGACAAGGGCATACATACCAAGTCAAAGTATGTAAAACGAGTGGCTCACATTCAATGTCCTTATATAATTCTATCAGGGCATCCTCATAGGAAAATTTCCGTATATATATATATATATATATATACAGATTTTCTATTATCAATTCGAACTGAGAAAAAATATATCAAGACGAAGGATGTGAACCACTAGTTTTACGTACTTTAACTCAAAGTGTATGCTCTTGTCAAAATTTAAGTAAAACTATCGATTCATATTCTTCATCATGATATATCTTTTGTTAGTTCGAACTGATAATAGAAAGATTGTGTGTGTGTGTATATATATATATATATATATATACAAATTTTCTATTATCAGTTCGCTCTGACAATAAATATATCATGATGAAGAATGTGGACCACTAAATTTATATACTTTGACTCAAAATGTATGTAGTTGTCAAAACTTCTTCATAGTCTATGGTACACATTCTTCGTCCTGATATATATTTTATATAAGGACGAACTGGCAGTAGAAAGACTATATATACATATATATATATATATGGGACAGGATCCATGGAAACATTATTTTACACAATTATTGACACAACTTCTTCGCTATTGGATGTTGCTTCTTTTAATGGATATGATTTAATCTATTTTATTTTTCCTTATTTAATGCAGATATTGTTTCTCATCTATTTAATACTTTATCCTTTCAAAATATTATTATTTTATTAAATTCTCTGACCTTATTTAATTTTGTCTTTAATTTATTTTTCTTTTTCTTTTCCCTCTTTCCTTTACACGTTTTAAAAATTTTTATTTTATTTTACCTAGAACCAGAACATCATCGGTGTGACTTTCATTCTCACTTTTTGGTTTTTGAAATCCTTTTATTCTTTTTTTTTTTACTAATCTAATTTATCAATTTACTTCATCTAAAACCGAAAATTTTATACATGTAATCACTTGCTCATTTCCACTCTCCTCTTTTATTTTCTTTCTTTTTATTTTATTTTTTATTCTTTTCCTCTTTTATCATTTCTTATTTCATTAGCTTATGCGGGTAATTTTATAAAGTTGTACAACAAAATTATTTTTATTTGTATTGGTCTTGTTAATATATATGCAAAGTTGAAAAGCAACATCACACATAACTTCATTTATACTGATAATTGTAAAATAAAAACTAGGTGCAATAAGTAATTCAATGAAAAACTACCTATGAATACTTAACTTGATCTATAAAATCAATAAAACATGTTGGGCATGCTGGATCTACTTTGCCCATCTCTGATGTCTTATGATTTGCATGTGAAATTAATAAAATCTATAAAGTTATTCATTACTGAAATTTATAAAATAAAACATGTTCAATAGTTTAAAAAATTCAAAAGAACAAAAAACCAATTCAAAAGATTACATGATTATACTGTAAACCAAGCATAACAAAAACCAAAACACTTTTCACTATTCTAGAATTTAAATATCAATCAAACTGCCAAATTGGATGCTCCGATCCTCTTCAATAACCATTCTACATACTACAAACTATTATTAGGCATGTTGGATATACTTTGCCCATCACTGTTGTGCTATGATAAAGCTAAATAATTTGATTATGAACAAATATAAGAAAACAAATAATCAAGAAAATTTTCAAAATAATCAAGTTAATGAAATAAGAAATGATAAAGGAGGAAAAGAATAAAAAAAATAAAAAAAATAAAAGAAAGAAAATAAAAGAGGTGAGTGAAAAGGAGTAAGTGATTACATTTATAAAATTTTTGGTGTTAGATGGAGTAAATTGAGTTATGATAATAGTAAAAAAAAAAAAAAAAAAAAAAAAAGAACAAAAAGAATTTAAAGGCCAAAAAGTGAGAGTGAAAGTCACACCGATGATGTTCTAGTTCTAGGTAAAGTAAAAAAAGAAAAAAAAAAAGGAAAAAAAATGTGTAAAGGAAAAAAGAAAATAAAAGACACAATTAAATAAGGTGAGAGAATTTAATAAAATAATATTATTTTGAAGAGACAAAGTATTAAATAGGTAAAAGACAATGTCTACATTATATAAGGAAAGATAAAAGAAATTAAGGGTCAGTTTGGTACTTTTGAAAAGTTAAAATCAGATTATTTTATAATTTTAATATAAAATGATGTTTGGTAAAACTTACAAAAGTGATTAATTGATAATTTGACAATTTTTGACGGTGATTTTGAGAAATAGGTGGGGGGTTATTTTTTAAAAGTGATTATGGAATAATCTATTCCAGCATTTAATACTTGTTTTAAAATATCATTATTATTCTTATGAAATCAAATTAAAATCATTTATATATATTATTTCATCTCAAAATTAAATATTCAATTTATATATTAATTTGATTTATAAAATCTTTTAAAATATTTGTATTGTTCTTAAGGAAATTTTTTTTTTCCAATTTAAATATTCTATTTAAATATTGATTTTAATATATATAATTAATTAAAAAAAAAATGAAATAGGATCATAAATTCATGTATATTTTAGTCATTGTAACTAATCTTGACACTTTTATAATAAAATTACCAAACATATGTATACTGCTTTTCAGCTATACAGTAGTTTTAAAAATACAATTAACCAAACATCTACTGATTAACTTCACAACTTTTTATTCTTTCAGTACAACTAACAGTGATTATTATAAAAGTTACAGCAATACCCAATTAGCTCTAAATCCTATCCATTTTAAAAAAAGCAAGATTCAATGGCTATAAAATTGTGTCACAAATTGTGTAAAATGTTCCACATAACCAACACCACATACTCAACTCTCTTCAATTTAATAGCTATGTACTAGAAAAAAAGCTTTTGCTTTCTTTTTCTGGAAGAAAGTTTCCAAATCAAAAAGTTGAAAATGCAATTAACTGGTTGTACATGGTGAAACTTGTTCAATGTACTTTCTATTTGTTTCCATGTGATTGAGTGGTTAAAGTTGAAATAAATACAAATTCATGCCAAAGTGTATGCTAATGCTACCGTTTTAATAGCTTCGACATTTTCTTTAATTGTGTTGACTTCTAATGTGAGTGATCAGAATCACAGTATTGTTGACTTGAGAAAAAAAAATTCCTAATCATTATTTATCTCTGTTTTATGTTTTTTATTTTTTATCTCTACTAAAAAGAGAGGTGGCCAATCTATAGAGAAACTCAAACAGGCTTTTCAAGATCTCATGGTTTCCATTCAAACAAAACGAATTTTCAAATACTCCCAAAGTCTGCTATTGCCTTTTTCAACATGACTTACCCACACAGCCCACCAAGGAGTTTTTATAGAAAATCATTAAATTTCGTTTTCACAAAAACGAGATCTCTACTAAGTACTTTTATAGAAAGTCTTTTTAAGATAGCAACAAAACTTTTCAAACTTATATTAGGACCGCGTTACTCTAAAATTTTAATATTTTTCTTATGCTTTCGTTAACCTAGCAAGACTTCGTGGTGTTTAACTAGCTAATAAAATATATAAAATAGAAGGCAAGATAAACGATTTTACTTGAAAATATTCATAGCTTTATTGATTGCAAGAGAGAGGATTGAAAATATTACAAGTGAAGAGTGAGGGGACAAGTGTTTGAAATCTCTGGATTTGCGCGTGTTGCAAATGAGAACCCGACTCTATTTATACAAAAATATACAAAGACAGTCAAAACATGTGGCCAGGTAATAAATACAAAGTAAGGCTAACTTTTTATTTTATCCATGCTTGCTTTTTACTATTTCTTTGCTGACTTCTGTTAATCTTATCTTCTGTCAATCTGATCTTATCTTCAAGCTTTGCTGTTGATCCTATCTTCTTATCTTCAAAATTACTTTTAACTATTTTTGTCGTTAGTTGCCGACACTTTTCTTGTGCTTACGTGTCTAGGTTATGGTATGCGTCATCATCGAATTGTTCATCTATTTCTTCTTCAGTAAGGAATTCTCTTAGTCTGGCTTCTTCCTCTTCCTGGATTTCGCTTAAATACTCATTCGTTTCTAGGCTAAGAAAAATCCATAGAATAGGGTACTGTCTCATGACATCATGACTCCTTATAAAGATAGACATGAGAGGAGTCTACTAGATCAGCTTTGGCCTGAATGAATTAACACAATTGAAGTATTTTTTAGCTCTGTACTTCTAAAGGTACTTAGGACATATGTCATTGTGACCATAGTCGTGAGGGATGTCTTCACATATAAATTCAAAAGGAGTATTATAGGGAACGATCACAATGAAGTGATAAGGTGGTATAAATAGTTTGACAACCGGTAAGGTTGGTTGACAATCTATTCATAAGGGACTGAATTGATGTCAAGACAAAAACCGTGCTTTCCTCCAAGCTTTCCTCCAAACATCTTGATTGATTGTTGAAGTTTTTCAAGAAGAAAAGAGATTTTTAAAATATTTGTAGCATGGATACCATCAATGATACCATAGCTAAATAATTCTTCAATAATAACTTTATCAGCAAAATCTGGAATTTCAAATTCTAGTGGAAAAACATTTAGGTTTATTTGAACAGAAACAAATTTGAATATAAATTTATTATTTAGTTTTTTCTAGTGTTGTCATACCTTCAGGTAATCCGTAATCCTACACCCAGGGTGAGAAACTTTTGAATTTTGATAAAACGCTTTAGATGTATATTTTGTGCTATACTAAAAACAGTTTGCTTTATATATATAAGAAACTTTTCTACTGCTTTATAAAGATTTTTTGCATGATCTCTCATTAGGGTAATATTTATAATATCAATGGGCTTTTCGTAAGAATTTGCCTCTTCGTCTGCTTCTCTACTATTCCTTTGGCTTTCTGCTTTTTTACTATTCTTTAGGCTTTCTTTATTAAATCTTTGAAGCTGTTCTGCTAATTGTTCAACTACTTCTAGCTTTTGCTTCAGTACTGTATTTTCAGCTTAAAGTTTTTCTAATAGATTTTGCATAGTCTTTTTACAATTTTCTAGCTCTTCAGTAATTCTATGCTTTGCTTTATTCGCTTTTTTGAAATGATTCATAAAACTAATAACTTGGTTTCGATCATAAACAATACCATTAAATTCTATAATTGGTTCAAAGCCATCTTGGTTTTGTAAAAACATATTTAAAGATCTATTGACTTCTTCTAAAGAATAAAAACCTTTAAAGCTAGGATTTGAAAAATCTTCAACATAGGTAACAGTCTCTTGCCATATTGAATAAATTCCAATCTTTCTTCCTCTATAAACTACATAGCACAAAAACTTCTTGTTATCTACAAAATACTAACTTAAAACATTTAGTAAATTTAAAAATCCTTTGTTGCCATTTCTAAAAAACCATATATTGTTAAGTAAAGCTTGTTGAGGTTCAGTAAGTTTATCTTTTTAACAGTTGAAAAGGGACTCCAGGGTTATGGTTTATTATAAAAGATCATATACTATGCTTCTTTATGCTATTGCTTTGAACTGGGAAACTAAAGCTTTTCTGAAAATTCTTTGAACTTCCTGTCATCCTGTATTCAAATTCTGCTTTGTATTCTTTACCAGTCAAGGTTTCTAAGAAACTAATATATCTTTTACTTATAAAGGAATTTTTCTTTTGAACTTTTTTATAAACTCTACTATATTATTACAATCTATTCTAATTGTATATTTTCAAAAATTTTCTTTTGCACATTTTCATAAAACTCCACTATATTAATACATTTTGTTCTAATTGTAAAGGATTCAATTTGTGTATATATATATATGGAAAGTATTCAAAGTATTTATTATTTCTAGTAGCTCTAATTCCGTACTTGACTTTCTACTCTTAGGGTATTCAAAGTATTTATTATTTCTAGTAGCTCTAATTCTGTACTTGACTTTCTACTCTTAGGTTCAATAAACTTACCACTAGAATACATTGATATTTCTTCTGTATCCTTTGGGCTTCCATTATTAGGTTTTTGTATAAGAATTCCAGCTCACCCTATACTACTAGCATTTGTTTGAATTATTTTATAATAACTATCTATTGGAAGAGCTATTTGTCATAAATTCTTTACTAATGCTTTTATTCCTTGTATAAGTTTTACATCTTCATTATTAAAATACTTTTGACCACTCTTGTTGAGTTTATTGTAGAGGGGTCTAACTAAGGTGGTTAGATTAAGGATGAATTTTCTGCCGTAATTTAAATAGTCCTAAAAACTTTTGTAGCTCTTTAGTTTATTCTAGCTTATCGAGGAAATTCAATATTTTAATATTTATGTGCGGTTGAAGTTCTATTTTTCCTTTATCTATTTTTAGACCTAAAAATTCTATTTTATTCTTAAAAAGTTCTATCTTCTTTTTAGAAAGAATAATATTATTATCTTTACATAGGTCTAGAATTTTATGAACATGTGTTGTGTGAACATATCTATTATTACTAAAAACAAGAATATCATCTATATATATTATACAAAAACTGGAAAATCTTTTAAAAATTCTATCCATTCTTCTAACTTGAAATACTTGAGGTGCATTTTTTAATCCAAATGGTATTACAAGCCATTCAAAATGTCCTTCAGAACAACTAAAAGTTGTCCAAGGGATGGATTCTTCATCTAGCTTTATTTTGCCAAAATCCTCTTTTACAATCAAATTTAGAAAACCAGGTTGATTTTTGAATACAATTTACTAATTCATTTTTGTTAGGAAGTTTATAACTATTTCTTATAGTATTATCATTTAATCTTTTGTAATTAATAACCATCATACTCTTTCCGTTTTTTATTCACTATGATTACTTACTATAAATGTTGGACTCTTATGCCTACTAGTGTTTTCTCTTATTACTCCTAGTTCTAAGAGTTCTTTAATATGCATTCTGCATTCTTTTCTATCTTCTAAGCTATTGGCTAAGTCCTGGGTTATTATAGTAATGTCAGGGTTTATAATTTCTAATTTATATATATCTGTAGAATTTTCATTTACAGGGTTGTCACAAATAATTTTTGTCTTTTCTTCTAAGGCTTCTACTTTATTCTTTACATCTATGGGCTAACCTTTTTCTTCTGAGTTATTTTGATTAGATTCTACTCTAGAGATTATACAAAGATCTTCGGTATAGTTTTCCATTAGACATTCTTTTATTTCTTCATAACTCAAAACTTGATTAGGTTCTAATTCTAAATTTACTACCGATTCTTCTAGTAAATAATCAAAATACTTTAATTCTATTGGCTTTTCTATTTTATTTCTTTTCTTAATATAAGGGATATTACTGGTCTCTAACTTAGGTTGTATAAAAGTATATTTCTTAAAAAAGTTAACACTGCTTAGTGCAATTAACATGCTTCCATTATTTCCTAATAATATAAAGTTTAATCCTAACATAAATTTATAGCTACACTTTTGCTAAGTCACTAAAGTCTGAGGTAAATTATGTACTTCACCATTAATCTTAATTGGTACATTGATAATACATTCTGTTATTTACAATAAAAATCCATTAAACTGTCTTAATCCTACATATGTTCCTAACTTAGTTCTAAATTCTTCTGGGGCTAGGCTTTCATGTATAATGCACTTATTAGCTCCCGTATCTATCATTGCTTTAGTATAAATTCTTTTTGATTTATAAAGTATTTCTACCTCTATTAGTATGAGTTCACTACCTGCACAATTAACTTATTCTTTTTCTATACGCTTGTTTCAATAATATAATTCTTTCTTTTTATAACCTTTATAAAATTATTTATTACAATCTTTACAATTTTTTCCTAAAATGGAAACTACTTCTTCTAACATATCAATGCTATCTTCTGTTCCTGATGTGTTATCTTCATATTGTTTTACAGATCCCGATTCTAATCTAGATTCTTCGTTTTCATCAGCCATTAATACTTCGTAGTTTTCTTCATCTAATATGAATTTTAGTATCTTCATCTAATAATTCTTCTATATTAAAGACTTCTTCTAAGTCTTCTAAATAGTCTTCTAATTCTAATTCTAAAGTATTTACTTTATTATTTTTGGCTTCAGGACAATTGGGCTTGATATGTCCCGTTTTTCCACACAAATAACACTTATAATCTTTATGATTTTTCTTCTTAAAAATTCTTTTACCCTTTTTAAAAGCCTTTTGAATTTTTCTCTTATTATTAACATAATTATAGAATTTTCTAAGGTTTATAGGGTTTTTTTTATACTTATCTTTCCTATATTTTTTATATTTCTTAGTCCTTTCTTTATTATATCTATGTCTTTATTTTCTAGTTTTTTCACAGCCTAATGTTGGTACTTCATACAAATCTATACACATTCTACTAAATTGTTGTTGGACTTGCCTTCTAAGCTTTTCTTCGTCACATAAATCTCTAATTCTTTGCCTAATAAATTCTACTGCTGGTATTAAAGAAATTTGCCAAAACAACCCTTCTTCTTTTCTACTTTTGAACCATTCAGTCAAATCTTTATAAAGTTTTTTCCTATTTTCCCGGTATTTATCTCGTATTCATCTAATTCTGTTTTCCTTGTATCATCATTTTTCACGTACTCCCTCCATCCTAAAAATATCTGCTTTTCATTATATCCTAGCATACTTTCTAAATAAACTAACTTATACTTATAATCTATTATATTATTTAATGCTTCCATAGCATGTCTAATCAAATTTCCTTCCCATTTGTTAAATATACGCATCCATTCACTAGGTCTATGTCCTTGTAAATTTAAAATTAATATATCGTTAGCTTTTGGCTCCTTTCTCCGGCTTTCTAATTTAGTTTTAGTTCTATAGACTCTTTTAGTATCTTTAATATCTCTATATTGCTCCTTTGTATATTTTATTCCTCTGTTTTCTAAATAATCATCGATCCTTGGTTTAGGAAAACTTTCCGTATCTGGAATATTTGTTCCATTTCCACTACCTGTTTCTAAAGTTCTGGGTTTATCTTCATGTCTATCTTCTTCTCCTACAAATATTTCTTCCTCTAAGTAGACTATATTTTGTAACTCAATTCTTAAATAATCAAAATTTAATTCTTTTAATAATATATCATCTACATCCTTGTCTTCTAGTTCTATATTATTACATAGTTCATCAAATATTTCTTCTTTTAGATAATTATAAGATTATTTAAAACTAACTATATTATTTGTTCTCTATTAGTGCTTAAGGTTTTGGCTTTATCTATATTCAGCTATACTCTTAACATATTGACTTCATTTTCAGAATCATCTTCGGTTATAACGACATTACTAAGTTCTTTATAATTACTAAATTTTTGGAATGTTTGATCTTTATTATTGGTATAAATTCTGCTACTTTCTGCTAATTATATTATTTGATTTTCTAATTTTGGTAATCTCTATTCTAATCCCTGTAATTCGCTTTTATCAAGTCTTTTAGGGACTTGCATTTGTACATATTCACTATGGAAATGTTCAACTATGCTTTTATTAATAAACTTGAACTTTTTGTGATATTTATTATAACATCTTCCTAAAATAAATATTTTTATCCTAAGATTTTTATATTCTGCATCCATATTAAATACTTTTGTTTGAATGCTTAATTCAATCTTACTACAAAATTCTCTTATATCTATGTCTATATCAGGAAGACAACCTACTATTGCTATCTATGTTCATAGATCTTTATTGCAAATAACAGAATGTATTATCAATATACCAATCAAGATTAATAGTGAAGCACATAATTTACCTCAGAGTTTAGTGACTAAGTAAAAGTGTAGCTATAAATTTATTCTAGAATTAAACTTTATATTAGGAAATAATGGAAGCATGTTAATTACACCAAGTGGTGTTAACTTTTTTAAGAAATCTACTTTTATAAAACCTAAGTTAGAAACCAATAATATCCCTCATATTAAGAAAATAAATAAAATAGAAAAGCCATTAGAATTAGAGTATTTTGATTATTTACTAGAAGAATCGATAGTAAATTTAGAATTAGAACCTAATCAAGTTTTGAGTTATGAAAAAATAAAAGAATGTCTAATGGAAAACTATACCGAAGATCTTTGTATAATCTCTAGAGTAGAATCTAACCAAGATAACTCAGAAGAAAAATGTTGGCCCATAGATGTAAAGAATAAAGTAGAAGTCTTAGAAAAGACAAAAATTATTTGTGACAACCCTGTAAATGAAAATTTTACAGATATATAAATTAGAAATTATAAACTCTAACATTACTATAATAACTCAGGACTTAACCAATAGCTTAGAAGATAGAAAAGAATGCAAAATGCATATTAAAAAACTCTTAGAACTAGAAGTAATAAGAGAAGGCACTATTAGGCATAGGAGCTCAGCATTTATAGTAAGTAATCATAGTGAATAAAAAAAGGAAAGAGTATGATGATTATTAATTATAGAAGATTAACTGATAATACTTTAAAAAATAGTTATAAACTTCTTAACAAAGATGAATTAGTAAATTGTATTCAAAAAGCAACTTGTTTTCTAAATTTGATTGTAAAAGAGGATTTTGGCAAATAAAACTAGATGAAGAATCCATCCCTTGGACAGTTTTTAGTTGTTCTGAACGACATTTTGAATGGTTTGTAATGCCATTTGGATTAAAAAATGCACCTCAAGTATTTCAAACTAGGATGAATAGAATTTTTAAAAGATTTTCCAGATTTTGTATAATATATATAGATGATATTCTTGTTTTTAGTAATAATAGATATGTTCACACAACACATGTTCATAAAATTCCGGACCTATGTAAAGATAATAATATTATTCTTTCTAAAAAGAAGATAGAACTTTTTAAGAATAAAATAGAATTTTTAGGTCTAAAAATAGATAAGGGAAAAATATAACTTCAACCGCACATAACTACTAAAATATTGAATTTCCCTAATAAACTAGAATAAACTAAAGAGCTACAAAAGATTTTAGGACTATTAAATTACGGTAGAAAATTCATCCTCAATCTAAGCACCTTAGTTAGGTCACTCTACAATAAACTCAGCAAGGGTGATCAAAAGCATTTTAATAATGAAGATGGAAAGCTTATACAAAGAATAAAAGCAATAGTAAAGAATTTAGGACCAATAGCTCTTTCAATAGATAGTTATTATAAAATAATTCAAACAGATAGTAGTAGTACAGGGTGGGCTGGAATTTTTATACAAAAGCCTAATAAAAGAAGCCCAAAGGATACAGAAGAAATATCAATATATTCTAGTGGTAAGTTTACTGAACCTAAGTGTAGAAAGTCAAGTACTGAATTAGAGCTACTAAGAATAATAAATACTTTGAATACTTTCCATATATATATAAATATACCAATTGAATCCTTTACGATTAGAACATAATGTAATAATATATTAGAGTTTTATAAAAAAAGTATAAATGAAAATTTTTGAAAAGATACAATTAGAATAGATTGTAATAATATAGAAGAGTTTTATAAAAAAGTACAAAAGAAAAATTCCGTTATAAGAAAAAGATGGATTAGTTTCTTAGAAACATTGACTGGTAAAGGATACAAAGCTGAATTTGAACATATTAATGGAAAGGATAATACTATAGCAGATATATTATTTAGACCAACAAATGTTTAATTTTGAATGTAGGATGACAGGAAGTTCAAAGAATTTTCAGAAAAGCTTTAATTTCCCAGTTCAAAACAATAGCATAAAAAAGTATAGTATAAGATCTATTATAATAAACCATAACCCTAGAGTCCCTTTTCAACTGTTAAATCACTTAAAAAAAAAAAAAACTTACTGAACCTCAACAAGATTTACTTAACAATATATGGTTTTTTAGAAATGACAAGAAAGGATTTTTAAATTCACTAAATGTTTTAAATCAGTATTTTGTAGATAACAAGTAGTTTTCGTGCTATGTAGTTTATACAATATATGGTTTTTTAAAAATGACAACAAAGGATTTTTAAATTCACTAAATGTTTTAAGTCAGTATTTTGTAGATAACAAGTTTTCGTGCTATGCAGTTTATAGAGGAAGAAAGATTTGAATTTATTCAACATGGCAAGAGACTGCTAAATATGTTAAAGATTTTCTAAATCCTAGCTTTCAAGGTTTCTACTCTTTAGAAGAAGTCAATAGATCTTTAAACATGTTTTTACAAAACCAAAATGGCTTTGAACCAATTATAGAATTTAATGGTCTTGTTTATGATCGAAACCAAGTTATTAGTTTCATGAATCATTTCAAAAAAGCGAATAAAGCAAAGCATAGAATTACTGAAGAACTAGAAAATTGTAAAAAGACTACGTAAGATCTATTAGAAAAACTTCAAGCTGAAAATACAGTATCGAAGCAAAAGCTAGAAGAAGCTGAATAGTTAGTAGAACAGCTTCAAAGATTTAGTAAAGAAAGCCTAAAGAATAGTAAAAAAGCCTAAAGAATAGTAAAAAAGCATAAAGCCAAAGGAATAGTATAGAAGCAGACGAGGAGGCAAATTCTTACGAAAAGCCCCTTGATATTATAAATATTACCCTAATGAGGGATCAAGCAAAAAATCTTTATAAAGTAGTAGAAAAGTTTCCTGTAAATATAAAGCAAACTATTTTTGGTATAGCACAAAATATACATCTAAATCGTTTTATCAAAATTCAAAAGTTTCTCGCCTTGGGTGTAGGATTACGGATTACTAGGAGGTATGACTACATGGCTACATGAGAAAAAAACTAAATAATAAATTTATATTCAAGTTTGTTTCTGTTCAAATAAACCTAAATGTTTTTCCACTAGAATTTGAAATTCCAGATTTTACTGATAAAGTTAGTATTGAAGAATTATTTAGCTATGGTATCATTGATATTATCCATGCTACAAATATTTTAAAAATCACTTTTCTTCCTAAAGAACTTCAACAATCAATCAGGATGTTTGGAGGAAAGCACGGTTTTTGTCTTGACATTGATTCAGTACCTTGTGAATAGATTGTCAACAACCCTTACCGATTGTCAAACTATTTACCAGCTTATCACTTCATTGTGATCGTTCCCTACAATACTCCTGTTGGATTTATACGTGAAGACATCCCTCACGACTAAGGTCATGATGACATATGTCCTGAGTACCTTAAGAAGTACAGAGCTCAAAAATACTTCACTTGTGTTAATTCATTCAGGCCAAAGTTGATCGGGCAGACTCCTCATATGTCTATCTTTATAAGGAGTCATGATGTCATGTCAAAGTACCCTATTCCATGGATTTTCCTTAGCCCAGAAACAGATGAGTATTTAAGCGAAATCCAGGAAGAGGAAGAAGCCAGACTAAGAGAATTCCTTATTAAAGAAGAAATAGATGAACAGTTCAATGATGAAGCTTACCATAACCTAGACACGTAAGCACAAGAAAAGTGTCGGCAAATGACGACAAAAAAAGTTAAAAGTAAGTTTGAAGATAAGAAAATAAGATCAACAACAAAACTTAAAGATAAGATCAAATTGACAGAAGATAAGATGAACAGAAGTTAGCAAAGGAATAGTAAAAAGCAAGCATAGATAAAATAAAAAGTTAGTCTTACTTTGTGTTTATTACCTGGCCACGTGATTTTGGTTTTTTCTTTATATGTTTTTGTATAAAGTCATGCTCTCATTTGCAACACACACGCAAATCTAGAGCTTTCAAACACTTGTCCCCTCACTCTTCACTTGTTATATCCCCTCACTCTTCACTTGTAATATTTTCAATTCTCTCTCTTGCAATCAATAAAATTGTGAATATTTTCAATAGATTCATTTATCTTGCCTTCTATTTTATATATTTTTTATTAGCTAGTTAAACACGAGGAAATCTTGCTAGGTTAACGAAAGCATAAGAAAAATATTAAATTTCTAGAGTAACGCGATCCTAATATAAGTTTGAAAAGTTTTGTTGCTATCTTAAAAGGACTCTTTATATAAAAGTACTTAGTAGAGATCTCGTTTTTGTGAAAACAAAATTTCATGATTTTCTATAAAAACTCCTTGGTGGTCTTTGTGGGTAAGTCCTGTTGAAAAGGCAATAGCAGAGTTCGGGAATATTTGAAAATTCGTTTTGTTTGAATGGAAACTATGAGATCTTGAAAAGTCTGTTTGAGTTTCTCTATAGATTGGCCACCTCTCTTTTCCAGTTTTTGAGTTTATCGTATTATCAGCATAATTATAGAATTTCTTTTATAAGGTTTATAGGGTTTTTTATACTTATCTTTCCTATATTTTTTATATTTCTTAGTCCTTTCTTTATTATATCTATGTTTGTATTTTCTAGTTTTTTCACAGCCTAATGTGGGTAATTCATACAAATCTATACACATTCTACTAAATTGTTGATGGGCTTGCCTTATAAGCTTTTCTTCATCACATAAATCTATAATTCTTTGTCTAATAAATTCTACAACTATTATTAAAGAAATTTGCCAAAACAACCCTTCTTCTTTTCTACTCTTGAACCATTCAGTCAAATCTTTATGAAGTTTTTCTCTAACTTTCCCAAGTAATTTTGTTACAAACTTCATTAATATCTCTTCATCATATGGTCGTCCTATTTGACTCCAATATTTATAGAAAAGATCTACATAATAATCGAAGTAATGCAAATCACATATTTTTAGTTGCTCTAAACTTCTTATAGCTCTAATTTGCTTTTGTTTATCATCTACTTCTTCCATTGAAGATCCTAAAATACATTTTCTAATGGCATCTATAAAACTTAAAACTGTTATATTTATCTCGTATTCATCTAATTATGTTTCCTTGTATCATCTTTCTTCATATACTCCCTCTATCCTAAATATATATGTTTTTCATTATATCCTAGCGTACTTTCTAAATAAACTAACTTATAATCTATTATATTATTTAATGCTTCCATAGCATATTTAATCGAATTTCCTTCCCATTTGTTAAATATACGCTTCCATTCACTAGCTCTTTATCCTTGTAGAGTTAAAATTAATATATCTTTAGCTTCTAGCTCCTTTCTCCAGCTTTCTAATTTAATTTTAGCTTTATAAACTCTTTCAGTATCTTTAATATCTCTATATTACTCTTTTATATCTTTTATTCCTCTGTTTTCTAAATAATCATCGATCCTTGGTTTAGGAAAACCTTCCGTATCTAGAATATTTGTTCCACATCCACTACCTGTTTCTAAAGTTCTGGGTTTATCTTCATGTCTATCTTCTTCTCCTACAAATATTTCTTCCTCTAAGTAGGCTATATTTTGTAACTCAATTCTTAAATAATCAAAATTTAATTCTTTTAATAATATATCATCTACATCCTTGTCTTCTAGTTCTATATTATTACATAGTTCTTCAAATATTTCTTGTTTTAGATAAGTATAAGGATTATTAAAAACTAACTCTATTATTTGTTCTCTATTAGTGATCAAGGTTTTGGCTTTATCTAGATTCAGCTCTACTCTTAACATATTGACTTCATCTTCAACATCTTCTTCAGTTATAACTACATTACTATATTCTTTATAATTACTAAAATTTTGGAATGTTTGATCTTTAATATTGGTATAAATTCTTCTACTTTCTGGTAATTCTATTATTTGATTTTTTAATTCTGGTAATCTCCATTCTAATCTATGTAATTCGCTTTTATCAAGTCTTTTAGGGACTTGCATTTGTACATATTCACTATGGAAATGTTCAACTATACTTTTATTAATAAACTTGAACTTTTTGTGATATTTAATATTATGCATCCATATTAAATCCTTTTGTTTGAAACTTTGAATGCTTAATTTAATTTAACTACAAAATTCTTTTATATCTATGTCTATATCAGGGAGACAACCTACTATTGCTACTTTGTTCATAAGGTCTACTTTAGCAGTTGCTAGCTGGACTTGCTCATGATCATTGAATCTTTCATCATAAAGATAAAGATGAGCTCTAGTATCTAGTCCAGCTCTAGTCTTACCAAGTACTCCTATGATTACTACTCCTAGATGTATTGCTGAATAACAATTTTTCTTTTTTTTCTTTAGCACTTTGAGGCTTATTAATGTAATCTCTTGTATATTGTTAACAAATCCAATTGTAAATTCATCTTTATAAATATACAAATTGCTTTTATAGCTATCTAATAATCCTTCTTGATACATATTTTTTTTTCTTAATCTGTCTAAATCCTACTTCTAACATTCTATTAACATCCTCTTCTTGGATTAAATCTTCTGTCTTTTCTATTATTTCCTTTCCTTTATTTTATTACTACAATTTAATATATTTTTAACTTTATTGGCTAATGGTATTTTTGTACTAAAGGTTTTTACTAGTTCCATTTCTAAAGAGATTTACTTTTGGTCCTAAAATATCTTTAATTTCAACCTTTAGTTGGGTAGGAAGTGTCTATGTTTCTTGCTTTTTCTCTATTAATTCTATTCTTTTAACTAACCAGGCTATATAATATGGATCTAATTGGGTATGTATAATTCTATTAATATTCTTTCTAATTCTTCAATCATTTCTAATGCTTTAACTAATAATTTTATTATTGTATTACATTGCCCTTGAGTAATATTGTATTACACTACCCTTGAGTAACTGTACTACTTTCCAAATTGAAAACTTTATCACTAATGCTTACTGGTGAATTATTAGGGACTTCTGTTGTTAATTCGTTAAGAATTCTTTCTAAATGGTTCATTCAGTAAATCTTTTTATTTGTAATCTTAACTCTTGCTGAGTCAGCTTTTATATCTTCTTTTTCTAGACCAAGGCTTTTAATTAAGCTTTTTATTTCTAATTCTACTAGTTTAGAAGTCTTTTTTTCTATTAGATTAGTTAATTATAGTATTTTTTTTTTGCTGGGAAACCTTTTTATAGTATTATTAAATTTACTTAATAATTCTTTTATATAATATAAATTCTTTCTTAAAGTATTTATCTTACTATTTTGAAATAAACTGGCTAGATCTGTAATATTCTTTTTATTCTTGTCTATATTTTCTTCTAAGCTTTGACCTAAATTTATTATTAAATCTACGATAAAATTTTGTTGACTATTGTTTGTGTGGTATATGTTTGTACTGGTTATCTAGGTGCTCTATGTTACAACTAATTTTTAAAACTAAAACTCTTTTGTACACGTATTCTATTACTAAGGCTCTTTATTAAAATATTATAATAAAGTTTTATATTAAAATATTCTACAAAATCTTATTATTAATATCTTCCAATAATATTTGATATGATACAGACTTATTACTTATTACTAAAATATTCTACAACTAATTTCTTCTTTTGGGATTATTAAATGTTCTTTTTCTTTATTTAAAGTTCCTAATATTTATATCCAACGGTTTTCACCTGCTTTTATACAAGTTATTCTACCTTTTAGTCTAAATTTTTATTCTTCTATTTTAGCTTCTTTAAGCTTATTACCCATGGGATCTTGAAAAGCATGTTTGAGTTTCTCTATAGATTGGCCACCTCTCTTTTCAGTTTGGTATCAGAGCTTATTTACCATTTAATTTAATATTTCACTTATGCAAATAGTTACAGAAAGGCAGACATCTTATTACATCATCTGAATTCTAGCTTAATTTTCGTTTGTTGTATTAATAATCATCCTGTTTTTCATTTATGTCACTTTAATGTATGAACTTTGATTTTAGTATCATAGACTTAGCTCTAATAGAATTAGCTAAAAACCACTCAGGAAGATTAGAATCTTTAAAAATGCATCATTTAGAATTTATAAAAGAAATTGATAAAAATGTTGAAACTGTACTATAGTAGTTTTGATCAAGTCTTTATTAAATTTATAGAAGGCTTCCCTAATTTTGAAAAAGACCTTCTAGATCTAGAAAATATAAAGATAAATAGTGAAAATAAACTAAATGAGATAGAGAAGCTTTTAAAAGAAAATAGTCAAGCCTCAATTTCAACCTCAATTTTGAATCTACCAGATTAGATGAATGATGAATTGTCAAATTCTCAAAAAATAGAGTTTATATCTGAGCGTTTAGATTCTTGTAAAATTAACATAAGAAATTATAGTAATAATCTTAAAGAGGCTAAAACAGAAGAAGAAAAATTTACAATAAAAGGTAGAATAACTGGTATAAAAGCAGGAGAAAACCGTTGGACAAAAATATTAGGAACTTTATATAAAGAAAAAGAAACATTTAATAATCTCAAAAGAAGAAAGTAGTTGTAGACTATTTTATTAATAAGTAATAAGTAATAAGTCGGCACCAAAAGAGTAACAAGTGTGTACCAAATATTGTTGGAAGATATTAATAATAAGTTCTTATAGAATATTTTAATACAAAAATTTATTATCATATTTTAATAAAGAGCCTTAGTAATGGAATACGCGGATACAAAAGAGTTGTTTATACAAAAAAATTGTAGTAATATAATTTAATACAATACCTTTTTAATTGTCTTCTTAATATCTATTTTATAAAATCTTTAGAAGAATTTAGTGAAGATCTAGACAAATTAGATTTCCAAGAAACTGAAATAGTTTTCAATCCATTAGTTGTAAGAAATAGATAAATATTTAGAAAACATCTAGTCCCTGAAAAACTAGACAAAGAAAAGATTCTTAGAACTTTTAGATGTAAAAATAAATGAATTTAGAAGAGTTTTACCCTACTATAAACTTTAAGAGACTAGAATATTTAGATCTAGAAATAGCAGGATTGAAAAAGACAAAACTAAACCTACAAAATAATATAAAAATTAGTTGTAACATAAAGTACCTAGATAATCAGTACAAACATATACCACCAAGCAATAGTCAACAAAATTTTATCGTAGATTTAATAATAAATTTTGGCAAGAGCTTAGAAGAAATTATAGACAAAACTAATAAGAATATTACAGATTTATCCAGTTTCTTGACATAGAAGAATCAAAAAGTAAAAATCATTTGTTTCAATGTAGTAAATTGATTTTTTTTTTTTAAATCATTTTCCAAGCCAAATATTATCACAGTACAAAAATTGTAAAGTGTTGTAAAATTCATCAATTGGGTTATTATTATTATTATTATTATTATTATTATTATTATATACAATAAATTAAATCTAGACATGACAAAATTCTATTAAAAAATAATCCAATCTTTCTATTTAAAGTTGAAAATTCCTCAACTTCGCCAATTCAAGACCAGAATGTGCTCCTAGAAAATTCTGTTTTTTTTTTTTTTTTCTTTTACTGTCATTTCCAAGATGAATTTATAACTGATCATGTGAAAAGAGAGTATCAAATATGATGTTGATAAATATTAAAGGTAGTGTTAACCTGTGCCCTTAGACACATGTTAACAACTACAAAAATACTATAAAAAGTAAATATTTATTGCATTTATTGTCTCACTCAATACAACAAATATATTTTTGTAATAAATGTTTTCCTTTTACAATATATTTATAGTTGTTAACCTGTGTCCTAAAGGCACAGGTTAACACTACCCTCAATATTTATGAATATCAAATCTGATACTCTCTTTTTACATGATCAGTTCTCCTTTATCAATAAATTTGTCTTGGAAATTAAATTCTAGAAGGCTTGATTCTTTGGAAATTAAACTCATATTGATCAATTCTATCAAAAAATAATTGATCATTGGATGACATTTATTGTCTCAATCAATACAACAAATATATTTTTGTAATAAATGTTTTTCTATAACAATATATTTGTAGTTGTTAACATGTGCCTCACACTACACACACTACCTAAATATTAAATATTTATAAATATAATAATTGAATATCCTAAGGGCATTTTGGTATTTAGCCCACTGACGTTAAGTGCACTTTTTTTTTTTTTTGACAATATCAATTAATTCGGAACCATTTATTTTTTTTGTTTTGAAAACTTTCGTCATTAGTAGGATTTGAAACGCTGATATGAGTCATTTGTCCAAGCCCCAAACGCGTCCATCTAACGTGTCTGTTGGCACGTTAAGTGCACTTTTGATCAACCATTAATTCAACAAATCTCAAAGGGCATACATAGACAATTAAATGATTTTTATATTTATTTTGACAGTCTATGATATTTGTAGACCAGCTAAGGTTAGGGTCATAAAAACCTGAACCGGACACTTGGTTTTCTTACGCTCGTACACACAAGATGCTTTTGTAATTATTTTTAAAATTTAAATGTGAGTTTTTTAATTTTTTTATTAATTTAAAATAAATCTGGAAAGGAAAATGATTTTGTAAAATTTGAAGGCATATCATGAATCATGAAAAAGCAAAATACATGTTAAATAAAAATTGACTTGTGAGTTTAGAGATTGATTATGTAACCCCATCCTAATTTTCAAGTAAATAGGAGAATTAACTTGAATGTTTTAGGAACTTTTTTATTCTAATAATTATTAGTTGCAAAACGAATAGACTCCTATTGTTATATAATTTTGTTGTTTTAAAGTAGATGTTTCACAATAATCCTAAAGAAATCATGCATAAAACATAAATTTAAACACGATATTCATTCTTTTACGGTTAAAAACAACTTGCATGTACAAGTGGAAGAAAACCATGAGTCAGGTTCAAGTTTTTTTATGACCCCAACCCTAACCGGTCTACAAATGTTATAGTCTGTCAAAACAAATATAAAGATCATTTAATTGTGTCTGGTTCAAGTTTTAAGTGTGATTGAACCTACGTAAAAAATGTTATAAGTATGGAACCACAACCTCCATATTAGTATGATATTATCCGCTTTGGGTCTGAGCCCGCATGAATTTGCTCTTGGAACACTTCCCAAAAGGCGTCAAACCAATGGAGATCGTTTCCATATTTATATACCCAAGATTATCCCCATATCTAGCTAATGTTGGACTTTGGTTGCACACCTAACAATCTTCCACTCGAACAAAGAACCGTCATTATCTTCATGGTCCGAGCCTCCCCTCAAGCGATCATCCATTCATCAATGCTAGATGGGAACCTCCATCGAGGTCACTCCTCTCCACCGCATCGCAACACACGCCTTACGTGAAGTATTTGAGCATTTTCTGTTTCTAGAGCTAACATCATGAACCTATCACAAGCTACTTAGGGCCCACCACCTTCTGGTTTGGGGCCTTTTGAGAAGCAAACTTTGGTTAGGTTAGGGTAGGTTAAGTGTCACTGAACACAGGAAACGTGTTGTTGGTGTATATATATATATATATACCATAACCAAACCAAAGTCTGCTTCTCAACAGTGGATTAAGTGCACCTTCCCAAGCAAATAAGAGAGATGATTTAATAGTTTGTACCAGCTTTGCTTTTCGGACAAGGACCCCATAAAGTTTCCAAATAAGAAAGTTTGTGATAGATAAAAAAATAACCCAATCTTTCTAAAGTTAGGGATTAATGACGTACAAGTCTACAACAAAGTAGAGAACTGGACGTCTGGACTGGTTTGGCAACGATTCATCTCAAATGGCCCAATCTTTCTAGGGTGTTCAATGATGGTCTTGGTTTGGCCTAGCATTACTCATATTAAATGGTGTTATTTGGACAAATATTGGGTATATGATCACCATAATGATAAGAGTTTTTGAAAACTCAAATGCAGCTCTTAAAACGCAATCTTTGTCATTTTGTCTAGCAAACTCACCAAAAAGGAGTTGCGTGTGATTGATTGGATAATGGGATCTCGGTTCATCAGATTTTTAATGAGTTTTTTTTATCACCAATGACAGTAGGTGAAATTAGAAAGTGTTACCGGACAAAACATTAATGAGAAAATTAAAAATATATATATGAAAAGACAAAACACCAATTAATGCTTTCTTTGGAGTTTTTTTTTTATTATTTTAGGAGTGGGAGGATTGAAATCTACCCCTTTGTGATTTACCCCTTTATAATTTAGGTGTGAGGAGTTTTACCACCGAACTAACCCTATCTTATACTTTTGTCTTGTCGTAAATATGTTTTTAATTTTCTCATAGATGTTTTATCTTACGACACTTTATAACTTCACCTACTGCCACTGGTGTGAGGGGTTTTACCACCGAATTAACCATGTCTCGTACTTTTTGACTTTAGTAACTATGAGCATGTTTGGTTCTTTGGGATGGGATGAGATTAGGGATGAGAATTTATCCCCGAATACTTAAATCCCCACTTTTCCATCTCCATTTAGGGGTGAATTTTTTGAAAAACAATAGAGTTGTCTTTCAATACCTTCTTGCTTACAAAATGCAAGAAACTCACCATATGTATATTTTCTTCCATTATTTGTCCTCAAACACTTGATCTTCTTTCCAAAATCAAGTTCCACCGCGCTTTGAAGGCTTTAAATACTTCAAACACATATGGGTTTCTCTTGATCGGGTATACCCAATATCTCCTGAAGTTATCATCAATGAAAGTCACCATGTACTTTGCTCCTCCTAAGGATATATCTAGCGATTCCCAGACATTAGAATGAATCAAGTCTAGAATGCATTTGCTCCAAGCAGTAGAACTGCTAAACTTCAATCTATGTTGCTTACTTGTAACATAAGGCTCAAAGAATGATGGATTCATTGATTTGACTCTGGGAAACAAATTTTGATCAGAGATAATCTTCAAACCTCGTTTCGAGATATGGCCTAGTTTGCGATGTCACATTATCGTTAACTCTTCTCCATGGTTGGTTGATGCAACACATAAATCTACTTACTGACGTGTTTCTCCTTTCAGCATGTATAGATTTAAAAGTGATCTTTTCTACCTTCATAATCACAAGTGCGCCTCTAACAATTTTCAAAAACCCATTTTCTATTTGGGTCTTGCACCTAAGATCATCTAATTGTCCCAAAGACAATAGGTTCTTCAGGCCCTTCACATGTCACCTCCTAAATGGTACGAATTGTCCCATCATGCATCTTTTATCTTGATGGTGCCAATACCAATGATTTCTAAGGCATGATCAATACCCATAAATACAGATCCTCCAAAGAAAAGTTCATATTTGTGGAACCATTCTCTTCCAAAGGTCATGTGCTAAGTGGCTGTTGAATCTAAAAGCTAGACATCAGTAAATCATTTTCTACCTTCAGCAAACAGTATTGCCCTCACTGCATAAGACATGACCATTGTCTGAAGCGCTTGCTACACACCTTTGAGAGCTTGATGATTCTAGAGCTCTATTATCTCTACTCTTCTTGTCATGCCAACACTCACTTTTGACATGCCCTTTCTTGCCATAACTGTAACATTTGACATTCTTTCTACTTCTTGGTTTTGACCTACCATGATTGTGACTCCCATTAGGGCCACATTCCATTGATCTCCCTCTCGTCATCGTTAATGCATCTGCCTGTTGTGAACTTTTTGATCGGTCTTCCTTATTTTTACGCTTGCTATCTTCTTCCAAAATAGCGGCTGCAACATCATCAAAAACTAGATACTCCATGAGAATATTGTTTGTGAGGTTGATGATGAGCTGATCATACGAGTCTGTTAGACTTTGAAGTTGAAGTTCTGCACATTCATTTTCATCTATATTGTGCCCCAACTCTGTAAATTCAGAAAATAGATTATTCATGGTGTTGATGTAGTCAGTCATTGATGAAGATTCTATCATTTAAAGTGTAAAGTCTTCTATTCATTAAGATTTCGTTATGTGGTGACTTGGCCTCATATAATCTTATCAGAGTATCTCATATCTCCTTTGATGTCTTCTTCTCCGTTATACTTGATGACACTCGATCAGCTAATGATAGATGCAAATTGGTAACCGCATTGCCATCCATCTCTTTCCATTTGTTATCATCAGCGATCTCTATTAGTTTATCTCCAATTGCTAACAAACACTTGTCTTTTATTAGAATTGCCATCGTCTTCATCTTCCACAACAAGAAATTACTCCCGATAAACTTATCAATCTTGAACTTTGTTGCCATTTTATTGATAATGAACCGCTTCTCACTAGGATCGAGTCATACTATTTCACTGTGACAGTATCGTATGTGTGAATAGCATCATATACTGGAATAATGACCGAAGTTGTGAACAGTACACCGGGTAGGTTCTCAAGTAAGAGAGGTGGGTCACAATGGACCTTTTAAGTACCAAGTCTTTCCTTAGTCAGAACCTTTCATAGACATGCATTTTCCATACCATCACATTTATTTCCAACAACCACGAATACTACCGGAAGCTCTTAGTCAGTAAACACAAGAACAATTCTTTTAAGATGTGGAAGATCAGTCAATGCTACAACCACTGAGCATACTAAGCATTTTCTTAGAGAATCTAACAACTTAGCCACTTGGAATACAACTAGATGCTCTGATACCACTGTTAGGTACTTGTATATAGAAGCAATATACTGTAACTAAAGTAGAGACTTGAGAAAAATAGAGAAAAACTGAACACACAGTTTTTACGTGGTAAAACCCTCAATTTAATCTATGGGAAACATCCACGAGCAAAAATTGATGGACTTAATTAGACCAAAAATATTACAACCTCCCTCTAGTATTTTAGGAGAGAACTACAACATTTCTCTCACACTAGAGGAAAGAACAATTAGAGAGAAGAGAAAGCTCAAATGTTTAGGATCATTCAGTGGAAACACGTGGGGTGCTATTTAAAGGCAAAGTGCCCACCCATGCAATTAATGTAAGTAGTTGATCTCTCAACTGCCACTCATTAATAAATTTATTGCCAACAAAGTCTTCAATTTTAAAACTCTTAATTAATTACCATGTGAAAATGACCCACTTCAACCCATGTCTACACAAGAACAAGAAATGGAGCTTGTTCCACTATCACACGGAAGAAAAGCCATTTGAAATATATGGGTCTATAAAATCAAGATGGCAAAGACCAAGTGGAACGGTATCATGCAAGACTGGTGGTGAAAAGATATGCTGAGAAAGAAGGCATTGACTTCATTGATATATTTTCCCCTGTGGTTCGACTTACAATAGTCAGAGTAGTCATGGCTATAGTGTTGTGTTTGATCTACATTTAGAGCAGTTATATGTGAAAATTGCATTTCTTTATGGTCACCTTGAAGAAGAAATTTATATGCTCCAATCATAAAGTTTTGCTAAAAAAAGGTAAGGAGAACTTGGTTAGCAGGTTAACCAAATCTCTGTATGGTCTCAAACAAACGTTGAGGTGTTGGCAGAAGAGATTTGATTCCTTCATTATAAGTCTTGGATACAAAAGACTCAATTCAGACCATTGTACTTATTACAAGAGGTTTGGTGATAGTGATTTCATTATCTTATTGTTGTATGTGAACGACATGTTGGTAGCAAGCCCCAACAAAGATCGAATCCAGAAATTAAAGGCACAGTTAGCTAGGGAGTTTGATATGAAGGATTCGAGACCAGCAAACAAGATTCTAGAGATGCAAATTCACCGAGACAGAAAAGACAGGAAGTTTTAACTTTCTCAAAAGAACTACTTGAGGAAAATTTTACGATGCTTCAATATACAATATTGTAAGCCAATTTCTACCCCACTTCTTGTGAATTTCAAATTATCCTCAAGTATAAGTTCTAGCAATGAGCGAATAGGATGGAAATGTCTCGAGTTCCATATGCATCAGCAGTAGGAAGTTTGATGTTCGCTATGATATGTACAAGACCAGACATTGCACAAGTAGTGAGAGTGATTAGTCAACACATGGCAAATCCTGGTATAGAGTATTGGAATGTTGTGAAAAGGATTCTGAGATACATCAGAGGAACCTTAGAAGCTACATTATGTTATGGAGGATCAGAATTTACTATCAGGGGTTATATGGATTTGGATTTTGCTAGAGATCTCGACAAAAGAAAATCTACTTCTGGCTATATGTTTACAATTGTAAGAGGAACTGTGTGCTGGATTTTCAAGTTACAAATAGTTGTGGCTATATCTACAATTGAGGCGAAGTACATGGCAGCTACATAAGCTTGTAAGGAAGCAATTTAGATTAAAAGGCTAATGGAGGAACTCGGGCACAAACAAGAGAAGATCATTATGTTTTATGGCAGTCAGTGCCATGCAAATTGCAAGGAATCTAGCTTTTCATTCCAAAACTAAGCACATAGGAGTGCAATATCACTTTGTTCAGGAAGTAGTAGAAGAAGGTAGTGTGGATATGCAAAAGATACACACCAAGGAGAATCTAGCAGATATAATGACCAAGCCTATCAATACTGATAAGTTCATGTGGTGTCTATCCTTCTATGGTCTATCAGAAACGTAAGCAGCAGAAATTTGAGCAAAGATCAGAAGGATAAACAGACCATGAATAGATAACTTTAAATGGGAGAATGAAAGGTTAAAGTCACTTTCACATGAAAATTAATTAAGAGTTTAAAAATTGAAGACTTTTGTGTCAACAAATTTGTTAATGTGTGGTAGTTGATTCTCTCAACTACTTACATTAAAGGCATGAGTGTGTGATTTGCCTATAAATAACAGCCCATATTTCTCCACTCAATGATCCTAAACATTTGAGCTTTCTCTTCTCCGTAATTGTTCTCTCTTAAAATATTAGAGAGAGATTGTAATCTTTTTGGTCAAATAAAGTCCTTCAATCTTTGTCTATGGATATTTCCCTCAGATTAAATTGGAGGTTTTACCACGTAAAAACTGTGTACTCAGTTTTTCTCTACTTTTCTTAAGTCTCTAATTTAGTTGCAATATATTACTTCCATATACAAGTTCCTAACATTTGCCATTATTAATATTTTTTTTCTACTTATATGCACCTCATCATATATATGAATTATTGTTTTCTTAAATTACTATAATTCTCTTTTATTATAATATTCTTGAATTCACTTGAAAATATGTTTTGATTATCTTTTGTTCTACGCTTTTAAAGCTTTTAAAGGCATCTTTCTATACTTTATGGTTTAATAAATAAAAAGGGACATATATTTACAGATACTACGGTTTGAACCCTAGTAGTGGAGCTTCAATTTGAAGTCTCCAACACCAAGGTAAGGGATTGATGGTTATTTGAATTTAATATTAGTTTAGTTTGAATACCAAGTAAAAGATAAATAATTTTAATTTCACATTTGTTTTAGTCATTAATGATGTTTGTCTCAAAGAACATATATTTTGTATTTAGGGTATATTTGTAATTTTGGGTTTTAGTATACTTTATTGTAATTAGCAAAAAGCCTCGCATTATAATATAATTGAGTTGTTGCGTGAGAGTTTTTTAGACTAAGTGTGCAAATGTGTAGAGTCAACAAAAGTGAGAGAAAACCCTAAAACAAAAAGCAATTTTTAGTTAATTGTGTTTCCTAGTTACCAGTATTATTTGTGTTCTTATAAGTTCATTCAAACAAGGTCTTACAACGAGTTTGTGGCAGTTTTGATTTTGCTTGCATGATATTCGATGAAATTATCGAGTGAACTCAAGAGGGGCGTTGTCGCATCGCTTATGGTTATTATATAAAATCACAGCAATTAACAATAGAATGCAGTTAGTGATTATTTAAAAGTTAAAATGATACTAAATTGGCCCTTAATATTGTTGACCAATTTATCTTAGTTGATGAATTTTACAACACTTTATAACATTTGGTTTGGAAAATAAATTTTTAAAACTGGAAATTACATGGGAATATAACTTTTTTATTTATAACCAATTAAAATTTGAAGACATATCATGATAGAGCAAAATACATGTTAAATAAAAAATTGCATGTGAGTTGAGAGATTGATTATGTAAACCCATCCTAATTTTCCAATAAATAAGAAAACTTGCATGTTTCACGAACCTTTTTCTTCTAGTAAATATTACTTGCAAAAAAAAAAAAAAGATCATTACCAAAACGAACAGACTTATATATTGTTATATATATAATATTGTTGTTTTAAAGTAGATGTTTCACTGTTCCTACATTCTAGTTCTCCAAATATTTTTAACACAAAAATTTTATGTTCATCCAGACAAACATAAAAATAACCAAACTGATATCCAGTGAAATTCATATATCTAACCTTATCCAACAAGCAGTCAAGCTCCTCCATCATCTTCCAACAAGTCAAGCTCCTCCATCATTCCGTGGACCTCGTGGACGATTAGACGGAGATGATCCATCATCATGAAAAGTGGGACGTATTAGTTCAAAAGAGGGTTTGATTTAGTGGCCGATGGTCTCTCTGATTTGGAAATTTAATGAGAAATAAAATACATACCGGCACCACGTGAGTCTTCCATTTATGTTTTACACTAAATTTGGCCAAGCTTGGAAAACTTGTTAAAGAACACGAAATTTTGTGTTCCTTCACGAGTTTCCAAACTTAACCAAATTTAGTGTTTTCTTGTTCATTCTCAGAGTCAATCCTATGGTACTTCTGGACGACCTTATTATCAGCCTTCATTTTCTTTTCGCAGACTTCATCAAATACATTAATAAGGTGTTATGGGTGTTGTGAGTTTGTGAGTTTGGAAAACTTGTAAATGAAAAAAATAAATAATAATGATGACATTCTTGACGCTTCTGGCATTCAGAATGATGTGCTTTCTCTCTAGCTAGCACCATCTTATTATATATGCTTTTGAGTTTTGAATCTCTCTTTTTTATTTTTTGTATATAAGACAAGAAAAGAAATTCTAAAATTGAACCAATAAATAAAAAAAATAAATAAAAATAAATAAAAAAAATAAAAAAATAAAAAAAAAAAGTGAACAAAAGGGTGTAAAAGCTTGCTAGAGGAATTGCGTGATACACAAATTTCGTGATACATGGAGTTTGTGGTGGGAGAGGAATTGCTCCATGCACAAGAGCAGATTGAGACTTGAAAGCAGCTGTAAATATGGATATTTTAAGGTGGTCAGCTGATTATTTTGGGGTTGATCGAGAGTTGAAGTATGACCAGAGGCAGATGCTGCTAATTAATTTCATATCTATTAATGCTACTGATCAAGTTGTTGGGATAACAGGTGTGGTCATCGATGATATTAAAGCTATTGATATATACATATATTATTTATGGAGTTTCAATTTTAGGGATTGGTGGAGGGCAATTTCGGAATAAAGCTTTTTGACCGACAGCTTTTTATTATTTTTTATTTTTGAAAATAAACGAGATACCAGAATATCCGCTTAACAGGGCTGAGATTCAGCCAAAGATTTTCTGTCAGACAGGAGAAGGCTTTTGACTTTTGAGGAAAGATTGTGAGGACAGTTTTTCAATACAGTTGATCACAGTTTCCAATGTGTTTTTTTTTTTTTTAAATTATTACAGGATGCATCTATTCTCGACTCCCGAACCTATTATACCAAACAGTAATATATTTATTATTAGTTCGGGTAACTATTTTTATAAATTATAATTTATTTTTACATAAAAAGTACATTTGTACAGGCAATTCATTTTCTCTCTGATTCCTAATCACATGTCTGATAAACTCTCACAGAAGGGATTGCATGCCATTGAACCAAGAAGGCAAGAATTCTTAGTCACAGGATTTAATGATTTGTTCAATCCAACACAGCTTCTGATTGATTATTTTTCATTTACGAGGATTGTCGTGGGGTAGTTGGGACTTGGGAGTATTGAAGGAGGATTTTTGGAGAGGAAAACAAACTCAAACTGTGAGTAACAAAGATCAGGCTCTATCAGATCCTCTAATTGTGTTGTTTTTACTTTATATAATCCAACGACACTTACACTATGTTTGGTAAGAAGGATGGAGAATATGAGGAATAGATAAATTAAGAGGGAGAGAGAGTGTGAGGGATGGAAAGGATAACATCTATCATTCATGTTGTTTAGTATTGAAAAGAGAGTTGAATGGATGGATTGATATTTAATTTTTAAAAGTACTATTTGCCCTTTAAAAAATTGGAGGTTAGTATAAAATTGGAGGGCATTATAGTAATTCTCATCCAATCTTATCTCCCTCCTCTCATCCACCGTTAATTGGAAGAATCCAAAATGGTGGGCCCAAGAGGATTTGCTCTCCCTCCTCTCCGCCTCTCCCTCCCTTTTATCTTTCCAACCAAACAAAGGATTTGATTGCTTCCTCTAACCATCTCCCTCCAATCCTCTCCCTCCCTCCATTTCTCCATCCAACCAAACACGGCCTTAAGTAAAATAAAATATATATATATATATATATATATAGAGCTGAGATTTGATCACTTTTTCTCTCTCATACAACTTGTTGTTTTAATTATAATTTTAAAAAAATATAAGAAAAAAACAAGAACTAAGAAAAGGATCATAATCTCACTTAATATTGGAGCTATTTTTAATGAGAAACACTTTGTACAATCTGGGTCGCGGCACCGCTGCAGTCCCGTTGTGTAAAATTAAAAAAATACATGGGTCTCATATATTTATTACACAAATTTTATATGTTTTTTTTATTTTTTTATATTATATGACCGTGGTGGTGCCGTAACCCCAATTGTATGTAGCAATGCTCATTTTTAATTCATACTATTTCCGGACTCGAGGTGTGTGCTTTATGCCTTCATGCTTTTTAGACTTTCGTCGGGATTGATTTATATTTTTCTATAACATTTATTTTATAAATAATGTTTGGGTATTTGCTGGTATTGTCAGTACTCAAAATATTGATCTCATCAATAAAAGTGTAGTATATAGTTTTTTTTTTTTCTCTTACTTTTTATATTTATCTTACAAATTGAACAACATACTACACTCAAATTTATGGGATCAGTATTTTAAGCACTGACTGGCCAGTACCAAAGTATTATTCTTATTTTATTAATATTAACTTTTAACATCGGTTTCCAATAAGGAAGATATGGCATTCATGTCTGGACAATAAACTGGGATTCAATGTCCATGTACCCTTTAACTTTACAAGAAAAACAAAGAAACAAGACAAGTAAAGTTTCAGACGAGGAATGCTATCTACCGAGTCTACCTTTCCTATTTGTCTTTCTCAATTATCTTTCTCACTCATCACTTATACGTATATACTATTTCATTTAATAAAAAACTCTCATTTTTTATGTAAAACTTGTTTATATCTTCACCCTTTATTAATGAAAAGATGAAAGCGGACATTAGGAAAGTTGTCTGGTATTAATAAGGGATAAAAACGTAAACAAACTTTGTAGTAAGAAGTGAAACTTTTTTATTAAATAAAAAAATGTATATATTTTAAGTAATGAGTGAGAAAGGTAAACGGGAAAAGCAGATAATATTTTTTGTTTTGAATTTAATTAAATAAGTGAAGTTGACTTGGTATTTATGTTGGGTTACTTTAAAGGGATTTTCTTTTACTTGATTATTTAATATTTATTATCAATCCCTAAATAACAGCATGTTTACATATAATTATTAAAATAAATATTTAATTTACAAGGAGTTGGTGGACTCTTTAATTTTGCATGAACCGTCTTCATTTTGTAAAATTTGAAGACCTATCATGATAGAGCAAAATACATGTTGAATAAAATTTTACATGTGAGTTGTGAGATTGATTATGTAAACCCATCCTAATTTTGCAATAAATAAGAGAACTTGCATGTTTTTCGAACTTTTTTCTTCTAATAAAATATTACTTGCAACAAAAAAAGATCATTACCAAAACGAAAGACTTATATGTATTGTGTTATAATGTTATATAATATTGTTGTTTTAAAGTAGATGTTTCACTGTTCCTATATTCTAGTTCTCCAAATATATTTTTGGAGTAATTGCACAAACGTCCCTCGAGTTTAGGCCTAATTACATATATATAGACTTTTTACCAAATATTACACAAACATCCCCTACTGTCAGTTGACTTCCATCTAAACTAACTGTTGACCGGATTTTTAGTATTAAAAGTCTAAAATACCCTTAGTTACTTATTTAAACTTTATTTTGTTCCCCTTAAAATAAAATAAATTATACAAAAATGCAAATGAAAAACTTTTAATTATATATTTTTTCAAACAAATTTTAAAAGACAAAATATATATAACAAAAAATTTAGACTTTAAAAAAAAATTAGAAAAAAGAATGAAAAAAAATTTTAAGAAAAGAAATGGAGAACAGATTTCAAATACGCCATTGTTAGAACTTGGATCTACAATCATAAAAAACAAAACTAGATTTTAAATATAACATTAAAATACAATCATTATTGATGATTCATAAACCAACAAACCACAATTATATTCAATTTTCAATCATCAATAGGATCTCATTCAAGCCACAAGAATTTTAGCCATAAATGGGATTCCACAATTATATTCAATTTTCAATCATCAATAATGATTGTATTTTAATTTCAAAAACTTAAAATCTAATTTTGTTTTACATGATTGTGGATTCAAATCCCAGCAATGGCATATTTGAGATATGTTCTCCACTTCTTTTCCTAAAAATTTTCCTTTACTCCTTTTTCTAATTTTTTTTTTAAGTCTAAATTTTTTTATTTATATATTTTTGTCTTATAAAATTTGTTTGAAAAATATATAATTAAAAGTTTTTTATTTGTATTTTTTATGTAATTTATTTTATTTTAATGTGAACAAAATAAAGTATAAAATAAGTAACTAAGGGTATTTTGGACTTTTAATACTAAAAATCTGGTCAATGGTTAATTTAGCTGGAAGTTAACTGACAATAGGGGATGTTTGTGTATTATTTAGAAAAAATCCATATGTATGTAATTAGGCATAAACTCAGGGAACATTTGTGCAATTAGTCCTATATATTTTTTTAAAAACTCTTTAAGTTGTAGTGAGATAGAAACCAACCAGACATGTCAAATTAGTAGAGGTAGAGAGTCTTATCAGGATTTTAATTTTACTACCGACTCTACTCATAAATCACTTATCACAAATGCTATATATCTTTAATTATCTTTCTGTTAATTAATTCAAAAACTTAATATTATCTTCTCAAATTTATCCAAACAACAAGTTAAAATTAGGAGTATATGACTAATTAATGCACAAACATCCCATGAATTACAAACATCAATGCGGAAGCTTAATTATTAAAATAACCCCTTATTATAATGATGTACGTAATTAATTTAATAGCCATTTTAATTATGGTTATTAACAACGAATAAGTAGGTTCGGCTGATAAATTCGCACCATTGCCAAGAGCTTTTATCGATCTATAGGCTACTTGACTATGATGGGTCATTTGTTTTTTCCACTTAAAACTTAATGAATTTGAATCATAATTATTAGGAAAAATATTGTTTTCATCCCTATGGTTTACCATATTGTCCGTTTTGGTCCCCGTCGTTCCAGTGTTGGTTATGCAGGTCCAAACGTTTTCAATTAATCTCTATTTTAGTACCTACCGTCCAATTCCGTTAAGGTTTCTCAAAATTCCGTCCGGTCAACGAGGGTAAGACAGTAATTCAACATCAAAGTTTCTAGAAACCTATTTGATGAAAGGGCATAATGGTAGTTTTAAAATTAATTAAATAAAAACCGAGAAAAAATAAATAAAATAAATAAAACTAATTAAATTTATAATTAATTAAATTTAAAAATAATAAAAACTAATTAAATTTAAAATTAATAATTAATAATTAATAAATGTAATAAAATTAAATAAAAAAAATTAAAAAAATAAAATTAAATTAATATTTTAAGAGAAATTTATTATACAAAATGTTTTAATAAAATATTAATACTCTTCCTTAATATAAATATATATATAGTTTTTGACAGCTCCTTATAATAAATATTTAATTTATTTAAAAATAACAAAAATTTAACTTTTGATTCCACCAAATCAAAAAAATAAAATAAAAATAAATTCATTTCCAAAAACCACCGTTTCCTAATCCAAATTAAAAACCATTAAAAATAACAATAATAATACTTCAAGAAAAAAATAACAATAAATAAAAAAAATAAAAATAAAATAAAAATAAAAAAACCTAACTTAAACAAATCTCATATCTCATATCTCTTCAATGTCTTCATCATCTTCTCCACCACACCCAAACCCCAACCACCACTCAAATCGACATTCGATTTGGAAGCCGAGGAGAATGCAGCGCCACATCTTCTCACTCTCTTTATTTTTATTTTTACTGTCATCCCATGATCAATTATTTTTGGACAGAATGGATCAATATGAGTTTAATTTCCAAAGAAACAGCATCCCATAATTTAATTTCCAAAACGAATTTGTTTATAAAGGAGACATGATCATGTGAAAAGAGAGATTATTAGATTTGATGTTGATAAATATTAAATATTTATATAAAAAAAAATGATTAGATTATTTATAGAACTGTGAGGGTTAGTGACTTGGTGTCATAAAAAACCTGAACCAGGCACATAGTTTTTTTACACTCATACATTAGGATGTCAAAATTACTCATTCATACGAGGGCCCGTGGGGATCCACCTTGTTAGGGGCGGTTGGGCAGATTTATTACCTACAATTTATACGGTATTATGGTATAGGGTCAGTATTTTTTTCAATAACCGATTTAATTCGGAACGGATACAGGATTTTAAGTTCTCACCCCGAATCATCTCCATACCCGTTATCATATTCATATATATAATTAAACTCTAGTTAATTTATTACTAGAGTTAGTTGAAAAATGTAAGTGCATGTTAATGAGTAATCCCTACTATTTAGGGGAATTAATTACATTTGTAGGAGGGATGTAAATAGAAGAAGGTACTCTATAGCCATTCATTATTCTGTGAAAAACAGAGAGCTCTCTCTAGAATTCTCCATTGTTTTCTGTTAAGCTTTGTTCTTGCTAACAAAATTCTCTAAGAACTTTTGTCAAACGCTTTATAGTGTTTTTAAGGCTCCAGATAGTTATTTTATTTTATTTTTTTTGTTGTCAAAATGGGACTCTTGATCCCTTGTATTATTTTTATATTATTCAATAATTTTAATATAATTTCTATTAAAAAGTCTTTAACAAAATACATTAATGGGATGAGATGGTATGAGGCAAGGAACCGATCCCTTAATGGGGAATCCTCATACCCAGACTGTTTATTTTACGGTGGGTATTCATCGGGAATAGTATTCCCCATATAAATTGGGATTAGGGACAATAATGGAAAACATGTCCCCGATCCATACCATTGATATCTCTACTTGTACACGCAACATGATTTTGTAATTTTTTTATTAATTTAAAATAAATCCGGAAAGAAAAATGATTTTGTAAAATTTGAAGGCATATCATGAATCATGATGGAGCAAAATACATGTTAAGTAAAAATTGACTTGTGAGTTTAGAGATTGATTATGTAACCGGTAACCCCATCCTAATTTTCCAATAAATAAGAGAATTGATTTGCATGTTTTAGGAACTTTTTGCTTCTAATAAAATATTACTTGAAATACTTGAAAAACGAATATACATTATTGTTATATAATTTTGTTGTTGTTTTAAAGTAGATGTTTCACAATAATCCTAAAGAAATTATGCATAAAACATTAATTAAACACAATATTCATTTATTCTTTTACGTTCCGAAACATCATACTAAACAAGTACTCTTTTAGGGTCCTAAACATCATACTAAGATATCACATACCGAAGCTCCTCCATAAAAACTTGATAACTAAACATCTGACAAGGCGTGAACTCCTCGAACATCATGTAATCCTAAGAAATTATGTATAAAACATAAATTTAAACACAATATTCATTCATTCTTTTACGGTTCTAAACATCATACTAAACAAGCACTCTTTTACCGTCCTAAACATCATACTAAACAAACATGTAGGAAGCTCCTCAATAAAAACCTGATAACTAAACATCCAATAAGGTGTGAACTCCTCAATCATTGTGCAACAAGTGAAGCTCCTCAATCATTCCTGAAGGATGATGATCATCCTGGAAAGTGGGATGTATTAGTTCAAAAGAGGGTTTGATTTGGAGTACTTTGATTTGGAAAATTAATGAAAAAAAAAAAAACGCAGCGGTAACACATTATTCCCTCATTTGTCTTTGAGTTGCTTTATCAGTTGTGCAACATTGAGTTCGGTAGAGCCTTCAAAACTTTTCCAAGCTTGGCCAAACTCCTTTCTTGTTCACACTCAAGGAGCCCATCATTGTGTACATTTGGAGGACCTTTTTATCTGCTTCGATATTCCGCAGATCGGCTTATAATCTCAATTTGTCTAATTTTTATAAAGTTAGGAATTAATGACCTACAACATGCATTCAACTTCTCACAAAAGGAATATTAAACACATTCAAGGCTTCAAGCACGTACACATTGCATGTTCTCCCACATTTAAAGCCTAATTCATCGCAATCCACAATTCAATTCCATTCTAACACATCTAATTCCACCCACAATGCACTTTAATCCACAAGAATGGCCTGATTTGGAAATTAAAGCGTGCGTGAGTCTCCCATTTATCTTTTAGCTGATGTAAGAGTTGTGCAATCTCTAGAGAATTCAGTGTTATAAGTGCACATTCCCAAGCAAAACTTAAAAACAAAAAACTAGCTGTATTCAAAATGGACGGCTCACAACACTCCCACAGAGATCTGCGGGAGGATGTTCTAGTCAACCCTGAATGGAAGAAGGCTAGCCCCATTATCAGAGATAATATATACTGTACTTCTATGTTTTTTTTTTTTTGTTTTTTTTTTTTATTTTTTATTTATTTTATTTTATTTTATTTAAATTATATTGTTGTGTAATGTTGTCAGGTGGATTTTAAAGTTTAATTTTTATAGTGGGAATCCCTAAAAATGATCACATTCAACATTCAACATGAAAACTTTATTCAATTGATTTCGGGAAGAGAGAGAGAGTATTAAAAAAAATATAAGTGATTCCATGAAAGAAGAGAGAGTAACATATCAGGCAAACATGTTTTAAAAAACAAAAAAACAAACATAAAATAGAATTCAAGTTTTAATACCTTTTTTTTTCCAACACCTCCCATTCCAAACAATATAATTCTGATATGTTGTTCATTTTCCTACCAACCAAACACGTACAAAATGTCCTGAGAAAACACAGAAGATTAATGTTTTAGACTATATCAAAAACACTCCCAAATATACTTAACAAACCCAAATAAGCACTGCTGTTCAGACAAAAGAGGTAGAAAAAGGAAAGGACTTTGAATTATTGAATAAAGAAGTGGCAATATATTTGTACACAAACAAAATTTGTACAAGAGCAAAAAAAATTCAGATCAGAGTTAAAAACAAAGAAGAAAGTAAATTTGGCCAAGCTTGGAAAACTCATAAAGGAACACGAGATTTAGTGTTCCTTCACAAGCTTCCAAACTTAACCAAATTTAGTGTTTTGTTTTCATTCTCGGAGAGTCAATCTCGTGGTACATTTGGACAACCTTAGTATCAGCTTCCAACTTCTTTTGATCAACTTCCATTTTCTTTTCGCAGACTTCATCAAATACATTAGTATAAGGTGTTATGGGTGTTGTGAGTTTGTGAGAGGTATGGGTGTTGTGTCGATCAAATATATAGAGAAAGTTGATTATTTCACACCTCCAACAACACGTTTGTTGTGTTGAATGACACTTCACCCTACCCTAACCAAATCAAATCTGCTTCTCAACAGTGTTATAAGTGCACCATCCTAAGCAAACAAGAGAGATGATTTAATAATCTGTACCAGCTTTACTTTTAGGCCGGCACCTATTACATGGAGCCAAGAAATATCCAAAATAAGAAAGTTTGGATAGATAAAAAATAATACAATCCTTCTAAGGTAAGTAATTAATTACTTACAACAAAGCAGAGATCGAATTGGACTGGTTTGGCCACTACTCATCTCAAGTGGTCCAATCTTTATAGGGTGTTCAATAGATCAATTTTTCTCTCATGACTCATGAACACACAGCTTTAAGCATATCTCGAGCATAATAATACACATCATTAAACTTTTAACATGCAATACATATAACAAAAATATGGTGATACAGAAATGTAGTAATGTGTATTAGTATATTCAAGATATGTTCAAAATTGTGTGTTCATGAGAAAAAAAATGGATTCAAATGGACTTGGTTTGCCTATCATTACTCATATATTAAATCGTGTTATTAATTGGTTATGTGATGCAAAATGATAACCTAAAAGAGTTTTTGAAAACTCAAATGCAGCTCTTAAAATGGAAGATATGCATTGATTTTGATGATAAATAAATTGCGTATGGTTGAGACATCGATATTATGTATTAATCGTTAATTAATTCTCTTAAAGATTTTGTTTAAGATGGTTTCATAATTTATCAGAGAGAGACAACTTATTAATCAAGTATAATATCAAACTCAATTAAGAAGCAGGTATTTTCTTTGATTATTGCCTTTAAAAACTGATAATAGTATTAAAGTAATTATAAAGTTGTCATTTTTCCTATATTTTTAAGTTGATATTTACACGCAATATTTGTCATTTTGTCTAACAAACTCACAAAATGGGAGTTGCAGGTGATTGATTGGATGATGGAATCTGGGATCACCGGATTTTTAATAAGTTTTCTGATCACCGGTGGTGGGTGAAGTACATGAGACAACATTTATGAGAAAATTAAAAATATATGTATGACAAATTGACAAGACAAAACACCACCAATAAATGCATCCTATATATATATACATGGACAATGTTTGGGTATTGACCAGTCAGTATCCAAGATACTGATCCTATCAACGGGATGTTGATATATGATCCATTTTGGAATAATGCAAGAAGATAAATGTAAAAAGTAAAAGAGAAAATGTAACGTGCCAGCACTCTATTGGTGAGTCAGTATCTTAGGTACTAACCGATCAGTACCCAAACATTTTCCTATATGAAGTATTAAATCAATTTGGGTTTTTTCTAGTGAAAAAGGACTCGAACCTATAATATTGTGATATAGCATGTAGATGTGGGGGGTTTTATAACCGGATCAATCTTATCTCGTCATTTTTAACCATAGTAATTAAGGTTATGTTTGGTGCATGAGATAAGATGGGATATGATTAATTTTAGTCATATCTCCCATGTTCATTGTTTACATATGATGGGATTATTTTAAAAAAAAATTGATACAATATTAAATGGTAATTTGGTGAAAAAAATAGGACAATACTTGGGTACTGACCAATAAGGTTTTACTATAGCTCATTTGTGAAAAATGAAAGGAAAAAAAAAGTTAAAAGTTAAAAGAAAAAAGTCATATGGCAACACTCCATTGGAGGGGTCAGTACCTGACCACTGACCAATCAGTATTCAAGTAATTTTTTTTTAAAAAATAACTAATTTAAGTAGTTAATTGTTGGTTTAATTTGTAAATAAATAGGAAAGACCGATCAATTACAATAGTTTTAAATTTGATGTAAAAAAATAAATGTTACCGTACGGAGGAGAAAGGGGTTGAGAGTGATTATAGCACTATTCATATTAAAAAGTGAAACCTAATAAAGAGTTTTGTCATGATTGAATTTATCGCCCAAACCCGCCGCTCACCAAACACATTAAAAATTTAAGAATTCATGGTCCACCTACATGCAATTCCTTCTTGTGAGAGTTGATCTAACATGTGATCAACAATAGCAAAGAGAAAATAAATTCTTAGAAGTATAGTTTTATTAATAGATGGATGAGTTTAAGATTTAGATAAATGACTCCTAAGTTAACGGTTTAAATCCTATCAATGGTAAAAAGTTTTAAAAATATATATTTGATCTAAATAAATAAATAAATAGATAGATATTATATTAAAAAAATATATATTATTTATACCAATCAACTTTTTATACGAAAATAATCACACCATGTTATTTTTTTTTTTTTGGATTGTTATTAAAGAGGGTGTCAGGAAAGGGGAAAAGAAAAAATTGACAAGTAAATAAAAACACAAAAAAATTTGTTGTTATAAATTAATTGAAGAAATAATATAGATGGAAAATAGTTGAACAACAATTAATAAATAATTGAGAGAGATGGAAGAAGAATTAAGTAAGTGAGATGAGAGAGATAGAGAGAAAGAGAGTGCATTTACTTGTAATTGGTTTTGATAATTTTTCTAACCTTATTACAAATTATATGATGATCATATATATAGGCAAGCAAAAGAGAAGAAGGCAAGTGGGTGTACAAGTGGGGTGTGCAAGTGGGTGAGAGGCAGTGAAGATATGTATATATTACACATGTGGTTAAAAGCCACCTTTATTATAACACTCCCCCTTGGATTTATACCACATGTATTAATTTTCTAGGGAAAAATCCAATGGGATAAAACCTAAGTAAAATATATACCATGATCTCCTGGATTTAATAGGGTTGGACATTAAAAACTATCTCATTAAAAACCTTGTCAGGAAAACCCAGTGGGACAAAACCTGATCGAAGGGAAAAAGAGTATAGTGCACAAATGTCCATTCAAAACTTTGCTCCCCCTGATTGAACGCTCCCCCTCATAAAACTTTAGCATCAATTTTGTAATTTAGAAAGTCGACGCATGCCTATTCCATATACCAGCTTCTCAAAAGTTGATGTAGGCAATGATTTGGTAAACAGATCTGCAAAATTATCTGAGGACCGTATTTGCTGAACATCAATTTGTCGACTCTGTTGAAGCTCGTGAGTATAGAAAAATTTAGGAGAAATATGTTTGGTTCTATCTCCTTTGATATACCCCCCTCTGATTTGAGCAATACATGCCGCATTATCTTCAAATATCTGTGTTGGCATTTCTGTAGATAATGAAAATCCACAAGTACTCTGAATATGATGAATAACTGATCTCAGCCAAACACATTCTCGACTGGCTTCGTGAAGAGCAACGATTTCAGAATGATTGGATGATGTAGCAACCAAAGTCTGTTTTGTGGAACGCCAGGATATTGCTGTGCCATTATATGTAAAAACATATCCCGTTTGTGAACGAGCTTTGTGGGGATCAGACAGATACCCGGCATCAGCATAACCAAGTAAACCTGAAAAATTGATAGACTTTGTATAAAATAATCCTAAATCTTTCGGTCCACTAAGGTAACGTAAAAGATGTTTAAAAGATGTTTGATTCCATTCCAATGCCTTCGAGTTGGTGCTGAGCTAAATCTAGCCAGTACATTCACAGAGAATGCAATATCTGGCCTAGTACATTGAGCCAGATATAATAATGCACCAATAGCATTAAGATATGGTACCTCAGTACCAAGTATCTTTTCATCATTTTCTTTTGGACGGAATGGATCCCTTTTAGGATCAAGAGTCCTAACAACCATAGGATTACTTAATGGATGAGCATTATCCATATGAAATCTTTTTAAAATCTTTTCAATATATGCTGATTGGTGGATAAGTACACCATTTGATCTATGCTCGATCTCGAGACCGAGACAATACCTTGTCTTTCCCAGATCTTTCATTTCGAACTCCTTTTTTAAATATTCAGCAGTTTTTAGAAGTTCTCCAGGAGTTCCAATTAAATTCATATCATCAACATAAACTGCTATGATAGCAAATCCAGATTCTGATTTCTTAATGAAAACACATGGACATATAGGATTATTAATATATCCTTCTTTTATCAGATATTCACTGAGACGGTTGTACCACATCCGTCCAGATTGTTTTAATCCATACAATGATCTTTGTAATTTTATCGAATACAAATTATGAGATCTTGAGTTACATGATTCTGGCATTTTAAACCCTTCAGGGATTTTCATGTAAATATCTGAATCCAGTGAACCATATAGATAAGCGGTCACTACGTCCATCAGACGCATTTCAAGTCTTTCCAAGACAGCCATGTTTATCAGAAATCGAAACGTAATTGTATCCATCACTGGTGAATATGTTTCATCGCAATCGATGTCAGGTCTCTGCGAGAAACCCTGTGCTACGAGTCGTGCCTTATACCTTACGACCTCGTTTTTCTCATTACGTTTCCGTACAAAAACCCATTTGTATCCAACAGGTTTGACGTTTTCAGGCGTCTGGATTATAGATCCAAATACTTCACGTTTGGCTAATGAAGTCAATTCTGTTTGAATTGCTTCTTTCCATTTATGCCAATCAGACCTCTGCCTACAATCATCGAGATTATGAGGTTCATGATCATCATTAATAATTTCAGTTGCCACTGTGTATGAGAATATATCATCGATAATTGTTTCTTCACGATTCCACAATTCTCTTGTATAATTTATAGAAATTTCCTCATTTCTATATTCTTGTATCTCCTCAGAGATTCCTTCCCCTACAGAGGATTTAACTTGTGTCCCTGAAGGGACACTTAACTCTTCTGGAGTTAACTTAGAGAAAGTGGATTTATTTAATTTCCTTTTCCGAGGAACATTATCCTTTGAACCAAACGGTCTACCACGCTTCTGGCGTGCAAAAGATGATTCTTTTGCTATTATTTGTTTAGAATGTTTTTCTGGAACAATCACCTGTGCTGGTACATTAACAGCTGGGATGTATGATTTTGTTACCTTAGTAGCATCTGTAAATGCATCTGGTAACTGATTTGCTATTGCTTGAAGATGTACTATCTTACGTACTTCATTCTCACATTGAGATGTGTACGGGTCTAAATGAATTAGACTCGGAACTTTCCAGGAAAGTTCACGTTTCTCTTCAAAAGAAGTTTTTCCTTCCCCTAATGATGGAAAATTTGTTTCATCAAAATGACAATCTGCAAACCGTGCTGTGAAAAGATCACCAGTCAAAGGTTCCAGATATCTAATAATTGATGGTGAATCAAGACCAACATATATTCCCAAACGCCTTTGGGGTCCCATTTTAGTTCTTTTCGTTGGTACAATTGGGACATATACCGCACACCCAAATGTACGTAAATGAGATATATCTGGTTGGTGACCAAGTACTAGTTGTATTGGTGAATACTGATGGTAAGCAGTAGGCCGAAGCCGGATTAATGCAGCAGCATGTAAAACAGCATGCCCCCATACAGTAATTGGTAATTGCGTTCGTAATAATAAAGTCCTTGCAATTATCTGGACACGTTTAATAAGTGATTCCGCTAATCCATTCTGAGTATGAACATGTGGAACTGGATGTTCAACATCAATCCCAGCCACTTTGCAATATTCATCAAATGTCTTGGAAGTAAATTCTCAGCATTATCAAGGCGTATGGATTTAATTGAGTAATCGGGAAAGTGAGCCCGAAGCCTGATAATTTGTGCAAGTAATCTTGCAAAAGCAGCATTACGTGTTGATAATAAGCATACATGTGACCATCTGACGGATGCGTCAACTAGAACCATAAAATAACGAAATGGTCCACTTGGTGGATGAATAGGTCCACATATGTCCCCTTGAATTCTTTGTAAAAATGATGAGGATTCAAGACCAACTTTAGAAAAAGATGGTTTTATTGTTAATTTCCCTTGGGAACATGCAGTACAAAAATTTTCATGCGACAAAAGAATCTTCTGGTTCTTTAATGGATGCCCATGAGAATTCTCAATGATTCTACGTATCATTGTAGATCCTGGGTGACCGAGACGGTCATGCCAGAGTACAAACATTTTTGGATCTGAAAACTTCTGATTCATAACTGCATAAATTTCAACACTTTTGATAATAGTGTAATATAATCCAGAAGATAAAGCACGCAACTTTTCTTTAATGATTTTCTGGCCTGAATCATAAGAAGTGATGCATAGATATTCAACATTCTCTGTATTCATAGTTTCAATGTGATATCCATTTCTTCGTATATCTTTGAAACTAAGCAGATCCCTTCTGGATTTGCTTGAATATAATGCATCATCGATACATAGTTTAGTATTGTTTGATAACAATATCATGGCTCTTCCAGAGCCTTCTATCAGGTCCGTTGGACCTGATACAGTATTAACCCTTGCCTTGAGCAATGTTAAATTTATAAAATATTTCTGACTACGCAGAATTGTATGAGTTGTTGCACTGTCGGCTAAACATAGATCTCCAGCTTCTAGCTTTTCAATAACCCCCAATTTATCGTTTAGATTCATTTTGTATGCTTCATAAAGAAAAATAAAATAAAATGCATATCAGACAAAGTGATCCAAAAAGTATATATTACATTGAGAAATATTTTACATAAACAAAATAACAAAATAATACTACTGTAAGTAGTATTTAATTGGTATGGACATTCCCATCACCAATTGAAGCATTGACAAAATAATACTACTGAAGTAGTATTTAATTGGTATGGACATTCCCATCACCAATTGAAGCAGTCAACTTGTCCTTAGGATCCTCAAAAAAGTCAGTCACATTGAGATGTGTAATATCCATAGGGTATGGATTTTCAATGAGATGTGTCTCAGATATCTTCCCCTTTTCTTTTATTGATGCTTGATAAAGCTCAACAAGATGTTTAGGTGTGCTACATTCATTTGACCAGTGATTGTAACAGCCACACCTATAACACACACCCTCTTTTGCATTCGGCATATTCTGAATACCTTTTCTTTTATATTCACTAGGTCCGGAATAACCACGTCCTCTTCTGGAACTACGTCCATGGCCCCGACCCGGATTACGACCCGGATTACGACCATTACCACGGCCACGATTAGTGTTACGACCATAACCACGTCCATAACCACGACCACGATTACGACCACGACCATGGTATCCAACGGTATTAGCATTCACTTCTGGGAATGCTTTAGAACCAGTCGGGTGTGATTCGTGATTTTTTATCAGTAGCTCATTATTCTTTTCTGCTACTAGTAGGCATGAGATCAATTCTGAATACTTAGAGAATCTACGTTCTCGATATTGCTGTTGCAATATTATATTCGAGGCATGAAAAGTTGTGAATGTTTTTTCTAACATTTCCTTTTCAGATACCTCCTCACCACACAATTTCATCATTGTGGTGATCCTGAACAAATCAGAATTATAATCAGAGACTGATTTGTGGTCTTGGAACCGTAAATTCAGCCATTCATACCTTGCAATTGGTAACGTAACATTCTGCTGATGATCATAGCGATCTTTTAGCTCCCGCCACAGATCTTCAGGTTCTGTGACGGTAAGATATTGAGCCTTCAAATCCTCATGTAGATGATGACGGATTATGACCATGGCAGTGGATCTATCCTGTTCATTAGCCTGGTTATCATAAATGGTGTAGTATAGGCCTTGGGATTTTAGGTATAATCCGGCATCGATAACCCATGACATGTAATTTTCTCCTGACACTTTGAGTGCATCGAACTTCAAGTTTGAAAGTTTAGACATGCTTACAACTTCTTTTTCTGTAAATTAAATTGTAAATTTGATTTAGTTTGAATATAATTAAAGAGTATAATAAACAATTCCAGGAGGCTGAGCTCACCTGTTATGTGCATAAACATAAATAATTTCAGGAGGCTCAGCCTACCTTTTATGTGTATAAAAATAAACAATTCCAGGAGGCTGAGCTCACCTGTTATGTGCATAAACATAAATAATTTCAGGAGGCTCAGCCTACCTTTTATGTGTATAAAAATAAACAATTCCAGGAGGCTGAGCTCACCTGTTATGTGCGTAAATAAATAGATGATCCATTGTCGGCATAAGCCAGTTTATACGGAATATATACAGATTTAGAATATTGAGATTTTAGAGAGAATAAATTCAGAACTGTATATATATGTTCCGTTGTCGGCAAAAGCCAGTTTATACGGAATATATACAGATTCAGAATATTGAGATTTTAGAGAGAATAAATTCAGAATTGTATATATATGTTCCGTTGTCGGCAAAAGCCAGTTTATACGGAATATATACAGATTCAGAATATTGAGATGTAATCTAATCACCCATCAGGGATCATTTTTATTTACATACGATCGTGCTGATAACGTGTTATAAATTAATTGAAGAAATAATATAGATGGAGAATAGTTGAACAACAATTAATAAATAATTGAGAGAGATGGAAGAAGAATTAAGTAAGTGAGATGAGAGAAATAGAGAGAAAGAGAGTGCATTTACTTGTAATTGGTTTTGATAATTTTTCTAACCTTATTACAAATTATATGATGATCATATATATAGGCAAGCAAAAGAGAAGAAGGCAAGTGGGTGTACAAGTGGGGTGTGCAAGTGGGTGAGAGGCGGTGAAGATATGTATATATTACACATGTGGGTAAAAGCCACCTTTATTATAACAGTTGATCAATTGTATTAAATACCTGACAGTAAAAAAGCTTCATTCCAAAATTGCACACAAAAAATCTCTAAAATAAAAAATATTTTTTTTTTATTTAATTAAAACAATATATATTTTATTTAATTAAAACAATATACGTAATCTCTTTATTAGTATTAAGTCATCTCTGATGATTTTTGAGAGTGATACATAAATTTGGGTTGCGAAAATTATTTTGACTTAAAAAAATATTTGATTGTTTTCAAAAGCATGAGTTTTGTTTTCTTTCAATTTATCACATCACCCACCATTTTCCGAAGTAAGCAGTGCTCATTAAAACTTTGGTGACTTCAGAAATCAGAATTCATGACAAGTAGTGTGAGTACAAATTAAAACACATAGAAATATGTGCATCAATTGTGTTGAAAAGCTTACTTTCAAAATTACCCTCAAACAATCTCTAAAATTACAGTAATAGTCTACGAAATTTGTGTTACTTCTCTAGCTATCTTTTGTATGACTGATTTTAACTCCTTTTAATTTTTATTTTTTCCTTTTACACCATGGGGTATACCTCACTCCAATCAGCAACCGATCATTAACGAGTGAGACTAATCCCTACTTCGACCAGAAGGTCAATAAAACATGGCCACAAGATGCTTCTAGTGGGGTTCAAACTCAGACAGAGCCCGAATCATTCACCCCGGTGACCAACCGCACCACAGTTCTTGGTTCCTTTAATTTCTTTTCTTTTCTTTTCTTCAAGATATTGTAACTTGTGACATGAAAACTTGTTGAAAAAGATTTTTTTAAAAATAATAATAAATAAATAAATAAATAACTCATGATTTTCTAAGTATTGGGGGGCTAAATTGTAAGATTGCTAGAGAAGTACATGCTCCTCCTACAGTAGGAAACCTGTTGAAGAAGAGAAAAAACTCTGGATTGAAGTCAGCTCCTCGTGCAGTGGGAAATTTGCTGGAGAAACTCTTGATTAAAGACTCTCTACTCATAAGTTATATATCAGTTACCACAAATGCTAATTGTTGGTGAAGAATATGCTTAATATTGCAGTCCCAATCAGCTAACAAAAAGTTCTTATAGCTCTAAATGATACTGAACAACTGATGATTTTGCTTGGTAGCCTTGTACATCATATGAACTATAGTGAGAGAGTCAGACTAAACCATAACTTTTTTAAACCCAGAATTCCATGTCATCTTTAGACCTTCATATAAACTCCAAAGTTCAGCTTCAATCACACTTCCACCACCTCTGTTCATCACAAAACCCTTCACCCAGGCTTCCAAATGGTTGCGCAAGACACCACCAGCAGATATGATCCCTGAAACAAGGTTCCTGGTCCCATCAATATTAATTTAAACCCAGTTAACATTGGGTTCCAACCATTTAACCGGAAGCAAGGCCACATCACTGCTAGCATCAGAGTAATTTGCATTCAACCACTCATTGGCAAACGGGTTAATAACCAGATTAGGGGATTGGGGAATATAAAAGATTGGGCCTACATCTCCATTTCCACAAGTACCATAGCACACAAGAAAACTACAGGTAGATAGGGATACCAACATCAGACATCTTACCATTTAGGAGGTTACCAAATATCCACCCATCAAAATACCATGGAAATCAACAGCAAAAGTACTACTTTTGGAGACTTTTTCCCATATACCAATAGACTTTTTACAGCCACGAAGAAGATGCTCAATAGTTTCAATACCGGAGCTGCACCTAGGACACGAAGGACATGAAGAATCAGTAGCCATGCCACTCATTGCTCTTTCCAGGTTAGTAAGAATCTTACCATGGAGAAGAGTCCAAAGGAAGTAGCGCACTCTAGGAGGAAATCTAAGGTTCCGTATGAACCTCCACTACCACAAAGGAAGCCTCTTTAACTCAAAGGAACCATGGTAAGCTGATTTCACAGAAAAATCCCCATTATTATTCCACCCCCAAATAACTCTGTTAAGCCTACCGTAAGTCTTACTAGCATGAATGCCAATAATTTTAAGGACTATGTACCAAGGGAGCACAACGGTTAATAGAGACACATTTCAATCACCATCTGTCATGAAGGAGGCAACCGGTTGCTTCATATCATCTTCCACAAGACTAACAATGGCATAAAATTTAAGAACACCAACATTTGGAATCCGATTGTCAGCCAAGAAATTAACATAAGAGTCATTCCCAACTCTCTATTTCAACCCCTTTGCAATGAGTTTAGCACCAAATGAAATGGCCTTCCAGGTACTCGAACAGACCTTGTTCTTGTTGAGATTCAAGTCAATAAGCAAACGATTGTTAAGGTACTTATGATTCAAAAGTTGACTCCAAATGCCATTATCCTTTTGGAGGAAGCACCATCCCGCTTTCGCTAGTAACGTTTCATGCCCCTGGATTTCTTGATACCGAGGCCACCACCTTTTTTAGGAAGGTAAACATTTGACAAGATGGACATCACTTTTAGATGAAGCATGCCCTCAAAGGAAGTCTCTATTAAGTTTGTCTAATTTGTTCCAAGTCTCCGTTGGGAGTTTCACAGATTGCATAACATAGATTGGTAAAGCAGAAGTCACTGACTTAATGAGGGTAACTTTACTAGCAAAAAAGAGAGCATCGAATTTCTAGGCCGCTCAGTCTCTTCTGCTTTTTCTCAACAATCTCAACATAGGTTCTAGACTTCTAACACCAATCCTACCATGGATGAAAGGGATGCCCAAATACTTGCCAAGATCTTTAATAAGAGGAGAGTCACAGACCCCATTAATACATCTGACATCACCTTCTACAACATTATTATAGTAAAAGACTCTGGACATAGGGTAGCTAACTTTCTGAGTAGCTAGATCACAAAAAGTATCAAGGCAATCCTTCATATTTAAGGCTTGGATAACAATGGCTTGGCCAAATAAGATCAAATCATCAACAAAGAATAAGTGAGATATATTCGACCCCCCTGGACACCTTAACACATTTCCACATACAAAGGTTTACCTTCTGGGTGATCAAGTGAGAGAGTTTTTCCATGCACCAGACAAAAATGTAAGAGGAAAAAGGGTCCCCTTGCCTGATGCAACAGCCCAGCTTGAATGACACAGTAGCCTCCTCATTTTGTATTTCACACTAGAGTTGCACCATATAATAAGATCCAGAAAGGATCCTCTAATACCAACTTTGAAGAGGACATACCTGATGAAATCTCATTGGATTCTATCATAAGCTTTTGTTAGATCGATTTTCCAAGATATAAAACCTTTTTTGCCTTTCATAGTTTTGAATTTATGGAGGAGCTCCTAAGCAACCATAATGTTATATTGGATTTGTTTACCAAGATGAATGCAACTTGGTTGGGAGTAACAATCTCAGGTATGAGATTCTTGAGTCTATGTATTATCACTTTGCTAATGACTTTATAAGAGATGTTGTATAAACTGATGGGCCTAAGTTGGGACATGTCAATGGGACTAGGAACTTTAGGCATAAGAGCAATAAGAGTTTGGTTTAAATCAACCGAGAAAGCACCATCCCTAAAGCTAGCTCTCACAAAGTTGATCAAGTCTTTACTACACACTTCCCACTGGTTAGGTATACCATCTGGGCCTAGGGCTTTTAGACGTCTAAGTCCAAAAAACCCTACTTTAACCTCTTTGTCACTAACATCTCTAAGAAGATCAACAACCATGAAATCATCCAAAATAAGAAATAGTTGCGGCAAACTATTAAAATCACCTACACAAGGTTGAGCAGAGAACAGATTCGGAAAATAGGAAATGACGAAGTTTTTCATGCTATCTTTGTCACACTGCCAGGTACCATTATCACCCTTAAGCCCTTCCAACTTATTATATCTATTTCTTATCAAAGTGGCAAGATGGAAAAATTTAGTATTTTTGTCCCCATCTTTAAACCAAACATATTTAGACTTTTGTAACCAAAAAATCTCCTCTTGTTCGATGATACAATTGTATTGCTCTTGCAACTTGGCTTCAAGTTTAGTTAGACCAAGATTAGCTCTTTCCCCTAGACTTCTTTGAATACCTTATAATCTAGCAAATAATCTTCTCTTACTTCTGAAAATGCTCCCAAAAATGTCTTCATTCCTTACCTTTAACGAACCGACCAAAGACTGAATTTTATCAACCGGTCGTATCTTGAGTCTCCCAGACATGTATCACCAACTTATTAAAATTCACATGCTTGAGCCACATAGTTTGGAATCGAAAGGGTTTGAGGTGATTGCGAGGAATATGTGAACTAGAAGATTCAGAAGAATGGGATAATGATCCGAAGAAACTCTAGGTAAGTGCCTAATGTGACCCTACTCAAACATAAGTTTCCATTCCATTGAGCAGAGGGCTATGTCTAGCCTTTTCCAGATATCCTTTCTAAACCCTCTCCTTGTCATCCATGTAAATTTCTGAACAACAAACCCTAAATCAACCGGTTTGTTGTCATTTATCCATTCCACAAAACCCAATTTAGAGAAACTATCATGACCTCCTGTTTTCTCAGAACTGTTTGTGATCTTATTAAAGTCACCAAACACCATCCAGGGGCCTTTAAAACTAAGATAACTCTACAACTGTCTTCGTAACATAACGTTAGGATTAGCATAAACAACAATGAGAACCTAGAATTTACTCCCATCAGCAAAGATAGCAGTAATAGAATATTTAGACTTGACCACCACACGAAGCTTTACTTTAGTGTCATCCTATAGAAGCCAAATACCCCATGGGAATCCTGAAGCTTCAACAATAAATTTATTAGGAAAATCCAATCAATCAATCACATTGGAGGCTCTAGAACCATTGATTCTAGGTTCCAAAATCGCAAATACATTAAAATGGTATAGCTTTCTAAGGTCAGTAATAATTCTACTAAACCCCTTCTTACCGGTTCTCCTGACATTACACGAACGAATCATCAAAACAAAGAAGTGAAAAGGGGACACAGTAGTGCAATCTATACCAAAACTATCTCTATTGCCTCTTTAAGATTAGAGGAAACCACTTCAAGTCAATGGCATCAGCCACATTCACTTGCACAGGGGCCGACTAATTAACATCATTTTATTACAAGTATTGCCATAAATATTTCCTTGCTGCATAATATCCTTATGTAGGGATTGAAAGACCTCAACATCTTCAATATTCTCTTCCATATCTAAAAGGGTTTCAATTGTTGTATGCTATGAGACCTTTTTACAACCTTGTCCATTACTAATTGACCTCTTAAAAGGTTTGTTCAAGGTAAGCATGTCTACGAGAATTCTAGCCAAATATTTGTTAGTAGCGGTGTTTTGCTGCATCTTACCGGTAGGTTTCCTGTTAGAAATTTCAGCAAAAACAATTTTTTAGAGAGTTTTACCTCGCTTGCCAACACAGCTTTGGTGGTCGACACATTGGTTTCCTCAATTGACTCCCTATTCAAAACTGCAAATCTAGACCCATTCACCAGATTAGAACTCATCTTACTGTTATTCCCATTATTAGCATTATCCCTTATCTTCTTTGAGAGATCCACCGATGTGTTGCCCAAATCCTTACTATTTCCAAAAGTTCCAGCTCTAATAAGAGGAGATCCATTACCATATTTCCTACCGGTCCCTGCTCTGCCAAAATTATTCTTATTATTAGAATTTTTCCATGCAGGAACAACACCAATATTCTTGCCATTTCTCCCATAAGAGACATGCATCCATGGACTAAACTAATCCCTATCACCATTGCCAGAAGTCGTCCCCTGGTCCATATTCCTCTCTCCCTCATTTTGCTCTACCATACCCTCCATACATGCTTCCTTACTATGATCCACTCTCCCACATTTAAAACAAATCACCCCTAAGCTTTCATATTCTACCTTAACCTCTCGATCTTCTATAATTATAGAGCTCTTTAGAGGCTTTGTAATATCAATTTCAATGCAAATTCTAAGAAATCTCCCCTTAGCCTGCGTTTCGGTGATTGGATCAACTATAGATGTAGTACACAAAATTCCACTAATAATCCTCATTAGTTCTACTTCTATCCATTCCATAGGCAATTTAGAAAGTCTAACCAAAACTGGCATCTTTTGAACTCATCTTCTCCAGGCATAAAGTTGGTTCTCCACTTCTGAACAACAAGGTATTGATTGGCGATTACCTAAGGACCTCCAGTCAACACATATTCCAGGTCATCCAACATCTGAAATCTCACCACAAAGTAGCCATCCTCCAGGTCAATGAGTTGCCAATTACCATTAAGCTTCGCATGCATGAAATTCAAAGTATGGTTCCTACCCATAATTTTCAGAATTACGGCATTTTCCCATGGCTTGCACAATTGTTGCTTTAATTCTACTGATAATTCCATGGCAGGGTTAGACGGACCCTCTGTTATTGTGATATCCCTATCTGCAATCTTCAATTTCTCCTTCCCAGAACCAAATCCCTGCCATTGGTTGGGGTTGGATGCACTTAGAAGTTTTGATTTAAAACTCTCCCTTGCTGTTGTTCACAGTTTATCACTCTCTCTAGTATCATTCGATTAGGCACGCTTGGTACTGGTGATGGTATCATGCGACTTTCCTTTGAGTTTCTCGCTATTCCTTGGGTCCGGTTGAGCAAAAAAACAGAAGGCGGTTGCCATAGAAGGCAAGAGAACTAGCTCAGGCGAGGGGCGTGGCTTGAAGTCTATCTAATAATCACACACGCAGGCGTGTTCAAAACCCTACTTCTCTTAAGTTTAATTATTTTAACTTAAATATTATTCTCATCTCAATTATCAAGCTTGGTTTATTGCTGGTTTGGTTCCTTAAATATATAGCAAATTGCATTCAACCTCCTTGAGGTTTGGCCTTTTGCTCTCAGAAACAACTTTATCATTAATTGACACTCACACTTTCTGCCGTTAGGTCAAACTTAACCATTGACTAACTGTTACATTTAAAAAACTAAACTATCCTTAATCACTAAATTAAATTAATAAAAAAAAAAAAAAACTTGTTATCAGAAAATTAAAGTAACAAACATAGATGATTTTCAGATTTCTTCATCAATATTAAAAAAAAAAAAATTAAAAAACATTTAATGCAAAACAATTGGTGCATTTAGCTCCAAATTTATCTGTACAAGATCACAACCATTTAAAAAGTTTATTGAGAATCTAGGTCAATGCAACAGATTTCTGAAGGTATATTCCCTATGCCACGATCCAATAATTCAACGCCAACAATTAGTACAAACCAGAAAACCAGAAAACCAAAAAAATAAAAAATAAAAAATAAGGCTTCCTTTGACAAGTTAGGCATTCAAATTGCAAAAATGGTAACTATAGTAACATAATAATAATAATAAACATAAAAAAAAAAAAAATAGTAACAAGCGAAGGTTATAATTTTTTATTTAAAAAAAATATAAAATTAAACTTGAGAGGTAAAATCAGATCTGATTTTGTTAGAAATGGTGAAGATGTTGGATCTGAAATCTGAATTTGGCTCTGCTAATCCTAATAATAGAACAACTGTGCGCGTTTATCAGGTATTTATTTGATCTCTGTATCAAAGTCTATAGAGGTATTATGCATAGACATCTGGAGTTCAATAAGATACTGACGGTTTTCTTAGCTTAAGGCTAATGTTTGGGTTTGGGTGGTTTGGTGTGGATTTGGATTTAGATTTGGTTTGGGTTGATGTTTCTAGGTTTAGGTTGAAGATTATTATTTTTTTAATGTTGATGAAGAAATTTGGAAATCATTTATGTTTGTTATTTTAATTTTATTATAAAATGTTTTTTTTTATTAATTTAATTTAGGGATCAATGGTAGTTTAGTCTTTTAAATATAACATTTAGTCAACGGTTAAGCTTAACCTAACGGTAGGGGGTGTAAGTGTCAAGATAAAGTTATTTCCGGGTGCAAGAGACCAAACCTTAGGTAGGTTGAGTGCATTTTGCTCTTGAAAATATTTCATTTTATACATAATTTATCAATACATGTGGTAGTATCCTATTAACTTTCTATTCTTAGACATTAATTAAGTTGAATTGGTTTTTTTGATGGAGAACTCCCCAACCATCATCTTTGACAGCAAATTTTAACTGCCTACTAACTTAAAAATATTTAAAAGATGTAAATATCCCTAACACCATTTATATAATAAAATCAAATTCCATTAATAATAATAATAATAGAAATTAAAAGGCAGTAGATTGATCCACACTATCCATCTCAATAAATGGACGGTCTATATTAGAAAACATTTTAAAAAGTGAATTAAAAAAAGAAATGAACAAATAAAATAAAAAGAAATTGAAGGGTGGAAATCCAATGCATATACATCAGAATTCCAATTAATCCAAAACCTTAAAAACAAAAAGCCAGAAACTTGAAGGATACCTAGTAAAGGAATTGTATTCTTAATGACATGCCCAATGGAAAACCCCACATTTGTTTGTGTGCAAAAGAAAACAATAGTGACAAACTTGGATTAAAAGAAAAAAGAATACCCAGAATCGATGAGACAGACCCGTCGAGCCTCCCCTGGCCGCGTACGGTGGCAGCTGGGGAGGCTCACCGTCTTCATTTTGCAGAGAGAATTTGTAAATTAAGCTAGGAATTAATGACCTACAACAAAACATATGCAGAAAACTGGTGAGCAATCCCTCTGAGATGGAGCTGCCATCTGAAATACTAAAAAAAATTTTAGTAATTTGTAATTAAGTTAAAATAATCATTCGTGGATAGGGGAGGCTCGAGCCTCCCCTCAACGCGACGGGTCTGTCTCATCGATTATGGGTATTCTTTTTTCTTTTAATCCAAGTTTGTCACTTTTGTTTTTCTTTTAAGCACACAAACATACTGTTATGTCTTTAGTTAGTTTACAATTTGGATTGCTGAGCAAATGTGGGATTTTTCATTGCATATGTCATTAAGAATACAATTCCTTTACTGGGTATCCTTCAAGTTTCTAGCTTTTTGTTTTTAAGGTTTTGGATTAATTGGAAAACTAATGCTAGTCAATCCAAAATTTAGTCTAAAAGATCAATACAAATGATGTGGTAAGTGATTTGTTCTTTTCATATCATTTACCATATCACCTCATGATTTATGTGGTGATGACAACTCATTTGTCATATCATTTGAATTAATTTTTTAGGTTGTATAGTATTACTCTAATTAGAATTTAGATGTATATGCATTGGATCTCCATCCTTTCAATTTCGTGAAATGCAGGCCGGATTTTTTCGGGTTTGGACTATGTTCAACCCACACAGTAATTTATAAAAGCTTAATTTGAATTCGGACTTAAAAATTCGGATTAACTACAATACCGAGCCGAGCCGGGCCGGGCCGGGCTGGACCCGAGTCGAACTAGTCCGGCACTTTTAACACTTTAACACCTCTGAGTCTATAGTCTGTACAATGCATTTTTGACCTCTCAACCACATAAAAAGTACATTGAACAAGTTACATGAACATATTTTTGACTTAAATATGGTTTGTTTTTATTTTATTTTTATTATTGTTGTGTAATGTTATTGGAGAGGTATTTTAGATTCTACTTTTATTGTTCCTGTATTTTTCAAAGATAGTTTTGACCTTGATGTGCCAAGCCCTGTAACCTTGAACTATAATTAAAGCTAATTAGCTTGGTCATTAAAGCTAATTAGCTTTCCGAAGATTAATATAATGCTCTCACTGATACAGATTTTTTGATTTCAAGAGTGATATTCTTTTACAACTTTGATGGATTTCAATCCAAATTTCATCCAAAAATCCCTACTTTCCAGTAAACACGATACATTTTTGAGGAGAAACAAAAAGATCAGAAAAAAGAAAAGGTCAGTCAAATCCAGAAGGCTTGATCAATTTATTCTCTCATCAATTGTACAAACTGTTGCCATTACAGGAAGAGATTCTATTTTCTTCTTCTCCAAGCTACACAATAGAATTGTAAGAATGCAACACCCCAAAACAAAAATACAAATAAGAATCCACAGTCAATTAATACACAGATGGGAAAAAAAAAAAAAAAGAAGAAGAAAAAGTATACAATAACCTAACTAAACGTGGCAGAGAGACATGATTCAACAGCAAATGGGGCATATAATCAAGCCATTTTCATTACATTGGTTGCATTTACTTGACAACCCATGATCATCAACAATCTTATGACTACCATTACACTTGTAACAAAGCACAAACCTGACACCAGCACAGCCTTCACATGGACCATTTGATTGATCAATTTGAACACCTTCAAAGAGCAACTTAAGCTTTCCTTGTTCATGTAACACCAAAACCTCTGAAGCTCCACCAATGTATCTTCCTTTGATGAAAAGCCTTGGAGGAACAACTGCAACTGCTTCTTCTTCTTTTTTTCTATCCAAAAGTCTCCACAATTCTTCCTTAAACTCCATATGCATAGACACATCCCTCTCGAAAAACATCACTCGAAAAGTTTCAAGAAGAAAACGAACACTACTACAATCTTCAAATGTTTTTCTAATCCCTCTTAGACTTGTTGTGTAGAAAATTACTGATTCTTCACCACCTGGTGGACATCTTTCTTCGAATTGTAGTAAAGGGTTTTCATTGATATCGTTATCGTTATCGTTATCTTCCTGTATGCGGCGAGATTTCTGAGGCGGCTCTTCTTCTTCTTCTTCACAAATTCTTGCATTACTCTCTTCTTCTAATTCACTGATCTTTTCAAGATTTTCTTGCTCAATTCTTGCTTTTCTCTCATTTTGATTAATCATAATATGCTCATTAACTGCCTCTTCAAAGGCGGCAAGTAATTTCGGATCAAACAGGCTACCGGAATTCATGTCCGGTCGCCGGAAAGTAGATACATCAATCTCTGACAAAGGTCTTAATTTCCCAAAACCCGGCTCTGATTTCCTCGAAAAATCTTCATTTTCTTCACAAAAAACTGAACTTTTCCCCTTAAATGCTGGCCCAATATTCTCTTTGTCATCAATATCACCATCATCAGCTTCCATTTCTTCTTCTTCTTCTTCTTCTTCTTCTTCTTCTTCTTCTTCTTCTTTTTCTTCTACTCCTTCGTCTTCAAGGTCTCTCATAAGCTCTGAAACATCAATTATATCTGGTTCTTGAACTGTTTCTTCAACCCTTTCTTTGATCTTTCCCTGCTCTGTTTCTTCGAACACCAAATGGGTTTTTTCAACTTTCCGATTCGGATTCATCATAAAGTTTTCGAAAAACCCTTCTGCTACATTGACCTGAAGAATTCTATCTGGCTTCAGATACTCAATTGGTTTGACAGACTTGAGTTTCTTGAGAAACTTGCCTCTCATTCCCTTCATTTTTTGAGCAAAAATCTTGAAGTGGGTGAGATCAGATATACAGGTAAGATTCAAAGATTAGAGAATTGGATCTTGAAGCTAAAGTATAGCTGAGAAGCAGAGAGATAGAGATTATGATTAGAGAGTGACTGGTTTTTTTTTTTTTTTCCTTCTTTCTTTTTAGGTTTTCAAGTTCAACGGTTACAAAAGTTGTTTTTTCTCTAGTTTTAAATTTAAAAGAGAATCCTATGCTGCTGTTAGTATTGTAATATTCCATCAACAACCTTGTGATTTCAGATAGGAAGTAAACAAAGGAACACGTGTCGGTCAGATAGAGTTTTAAGTGTAAGTAAAGATGATGACAACGGTCATAATTTATTTAGAGGGCCCACTAATCTATTCTATTACTTGAGTAGTTTAGTTTAGTGTATGCATAAATCATAATCCTTGATAAATTGTCCCTTCTTGTCCTTTATGGTGTATTTCGATTGATAATAGGGAGAATTACACTCACATACCCTGTGGTTTGACATAATTTCTTGTAAATTGAAATTACGTATTTTTCTCTATTTTTTTTTTTTTTTTTTTTTTGATAATTTGATTTCAATATTTTTCTCTAAGTTATTCCATGCTAAAAGAGAAAAATAAAATAAAATAAAATAAAAATTCTAATCTTATCAACAACTTTAATTTGTAAAATATTTTCTTTTAAAATTTAATAATTGGATCTAAGTTTTAATATTTAATTAATACAATGCAAATTACAAATTCAAGGAGAAATAATATATTTACGTATCTTCCAAATGAGCTTGAAGTCTTTCCATTTCTACAAAGATCAACAGTTACATTTGTACTAAAAACCCTTCAATTTCTTATCTCTATGTCTCTATGAGTATTTCTATGGCTTTGCAGAGAAATTCTTGTGTTATATTTCTCTCATTTTTTGTAGCTGCAACTTATTATTTGGATGAATCAAATAGTTTGGAGTACAGAGTTGGAGACTCGGTCTGGTCAATCCCACCATACCCATATTTTTATTCTGATTGGTCCTCTGCCCATCTCTTCTACATGGCCGATTCTCTAGGTAAATTTCATTTACCAAATGCATTCATAAATTACTTATAATGTCTTTTAAGTTCTTTTTGTATGCTGATAAGTCTTTTTTCAGATGTTAAAATAATCGATCGTGTATCATTTTAGTAGTAAATTTACAATGAATCAGTGATTCTGTACGAATTTTTCATATGGAATCTCGTATTTGAAAGTTACTTTATGTATATATATATATGGCGATGAGATTGTTTGTTTAATTTTCTAGTGTTAGGATGCAGTTTTCGATTTCAAAACCGAGTTGTCCAACCTTATAGAAGTTGCAGCATTAGACTACCGGAATTGCAGTGCTAACAATCCCATTAAAATCCTAAATTCTGGTCCTGCAACCATCCTATTAAAAGAAGCAGGCGTTTTCTATTTTATGTGCAACCTCTCAAATTACTGTGATCTTGGCCAGAAAATTTCTATCATTGTCCACAATCCTCATGCAAATTCCCCACCATCTCCGTCACCTTCACCTTCTCCTCTGCCTACAATTTTGTCACCAACTCCCTTACCTTCTTCTCTGCCTCTCCCACCAACAGTTTCGTCACCGGCAGGCAACTGGAACAGGTCCGAGTCTCCGCCAGCACCAATGCCTTCTACGAGTGATCAAGCACCGTCACCCACTACTGATTTGGGACACACAATTGGCTCTAGTAACAGTTGCAGTGGAAAAGAGTCTAACCTGGCATTTGTTGTTTATTTTGTGAGTGTTTGGATATTGTTTTAGTAGAAAGTTGCTTATTTAAATATGAATTTAACATTTCTGTGACATGCAAAATATAAAAGTCAACCATAGAAGCTAAATAAATTCATGTTATCTGAAAGTTCAAATGCTAAAAATTCCATACATTATCAAGTTTTTTTTCAAACAACAGTAAAACATTAAAAAAAATTTAAAAATAAAAGACGCATACCGAAAACCTCTAAATCCTATAACAGAAACAAGTAATGTTGAGAATCTTATTCTCTCAAATAATGTGAAAGACAGCCAGCCCATTTTTAAACTACCACCTTCAGCTTGCTCATCACTGCTGTGCGCATTGCACCCTTTGGGCACCACCAGGCATATCGTCATCTTCATCATATGCCTCCTGGGCGGCTTGTTGCTTCCTCCTCATCTCCTCTTCAATGTTCACATCATGGAGAGTGGTTTCCTCACACTCATCCAGCTCCATGTCAGTCAGCTGGACTGAGGTCCTCGGAGGCAGCACCGTCTCCAACATCTTGGTCTGCTCTGGAGTCAGAGATTCTGGGAACTCAACTGAGAAATGGATGTAAAGTTTACCCCTCATGAAGGGTCTCTGGTACATTGGCATTCCTTCATCATTTACGGCCTTAAATTGATCTGATTGCATCAAGGACAAGAGTTAAGTAACATGCTTATAACAATCAAATTAAACCATAGTATTCCACATCAATGCCAATCTGAATATCCATCATACCAAGCCAAAATATTATCAGCACATTAACATCTAGCAATGGAAATGACATTGCATAAAAGATCAGAAAAACATATTTAACTATTCATCCTTAAAACAGTTTTCAAAAAAACTATTCCAAAACCTTATAAGTTCTAGATTAATCATCCGACATTATTATTGGTGTTCTCAACAACAGCCATTTAAGTGACTTGTTACATGAAAATAAATAGCTCAAGTTATACTTAGATGGAAAGTAAAAACCCACGACCATAGTACTCAATATTGCTTCCAGATATCCAAATGTCTACCAGCTATAAAAACAGGATGCAGAAGACACTATAATGATATAAAGAATTAAGATACAAAATAAGATCGGTGAAGCTGTGATTACCAGGCTTGACTACTTCCCCGGGTTGGGATTTTATGAGAAGCTGCCTGCCATCCAAGTGAGTAATAATAAATTGGAAACCACAGAGAGCCTCTGTTAGGGATAGGGTGTGCTCAACAAATAGGTCATCACCCTTTCGCTTAAACTTGGGATGCTCTTTTTGTTGTAGAACAAACACAATGTCTCCTGTGACAGTGTCAGGCTGCACAAAAGCAGAAGACAGTGTCAGTCACCAACCAATATTAGACCACGAGATGTTGGTCGCATTTTACTAGATATGCATAATACAGCTACAGCAACCAAAAAAATCAACCAAAGATGGTCTTACTGCTTCATCAGCTTCTCCTGGGAATGTAATCTTCTGTCCATTTTGCATACCCTTCTCAACATGAACTTCCAACACTTTCTTTTCTTGGATAACCTTCTCACCCTTACACTGCGGGCAGCGATCCTTGTCATTGATAGTTTCACCAGTACCCTTACACTCATTGCAAGGATGCTGCATTTGCTGAATCATAGAGGGACCAAGATGTCTTATTGAGACTTTCATTCCAGAACCTTGGCAACCAGAACACTTCAATGATGCACCTGATTTGGACCCTTTGCTGCAAGTCATCATTCATCACAAGTTCTGTGTAAGTGAAATGATGTACAGAGACCAAAGCTGGTCAAAATGTTAAATCATTAATAATTTATTGAAATAGATATTTTACTACAAACCCTTTGCACTTGGAGCAGATAACGTTGCGCGAGAGAGAAAGCTTCTTGGATGTCCCGTTATAGAGATCCTCCAAAGAAACCTTTAGGGGATGGATTACATCTTCTCCCCTTCTCTGCCTTCGGCCTCTGCTGCTTCCACCACCTGCACACATGAATTTATAGTTCAGAACAATCAAAATCATTGCCTACTACCATAAACAATCATATTGATTTCAAATAATAGACAAAAGGAGGTTCCTACCACCAAATGGGCTGCCACCGAAGAAGGATTGGAAAATGTCAAATGGGTCATGGCCACCACCACCTCCACCCATTCCCTCCTTGAGGGCATCCTCACCATACTGGTCATAGATCTCACGTTTCTCCGGGTCACTCAAAACCTCATAAGCTTGAGCTAACTCTTTAAACTGTATCAGAATCAAAATTTCTCATGTTCAGAATCACTGCTGTAGTCTATTACAGTAACAGTAGTAAAAGAAAATAATAATAATAAATAAATAAAGAGTTAACTCAACAACCACCCTGTAGCAAAATTCAATTTTGCACAATGAAATCTCTCATGAACAAATCCAATCAAATCAACACTAGCAACTAGCAACAGAGTTTTAATTGATATTTGAATTGTATTTTGAAAACAGTAATTGCTTGTCGAGTCACCTAGTACTTAGGTCACGAAACTGTCAGATAACATTGTTCTACTGCAGAAAAAAAATACTTTTTTTTTTCCAAACGTGAATTAAATAGGGAAATTGAATCAAAATCAGCTGACAGATTTTCAAGCAATACCCAGAATTTCCAATTCCCTACAAAGTAGCTACAAAATCAGAAGAAATAAAACCTCCCGAGTCAATGAATTTAAAAAAATTATATCTACCCAATCAAAGAATAAGAGATCTAGGCAAACAAGTAAATAAGATCGAAAACAACAGACAAAGAAACAATTTTAACAAATAAAAAAGGAAAAAAGAAAACCTTCTCAGGATCACCACCCTTATCAGGATGGTTCTTGATGGCGGCTTTACGATAAGCCTTTTTTAGATCGTCTTGTGAAGCGTTCTGCGAGACTCCAAGAATCTCATAGTACTTGGTGTTGTCACTCTTCTTTGGTGCTCTCCCAAACATCTTCCTTTCACTTTAAGAAAACAAAAACAAAAAAAAAAAAAAATCAGAAACACAAACCCTAATAAAAAGCAAGATCCATCAAAAGAGAAGAGAGAGCAGATTCCTGACCAGATCTGGAAAAGTAGAGGAGGCTTAGGTAAAGAGAGAACCCACTAGATAGTAAACGCGAGACGGCAAGCCAACGAGCGAGAAAGAGAGAGAGGTTGGGATGATGGTCAGATCTAGAGTTTTATTGGAAAAAATTGGACGGTGAGGATCTGTTGTTGTTGATTAGCTGAACGGGGTTTGGTTTTTGACATTGATTTTAACAAATGAATTAAAGGGCTTGGAAGGATCTAGAATTCTCTCGAGTTCTGCCTAGTGTGGACTGTGGAATGAGATCTGAGCCGTCCATTCATACTTGTGTCTTGTGGTCGGATTATTTTATGAAAACTAAAGTAAATTTAATGTAGGTGTAGTGCGAGTTTCTTGGTAAAGTACTGGAAAGAGCCGCACTCGCTCCCCTGGGTTGACTTGACCTAATAAAACGACATCGTTGAGGACAATAATCCAAGACTTCCAACTTAAGGTTCAATCAAAAATTAATCCAAGACTTCCAACTTAAGGTTCAATCAAAAGTTAAAAGAGAGCTATATACTTATTTTAAGTCTCAAAATCATCTCTAATAGAGAGTTAAAACAGGTTGAGAGTAATTTAAGTGAGTTATATATAGTATGGATCAGGATTCTCTCTTTGATTCTTGTTTTTTCTTGGTATTTTTTAAGTGTAATTAAAACACCAAGTTGTATGAGAGAGAGAAAAGTGATCAAATTTTGACCATGTATTTTTTATTTTGCTAAGGTGTCAACAGATTATGAAAAGTCAAGAAAAAATAATACAATAGGAGAATCCTGATCCATATAGTAAAATGAGAGTGAGAGTTATATGGTGGGATCCATGGAAAAAGTGATAGGACCTACGTATTTCTTGCGGCCAATGTTTTTTCTCTCACTGTCAACTGTTTTCTCTCTAGGTTTGAAAAAACACAAACTGACAAAATAAATGTATTTTTGTCTGATCACCTAAATAGGTGCATTTTAAACTTGAATTATTAAAGTGGTGATATCCTTATAAAAACCGCTCCAAATAGTGACAAAAAAATTTTGAACCCAACAATTGAGCAGACATGTCCACCACTTTTAAACAAAAATAGTTGCTAAAAGTTGTATCGAGTTGGTGGCCGACTGGGCTTTTTCTTTGATCAAAGATCAAAGCATATCAGCTTCTCTACTCTTTAGTATTTACCTTTTGATGGAGCCTCCTCCATCTTTTCCGGTCTTTCTTTATTATTTTTATTTTCCTCTTTTAATCTGGTGTAATTTAGTTAACAATTCAAAAAAGTGAAATAGTTATAAAAATTATTTATATTTTAATTAAACTATTAATAATTTAATTTACTTGTAATACTAAAATTTTAAAAATATATAAATTTAGAATGTTCATACAATTTTAATAGATGTAAATATTATCACTCTTTATAAAAAAAACTAATCTGATTTAACCGGGCCTGATTCAAATCAAACCAATTAAATCCGGCCCTTTTACACAGAAAAGGATATTAACTAACCAACTTCTAAAGGAAGTATTTTGAATAATTTCAAAGTAGATTTTTGATGAATTTCTCTCTTCTCTTCTTTTCTTTTTTCCTTTTTAAATTTTTTTTTCTTTTATTGGAAGAATTTCAAATCCAAGAAATCTATAAAGGGCCGAACCAAAGAAATGGAGTAATGAGGATGAGGAAAAGGAGATTGAGTGATAATTGGATTTTAACTAGTATACGGATACTGACATCCATAAAACTTATTATTATACATATTTTTATAAGTACACCCCTGTCTAAAATTTTAAAAATAAATATTACTATAAACACTCATCATAATGTCAATAGTACCCTCATTGAAATAAATATATTCATTTTAATACATATTATTTATAAACACTCTTAAATTATTATCACACCCGATTTAGAAAAAAAGTCATATTATTTTTGAAATAAAATTCTCTTTTAATGATGTTCTATTTTACTAAAATATCTCGAATGTATGAGTCTTATAAAAAAGAATATGAAATTCTTTTATTTATACAGCTATCTTAAAAAAAAAATTAATAAATAATAAATAAAAAAAACTTATTGATATCTACTACCATATAAAAAAAATACAACTATTATTAAAAAAATAAATTTGTTTATTGATAGAGTTCATAACCATATAAAACAAAAAGACGAAAACAATATAATAATTATGTGATGATGAAAAAAATTGATACTTAAAATATAATTAGAGTTTAATTAGGGTTTATCGTATATTAAGGTTTATCATAAATTTTTTTTTTTTAAAGGTAAGTTTTTTTTAATAAAGAAATATAGTTAAAGATATGAGTGTATATAGTATTTGATTTATTTTTAATCAAAGTAATTTGTCTTTATTGGTAAATTTCTATTGAGATATTTTTGTAATTAAAATTTTTAATAAAATAAGAGTGTACTAATAAGTTTTATGGGTGTGAATATCATCACCCTTTTATCTATACTTTGAAGAATCAATGCAAAAATTAAATTCACCTCTACCTCCCAAACAAAATTCTTACAAACAATGTAAATCATGAATGAAATCCAAGGGCTGTAAAACCGAATACTTGATGAATGATGAGTCTGCAGCAAATGCAACCCAGAACAGTTGCTTGGTGATGCATTTTCCCAATGCTACCTGCTGTGTAACAGATTCATGTGTTAATGCCGAGATACCCAGGAATCGACCTAAATGTTCTTTGTTAACCGAGCTTTACCGCTTAAACAGAAACTCGTAAAATATTATGTACCACACATAGGAAAACCTGTGAAAATTTTGACATCCCTAGCAAAAGACAACTAGAATAAATGGGAGAGGTATTTACAGAGTAAAATAGCACTAGAAAACAGAAGAACCATATCGGAGAACTGCTGAACCTGTACACATGTAGACTCCATTGTCATGATAAAAGAGATCTAGCCTTGAATATGACTCTACTCAACGATAACGGACAACAATTTGGTTGCAGATGCTCATATATCTAATGACAGCAAAATGTGTACATATTCTATCAAGGATGCCATCAAAATTTGGAAAAACCACCCCACCATGAAGCAATTCTACCTGCAGATGCATACACAAAAAAATTCTCCTTGAAAACTCTCAGTCTCTCTCTCTCTATATTACAACTCTTAAAGATAAAGGTAGGTTTGAGGTCGAAATTTTCCCTAATTTATTGAGCAATATGGCCAATATAACAAACTAAACCACATGCAATTACAGTATTTTCCCCTAATGTAGTATTTATATACATCCAAGAAAAAAGTCTTAAGAAACCAAATCTAGATATTAAGTGGTTAAATGTTTGTCAGTTTGAGTAAAGACGAAAATTAAACTGGATTGACAGAAGAAAAGGGAATCAGAGAAATTGACAGAGCAGGCATGACAGATGGAAGTTCGTCAATATGAAACAAGATTCTTGCAACACTAGGAATGCTTTATTAAACCACTATTTAAATCAAAAATAACTATAGTGCACCATTGCCAAAGTAATAATTCATTTGTTAAGAGTAAAAATTATCCATAAACGATATAAAATTTACACAGCAAAATAGGAAACAAGTTTCACAGAAATAAGGTTACACTTCACGTGCCAAAATTTCCATGTAGAACAACATCAATCAAGATCATAACCTATACTTGTCAACTAACCTCAAAGAAATCGCACCATATGGATAGGGAGAATGCTAGAATTTGGAATGAGAGGTACATCAACACAACATATGCTATGCGCCTTTAGTTGACTTCTGGTCAGTAATGAACAGACCCACTGATCTGAACCAACGCATGAGATTTCGATTTTCCTTCACATAAAGCCACGCTTGAAGAAATAGAAAGAGATCTGAATTTATGCCTCGCTCCTCTATGTAACTGTGAAACTCATCCCTCATTCTTTCATCCAAATCTCTGTCAATTTGCAATTATTCAACATAAAAACTTTACTCTTAAATGCATAACACAACAAGCAAGTATATGATTGTACAAACATTACATTGAGAATGATACAAGATTACTATCGGCAGTATTATACAATTCGAACATGAAACCTTTTTTTTTTTTTTTCTGTCGATAAGTTCAGCAGATAGGACACATAGTGTTTAATTATAAAAATTTCTCAAGTAGAATTTTACAAGTTACTCTGCCCAGTGTATCTAATAGTTTAGTTACATATAGTATTGTGACAGTCTGACTACACTGTCTACACGGATGCTACCTCTCTTTTTTTTACATATAGGGATCAACCCAAATGGGTGAGTGGAATTGTAATTTGTAATACCTTCAATTTCCAACCATAAGAGGTCAAAGATCCAATCTTAACACTTTCCCAGGATATTATATTCTGGACTACCAAGGTTGTATGTTCTGGTGGTTGTCTAAAGGCCTAGTGAATTGGGAGAATATCTAGGTATAAAGAAAAGATGCCTAAAGGTTTAAAACCTGCTTTTAGGATACTCAAAATTGAATTGGTTTTATTTGTCATACATGCTAAAACTATCAACAGATCAACAACAGAAGATGTAGAACCACAGCTCCTCGACACTAGACCAGAACATGAAAACATCATTACAGGGAAAAAATATTACAAAAGGATGGCAGATATTGTCAACATGAACTTACACTAAACATAAAAGGTAGCCAAACAGACCTAAACTAAACTAAAATAAAATAAAATAAAACCATCTTAATGCTTTAGGACTGACTGTACATATCAGCTGCAGATGTCTACTCCACTACCAGCTCCTATCGTTTCAAGTCTAATTACTAGTGAGTCGTGACATATCAGAAAAAGTTACGGTTAGGGTGTCAAGACAAGGATTAAATATGCTATAGTTATATAAAATACAAACATTCGTGCCAGTATCTATGAGACCTGATATAGTGATTTAAGTGAGAAAAACTCGATGAAAACCTAAATTAAACCCAGCCCATAATTGAGAAAAACCTAAACTTTATAAATAAATCCTAAAGAGAACAAACAATCAGTAAAAAGGTATGTTGCTAGAACTAGGAGCGATGAAAACCTAAATTAAACCCAGCCAATACTTGAGAAACACCTAAAATTTCTATTTAAATCCTAAAAAGAACAAACAATCAGTAAAAGGGTATGTTGCTAGACCTAGTAAGAATCAAATTCATGTCAGAGAAAAGCAAAAGAGTGTTAAAAACCTAAATTAAACCCAGCCAATACTTGAGAAAAACCTAAAGTTTCTAATTAAATCCTAAAACGAACAAATAATCAGTAAAAGGGTATGTTGTTAGAACTAGTAAGAATCAAATTCACGAGTAAAAACAAACATACCCGAAAACAGGGCCATTATATTTAGAGGGATCCTGAAGATAGCCATCAGCTTCAAGCTTGGGACGCAGTGAAACAGAGTGAATTCCCAATGCATCAGGATACAATCCACAAAGAAATTGCATAGAATTATTCTGTCCAGGCTTGGAAACGTCAACATGAAGAAACAGCTGATCGATTACATCGTCATCATCGTAATGCTGAGCTAATCGCATTACGTATAAATTAATTTCTTCATGGCCATAGCTTCTCTTGAGCACTGGTCCATTGTTTTCAAGAGCTCCTTTTACAATTGCAAAAGGTGACGGAGGACTCACTTTCTGTAATTTCAATCATCAAATTACCATATCAGATTGATTCAAAGACAAACAATTATAATGATAATACACATAAATAAATATGAGTTGTAAAGAGAGGGTGGGTTACAGGCGGAGGAGTCATTTTGGCGACTTCCTGATAGTGATCTCTGAGGGAACGGAGCAAGATAGAATCGACGGCGGAGGATGCGGTGGTGGTGGAAGGGCGGCTTGCTATCATACGCCATGGGGCGTGCACTGCGCATCCTGCTATTGCTTTCCTCAACATGCTTTTGTATTGTTTTCTTCTTTGTCGAAGAAGCAGAAGAGTGACCTTGGGAGTTGGAAGCCTCCAGGGTTTAAAGGGTTTTTCTTCAAAACCGTAGTCTAAACTAAACCACTCTTTCAAGGGTATTTTAGTCCTTATATCTTAAAATTAAAAAATTAAAAAAATTAAAAAAATTAAAAAAATTAAAAAATAAATAAAAATATAAAATATAAAATATAAAAATATAAAAAATATATATCGGGTACGACCTGACCCGACGTGCTTCGACTCAAAATATTTACACTCAATTCAATTCTATTTCTCAAAATATTTACACTTTTGAGTTTTGATAGATAAATGGCACCAATTATTGATGCATCTTTGGCTATGGATGCATATATGAATATGAACGTTATGCTTAAGTGCATGCGGCGAATACGTCTAAATCTACTCAAATCATACTATATTGATACTCTAATATGATTGGTTATTCATATCACGTGTCATAATTTGAATGGATTTGATTGTATACATCAGACTCATTAAAGCTTTTCTCTTTACTATTTAGTTTGAGTATGATGACGGAGCTTTTAAATATTCTGACAATCTGTGAATTCAGTACTAAAGTTTCATAAACATCTATGTTTTAAAGCTGAAGAAGCCAATCAAAGAGAAGTCCTCAACAAGAAATCAGAGGCATTGTTACAGTAGTGGTTGCTGCTACTCAAGATTTTTGACATTTTATACTCTTTGGACTCAGGAATCTAACCTTGCTTATGTTAGGATACTGGTTGAACTTGTAGGTTCATAATTAGATCATCAACAAATGGCAAGTGATTGATTAGCCTCATTCAACCAATAAATACATTCAATTAATAATACTGAACTCCTTGAAAGACCAACTTCAAGTACAAGATCACTAGGCTTTTGGTTAATAACTTACATGCATAAGTAAATGAAAATTCAAGAGGAGGACAACAATTAAATTCATATCCATTTCTTTTATGTTACATATAACAGACTACAGATAAAAAAAGGATCAAAACCCTAAAACCCTACAAGAACTACTAATACACCACAAATGTTCTTAAGATTTGCTAACAAGAATGACAAAATTGTGACAACTCATAAAAGCATTGCAACACTAAAATTTGCTCACAAGTTGTAAAGGAGTGAACAGAATTGGCATGTTTTTTTTTTTTTCCAGAGCCTGAAGGAGCTGACTTGCATTCGCCAGCACCGAACAATTACATGTGTTTTTAACAGAACAGACAAACTCATTCCATTAATTATTTTTCCACCAATTGGGCATAACCAAGACCTCCGACGGGGATGATCAAATACCTGTCAGGGTTTATGCAGTTACTTCCTCCTCTGCTTGCTTTTGATTTTCACGATTCTTCTATTGGACTTGTCACCACCACCGCTTCCCAAAGAGAAGCTCCCTCCAGCAGCAGAAGCATTAAATTTTAAACTATTTGAGCTCGGAAATAAAGTAGAGTTTTGGGGGTTGGCCACATTCTGTTGGCTGGAAAATTGGAAGGGACTTGGTTGAGCTGCCATATTAAAACCAAATCCAGATGCAGCAGGTGTGATGGGTTGTTGCTCAAATGCTGGAATTGAGGGTGTCGATGCCTGAATGGTGTCCTTCGCCATGCTGTCTTCCATACCTATCTGATCATTATTGTTTGAGGGAGCAGTACCAGAAGGATCGACAGAACTTGGATTACCAAAAGCAGGCTGGGATGAGGGGGCTGCTGCAGTTGAAGTAAACTTAAGGACCATCAGAATTTGGAACCATCAACTAATATAACAGAACCAAAAGTAGTTGACTGCTAACAACAAGAAAAAAGAGAGCTTTAACCAGTCATGTGGACTGATGCTCCAGAATCAATTATCCAAGGCAGGGAATCAGAGTGAGAGAGAAAAGCATTTAGAGTACCTGTCTGGGCAAGAGTCGCTGTGGGTAAGGCAGTAGACACACTGGAGGACTGGTTACCTATGGAAGACTGATGACTAGACCCTTCAGATTGTGGCACATGTGCGTTGGGAATATTTTCAGGAGGTGAAAGAGCAGATGAGTTCTCCCCCTGATCATAATAGTTATGATTTGCCCATTCTGGCTTTTCAAAATTTTCCCAACACCCACAATGTGAGCAGTGAAAACAGCCTCCTCGACCTTTACCATGGCCTCGACCATGTCTAAAAGACTGTCCTCTTCCACGTCCACCAGGAGATAAAAGAACTGGGGTTTCTTGGGAATTAGGAGTAATGAGGGACAATCTTTTGAGACGTGCATACACTTCCTTCATTGTAGGTAACTCTTTCTCGGTCAGAATACTATTTTTTGCACTCTCATATACAGGATGCAAACTGGACAAGAAGCGAACAACCAACAACTCTTCCCATTGTTTTCGAAGTTGTTTTTCATCGGTTGTGATGGGACAGTAAGAATTGAGTTCTCCCCACAACCCTTCAAGAACTCCGAAATGCTCATTGAGTGACTTGTCACCCTGCTGACAAGAAAAGAAGGAAGCATAAATATCATAAATCCGAGAGATATTCTTAGACAGGCCAAATCGATCCCGGAGAGAGTCCCACAATTCTTTGGTGGTATCTACCCACATGGTTGATGTAGCGATAGAAGGTTCCATACTGTTCCAAAGCCATGTGGTCACCATGGCATCCTCCTCTACCCACCTTTGATATTCTTTTGCATCGTCAGCAGGTTTAGTATCAGTAAGATATTTCTCCTTGGCTTGAGCAGTCAAATACTTTTTAATAGCTCGAGACCATAGCAAATAGTTAGCGTCATTTAACTTTACTGCAGTAAGAGAAATTCCAACACCAGGAGGATGTGGTATATTTGACGAAGCCATACCAAATCCAAATGCAGGTGGTGTTATGGGTTGTTGCCTAAATGCTGGAACTGTGGGTGTCGATCCCTGAATGGTGTCCTTCGCCATGCTGTCCTCCATGCCTATTTGATCATTATTATTTGAGGGAGTAGTACCAAAAGTATTGACAGAACTTGCATTACCAAAAGCAGTCTGGGATTAGGGGGCCGCTGCAGTTGAAGTAAATGGAAAAATGGAACCTGATGGGGCACCAGTGGATGACCCAAATAGAGGAGAGCTGTTTGTAGCAAAAGAAGATTCAGATGCACTTAATTGAAATGTAGCAGAAGTTGTGGAACCAATCCCTCATTGGGGATTGCCCAACTGGAACCAAAAACACTGGGGGTTGTGCCACTGCCTGAATTAGCCTATGATAAGGAAGTAGCAGAGTTCAATCCAAAAGAAAGAGCTGAACTGAATGGTTTAGCTGCAGAAATTGAAGAACCAAATGGAGAACTGTTTGAAGAAAAGCCTGGATTTCCAACCAATCCAAATGACAGGGCTGTTGAAGATGAACCGAATTGAACATGCATAGTCTGAGTTGAAGTTACAACACCATTATTCTCAGTACTAGATGCCTGAGCACTACCAACAGTAAAAGAATTAGAAAACAGAGACTGACTGGTAGAAGCTGAACTGCTTCCAGCACTGAATCCAACAGCTGAACTGCCTCCAGTACTGAATCCAACACTTGATTCAAAGTTTCCAATTGCATAACATCTCACTTGAGTAAATCCGTTAATTATCTCAATTGATTCTAAAACATTTCAAGCATTTGAAAATTATCCATTTCCAATTAAATAACAGTCCAAAGGCTATTTCCAAAATTCCACAAATTAGATAACATTATCCTCATATAATAATTGATATCAAATATTTTAAATAAACTAAATATTCATCAATCCTTTGATGTCACAAGTATACACAACCCTTAATACTCTTTAAATGATTTTTAGTAAAAACCCAATTGTTTTCATCTGCAAGTTTATTTTCTTGTCCAATATCATTCAAGATTTGATTACTCAACTTACCAACCACAACTTAGACATAAATCTATCTCTTACAAGAGTATACATTTCTAGAGAGAAAAAAAACTCCATAAAAATGACAACAATAACAAATTATGAAACAAATAAACTTTGAACAGTTACCTTGAAATCCCATAGATAAGTTTCGATCATTCCATTTTTCTTCATCTTTCCTTTCTCTCTCGACCACTCTCCTTCTTTCTCTTTTCTTCACTGGTTCTCTCTACTGGTTTCTATTTCTCTTCTTCTTTCTTATTTTCTAAGGAACAAACACAATTCTTTATCTCACTTTAGTCTTATCATTCTAATCTTTATTTTAATATTTTTACTTTACACCAATTTTACACATGCTCTTCAAACGGCCACTCTTTTTCAGTTTTCAACTCATCAAATTGGATTAGAAAATTACATTTTCTCCCCTATATTATTTCTTAATCCTTTTCAACTCATCAATTGCATAGAAATTACAATCTCTTCCTCTTGAATCACACTAAATTCAGTTTTGGGCTTAGATCAATTTACAATTTAATTAGGTTAGGACCTTAACATTTAAAATAAAATAAGCTCAAATACTAATTGATTTGGATTCAGTCCAAATCATCACTTCACTTATTATAATTTTTGTAAACATTGCCAACACTATCATTTTTTACCTCAAATCTTTTAGAAACTAAATTGAATGGATTCATAATAATTGAGACCAACTATTTAAAAACGGTTTGACCCATTTTCCAGAATATTACAAGTTTTAACAAACCCAATGCAGATATTAAAGGCCCATTTGGTATAGGATAATCAAAGTTTTCTGATTCCTGAGAAAGTTAAAACACCGTTTGGTGCACGGGATTGGATTGGTGCCCCGTTTGGTGCAGAGAAGGAGATGGTACGTAGTCTTTGATAGAATCGACGGCGGAGGATGCGGTGGTGGTGGAAGGGCGGCTTGCTATCATACGCCATGGGGCCTGCACTGCTCATCCTGCTGTTGCTTTCCTCAACATGCTTTTGTATTGTTTTCTTCTTTGTCGAAGAAGCAGAAGAGCGACCTTGGAAGTTGGAAGCCTCAAGCCTCCAGGGTTTAAAGGGTTTTTTAATCAAAACTCTAAACCTTTCTTTCAAGGGTATTTTAGTCATTATCTCTTATTAACAAAACAAAACAAAATCGGGTACGACCCGACCCGCTTCAGCTCAAAATATTTACAGTTTTGATGGATAAATTGAACCAATTATCGATGCATCTTTGGCTATGGATGCATAAAATCATGATTATGTATGAATGTTAATTAGTATTTGGACAATTTGTGAGTGGATCAGTACCAAAGTTTCATAAATATACATTTGTTTTGCTGCGTACCCAGTAGAAACTAGGAAGCACATAAAAGCTGAACAAGCCGATCAAAGAAAAGTCCTCTACAAGAAATCACAGGCATGGTTACAGCAGCGGTTGCTGATACTGAAGATTTATCAACATTTTTTACTCATTGGACTAGTGATTCTAACCTTGCCTATCTTTACGATACTGGTTGAACTTTTAGGTTCATAATTCGACCGACGCTCATAAGTGGTGGATCAGCTACTTCAGGAACAAGATCACTTAGCAAAGGTTTTCTGTTAATAACTGATGAAGCAAATGAAAATTCAAGAGAAGGACAACAATTAAATTCATATCCATTTCTTTTATGTTACATATAACAGACTACAGATAAAAAAAGGATCAAAACCCTAAAACCCTACAAGAACTACTAATACACCACAAATGTTCTTAAGATTTGCTAACAAGACTGGCAAAATTGTGACAACTCATAAAAGCATTGCAACACTAAAATTTGCTCACAAGTTGTAAAGGAGTGAACAGAATTGGCATGTTTTTTTTTCCGGAGCCTGAAGGAGCTGACTTGCATTCGCCAGCACCGAACAATTACATGTGTCTTTAACAGAACAGACAAACTCATTCCATTAATTATTTTTCCACCAATTGGGCATAACCAAGACCTCCGACAAGGATGATCAAATACCTGTCAGGGTTTATGCAGTTACTTCCTCCTCTGCTTGCTTTTGATTTTCACGATTCTTCTATTGGACTTGTCACCACCACCGCTTCCCAAAGAGAAGCTCCCTCCAGCAGCAGCAGCATTAAATTCTAAACTATTAGAGCTCTGAAATAAAGGAGTGTTTTGGGGGTTGGCCATATTCTGTTGGCTGGAAAATTGGAAGGGACTTGGTTGAGCTGCCATATTAAAACCAAATCCAGATGCAGCAGGTGTGATGGGTTGTTGCCCAAATGCTGGAATTGAGGGTGTCGATGCCTGAATGGTGTCCTCCGCCATGCTGTCTTCCATACCTATCTGATCATTATTGTTTGAGGGAGCAGTACCAAAAGGATTGACAGAACTTGGATTACCAAAAGCAGGCTGGGATGAGGGGGCTGCTGCAGCTGAAGTAAATGGAAAAAGGGAACCCGATGGTGCACCAGTGGATGACCCAAATACAGGAGCACTGTTTGTAGCAACAGAAGATGCAGATGCACTAAATTGAAATGGAGCAGAAGTTGAGGAACCAAACAATGAGGCACTCTTTGGGGCTTGCCAACTGGAACCAAAAACACTGGGGGTTGTGCCACTGCCTGAATTGGCCTCTGATAAGGAAGTAGCAGAGTTCAATCCAAAAGATGGAGTGGAACTGAGTGGTTTAGCTGCAGAAATTGAAGAACCAAATGGAGAACTGCTAGAAGAAAAGCCTGGATTTCCAGCCACTCCAAATGACGAGGATGTTGCAGATGAACCGAATTGAACAGGCATAGTCTGAGTTGAAGTTACAACACCATTATTCCCAGCACCAGTTGCCTGAGCACTACCAGCAGTAAAAGAATTAGAAAACAGAGACTGGCTGGTAGCAGCTGAACTGTCTCCAGCACTGAATCCAGCAGCTGAACTGCCTCCAGCACTGAATCCAAAATTGCTATTTCCAGTGCCTGTGATCGGAGATGTACTACCAAAAACACCTCCTGCGCTTGTAACTGGTGTAGATACACCAACAGAAATACTACTTTCAGTGCTAGTGACTGCTGACAAAGTACTACCAAAATTACTGTTTCCTGTGCCTGCAATCACAGGTGATGTGCCACTGAAAATGTTACTTTGTGTAGTTGTGAATGCAGATGTACCCCCAATAGGGGTGCCGGTTGAATTACCAAAGACTGCATCCTTTGTCTTCAGTTCTGTTGATTCTACACCAAAAGTTGCTGATAGTGGGGAAACTGAGGTTGACAAAACTGCAGATGAACCGAAATTGAAAATAGGAGCTGCAGTAAAAGTGGTTGTAGCTGAGGTAGTGGTTGTGGAAGCAGCAAAACTGTCGGTGGTGGAAAGAGCTGTGGTAGAGCTATTAAACAAGTTTTGACTGGTAAAAGTATTGGAAGCCAGAGGTGACATGGAGGAAGGGGTTACTGAAGGGCTGGAAGCAAGGGTTCCATTATTTAGACTTGAACTATTAGCAGCGATACCAAAAGAGAAAATACTAGGAGCTGATGCTGAGGTAGATGCGGCTAAGGGTGTTTTAAAGATGACTCCATCCTTCGTAACAGATTGTTTATCAGCTTTATCTGATTCAGGCACTTTCAGTATGGGATCAATTGCACCATCAGCAACAAAAGCAGGGCTGCACATAAATCAGGAGAAAAAGGATTAAATTAAACAGAATTTAATCAATTCTAAGATTAATTTAGATCCAATATATATTATATAAGACTGCATAGATATGTATAATTAGGGGCAACAAAAAAGAAGAAATGAAAGCACTATGATATCACAATAATACTGGTATTATGTCATATATCTGTTCCTGAGCATGACACTTCAAACCAATACATCATTATATGCCGGACTATGCACATCAACAGATCATCACAGATCTAGTACTAGCAATAACCATACAACCATAATTTTCATATCATTTTTTTTTATTACAACAAATGCATCCCATGATTTCTGCTTTCACTGTCATGTCTTAAGTGTAAATCAATAAGACAACTTATTTTCTGAATTCAAAGCTGTTAAAAATACTGCAGAGAAAGACATATATATATATATATATAACAATTTCAAGGATTTCTGCTACATAAATAGATCAGTGACTTCATGTCAAACCACTAAACCAAAATCTAAGGTCAGAATAACATAAAAATGTCATATATCAATCTTTGCTTTGCACTAGTAAAATTGATACACATATGCAGAAACACAAATAAAAACCAGGTCACAGCGTAGAACATAAGGGTATCCATCCAATAATACAATTTGCTTCCAAATTCCAATTATACTCATGTTATGAGCTCTGTTTTCAATAATGTAAGTTAAAACATACAAAGGAGATTAGCAGCTGTGCGCATTTATATCATATGATTTAGACATGACTAACATGAAATGACACAGATGTTGACAGCTAACAAGGAGATGAGTCATATAGCAACGTCCTAAAATTGAGCTATGAAGCTTTTATCAATAGCAGATTTATATTGCCATGTATTGGTTTCAAATTAATTCCCTTTTTACTGTGCATCCTTTAAATGTTTTTTAAAAGTTTTTAACATATAACAGTAACCTTCTTTTTTGGACAGAATTAAGATTACTGATTTTTCTAAAGATTTAATCAAAATCAAAACAAATTAATTGGGATCATATACATGGGCAGGAAACATGAATATATTAAAAAAAAAAAATTATAAACTATTAGGAGCATATAAGGGCTGCTAAGTTTTCCTGCTTTAATTGAGACAAGAATGTGACTAAGAATACAGCCACAACCAACCCACCCACCCACCCTTATACTTTTTACATATAGATTTAAACTTCTCTTATCTCCGAAAGGAATTAAGTTGGTGTTCCCTAATAAATCTGAACCAAATGAGTTCAGGAAATATCAAAAACAAAGTGGATGTTACCTTAAAATTCTTATCAACACTCGCAATTAAAGTAGCAACCTTTTAATTGACATCCAGATGGCAACTTGCCATAATTTCAGCAAATTCTTGTGTGTATGACAACCGAGGTAACTATAGAAATTGTGTCAATGGAACCATTCAAGATCTATTAATATAATCCTAAAATCTTCCCCATCACTGTATCTTCTAGTTGTCTAACAGAACTAATGACCAAGAGTTCTTTAACCTTCCCCTTATTTTTTCCATTTCTCCTCATTTGACAAAAAAACCATGTCCTCTTACCTTGAAAGGAAAACAAAAAACAAATGGAGAAGAAATCTACAGTAACCCCTAAATGGTACTTTTGGAGAAGATTATATTTATAATATGTATTATCAAAGAAGCCATTAAACAATTTATACAATCTTAATCTTCTAAGCAACAGTAAGATGTTTACTGACCTGGTTGAAGTTCCTAGTTTTGGGTCAAAAGAAGCACCAAACTTGACAGTTGGAAGTTCACTGACTACTGACGATGAGGGGACACCAGTAAACTGTGGTATCTTATTGACATTTGCTGTGCTAGTGTTAAATGTCAGGGAAACATCATTTGACTCCTTTGGTGAAGCAAATTTCCCTCCAAAGTTAAATAGAGAAGCATTTGTTTCATTTGGTGAAGCAACTTTATTAGAAGTCAAGGTTGATGCAGTGGCAGCCAGAGCTGGCTGGGGAGTCATTCTGGGGGAAGGTGCAGCCGTGAAGCTAAATGCTGAGCTATTTCCAGCAACCATAGATCCACCAGAAGCTACCAGATCGGATGTTTTACTCAATAGAGAACTTGGGGGGGTAACTTCAGAAAGAGCTGAAGGCTTCTCCACTCCAGTGGCCTCAGCAGCAGTCTTATTGTCCATCCCAGAGGCACCCAGCTTTTCTCTCCCTTCAGCCAAAGGAATAGATACAGAACCACTAAAATAGTCATCATCATCCAGATCCAGATAATCCTATAGAAGGGAAGACAAGATATTATTGAAATATAATGAGCAAAACAGTGATACAGACATTATACACGTTTCTTTTAACAACAGAACACACAACTACAACAGTCTTCAACATCCATTGAGCTACAGGGATGGTATCCTTTCTACAATGTCAGACCCCATTACAAAAATCATAACAATTTAAGCCCAACCCACAAAACGGCTTGGCTTCATCATTGGGAAATTGTTTGCTTTTCAGAAAACTGCAATTGGTTTTGTGTGTGTGTGGGGTGTGGTGGTGGTGAGGTGTGAAAAAATGGACAAGAATAGCTTCATGCCTCACCAATGTTTTAAAACTCAAAGGCGAGATGAGGCGGTCAAGCCTCCGAGAGGCGAGGCCGAGATGAGGCAGTCAAGCCTCCGTGATGCGAGGTGGCAGCCTCGAGGCGATCAAGGCGGTAGCCTCAATCGAAAAATAGAAAAAAAATTTAAAAAATTAATAAAAAATTAATAAAATAGAAAGTATTCCATAATATTTAATAAATAAAACATTTGCAACAATACTAACATAAATATCCTATTTTCTATGTACAGATATGTTTAGAATATATATATATCTATATATATATATATTTGTTTGGTCACATGCTGATCCCACTTTCTATTTACTATTTCACTTTTATCAACTTCCTTGTTTTTTTATTTTTTTTTTATTTTTTTTATTTTTTTGGGACAGCAACATATACGGGATCCCACCCCTTGTCTTTTTTTTTTTCCACAATGACACTGTACTTTTTTTTTCCCTGTGATTATTTTTGCTTTTCTTTTTTATATTTTTTAATTTGTTTTTTGGTTTTGATGCCCACAGAGCCACCTACTCTCACCAATCACCATCACTTTGGCTGACACTATTTATTTTTCTATAATTTATTTTTTTCTTTTGGCTTTTATCTGTCTTATCACTTACTCTTATTATTGATAAAATTTCAACATTTCAACGAATCTCTCTCTTTAAGCTCCATCTTTCACCAAGTCCAACAAAGAGGCCGCCAGCAACCTCCATGGTCAAACTTCTTCTTCTTCTCAACATCTTCTTCTTCTTCATAGGTTTCAGTTTTAAGTGATTTTAAAAAATAAAAACAAAAATTGACACAAAAGAACAAAACGCACCCCTTCAACCTCGATCACACCGCCTCGAGGCGGAGCCTCGAGCGGTTGAGGCTGGAATTTCTTCAACCCCAGGTGGTGCGGCAGCCTCGGTGTGATTTCCTTGGAGAGGCGGTCGCCTCGAACCGAGTTTTAAAACAATGTGCCTCACAGCAGTAAAAGCTCAAAAGGCTCAATGTCATCAATTTGATTTATTACAAAAGAGAGGATTTCTTATTATGAGTGTGAACATATTAAAATTAAATGAATCAAATGAGGTAATTTACGTTAAGTTAAGTGTGAAGACAAAAGAAAACAGTCAAAGAAACTGCCAAACAGTCACAAACATGAGATAAAAGACATACCTCGTGTGCACTCATCTGGAAAGCACGTTTCTTTTGTGGATAGGAATTGGAGTTTCTCAAAGCTGAATCAGCGGTTTTGATACCAGCCACGTCATCCTTATTATTGCCTGCAGCATCTGCACCATTCATAGCAGGGACTAACTTGTCAAAGGAAGAAATGAACTTAGTTGGACCATTTTCTTCCACTTTGTCCTGCTTTTGGGATGTAGAATCTCTTGCATCGGGCAATGAGGTATGCGCTGATCCATCCAACCTATTATTGTCCTGAACATTCTCCAGTAACATTGATGAATCAAAATTCTCCAGGCTTTTAAGGGCTGGTCCACGTAGCATAGATGGTGACAACTTCATAGGTGATTTATCTCTTGGCGAGACCAACATATCAAGTTGATGCAATATTTTTGAAGCCATCTCACTAGACTTGGATGGAACCGGGGTAAAACTCGTAATAGGAATGCTGCTGTCCTTATTTTCTGTTAACACTTTTGTAAAACTCTTAGCTTCACCCAATAGAAGTGGCTTCTGCATCGAAGAGGAAGGTTGTTGAACAGCATCAGAAGCAACAGTCCCGCGCATAGACAAACGACTTCCAGAAGCTACCAAGCTCGAGCTTTTTGAAGTTAAAAGGTTAGGTTTTTGACGAATTCTACGTATAGGGCCAACTGAGCCTATATCACTGTCTAGGACTGAACTCCTGCGTTTTAGAGTCTGCAAAATTAAGTAAGAAATCAATTGGTGATATTAACGCTGAACCATAAACTCAAAGAAAAGCAATTAAATATTTTCAGCACTTGTACCCCTTGTTTAGATCCATTTTTCTCTAAGGTGCTTTGAGATGATGATGGTCCAGCAAAAGAATCAAATGATGACCCAGCACCCTGGGAAACAAAAATTTAATATAAATACTTGAAAACTTAAGGACCATCAGAATTCGGAACACATACATTTCCCAAAAATTCAGACCTTGAGGGTAGTAGTTGAGGGAAGTCTGGAATAAGGTGTACGGGCCATATTGTATATTGCAGATCTGCCTCGAGATCTTGGAGTCACAAAGCCATTTTCAGAAACTCCAACATGGCCAGAAGACCTAGGAACAAGTGACATACTGGGTGAAGATGCAAAAAATGGTCTGTTGCTCATCAAAGTTGACTCTTCCTTGAATGCCTGACTGCGTAAACCTAGTGTTGATGGGGATACTTTAGAAGGCCTACTGCCCATATAAGATTTTGCAAGTTCTGCAGGTGAAGCAACGTCCTCATCAAGGGCCTGCAAACAATTTAGCCACTTGATGTGAAAAGAAAGCCACAATTCAGAGTACAGGTATATTTCTATGAGATGAGAATCTTCACAACCACGACATAGCACTTGTCACGATGTAAAGTAAAGTGAAAGACAGTATGGATAAGCTTTCATAAACTTGAACTCACAACAGGCATTGAAATGAGTTGGTTCCCACTCCCATTTTCTTTTATTGGAGTACTTAAAGATGCCTCCATTCTGTCATGAGACACCAACGATTTTGATGGGATCACTTCGAGCCTCTTCTGCTCACTCCCAACAGGTATATCATCGGTTTTTGAATGCAAAAGGGCAGTCAATCGATCAATCTCGGATCTGTGGATGAATCAACGTTCATTTAATTTGGCATCATAAATGTAAATAATAAGAAACATGTTGACTATAAACATGCTTTAGCAAAAATTAAAATTACAGTAACTAGTAAGGTGGGGCTACATAAATTTTCTCTCTAATTAATAAATCACAAATTTAAGCAATAAGTCAATCAGATAAGAAAAAGTACACAATGATTATCCAAAACACGTTTTATACATACCTTAGAAATATAATATAGCATCTCGGGTTAAGTCATCAGAGAATAGTATTAATTTCACCCTATACTGGATGGTTAAGATTTACCATTGCTTTTTGGCTCTTTTTCTTTTCTTCATTAGTAGTTAAGGTGTCGGGAGGGTTTAGAGGGGATGGGTGAAAAGACGGGAACACAAAAAATGGCCATCAAGGAAAGACTACGAAGATGGGGCAGCAAATTCATTAGCAATTAGTCTTTGATCTATAAGGTAAATGTTCAATATATAAACTTTAAGCAAGTATTCAGAATCCATAGACCAAGAACCAATGGTAATAATAATACAAGCAAATATACAAGATCTGAAGTTTCGATAATGAAGGGTTGTATAATTTAAAACAGAATTTTCCATTTAAAGCCGTTTCATATCATTCCTACAATTACTTGCCTTGTAAAGGTCTTCTGCTTCAAAATTTGTTCCAGTTCAGTAAGCCCTCTATCAGAAGTATTATAAGGATCATCGCGACCATTAATGGCTCCTTGAACACCGGGACGATCCTTTGTGGCACATTCGCAAACAACAGAATACGTATCAACCAGATTTGATCAGAATATGCAGATATAGCAACAGCATAAGACAGTCCAAACCCAAGGAAAAAGAACGGGAAAATTGCTCCCAAGGAAATTAAAAATAATAATAATAACGAATGTAATAAATAAAACCAATTTCCCAAGCACAAGAATCTTCGGTTAGAAAAAACATCCAACAAAGTGAGAGAGGTGTATATTTCCCCAGGACCCCAACCATTGTTTAGAATATTTCAACAAAACCCAGGAAGCCTAAAGATGGTCACTTGATAGTTACCGTTAGTACAACTAGGCTGACTACTTGACATCAGCACATCTGGAGTTTGAGGCTGACAGACATTAAATGTTACAGTAACAATAAGTTTAAATCTTAAGTCATTATTACTAAAAAAAAGGTGAAAGTTCAAAATGATCATGCCAATGATACTAGACCATAAAATTTATACCAACATGAGCTTGGCACCCTGAAGATGCTGACTCAGTAGTTACCATAAGTACAACTAGGCTTACTACTTGACATCAGCACATTTAGAGTTTGAGGTGACTACATTAAATGTTACAGTAAAAATCAGTTTAAATCTCAAGTCATAACGAAAAAAAAGGTTCAAAATGACCATGCCAAGGATTCTGGACCATAAAGTGAATACCAACATGAACTTGGCACCACTTGATGATGGAAAAAGTTTCAATGAGGCAGAACTCTTTTCTACCAAAAGGGATTGAGAGGGGTGGGAGGGGCTGTGGGCGTGTGGCTGTGTGGGTGGAGGTGGTGTACAAAAATCAGCAATAAACATGGAGAAAACATTGAAACTCACTGTGGAGGCTATTTCCTGGTTGATCTCGTTTTCTTCATGGTTAGCTTCTGTTCAAAACAATAAATTCACAAGTGATTAAGATCGTTTAAATAATTTCATTTATCGTTTGATAAATCAAAGTTTAATAGCACTGAAACAAATAAGAACATGCATTCCAACAATTTAAGAATAGAATAATGTTAATGTACAATAGAAATGAAGTCAATAATATTTAAGAATAAAAAAGCCCTGTCAAATACATTATTTGGCAAATGGGGAAATCTTATCACTACACGTCTACAACCTTGAACTTAAAATGAATTGATAAAGTATTTAAAGTGAAGTACAAACGTCCTTCTAGAAGTGCTACTAAGTTAGGAGCATCAAATACCAATTACCATAGCTTTAATAAAATTCAGAATGACTCAATCCAAAAATATAACACCTCTTCCCATGACTCATGAGCAAACCACAAGTCAGTTCATAAGCAAAAAAGGTTAGGAGTTTGTTAGGGCATTTTAGAAATAGAAATGTAATCAACATTTCATCTCGCAAATAATTACCAACTCATTAAACATATAAAAATTTCATGTCTCTTAAACTTCAATTGAAAATTTAATGTTTATACAGTGGACCCATTTGATAAATTTAATTCGTTGAAAGGGAAATAAAAACTTATACTGCTGTATCTTTTAAACTAAAACATAATATTTTCCAGTTGTTTCTCATGCTCGTAGGTCGTAAAGATAAATCATAAGTAAACAGAACAAAATACCCTAAATTCCCAATCAGACACTAGAGAAAACAAATTGCACCTAATTATATAAGCCAGAACATATGAAAATTATGCAAACCCTTGACCACAAATTTAAGTTCCACAATTACCCAGACAAGAAACAAAATTCCACATCACGCAAAACAAATAATTACCAACATTGCATCTCGCAAATAATTACCAACTCATTAAACATACAAAAACTTCACCTCTGTTAAACTTCAATTGAAAAATTAATGTTTATACAGTGGACCCATTTGATAAATTTAATTCGTTGAAAGGTAAATAAAAGCTTATACAGCTGTACCTTTTAAATTAAAACATAATATTTTCCTTAGTAAGATAAATCATAATTAAACAAAACAAAATACCCTAAATTCAAAATCAGACAATAGGGAAAACAAATTGCACCTAATTACATAAGCCAGAACATAAGAAAATTAAGCAAACACTTGACTAAAAATTTAAGTTCCACAATTACCCATACAAGTAACAAAATCCCACATATCACGCGAAAAAAAAAAAAAACACAAACAAATACACAGAAATGAAACCACCACCAAAAGAACAACTTTAAAACACGCGGAAAATAATATTTCGGGAAATTAAAAATCCGAACCTGGTTCAAACGTCGGTGGTGGTGGCGGCGGCGCCAACCGCTTACGAAACACGGACCCGAAAAGTCGGTGAGCGCTGGAAATGATGAGCTTCTGCGCTGGATCGACCAATTTCGAAAGCCAACCATTATTGTTATTGGCATTGATATTGGGAGAATTCCTCAGAATCGTGGTCGGCCGATCGTACGGCGTCGTTTGTGTCGTCCTCTTAAACGGCCGTTTTCTAAACTTTCCTCCGGTTCCAAAACCGCCCTCTTCCCGTGCCGTCGCCATCTAAGAGATAGAGAGAGAGAGAGAGAGAGAGAGAGAGAGAGAGAGAAAAAATTAGGGTTTGGGATTTTGGGGATTACAAAAGAGAAAAAGGGTGGGTGCTGCTAATTAGGGTTTTTATTGTACATACAGAGAACAGTCTGCAGAGAGAGAAAACCAATCAAAAAAAGAAAAAAAAAAACAATATATATATATATATATATTTAAATTTATATATACGGTCTCATTCCTATCGGTGTATCCTATATAACTTTGTCACAATATTAAATCCGAGCCGATCATTTATAAAAGTGATTTCACAAGTGTATACATACCATACATACCAAGTCAAAATATGTCAAATGAATGACTCACATTCAATATCCTTATATAATTCTATCAGGGCATTCTCATAGAAAAATTTCCGTTTATATATATATTTATGTATATTTCCATGGAGAGTAGAGGAGAGGAGCGTGCCATTGTATAAATGAAAATTTTATCTGGAAAAAATGATTCTAAAATAGCCGGTGGGTGTTGTTAGGGATGGTGACAGCCGATATGGGACCATTAATTGTGGTGATCATTATGATTTTATATTAGTCAAGTCACCTTTTAAAAGAACAATTAAAAGTGATTGGATTTTAAGTGAACAATTAAAAGTGAATTAAAATTTACAAGTGATTGGAAGAGCGACGAATCAATAATACGTTGTTATACCTTCATCGTGAGATTATAAGTTCGAGTCTTATCTATTTCTCTCGAATTTTGAATCAATTATAATAGTTCAAAAATATGGCCGAATGAAGATAGGACATGTGCTTGCCTTTATTTATGTATAAATAAACCATTATATGTGAGTGAGTGTGGGCACCCTAAATTCCTAAATTCTCAATTGGGATTGTATTGAGTTTGCTTTAGAATAATGCTAGATATCTCGATTCATATATTAATTATTGAATTGTTAATCAATAAATAGATATAGGTTAATGATAATTTATCTCAATTACTATATGTATCCATTCACTAATTATCACATCATTAGTTATGATAGAGGTGAGATACAAAGGTAGAATATCTAATGTTACTCTTAAGGGGATAGAGATTAATGCACCCTTTTACACAACTTCTAGTACTGAAAATGGAGCTTCTTGTACAGTTAAAATCCAGAGAGATGAGATCTAACATAGATAGTGTGAAAGAGGTTAAGTTAAGGGTTAGTTTTGTAATAAAAAGATTTTAACAAATTATTGGTGTTGATTGTTGAGAGAAATATTTTGGTTAGCAATAGAGTTACTCATTTATTATTTATATAACATATAACAATGACAATAATGCTGAACATCCTACTTATATTTCATTTTACATTCTGCTAAACACATAATTTAGACATATTTAAAAGAGTAATACTTTAGTGTTGACCGGTCAGCACCCAAAATACTAACCTAGTGTTGTGTCCCAATTGAACTGTAACACATGCCTTTTTTATCTTTTACCCATTCCAAGGCTTGTTGTACTCTAAGACTTTTAATGTATAAAAACATCTCAATAACACTGAACTTCATACAATTACAAAGTCTTGGAATAGATGAAAGAAAAAAGGACATGTGTTACAAATTTACAGTTCAATTGAGCCATATCATTGAGTCAATATTTTGGCTGATAATCGATCAACACCCAAATATTATCCTATTTAAAGCATACTAATACATATTAATATATTTTTATCATGTGTGCCCAGTTTAAAGGTGTCATTTAATTCAACTTACATGTGGCAGTTTATTTATTTAAGTTGACACCTATCAAGTTGAAATTCAAAGTGAGATACAAGTTAAAGTATTTCGAATGAAAAGATACATAAAATACTTTACAAAAAAGTTAATTTTGTTTTCTTATTGATTCTTAAAAGGATAAAGTTAGAATTATGAAACTTTCACTTAAAGGATTTTGGTTTCCCATTTTATTCTCTTGGAAGCTCCTTCAAAAGAAGCCACCCTCTCCTAACTTCTCTTGGAAGAGCTTCCAAAAATCTAAAGCTCTTTTGAAAGTGCAATCAAACACTCTTGGCAATCACTTTTAGGTCTCAAAAGCCAAAAACCATGCAAATTATGGTCTTAAAATACTTGTTGAAAATCAACTGGACACAAAGGAGAGAAAGATTAAACAGATAAAACACACAATAATTTATGAAAGAATCCACTAATAGGTTTTCACTTTTCACAAAGATAATTACCAAAAACAAGCCAATAACCTTCAACAATACTTTACCAAGAAGAAAAAAAAACTCTTTTAAAAAATATTTATCAAAAGTAAAACACACCTATGAAATACAACAGCCAAATTGTACGAAATATGTACATGCAAATTTCCAATATCTGAAATTGATTTTGGAGATGTTTGCTTAAGAGGATATAGATTTAATGTCCTGCATGACTAAATTCCTGTATCTCCAAGGATGATCAACTACTTTTATCAAATATGAGTTTGAACATACACACACACAGAAAAAAAAAAACAAACAAACAAACAAATTAAAGAACAATTTAATTTGTTCTTCCCCATAAAAAAAATAAATATATGATGATTGTACTGAGTATGGTCACAAAATTGATATGAAATGAAAATTAGAACGAATTCGATCAGTTCATGTTGGGAAGACCTACCCGCTTCTCGGATAAGCACTTGTAATCCTTACTATACAACCTCATCAACTCTTCAAAAATCAAAGCAAGAAAGAAACAACAACTCTCATCACTGCCTAAACCACTAAAGTTTTAGAGCTTCTCTAAATCCAATGCTGAAGCTGTTTTCTACACCACCACCCTTCATAGAAGGGCCTGAAACATTTCCTTTTTGCATCATCGCCACGAATTCGTTATAATCTATGCGTCCATCCTGCAATATCAGTAGAGAAAAACAAAAACACATGATTTTTAGTCAATAGTTATTACGCATAAGATGGAATCAATTCTGTCCAAACAAAAACGATTGTTTTAGATCTAAATCACAAAGCAATCCCACCAATTCCAAACACCTTTCAAGATATCATAGCTATAATAAGATTGAGATAGCCTTTTGTCATTAAATTATCACTAGAAATGTTATGATCTTAAATATAAAATCAAATTTCAAACTCGCTGTCATTGTATGTAATTTAGTTGAAACCTGCTATTAAGAAGAAAGCGATCACTTACATTGTCTTGATCAACTTCTCGGATCATTTCTTCCAGACGAACATCCTCAATGCCAAATTCTTCGCAAGCTTGTTGAAGCTCATCTGGAGTAATATAGCCACTCCCATCCTTGTCAAAATAGGAAAACGCAGCAAATAGATGATCTTCTCTCTCAATTTTGTTTAGATGCAATGTTGCAGCTATGAATTCACCATAGTCAATTGTTCCACTATTATCTACGTCAGCCTGCAATGTAAAGACATGTGCTGGATCAGCAACACTTCATTGCATATCAGTGAGTTCATATTTTTTGGCAGCAAAAGAAATTCTCAAAGAAATTTATCACTTATTTGTCTATTAAGATCCTTGGGCAACAAGGAAAAGCAAAGGAGAATATAAAAACTTCTAACGAAACGTTACAAAAAGCTGACAAACTGAATTATTTAGCTCTAATCTTCCAAATCAAACTAGGGATCAGTACCACTGGTTGCGTTTGTGATTTAGAAGCTAACTAATTCCTTAGTACAGATAACATTTTAAATTTATTTTAAACAAAGAGAAAAACTAAATCCAAATGTTATCTGACACTTACTGCTTGCATAAGATCATAAATTTCGGATTCCTTGAGGTTAGCTCCAACTCTTTTTAATCCAGCCTTAAGTTCTTCATAAGTAATCTGACCACTGTTGTCTGCATCTATCATCTTGAACATTTCTTTCAGGCCAGCTATCTCTTCTTCGGATAGGCTCTCTGCAATCACCTGCAAAGGGGGCGAGGAGATGGGATTCATCCTTCAATTTACCAAATATAATGGTTTGAACCTAAATGATGTAATGATATGCACTGGACAATGTGTACAAACTTCAAGTGTCATGCCTTCCAATAATACAATGATAACATGTTTGAAAGCCAGAAACTCACTCGAAGTGCCATCTTCTTGAGCTTATTCATAGCAGAAAAATGCTTCAATCGAGTCAGTACTGCTGAATCAAGAGGCTTGTCAGGGGCCACACCATCAACTTGCACCCAAGGGTGGCCTGTGAAGATTATCATTTACACATTAGCAATTGAAAAATCCAGTTGAGCACAACTAACAAGTAAAATTAGAATCTATATAAGATTCACTCTGAAAAACAACTAAAATGAGAACAACAGCAGAAGAAGCCAACCAAGGCCTTCCCAAAATACAAGCGCTTTACGCAGATAATCTGGCTGACCCAAGCCAAACACCACAACTGCTTTTTGGGTTTCAACATTTCAACAGCCCTAAAGATTGCTTTGCTTGAACAGAGCAATGATCAATTAACCACAAAGAACATTGTAAAAACACATATGACCAATTATCCACAAAGAATTTCTATAACATTCAATCAGAAGTCAAGAAACCAAAATAACAGGAACTTCCATCTCCCCCATTATGTAAACCCTTATATACTGGCTCACCACAAAAACCACATAGGTAAATATCGATAGCATTTTAATACAGCAGTCAGAACAAAATTAGTGTTATTCAAGCTCTAATCTTCTCTTACAGTATTTATTTATTTAAGTATTTTGCATTGAAAGTCAGCAATGTAACACAGGATGTTAGGATCTACAGTTGCATTGAGAAAAATATCAAAATTTTCTGTCCAAAATGGAATGAATCTGATTGTGCATTTCAAGATCCTGTAGGATATATGTAATGTGAATTGGGATTCTACTTAACCCCATTCCTTAGCTTAATTCCTTAGCTTAAATCAAGTAACATTCACCAATCAATAATTCTTCAGGTAATGAAAGAATAAATGGAAAACTCACACAAAACTTCATGTGCAGTTAGACGCCTTCTGGGGTCTCGAGCAAGCATTCTTCTCACTAAATCTTTAGCACTTTCAGAAATACTGGGCCAAGGGTCTGATGAAAAGTCAAGATCACCATTGAGGACCTGTTCAAATATCCCTTGCTCGGTTTCTACACAATACGAGAGAGAGAGAGAGAGAGAGAGAGAGAGATAATAGTTACAATTTGTTAGAGTTAGATCATAGACATAAAAAAAAACCACAAGAATTTAATTTCAACAACTAGGAATAATTAAGTCTCACCTGCCCAAAAGGGGGGCACTCCACTTAACAGGATGTAAAGGATCACACCAGCACTCCAAACATCTGCTTCTGGACCATAATGCTTTCTTAGAACTTCCGGAGCAACATAATATGGGCTGCCAACCACATCCGAAAACTTTTCGCCTAGATGGAGAAAACCATTCATTCATGATTAAATACAGGAGAGTCAGGCCTACCGCTACTTCTATTGCGGATCAAATATGCAAAAAGAAGGGCAGTCAAATGATAGGAGTAATAAATGCTACAAATTCTAGCAATCAGATCTAAAAATAATAACCAATAAATTCAACATATGCAGCACTGAAACAAGGCTTTGATATTCCATATTAGTGCTGATTAAATAAGCAAGAAGCAGTTCTAATAACCATCCATTTGAAGCCATACTGTCAGTTTGGGACAGGAAGTCAATTTTAATTTGGACATAAGCTTTTCACATAAGTTCCAAATCTTACAAACACAGACATGAGAATGCAAAGTGGTAGCAACCTTATGTGCACTAAACATCAATAATCTAATAAAAGTCACAGTGATTTTGAGAGTCAAAGTATGACTCTGGCTCTGAAGCTGGTTGGACCCTGGCCATGCCGATTGGGCTGCAAAATTGCATATTCATATGGATATAAGGTATCTGTGTATTAATAGTTTTCAACAGAATGAGTTCTCAATGTAGCTACCCACCCATTTGTAATGCCTCATATCAGTTCTACATAAACATCTTTGCAATCCTACAAGGCATACTAGGGGAATAATATTGGTCTAGGCCTCTCCAAGTAATGAAACCACTGCATGAGCAACAAAGCCTCTCCATGAGCAATGAAACAATAAAGTGCAATAGTTTCACCATCCTTCTGATTGAAGAAACTTATGGAACCTCATTATATCTAAGTTCAAACCAAAACTACTACTCCACCACAACCATTCTTTTACTCACCAGGTTGTAAAAGGATTATTGATAAACCTTACAAGCGTGATAGTAACAAAAATCTTGACACATAGTATATCAGATTGGGGACTGATGAGGTTTCAACTCATAAGCTCTTGGTTGGAAACCGAAGGTCTTACAACTCAACATCAACATAAAAAGACAGGATATAACATTAGAAAAAGATCGAAAGCCTAGTAAAACCAGTGACTTAACATGACTGCAGATATTAAATGACTAAGTATTCATGGGAAAACAGTCTCATGGTGATGTGATTTATGTAAAGATGGTGGTATACATGCTTTAATAAAATGGAATTCTGAAATCTGTTCACCAAGTTGTTAAATTACAAATAACATATTATAAAGACATCGCACAAAAGATTCTTTTTTTTTTTTTTTCCAGAGCAATGGTCCATATATACCTGGTTTAAAAAATATTGATAATCCAAAGTCGATTGTCTTGAGAAGTGAATCTTCCTCCTGACTGGTAAAAAGAAAATTTTCAGGTTTAAGGTCACGATGCATCACTCCCAAAGAGTGACAAGCTTCCACAACGCCAACTATAGTCCTTGTAAGTTCAGCTGCCTTTCTTTCTGTATAGTGTCCCCGCTGAATAATTCTATCAAAAAGCTCCCCGCCTGCACATAGCTCCATAACTACTTGAACTGCCACTGCATCCTCATAAGCCCCTTTTATAGATACGACATTGGAATTCCCTGCCAAGTGGTGCATTATCTGAATCTCCCTTCGTACATCCTCCACATCCTCATCAGTTAATAACTTCCTCTTCGCAATTGATTTACATGCATACTCTACCCCAGTCACCTTTTCAACACAAAGAAATGTCGTCCCAAACTGGCCTTGTCCAAGTTTCCTCCCCAAACTGTAAAATGCCTTAAAGTTACCTGTTTTTCTCTGTAAAACGGATTCAGTTCTGAGTCCTGCACTAGGCACCCTCTTCATTTGAAGAGGTTTCTTGGGTTTTTTAGGATGTTCTGATTTGACTTCCTGACTATCATCCGATTTAGGCATCGTCACATGTTCTGGGGGTTTGTTTTGAACGGGCAAAGGTGATTCGGGTGCTTTGGGTGTCGACTCATTAACACTGTCAGCATTTGTACGTGTACTAGGAGAAACAGAGTCATCAGGTGATCGACCCCGCCACATTGCAGCGGAAACCGATTGAAAAAATCCATTCTTGGAAATGCTTGGTCCTACACAAGTATTTCCCATTTGATCCTACCCTCAATAATATCCTAAACACTTCCACCACCAACTTTCAGCATCAAGAAGATCCAACTCTATCAAGTCTTTTAACACAACTTATAATAGATCTGACTTCAAAACTGAACCCATCTGACTCTAAAACACACTATAGAGCTTAAATAGTAACTTACTAAAATGAACTAAAATTGATAGCAAAATTCAACAAATGAAGAACAAGAAAGTGATCATCACCTGAATTTTGCACTTATTTTTTCACATCATTCATTCAGCTCCACTGTTAACAAAATGACAACAATAATTACCTTAACTGCAAAAATATCAATGTCAAAACAAGATGTATAATTCAACAAAATACAACAAGTAAAGAACCCAAATAAGAAAAAAAAAAAAGTCAACTCAGTTTTGCGATCAGTGATCAAGTCTATCCTTACTACTACTTCATCAACAACAACTTCTAAAGATTAAACACCAAGTCCCTCGAATTCTTGAATCCCACACAACTAAATAGTAATTAGACAAACCCACTACAGCAACTAAGCAGAAAAGTCTATCAAATAAAGCAATAAATAAATAAAACTCAAAAAGCAGGCATACCCAGAAAGTGGGTTTAAATGGAGATCTTGAAAAGATGAAGAGGGTTTTGTTTTAGCGTACGGGTTTGACTTGGTTGAAGAAGAAAGAGAGAAAACATGGAGGGGTTAGGTTGGTTTGGTTGTATTTTAGTTAGATGTAATTGTAATAAATAATAAGTAATGAGAGTGTGCAAAGTGATGGCTACTTGGTTAATATCTAAAAAAACAATGGAAGGTGGTGATGGTGGAACAGGTAAGAATTTTATAATGCAATTCAGACAGATATTCACATCACCAGAAAACGCGTTTCGTTTAATGTTTGGTTTGGTTGATATTTACATTCTCCGGACTTTTCGGTGGATTTTAGTAAGGGAAGGGCCATTGTTTTAGGCCCACTGTTTTTTTTTTTCTTTTTCTTTTTCTTTTTTTTAATAGAAAAAATAGTAAATTTACAATACATTTATAACACATTTTTCGATAGGAAAATAAAATAAAAGAGAATCAAATTACATCGGAAAGGAAATTTAATTCCAAGACGGGAAGTAAGTTAATTTTCCGGTAGAAACTTAATTCTTGACTTGTTTATTAAATCCATTTAACTTGATTCTTAGATGATTTTTAATAAACAATGTAATCAAAAATCAAAAATCTTTTTCTCTTATTAGGTTTCATGATTAATAAAATGCCCGTTTAGAGTATTTTTATGCCACTTTTAGCTGGATTTTAGTAATGGAAGGACTCTTGTTTTAGGCTCACTTTTTAACTTTTAGAATAAATTTACTAATTGGGAAAGAAAATAAAATAAAATCAAGTTACGTTGGAAAATGAATTTAATTCCGGGAGAAGGAAATGTAAATTAACTTTAAAGGAAACTTATGACCAGTTTGGTATTACTTTTGAAAAGTTAAAATCAGCATATTTTATAATTTTGACATAAAATGATGTTTGGTAAAACTTTCGATAGTGATTAATTGATAATCTGACAAGTTTTGATAATGATTTTGAGAAGTAGGTGAATGATTACTTTTTGAAAGTGATTATGAAATAATATATTTCAGCATCTAAAGAATCTTTTAAAATATCATTATCATCCTTATGAAATTAAATTAAAATCATTTATATTCCTTATTTCATCTTTAAAATTAAAGAATCTAATTAAATATTGATTTGATTTGTAAAATCTTTTTAAAATATTTTTATTATTCTTATAGATTTTTTTTTTCTAATTTAAATATTATACTCAAATATTGATTTAATATATACAATTAATGACAAAAATAAAATAGGGTTCAAAAATTAAATAGCACTTTTTGGAGGAGAGCTTGTGCAAATAACGCCACTTTAATAATTCATGTTTTAATAGCACCAAAATAGGTGGTGAGACCAAAATACCCCCACTTATCTTTTCCTTTTTATTTTTTTTCCTCAAAAATTCAAGACTTATTTGCAGTTTCGAGACTTATTCATGTGTTTTTCGAGACTTATTCATGCGTTTCGAGACTTAATTCAAGTTTGTTCTAAATTTATTTTGTTCGACCTCCATCAATGGTGACAGTGGCGATCTGACGATGACGTCGATTGACTCTGGAGATAGTTGGATCTGGAAGATCGAGCGATACCAAATTCATTGGCGCCATCGGTTTCGTCAGATTTGCGACAGATCATCATAGATCGAACGATGAAGATTAGTGACGGTTTGAGTTTGGCTTCGTTTCTTTCTCTACACAACTCGAAAATGAAAACGAACACTTCGGTTACAATGATTGACACTCGTCAAACGTTTTCCCGGTGGTTTTGCCAGTCAACTCACCGGTCGGCGATGGCACCCCCATTGAAACTTCATCGATGGAGGTTTTGGAAAAAAGAAGAAGAAGAAGGTGAATGACACACAAGAGAAAATAAAAGAAGCTGGAGGGAGGGGTATTTTTGTCTAAATTCTATTTTTGGTGCTATTAAAACAAGAGTTATTAAAGTGTGATAGTTGTACAAACAAAAATTTAAAAAGTGCTATATACCCCTATTTCCTCAAGAAAATAAGGTTTTAAAATGATATTTATTTTAGTCATTGTAACTAATTTCAACACTTTTGAAATAAAATTACCAAACATATGTATACTGCTTTTGAGCTATACATTAGTTTTAAAAGTATAATTACTCAAACATCTGCTGATTAACTTCACAGTTGGTTATTTCTTCAACAAAACTAACAGTGATTATTACAAAAGTTATAGCAATACCAAACTGACCCTTAATTTATGATTTGTTTGTAGAGCCCTTCAACTTGATTCTCAAATGATTTTAGTTGACGCTATAATCACATATTAGTAATAAATTTCTCTTTATTTTTTTAGGATTTCTAATTAGTAAACAACTCATTAGAGTATTTTTATGCGATATACCTCAATAGTTAAAATATAGTTTATAAAAAATTGGATCCAAATCTCCTCCTCACCTTAAGTATCACCATCTTGCCATCACTTTCATAATTTATTATCACATGTCTAATAAGTAATTGATGACATGGATTTATTTTTATTTCTTTACTTTTTCCAAAAGATACAACTAATACAAGTACTAATAATTGCCCATTTGGAAGAGTTTGTCTAACAGCTGAAAGAGTTTTCTTTTTAATTAAAATAACTCTTTTCAAAAAAATTTGGTGTCATTTGGTTATTACTCAGTAGAGCTTTTGGATGATTAAAAAGTTGTCTTACATCTACTTGGAGAAGCTCAAATTTTAGGCTTTTCCAAGTAGATCTTTGTGAGTTTTTTTAATAACACTAAAATGTTTAATATAACCATATCATTTAAAATAGTTTTTGAATATTTTAGTAATCCAACAATTTAAAAAAAACTTTTTTTAATTAACAACCAAACGACTAACACATTTCCATTAAAAGTTCTACTTGTAGAATGTCTACTTTAAAAGATCTAATTGTAGAACCAAACGGAGCCTAAAAATATATTTTGAGGGAATAATTGCATTGCATGACAATTTCCTAAATTGATTTAACTTGATACACAATAGGTATAGTAGATAATTGTGAGTGGATTTTTTTTTTTTTTTTTTTAACCCTAGATTTCCAAAATTTTTTTTTTTTTTTAACTATCCAATGAAGATAATTTGATAAAGTTATGGTGTTTAACTTCCATTGGAGATTTGTTATAGAGAAAAGATGAAAGAAAAAAGCTCTGAAAACTTTAAAGTAAGAAAGAGAAATGTGTAAGATAAGGGCAATTTTGGTAGTTCACCATAATAGGTGCCTTTTAAACTTAATTTATTAAAGGAGTGACTTTGTTACCACATGAGTTTAAAAAAGTGACATTTTCCACCATTTCCACTAGATTATAATCGAATGACTTTTTTTTCTTTTTTTTTTTAAAGAACAATGATTAATTACTACCCCATAATTATACAAATCATGTGTTGATTATAATCCAATGACAGAGTAACTACTTTCATACTATACAAATTTTGTTATAGTAGCATGACATAAAAAAATAAAAAGATAAAAAAAAATTATAGTAGAATTGCTTGTGAAGAACGGTATATTTTTTTTTTTTTTTAGTAATGCTAGGTATCCCAATTTTTTTTTCCCAATATCTTTCTCAAATAACGTAGCACCTGAGTTGTCAATATTGCATGACTCACCACACAATCTCATGATTTACAAGATATTGACAATTCATGTACCACAGTATTTGAGAAAGATTTTGAAAAAAAATAAAATTGGAATGCCTAACATTACTTTTTTTCTTTTAAGTCAACCTTTGGCTTTTATCAAGAAAAAACAATTCGAGGGAATTTTTTTCTTTTAACATAAATTAAGGAGAGTGTATTCAATTAGGATTCTTGTGGATATTTAAAGACATTTTTTAAGTGATAGATTTATATGGATTTCTACGGACTTTTATAAATCCACATGGATTTTCATTGATTTGTTTAGACATTTATCTCAGACTTTTATGGATTTGTTTAAACATTTATCTCAGACTTTTATAGATTTGTTTAAATATTCATGAACTTTCATGGATTTGTTTCTCTAACTTCTATTATAGATGGAGAATTATACCATTATATGGCACAATAACACAATATATACATTCAACCAATAAGATCAGTTAATACAATTTGCAATACTAACAAAAATCTCTGAATATAGATTTTCGTCAATCACACCGGTATTTACGGAGGAACAATCGTCTTGAAGAATAATCTTAAGAACCATAGTGTACCATCGAATGATACACAACCATCGTGTACTAATGTACCATTGAAGATACTTTTCAGATAGTCAAAATAAAAGTGAAATGAAAAGAGAATGAATATCAATTTGGCTATTCGTTTTTTCACGTGTTCATATTTTTTTTTTTGCCTTCGGATACATAACTAATTTCCTTTTTTTTTTTTTTGAAATATCTTGTATATCTTTTTTATATTTCTTTGATGTGTATAATTTATTCCTAAAAATACATATTAATGGGGCATACAAAAAAATATTATTAGTTGCAGAAACCGTCTTCAAGTCAAAAATAAATTATATAAATAATTACATTACTTATTGACAAAATGATTTAACATGTCCCAATACAAATATTAAAAAAAACAAACAAAAAAATAATAATAAAAATAATAATAATAAAATAAAACAATTCATGTCAGATTTTTTTTTTTAAATATTGAATTTTAAATTTCTATTTTTTTTTCAACTTAAAAAAATAAAATAAGTCATAACAGTGAATTGTATATATATTTGTGTTTTGAGAGAGAGAGAGCAAAGTCCACCAAAATCTTTGGTAAGAAGGTTGGACATATTATAACATTTGATATTTATATCTCTCACCATCAAGTCCACCAAAATCTATCAAAATCTATGACATAAGAAAATCCTTTAAAATCTAGTCCTAATTGAATACACTTTGATTCTTGTAGATATTTTTAAAGTCTCAATTCAATACATCTGGATTTGGAAGGATTCTTTAAAATGCCATAGAAATCTGAATTGAATACCACTGGATTAATATAGACTCTTTTAAAATCTTTAAATGTCCGAATTGAATACACCAGAATTTATAATGTCTTTAAATGTCCTCAACAATCCTAATTAAATACACCCTCTGGAAAGATAACCGTGTTTATTAAAATTAGTCGAGAATAAGATTTTGTGGATCTCATACACAAATCAGGATTTATGTTTCTATTGAAAAGGGATCTCAATTCCCCCTCCCATATAAGGAATCACGTTCTTTTTTCTTATTCCCTCTCTTATGGAATTTGATTACATGCCTAAAAAAAAAAAAAAAAAAAAGGAAAGAAAGAAAGTGATTTTTCTAAGATCCAGACTGATATGTGAAGATTTTAAGTAATAACTACAATATAATGGTCTTTTTGATGGAATACAAATAACTCTTAAAGGCATAAAAATATATTTTGATGTAAACGATGTTCATTCATAATTTTTGTTACCAAATCACACCAAAAAAAAAAAAAAAAAATGTCATTTGTATCCGTTAATTGTGGTATACTGGACCACTGGTACCAAAGATTGATGGAATGATGACAAACTTCATTCGTTTGGTTGCGGCTTACTCATACCACATTTATTTCTAAATTGTTTTCAAGCTTTCGGTGTGGTTTTGACTATTAAGGATAGTTTACTATTTTTAATAAAAGTAAAAAAATAATAATCGAATTGATACTGAAATCGCTTTCTAACTTGAAGAAGAGCTTCCCTTGCAACCAAAATTTCCTTGATTTCTGAAGAGAAAGCCCCAAAACCAGCAAGCGATAAAGATCCAATCTATTGATGGAGGTTGATAATGGACATCCAGATTAAATCTCAACCGTCCATCCATGGAAATCCAATCTAGACCTCTACCATCTTTTTTTTTTTACTTAGGAAATGAGGTAATTTGTCTTTTATGATTTTTTGAAGAGTAAATTTAGAGATATCAATTGATAAATGAATATCTCATATGAATTAAATTGACACCTAACAAGTTATGATAAGGGTCACAACTTGTTAGTTGTCGATCGGTAAATGGATACATCCATTATTGCTTATTGAAAACTATAAATAGTGAATTAATAAAAAATAACAATCAATTCTTATAGTGGATAGCTATTGACTTTCATTTCAACATGAATGCATCAGTCGTGATTAAAGTTTATTATATTCAAAAACATATGAAATTGATAAGTGCAACTATTACAACACCATCTGGAAAAGGACATTATTCACACACACACACATATATATATATATGTTTTATGGTCAAGGGGTTTGAACTGGATCCAAACACTATCATCTGCAAGAACAATACCAGCACTTCAGAGGAAATATGCCATTGATCCACAGCCACAAAATAATGTTCTCTTCTTTATGCAAGAGAAGATGCTGTTTTGCGGCTCAAGCCACGATCAGCACTTACGTTTTACGTATTATGTTTCAGGATTGCCTTAGCTATTCGTTACACTCGTAAAAGTCTAAACTCAGCTTATTACTTGCATATATACAAAAACAGGGCTATTTTATTTCACTTGTAATCTTTTTTTCCGTTTTGGATAAGACCTGACCTCAGGTAGTAGTTGAATCAGGTTGTTTTTCTGCAAGCTGGCTGTTAAGGAATTCCAGCACTGAATGACGCTGCAAGACAGAAACAAAAATGTCACGATCACCCTTTCAACGATTCCAATTTACTCATTATAAATTAAATCAAGAATGGTTATCTAACCCGTTGCTCCAGACCAGCTTCTTCAGGTTTCAAAGACAAAGATTCAAGCAATTTGATGGCTTCCTGAAACCCATCAACTGCCACATTCTCACTACCAATATTCCTGTCGACATCCGCAACTTTTGCGAGGGAAACAGCCACATCCAAAATCTACAATAAAAAAGAAACAGAACAAAATTGTAAGAATTCTGGTGGTCAGAAAGTTCAACACTTTTTGGACCTAACTTGAAATATTCTAATGGCGTATCAATTTTTGAGTATTGCAATGAATTTACAAAGAAACCGGTGGAAAATATGAATTGAGCAAAAATAAAGTTAGGAGAAAAAATAACAAAGAAAATGATAGACTGGATGTTCAATATTTCTTGTTTACTGTACACACTTCATCCCAGCCCATTAACAAACACAAATTATATTAAATCCCCTTCTAAGATTAGTTGAGGAGGATTGATTCCTAGATCTCTTAATTCCGATGTAAAAGACCTAAAGAACTGGGGTATCCCCCCTTGAGGACTGACTAGGGCCTAGGCATTCACATGTCAATTCAATTTCCAACTAATATCATTCGAAATGAAGACCGGTTAGAAAGGTCTTAATAAGATAGAAGTTTATATCCTAGAGATTAGAGGAAGTGTTGACCATTCCCTACCAGAAACTGCCTTCAAATGGCTTGCATTTCAATTTTGGGAGTTGTAAACAGGTATTGTACCATAATTTTTCACATCCATCTTAGATTAGTTTCAAAATGAAGGCAAACCAGAAGAATCAAAATTAGTATCTATACTAGCCCATTCAACTCAACAGAAGATAATCAGTTTTGAGCAGATCCATGGGGTCCATTCAAGGAAAAAATACATATCATTGCGATCTTCCTCAAAGGACGAAGAAGAGACTCAGACAAAAACCAAAACAAGGGATACAGATTGCATTGCAAGAATTCATTGTAGAAACAAGAATCAACCATTGCCAAGGTAAAGATACCTTCATAAACAGGTAGATTTCCCTGAAAAGTAGAAACGAAACTACTCAATTGCTTATCTCCCACCCTAAGGCATAAACCAGCAAAGAGCTAACTTCATCTTCCCTATGATCTTCTGCTTTATTGCTTGAAATTCCTCTTATACCCTTGTTGGTGTCAATTAACTCAAAGATCACATCTTATCTTTTTTACTGAATGGTAGATTCCAATCATATGTAATTATTCATAGTGAGGTTTCTAAGTGATACCTATAATTGGGTTAGAATTCAATTTCATGAAATAAATAAATTAAAAACTTACTGAACTTTTTTTTCCTATCGATAACTCTTATAATTATTCCTCCCAAAGTATCTTTATTCACTGAGCTCTAAACTGGGACTACTGCTGGAACCACCAACTTTGGTAGTAAAAAAAATCAGATACAATATCCTAATTCCTAAGTAGATATCCCCAAGGTAATTTGAAGCTTTGAGCACCCAATGAAGTTTTACCATTCAACTCACCTCTTGGGGTTGATAAGAACAATACCCCTGGAGTTTCAAGTTGCGACAATATGTACTAGATTATATCTCCACTATCTTTCAGCACAAGAATCCCTAAAGGTACTTGACAAGGCCCTCTTATTATAATGAGTTGTATAAATCCTGCACATTGAGGGCATTTTAGGGTTATTCGGTCTTTATTTAGATTTAGTTTAGTAAATTAAAATTCTTAATTATCTAGTTTTCAGAATCTTAGTAATATTGGGATGAGAAAAAGAAAACTATGGATACCTATGCAATTTAGTATTTTCTTATGTTATATTTAACAAAATACTGAGTTGTACATTGCCCAGAGTTACTGTTCATGTTACTATACATTGCACTATCTACCTCATTATTTTTCAAGTCTTTTAGAAATTAGCCAAACTTCCAAAATTCATGCAAACATACATTTTTAAGTTCCTAGTTTTCCTACACGAGTTCTAGTATCAGAGCTAATTATTCTCTCCCCAAAATTGGTGGCAACAATAGAATAAAAATCAAAATGTAAAATCCGGATTTTCACCAATAAAATTTGCAAGAATGAATTGATCAAGTTAAGAGTTAATTAGAGCTTTGAATCTCCTCATTGTAGCCAAAAATACTATTATTACATCTTCTGAACAATTCAAAACAAAAAAAAAAAAAGTTAAGGAACAAGAAAAAATTATAATACCAGACACCATATCTTTTTTATATGTAAGCATTTAAAAATGATAATTCTCCTTTAAACATAAAGAAAAAGAAACCCTAGGATAAAAGATTAAATTAATATTGAAAATATACCTCAGACATGATTTGTAGATCAAAGGAGGAAGAGTTCATAGATCTAAACACTAATTTAGAAAGGCATATTGCAAATTGATATGATCATACATCAAGACATTACATCGCATAATTATAATGTTCCAAGTTATATGTATACATATATAATAAAAAGGAGATCTCATGAGATGAAAGGTTAATGACCTGGGATGGAACATTTGTACGATGTTTGATGGCATCACGGCGAACATTTAAAGAACGAAAATAGTAAGACCTCGCAGCTTCCAAGTCTCCATCATAATATTTTAGATCTCCAATTTTGTTAAGTGAAACAGAAAGTGTATGTGTGATCTGTAGAGCAAGAATATCCAAAATGATTAGAGTTACATGGTTAAATCATGTAAAAAATGCCAATATGAAGTAGCAGAAACGGTGATCCTATAACCTCCAGATCATCCACTGGCAATTTCATGAGGAAGTCGACACTTTCTTGGAAATAAGCAACTGCAGCACTAGCATCGCCCATTGCTCGACTGCATAATAATTCATAACATGACAAAATTAGATTTAACTAGGAAAATAAAACAGCATTTTAGATCTCATATTTTGGAAGACAATCAAGACATTATAAAAAGCATCGATAATGTTTCAAAAGTAGAGAGATATAAAAATAATGGATGTATAGACTTAAAGATTCCAATATCTAAGTTGAAGACAACAGTAAAGTGCACTTATCAAGCGTCACTTTCCGTTAAATAAAGTTCTCATCAGGACATCTCATATTCTCAGCAAATCTTCCACTCTTGGTTTTTCCAATTGATTGCATTTTCAATAAGGTTCTCCGATATGTTAATCAGAATTCTTTGTCATTCTTCTCATTCACAAACACAGAAACACCGAGAGAGAGAGAGAGAGAGAGAGAGAGAGAGAGAGAGTACATTAGACCAGATAATAGTGCAATTCCAATTCGTGTAATGTTACAGGCTTAAATTTATTGTAAAGAGTCTACAAGCTACAGCGTGGCTTGGGTTTGGATTCATATTTTCATTGACTAGATTATGTTAATGACTAAGAGGCAAAGTACTGATTAATTAGCTGAGATTCAAGACTTGTACTGGTTAAAACCAAAAGGAACAGGCTGTTGAAATTTCTTGATAACAAAGAATGGGGTATTTTGAGCTGATAATCAATAATCATTGTATTTAAAACAGTATGAAGATACCGGCCTTCAAAGTTTATAATAGTCAAATAGTCGGGTTCTAATAATCAAGCCAACAAAGATACTGAATGATCAACAGTTAAAGGCCAGTTAAAGGCCGTGACTGGTGCCCATGAACACTATGTGGGAACTGATTTTACCACTTTGGTAATCTGTGAGATGGAGAAAACTACTAGCTCAGTAGGATAAAAATTTTAAGGCTTAATGAAGGCTAAAACAATCTCTGATTGTGGGTAAATGACTTCAAAATTATAGAAGAGAACAAATTAGATGATGTATTTATATAAAGTCCTCCACTAGTACCACCAATAAAGTTATAGAGTCTACATTAAGGTAGTTCAACAATACAAAAAATAAAATTACAAACCTATTTTAAATCGCAAATATAAAACTTGCTGTTACAGAAATTTATCTACAACAATTCACAACCTTCACTATTGCAAACTCCTAGTTCAATGAGGAAACTCATCAAGACTCACCTCACTAACTCCTGCAAATCCTTTTTTCTAACAACCTTATGTCTGGGATGGGCAAGCACAGATTCAACACTTCCAATAAAATATAATAAGAGGTCCCCTCTAAACCGTATCAGCTTTTTGCTATCATTTGAAACTTCAATCAGATTAATCACCTAGCTACAGCTAATTCTTTGCACAAAAATGTCATCTTCATTGTCATTAAAGCACTCCTATGATTATTCCACCAAGGACCAACTTCTCATATGCAGAAAAAGTCAATTTGACACTGAAATCTTTAATGTGCGAAACTGTGAATCTATAACAGGGAAAGCGATACAATAATCAATATTACTGAAAATGTAATGTTGGATAGAGAGATGACAGACCAGCAGTCACCAAGCATTCCAAGAACTGCTCCTAGCTGTGAACACAACTCCGATGTATTGCCCAATCTTTCTATCTGACCTCGAATATCTTCTGCACAGAGACTAAGTCTTGATTTGGCACTTTCAACATTTTGGGCACGAAATGCCTGTACATGAAAAGCAGTGGTTAAGCAGATGCAATTAAGAAAATTAGTTATAATCAATGGGTTATAGCTTGACAGGATGAAAAATATAAATATTCAACAATAGGAACAAATGTTACTAGGAAAAGGCATATCAAGAACAGATTTCTCCACATGAAGGACCTTCTCTGTGACACTATTATTGTTATTTATTCTGATTGATGGATGATAGACTATCTTAATACTGATGAGAGATTTTGGGAAGCAGTTGGGTGGGGGATGGGAGGTAGAGTGGTAATATAAATGTATAATCATAACTAAAATAACATGACATCAATTACTCAAAATTAAAATTGAAAACTCCAATTCACACGTTTCAGAAAAAATGTTTGAGAAACATAGGTAACCAGCCAAACTAACCCTCATGGCTTGTTGAACCAAGAATGCTCCTCTCTCCATAGAAACATCCTCGTATATCACATTTTTATTTTCACCGGCTACATCTTCCTCTTTTTCCGAAGTAACAAGAGGCCTCTTGATTCTGGCATGGCCTTCAATGAAGTGATCAACAGTATTCTGAAGATCCGTGTCAGCTTCAATCTTCTCAATGTCAGCCCCACATAGTGGGCAGTCCTTAAAGCGTGAAATACATGCTCTGATTTCAATTAAAGAAAGAATTAAAAAACGATAATCATTATACAAAAAGAAATAAAAATGAAGAAAATAAATTCATCATTGCAAAACCGAAACATGATGTTCCCATAATTCGCTTACTTGCAATATACATGAGAACAAGGCACACATCTGCTACTGTCAAAGAGAAGCGCTTGGCAAATTAAGCAACTAAGCGGGCCAAGCTTAAACGATTGAGAATCATATCCAAACGGGCACTTGGGAGAAATGGTGCCAGAGTCAGTTGACTCTTTCTTTGCCTTGCTCCCATCATGCTCCACCTGGTGTTTACTTGAATTTTCAGCCGGTTTTCTTGAGGAAGCATCATCAGGACGAGACGCCTTGACAAAAGGACACACTGGTGTCATCTTCATCAACACCCTAAATCACAAACACAATCAAACCCCAACTTCTTTAAAATTACAAATAGAAACATCCAGACACACAGATTCTAAAATCCACATCCTAAAATCAATGTCAAACCCTAGAATAGGTTTATTATGCCAATAAACATCAAGAAGAAACTAGATTATCAACAGTTGTACAAGAATTGGAAAACAATGCGCGAATTTCAGGCAAGGGTTTAGAAATTTATGACAATTTTGTAATTGTAACTAAATACAGCGACGAATTACTATCAAAGCTTGAATCAAATCAACGAACATTAAAGAAAATACGAAAATCAAGCTTCAAAAAATTATTCAACGACAACGCATGATCTGCACTGCAGCGTACACGCATACAAGAGTGAGCTTGCCTGAAGAATAAAAAAGCCCTAAATCACTGGTGATCGTAAAAAAGGAAAACAGACGTCGTGTTGTTTCACTGCTTCTTCTTCTTCCGCAAAATGTAAAATGAAAATGCAAAATTTTGTGTTGTCTCCGGTGTTATGATGAAAAGACAGACACCTACTGGTTTCCAATAATTTCAACATCATCTTCCAAAACTGTCCCTGGATTATTTTCTGAATTCCAATTTGTAGTATCCTTACCGCATGATGCAATTCAACGGTTATTGAAATTAACAGATTAATGTTATTATTATTTCAAATAATAATAATAATAATAACAATAATAATAATACAGCAAATTGTACCTTCAGAGGCATAGTTCGACGATAGATAGACAAACTTAGAGCTTAGACGAATGACTCACAAGTCAATGACTCAAATCCTATTAATATCAAAAAGCTTTAAAAAAAAATAAAAAATACCTTATCTGGATATAAGAATAGATAATATCAAAATAATAATAATGGTAATAATAGTACAAATATCCCCTAAAAGTAGATCTAATTGCAAGTGCTTGCAACTTTAGCTCATAATTGCACATACATCCCCTGTCGTTTTTTATTTTTTATTTTTTTATTTTTTTAGATAATATCTATAATTCGAGATCATATTTTTTTTTTGAAAACTTTTGCTATTGGTAGGATTCGAACCACTAATTTAGAAGTCATTTGCCCAAGTCTCAAGGCAAGCTCGTTCATTTACAAGTTGAGCTACACCCATGTTGGCTACCGTTCGTTCTGCTCATAATTGATTTATTTCATATTTTTTTATAAATTGATTAACTATTTTTTAAAATTAGTATTTTAGGAAAAGAGCACATACAACTTAGCACTTTCACTTATAGTACTGAATTCACAATTAACACAATACATTGTATATTGGTATGTTAAAAAGTGCAATATTGCATGCTCATGCACACACATATATTGTGTGGAATTAGCACAAGCCGGCATCAAAGAATGAAATATTTATGCGAACTATTTTTGAGTATAACATCGATGTCTTTATTTTATTTTATTTTATAGTATTGACTATTATATAAATCAGGGTTTTTTAGGGAAGGAAATGACTCGAATTTACAGTCTCGTTATACAGGTGTAAGGGTTTTTATTATCGGACTATGACCTGTGAGTTATGACCTGTGAGTTGTGAGAATAACAACGATGTTTGCCTGGTTATCAAATTGTTATTTTGAGTAACCTAAAGAGGAAATTACTTGTGGAAAGAATTGGGCCGATGTGAGGCCCAAAAACTTGACAACTACAAGTGTACTATGAAAGTGCTTCACCAAGACAAAATCTTTGAAATTCCGAGGAAGATCCCAATTCCAATCGTTTTATTTATTATTTTTTGATAGAACTCTATTTCTCCGAAAAGATCAGATCGAAATGAGTTTCTTAATAACAACCCTAATCTTCGTAGCGATTGGAGTCATTGCGTCTCTTTGTACCGGAATCTGCTTCAACAGAGGAATCTCTGCTAATTTGTATGTTTTTTTTTTTTTGGGTTAATAAATGTGTTTGTTTTATATGCATAATTGAATACTTCTAATAAACCTGATATTGAGTTTTATTCTCATGTTATGCTACTGTTTCTGGTTGTTGACTATTGAATTGATTATAAATTTTGTATGAAATGAAAGTCTCTGGATTGTAGTTCTTAGATTGAGGATTTTCATCTGGTAGTGGTGATTGAATTGTATAATGTGATTAGATCACATCACATATATATTTACATGATGGCTTATCCGTTTGAACCATAATGACTTTCTTCAGTGTAGTTCTATGTTCTGAAGTTTATTTGGTTGTCTCATAGAAATTGAGAAAAATAGGAAGTTGTTATTCATCAAGGGACTCGACTACCGAAGAAAATTGGGTTTGCCATCAGAATCAATGGGTTCGAATTCTCTTAATGGTTTCACTGACATGCTGGAAGGTCAAGTTTATTAGGAAATTGTTTGAGTTTTTGAGAGTAGCAACTTGATGTAAAAAATGCTAAACACTTCGATCTTGATCCCAATATCCTCCCCTGTCCCTTACTTTGTTGGGTTGGGGACGGGACTGTATTGGGTGATAACTTTTGTATATACATGTAATACTTTCTCGATATTTAGGTTTACATAAACTTGATCAGTGATTTATTTTTAATAACTAAATTTATATATGTTATCTACAATTTGTATCACGCTTGCTCATTGATGAGATCTATGCATCATAAAAATGTACCTGTATGGATATGCTAATTCATAGTAAGTGTTATTCTAATGACTGTGGTTCAGTATCTGGTCTTGTGTTTTTATTTAAAGGAGAGAAAATAATTTAAATTTAGATAAGGGGATTTCTTATATTCCTTTGTTACTTGTTCATGCAAAAGGGCTAATCTATGTTCTACAATGCAGGTTCCACCAAACATTGTTTATTACAGCTACGGTCTGCTGTTGGATGATGTAAGTTTTAGAAGTATTTGCTCTCTCTTCAGTTCTAATAAATTTCTTAGAATTGATGCTCTACATAAGCAGTTTGGTTGTTTAGCATCCACAGTCATGTATATATATATTTTCTGGTATCCAATTTGAAGTTATATTTGTGCATCCGTAATTCAGAATTTGAAATAAGAAATATATAGTAAACTGCATATTGTATCGGACTATTTTATTGTCTTTAGTTATTGCTGACAAATCATTTACTGTTTCCATATTTCCGTCAACTATTATCCATTTGAAGTTAAAATTTCTTCACATCATATATAACCGTTGCCATGTGCCTATAAAGAACTTTTGAGAATGAATAAGTTTTCATTCACACCAAAATTTGTACCTAGGAATTGTCTATGGTAAAAGCTTAGTTCCTTTATGGTGATTGCAATGCTCAGTGTGTCACATTATCATTGATAACTAGTTTTTTGATGTTTAAAAAAATACAAAATAATAACTGCTGTTTTTCAGTGTAATATAATAGAGTGAATATTTGCCTTGATCTTTCAAGGTGCAAATTAGTAATAGATGTAATAGGCTAATCTTATGCTGATTGTTGAAATTGCATCTATGGAGATCAGGTCCTGTTGTAGATGATAAACTTTTAATTTTCTGTTATCAGATACCCAGTATGTTGTAAACTGCAGTACTGATATTTGATTAAGTTGTGTCTGGGTTTCGAGTTCATTTGGAACATGAACATGAACATGAATTGTCTTTTACTAGGAAATAAATAAACTTTTATAACTACATTCTTCTGTTTACAGTTTTATGCTGATTTAAGAAATAAACACTTCATATTTTCTTCATCGGTCTATTTTTGTTATTAATTTTCGTACTTACTGCTGTGTCGTTTTAGGTGGGCAATCGTATATCTTGCGCAAATGAAACCACTCATAGTCCCTATTTTGAGTGAAGGGGAATGAAATTATTCTATGGAGAAGCATATATCATTTTATTGGCAATCCAGTGATATCTATTGTGAATTGGCCCCAAAAAATAAAGCTATGGGGTGTATTATAAGCCGCTTGTTTGCTCCGATGGGGACGGCAAAGGTATAGTTTGTGGATGTCGGTAGAGGTGGCAACAATGGTGTTGATCACATGATTGGAATTTTATTTTACTTTCGATAATGTAAGGTTTTCAGTGACATTTATATTTATTAAATTAAATTAATTTTTATTAAATTTAGTATTAATGTGGGCAATTACAAATAAGCCCCTTTATTTTAACCATTTTGTGTTTTTTTTTTAATTTTAGAATGAGTGTTGTTACATATATCAATTGAATTAATAAAGACATCACTTTGGACCTTATATTATCCGTTGTGTGCTATCCTATAAATTATTTTAATTAACTTTTGTAATAATTTGTAATAAAATAAAATAAAAATTTTTAATAAACAAAAATTGCCAACAAAATTGATTACATACATCTCAAGCAAAACCAAAGTCCAAAACCCTCTTGACAAGGCTTTACTTGAAAAACAAATTACATATTAAAACATTTGTTGGAATAGTTACACAATGATGTATTAAGCCTATCAAAGGATCAAAGGATCAAAGAATCAAAGAATCAACTTATCTTTTATTTTTCTGAATCTTTGCTTCAACACATAAAATCGTTTCCGTTAGCTCTACTCACGTCGTTGAAAGAAAGGGTTTGAATGTCATCAATAGAGCGATTACCTCTATCACATTGAGAACGAAGAAGACCGAATGGTTACCTGCAGTTAAATTTTAGCTGCTAAGCCCTTTGATTTCATGCAAGAATAGCTTTAGTTCAAGATCACTTACTACATCTACTTATATTTCGACAAATAGAATATGAAGAAAACATGTACATGAAGAATCCTGGTATACAGTTTTATAAAGCAATATGATAATTTTAACATTTTGTTTATGCATATCCTAATTAGAGTAAACGTTTCCTTTGCAAATGACATTTTAAAGGATCCTCGTCTGATAGACATGTACAACTTAAAATGTGAATCTAAATCTAGGAAGATCAATTCAAACAAAATCTGCAAAGAACATTGGTTTCTATCTGTGAAATCCTAATCTCTCTTTTCTCTTATTTTCTTGACTTCATCCTACATCAAGTGATATCAATACCCTTATATCATACTTATTGCAATTAAAAAGCTATTGATTCATGCATCCAACTAGTAAACGATAAAATTAGAAGCACGTTTCATGATAAGTTGTCGAAATCATTTTAAATCTTAAATCAACCACATGAAGTAGACACCTCCAAAAGAACTCAAGTGACAACATTCAATAGTATCTTACCTGGGAGAAAAGCTGCATTTTGACGCTTTTGTGCCCAAGAAAATCTGCAAAGATCCAAATTATGAATTACAAAACAAAAGAAAGAACACAATAATGTGTTAAATTATTTTGCAAGAAGGTAATAAAAGTTTTAGAATATAATTAGATAAAAGCTTGAATATCTTCACGGGATTGTATTTGATTTGAAAGCGAAAAAAAAATCTAATGAAATCAAGGGGACACTTACAGAGCACCTCCTCCGGCTGGCCCGACAGCTTTGAAAAGAGACATTGCAGTCATAGATATTCCATTAGCAGCTCCTCTTTGATTCTGGTCCTGTTGTGTAATATTTGGTGAATTAAACTTGAGACAAAGATTAAAGAAGAACAAACTTTGAAAAACCAAAATGAAGAACTGAAAGCATAATATTAAGGAAATGAAACCAGGAGAAAGAAATCTACCACTGCTTTGTTTTGCAGAATAAACGTTCCGGTTATAATAGATACCTACACACATATGACACAATGAAAATAAGTTGACATCAATCATAAACAAAATATACGAAGGCAATAATTTTGAAGATGCTTTTAATTAATCTTCACATATTAATATTGCATGATATAACTAGTCAACAATTAGAATAGTTAATTGGATGTATAAATACTAGTATTATATACACGTACCGATAAAATACTCTTCACAGCAGAAGCACAATTTATAAGGATTAAACCGGTGACACCCGATAACATAGCTATATAAGGATAACTTGTCAAAATAGGTATGGATAAAACCTGCACAATTGAAATCATATAACCAGAAAGCATAACAATTAGGATCACATTTGTCACAAACAAGCTTTTGAAATTTGAAAAGCAAGCCAAAAGCCACAAAGTATCCAAATTTACCCCTGAGATGCGAGCTACCGTTATTGGACCAAGAATCCTCTCCACATATGGATATAGAGTTGATTGAAAGGCAAGGAGGCTGAAACCTAGATAGAAGAAATAATTGTAAAATTGTCATGCATATTTCCAAAGTAATACATGATTTCTTTTTCCTATGCTTTTTCTGGGAAAAAAAGAAGTACAAAAGCGCATATGCATAACACAAGAATGCTAAGTGAATTCATTTTAACGAGAAATTATCATAACTCATGCTACAACCGGAAATAACTCTTGTCTAACTCATGCTACAACTGGAAATAACTCTTGTCTAGTTATAGGGTGTAGGAACATAAGAACAAGGCAGGCAAAACTTGACATAGAGACCACTTTTAAGTAAGTGATCTCTATCAAATCAGCATCTTTGAATATTAATACCTCTAGACTTCATTTATTTATTTATTTTTTCAAAGACAGCATAACTAAACTAAATTTCATTGACAGTCTTATTACAAACTATGCCACTCAAGAAGTTATAATTTGAAACTTTCATTTTATCGGATTAAATCTATAGAATAGAAATATATCCAAACGGGACAAATAGTGAAAAAAAAAAAAAAAAAACGTGTTTTCAAAGCTTTGTGGATGGCAAAGGTAGATAAAAATGTTGAAAAAAAAAAAAAGGATAAACATTATAGACCTCCTCAGATGTGTTGATGTAGGAAAGAATCAAGAAGGAAAATAAAGGGGATAAAATTAGGGAGAACCAATATCACTTTATTTCATCAAATTATTAACTTCTAAACAGAAAATAAATCCTAAGCATAATAAAGTAATAAAATCTCTAAGATAATTTCTTAATTAGTTCTCCATTCAGTATATGATCAAATTATAGACAAATTCAAATGGTTTTAAAATTTGTCATATGTCATAATCCTCTCGTAAAATATTTTAGAAACCTCTCCTGAAATTTGTCTTAACTTCCACTAAAAGAAGGTAATCAGTGAAACCCTAAACCTCGAGATAGATCAATAGAGTTTAACAAAAATAAATAATTATAATAATGTATAGATAATTAAGCATGTAAATGGTGGATATATGTAACCACTTGATACCTGTGATGGCAAGAATTTCACCAACGGTTTCTGTCGAATAACTCAAACCCCCATACTTCCTTTGGCTTACAGCCCATAGTGAAAATATCTACCGAAGAAACAAATAATTGCAACATATAAGCCGATTTGATAACTAGAGAAAGCTAAATAAAAAACAGAATAAAAATTAAACAAAAAGCCAATTTGCAACACTAGTGATTATTCAATGTGTTTTCTTTTTCTTTTCTTTTGTTAAAATGATCTCAAATCTGACTTTAACATACTTAATTGAAGGGGCATTCTGTACATGAATGCTATCTTCAAACCATTTATCAAAAATATAATATCACGTATAGAAATATATACCTCTGTGTAAGCCATATCATGAAGCGAGAAAACACAATAAACAATGATTGAAGACATTAAGGGCCAATTCTTTAAGAGGCTTTTCTTAGAGGTTCCCTCGCTTCCTTCTTGTTTAGACAGACAGGAAGCTGATTCTAAAGCATCAAATGAGGCATCAGCTGATATACTGTCATCACCGTGCATGTGCAATGTCTCCTGCAACAGCCCGATACAGTTTAGGACACCACAGACCAATAATAAAGACAAGTTTATTTAAGTATTGTTTACACTTATATAAGTTTAATATCAAGTTCATATAAATCTAAAACAATATCCTAAGAATGTAGCTTCATTCTCTATGTAGTTCGAACTCTTTGTGTATGTTATGTTTGGTACTACTAGTAGTTTGGTTGTTTATCTCATAAGAGCCACATAACATATTAACGGCGAATAAAAAAAATAATTTATATGATCTGTCTTAAGCTTGCAGAAGTTAGATTAATACATTTTTAATACCACTTAAGACAACCACCTTAACCTACAAAAGTAAAAAATAAATCCTACATAGCGCAACAAGTGGCCCAAATAAACAATGTAAATAAAACAATTATCAATACTGGACAGAAATACATACCGGAAGCCAAAAAGTAGCAATAGTTACTACCAAAGCAAAAACTGATATACAGAGGCAAGGCAGGAAGTATGGAAATCTGCATAAAATTATTGTTCAAAATACAATCATCCTTTCAACATTTTGCAGGAGATAAACAGTTAAAGTTTACTTACTGCCCAAAGAGAGATTCTTTAGAAAATATATTTGGATATTTATCTGCTGGCTGAAATGAAAAATTGACAAAGATATTAGATTAAAGTAGGGTTGGGTGGTGGAGAACGATTTAAATTAAATGTTATGTAAACCAAAATGTTCATAACCATTTTCAGTAACCATGAAATGGAAAATTTCTGTAATAGTAAAGAAGAAGAACTACACTCATCATTGATCCTTCACTCAGTCACTGATGATGCCATATTTTTTTTACACTATGGCATTTATTACAATTGTTTTTATTTCCTACAGTAAAATATGTCTTTTTGAAATACTGTAGAAAAGCTAGAGTGTGAATTTTTAATTATATATACATGCTTAGATTTCAGTTGTCAAAGCAATTTTCTACCTGCTTTAATAAAGTTCACTGAACTGTTAAGGGGGGAAGGGGAGAAGGGAATGGGATATATTATATTTTATAATAATTATGATTTTGCTTTATGTTTATATTTACTTTATGCTTTTGCTATTCCATTATTCCATTAGCATAAAGTAAAGGGTTTGTTGGTCAACAAACCCGTGTGTTTCACAATACACAGGTTTGTTGCCTATAATCTATATATCAAGGGAACATGTCATCTCTGTAAGAATAAGAAACATGTGTACATAACAAAAATAAATAAATTAAAAATCACAATTTCCACAAGATGCATTTCCTTGCACAAGAAGTCAAAAGAATAGATACAGAACCTGGGCCAAAAAACCACCCATGGCTGGGCCAATGATCAATCCTATGCCCCATGCTGTACTAACCTGAAATTTTGATCATATTTCTCAATTCAGAAGCTGCAGTAAATATTCATAAGAAGAATCTAAAGAATACATCGGCAAAAAGCTCACCGTTGACAATCCTAAAGCTTGGTATTCGTCACGAAAGACTTCACATGAATATGCCTGGTCATGGTAACACAAGTTCAGGACAAATATTTACAAATGTCAGAAACTAATAAGGAAACTACATACAGTACAAAATTTCAGTACCTTTATAGGTCCAAGTAAACCATTCAAACTCCCAAGAAGAAACCTTGTGATGATAGCCATCCAAAAATTTACACTAAGCCCAAAGAGTGTGTTGAAAATGACCCTGATAGGAAAAATATGAGATATAAGATGTCTGAAATAAAGAAATCCAGAATCAAATCCAACATTCAATTTCAAGCTTGAAGTTACTAACACTGCCGAGGTTCCTATAATTATAACAGGTTTTCGACCATAGCGATCAGCCACTATTCCCCATAAAACAGATGTCAAAGCTCTGCCAAGCATAAATGAAGCCCCTTCAAGTTATAAGAGGTTTGTCAGGATAAGTCCTTAAGAAATTACTGAAGAAGAAGAGCAGAAATACACTCACCCACATAGCCAGCATAAGATCCAATATCTTCCTCTCTTTTTGCAATATGAAAATCCTTAATCTGAAAATAGATAAACAACATATCAACACAAGTTTAGTAGGTTGAAGAGTTTGGATGTCAAATATGTGTATCTTCTTACTCTGTGGCTAAAGACCACATAGAAGGTGACAATTGCACTCACCATGAAATAAAGGAAAGGGAAGAGAGATGATATCGGCAGCGCTGAAAAAGAATTAACACAAGAAGGATATTTAGGGATGATACACAAGAAATATATCAAATCCCATTTCACAATTGCAGAATCTGTGCAATTATCTTCCATACTAACATATACTAACACCCATTGAACTAGAAAAGAAGCCACTGAAAACAACGAAGCCAAACCTATAATACCATTCTTAGAAATCTCAAAATATATCTATCTAAACTACGAACATTTCAAGTAGATCAAAGGCGACAAGGACTTACCGGTGCAGAGCACAACAATCCATACAGAAACGAGTTGTCTAATGGGTAAACCTCGTTGCAACTCTTTATCCTGATCAACCTTACATCCTGGACAACCTTCGTAGTACTTGTTCTTCAACAATGGCACTCTGCAGTCCTCCGCCATACTTTTGCCCAAAAGCACAGCTGAAGAAACTGTCTTCTTCTTCTTCTTCTTGAATCAAATCTAAAAAAAAATTGAATTTCCAAACAACCCCAAATCAGAAAAATCATTAGAGAAAAAGAAAATCAATAAATGTGACTGTGAGTCATCCAAAAATCATCATACATGAAATGAAAAGCTCTCAAACTTTGGAGAATGAGGATTCTCTGTTCCAGTTCCAGTCCCCAGTTGTAAAAACACAAACAAAATATAAAACAAATATTGCTGACATCATTGCACGCGTCAATACTCAATGCAATCATATGAATTACAAACTCACCAAACAAATTATCCAAAATTACGACATAATATTGGACACTTGATTAAATATTATTATCGGATTAGTCAGAAGAAAACTACAAGTTGAACTCGTTAACTGTGAAATTGAATTTGAATATTCCTGGAATGTGTTCCAACCAACCATATCATTGTTTTGACCATGGCCGATAATTAATAATGAGAATTGATTATATAAAAAACAAATGTTTACATAAAGAACTTGTTTTTTTGGACATAAATCCAACAGGTGATATCCAATTGACTCGCAACACGACAAGAGCCCTGAAAACGAAAAATTCAAAGCAAATGTATCATGTATTCGTGTTCATGTATGCACCTTGTGTTTCACATTAGTAATTTTAGGGTGTGTTTGTTGGGCAGGACGGGACAGGATAAAGTGGGACAGTTTATTCTTATTCCACATTTGACGCGACTTTAACATGGGATATAACGGGTTAAGATGGGATAAAAATCACCAAATTCTGTCCCACCCAAAACCTTAGGGTAGGCCAGACTTGTCCCATACATAGAACAAGTCTCAAAAAGACATGTTTATCTTTAAATCTTTAAAAAATCACAATCTTGTGCAAAAATTAAATAAAAAAGACCTGTATATATTATATGTTATTATATAATATAAATATAAATAATATATATACAAATTAAATAATATATATTATTATTAATATATAAATATATATAATATTTTATTATATATAATAATATATAAGTTATTAAAAATTATTACATTTACAATAATATATATAAGATAATATAAATTTTAAAAATTATTTAGACTAAGTACTAACAAGTTAAATTTTTTAATACCTCACAAGATCGAGATCCAACATATCTTCTTACTTCTCTCTCTCTCTCTCTCTTGCGTCTTCTAAGTTCTACCTAGTTGTCATCGAATTTTCTAGTGCATCTGACAAATTTCTTTTTATTTTATTTTAATTTTTTTAAATACATCTAAAATTTAAATCATATCATAGCTCCTTATCTTGTCAAGTATGGTCTTGAAAATTGTTAGTTGAATTCCCACCCGTTGGAATTAGTGTAAAAAAAAAATTTTACAGACCAAGCTGAACTAAAGAATTAGTATCATATCATGTAATAAAAAAAAATTCAATAAGTTATTCTTATTACATGACATGATTTTATTGGTTATATTGTATTGCATCAAGTGCTTTTGAGTTTTATCATCCCTAAATGTTGAAAACTATATTCATCCAATGACTCAATTCTATCAAACAATTATCCAATTTCAAATCACCGTGACGAGATGAGTTTGATCTAGCGGTTTGTCCATCACACCTATACCATGAGGTTGTGGATTATTGAAGATTTAGCATAAGAAGAAATTACGAGAAGAAATTATGTAGCATAATGCATCGTAAATGAGTACTTATGAGAAGAAATTAAATTATTTGATTTAATTTATAGGTTTTTTTTTTTTTTTTTTTTTTTTTTTTTTTTTACAAGCCTTGTGGACCTTAAATTAAACCCCATTTGAGGAAATAATCTTTCATAAATCGGGATAAAGCTAAACGGTGACTAGAATGGGATGTGATGGGATCCCCCGTCCCCGTTTCCCTAAAAACTTTTTAATATTTTTTAGGGTTAATAGCACCAGTATCCCTTAAACATATAGCGAAATTGTATAATGTTCCATGAATTTTTTTTTCTAGTATTAAACCTCTCAAACTCCCATAAATAGATAAAAATAGATGGAAGAGGGACGACGTCAAAGACAAATTACATTTACACACTGATTATATGTATAATTGTATTAAAACTGAAAAAATATAATAATATTACACAAACACCCTTTGACTTGTTTGACTAATATCTAAAAAAAATAATAAATAATAATATTAATAAATCTTAAAAATTATATTATAAAAAACTAATTATTAAAAAAAAAAAAATAAAATGAAAAGAAAAATAAAAATTAAATACTCTAAAAAAATACAAGTGGAGATGAAAACAAAAAAAAAAAAAAAAATTTTTTTAAATTAAAATATTAAAAAAACCAAATAATAATAATAATAATAATAATAATAATTAATTATTATTATTATTAAATATAAAAGTTTATCAAACCCAAGTATCCAACACCAAACTTCATCAAACATTCAAACCCAGGTCAAACTCACCCCCACCGTCCACCATCACCATCTCCATCAGTTTCCTCTCTCTCTCTCTCTCTCAACAACCCAGATTAAACCCACCATCTCCACCACCAACCCAGAACACTCTCTCTCACGGATCACTCTCTCTCTCTCACACTCTCTCTGTCTTTCATCTCTCTCTCTCTCTCTCTCTCTCTCTCTCTCTCTCTCTCTCTCACTCATTCACTCTCGTATCTCGGCTCCCTCTACGACCTCGACTTGTCGTTCGCTGATTTCCAGTCTTGGGTATCACGCCATCACTTCGTTCAACGACGACACACTGATCTCTTCTCTCTTCTTCCTCGTTCACATCGATTTGCATTGGGTATTTGGTTTATGGGTTTGGATGGTTGTGCGCATCGATTGGGGTGGTGGGAGGGTTAGGGTTTGGTTTCGATGTTGGATGGTGGAGGGCTTTGTGCCGGCGATGGTGGTGGTTTGTCTTGCAGTTGCTGCCAGCGGTGGTGGTTGGATTTTGGGGTTTTGGCAATTAATGGTGTGGGTGCTAATTTGGAGATAAGATTTGGGGGTTAGGGATTTTTTGCTAATTCGGGATTGGGTTGTTTGATTTGGCGAGTTTTTGGATTTCAGGTGGGTTTGTTCTGGGTTTGGTGGCTGGTGGTCTTCAACTGTAACAAATAAAGACCTGATGCTTAATTGCCCATATTTGTTTATTAGATCAAAGCACTAAACTTTGCTGTGTGGGTCAAAAATTTCCCCCAAAAGTTCCCTCAGACAAATCGATGTGAAATTATATTTAGACTAATCATGAAAGTATTTGGAAATTACATTTTTGGGGGATGGAATCTAGGTATATATATAGTAATTTTGCATTATATCATCTGGGTATATTTGATTTGTTTGTATATAGAAGAACGGTGAAGAATCTACAGACATGTAATGAATTGCAGACATGATCGCAACTCATTTTTTGGGGGAAATTAAATTAATATTTTTGTTTGTACAATTAATACTTTTTCACATTATAAAATTTCGGAATTACCAACTTTAGTACTTTACCCCTGTTTGTAGGGTGTTTGTGCAATAATATTATATTTGTCCAGTTTTAATACAATTATATATAATCAAGGTGTGTAAATGTAATTTGTATTTGACGTCCATCTCTTTTTTGTCCATTTTTATCTATTTATAGGAGTTCGAGGGGTTTAATGCCAGGAAAAAAAATTCAGGGGGCATTATACGATTTTGCTATATGTTTAAGGGTTACTGATGCTATTAACCCTATTTTTTATAATAAAAATAAAAATTAGATAGGTCCATATATTTTCCCCAATTTCCTTAATTAATTTCCTTAAAAATTGGTTGTAAGTATCAAGTTAGCGGTGCATATGCTTTAAAGATGTGAAGTTGGCTTCATACAAGGACTTGATAATGCATATATAATATAATAGATATAATGGAGGTCTCTATTGGGGATGACCATTTTTCCTCGGGGCCCTAAAACCCTACTCCCCCATCCCCATTTGGGGAATTTTTTTTTTTTTTTTTGGGGGGGGTGGGGGTCGGGTGGTTTGGAATATGGGAGCTTTTTAACCCCAAATTTAAATGGAGTTGGGGATGGGGGTGGGGTGGAATAAAGGAGTTTTTTAACCCCAAATTTAAATGGGGTTGGGGTTGGGGTTGGGGTTGGGGGTAGGTGCCCCCATCCCCATTACCCTCAAATAATATAATATTATAATATATTTATATATATATATATGTATTTTTTTTTCAATATTTTTATTATTTATATTTTACTAACTCTATATAAATCTTTATAACTTAAAACTTAGCCTTAAATCATATTCCTTATTTTCCTTCCCTCAGACGTTTCTCACTTTTTGTATTATTATGATGAAAAAACAATTTAGCTTTCATTTAAATTTGTATGAGATGTTATTTTGTATTTGAATTTAATATATTGTGCATTTGTACGTTTTTTGTTAATATATAATTTTTACAAATACAGGGAAAATGGAGAAATAGAGAAACAGAGAAGCCCCAAATTTAAATTGGGGAAATGAGGGAATGGGGGAATAGGGATGTGGATGGGAGACCTCCCTCCAAAACTACCCTATACCCATTTCCCCATTGACCATCCCTAATCTCTACCTTCTTGTTGTAAAGTGTTTATATATAAAAGAGTACTAACGTAACGATTGATTGATGATGTATAATAGCTAGCTAGGTGTCAACATTAGAATTATATTAACCTTTGTATTAAAAGAAAACGTATAACTATGACTCTCTACTTTACTTCTTATTATAAAGTAAATATATATATATATATATACCATTTAGACGTGACTGGTGAAAATTGTTTTATAATCCGAAATAAATCAAATTAAATATAAATTATATGTTTGAGTAGAGTCACTGTGTTAAAACAAGTCAAATTGATTAAAAAAATGGAAAACAAATTTATGTGAATCATGAACGGTTTTACTTTTCTAAAACCCAAACGAACCTAATACATCAAGTCAATATTATATATATATATATAATTAAACTAAATATAAATAAATATATAATTTATTTTAACTATTAATACATATTTTCATATATATAGTAATTACAAAAATCTGAAAAAACACTAGAATTTCTACGAGACTAATTAGATTCTCGCCCTCGCACCCCTCAAATCTAAAACCTTCCCTTTTGTGCTTAGAGCATCTCCAATGATAATGTGGTTTGTATTTGAAAAAAATGGTGATATGTCAACATTGTCAAACCAATTGCTTCTTATGTGGCATGTAATTAAATTTTATAGAAATCCAAATAAAAAAGTGGTCTCTAATGTTTCACTTGTAAAATACAAGTTTGTAATGACATGTCAATTTATTATTGATCTACTTAAATATACTTTAGAATTAATTGTTGAAAAAAATCAAATAGAAGACAAGAGTGGTTGCTGACTGGATCAATAAGATGGTTGTCCAACAGACCCTTTGAAATCTGGGAGTCATGATGACAGCCTATAAAAAAAAGTTATTATCTCAACTTGAAGTTATATTAATTAGAGAGGTTGTAATATTGGAAATGAATTTTTTAACAAAGTGATTGTTCATCGTACGTGACATCTAAATTTTCCACAACTCATATTAGCATCGGAGATGCTCTGATGCAGTATTCGCACTATTCACAACTCATTCCTCACATATTTTTATCTTTCGAGACAGGCCTAAAAAATATCATAAAAAAGTTGATGTTGCATGCAATTTTTATATTTGCAAGAATTCCCCTCGTAGTACAACTGTCAATATAAAATTTATTTTTCTGTCACAATCTTTCTTTACAGAAGAAAAGGTTAGGGAAGTTGATGATTGAAAATGGAGAAAATAATTGAATTTAAAGAAAAAGGAAAAGGGCAACTGAGCAAGACAAAGAGCAACCCCGACACCCTGTAGACCTCTCCAAGAAAGCACCACAACCTTTTATATAAAAATAATAATTATATATATATATATATATATATATGTTGTCAGTCTGTTGGATCTCTCCACCATTTTAAATGTGTGACACATCTGATTGGCTGATGATGAGAACTTTTGAGAAGTGCTATATAAAGCTTAATTCAATAACATCTGATTGGCTGATTGGCTGGTGATCAGGGACTCACAGTTTGGGATTCTCTCATGCATGGTCACTAAGAGATGGGAAGGAACTTAATATAAAATACATTTTCAACTTGGTTTGAACAATAATTTATTTAGAAACATATGTTTGTACAGTTTTCAAAGTAATTATTAATATGCAACGTGTTACTTGATTTCTTCCGACGAATCCATGAACAAAGTAGTTTAGATGACTCAAGGATTAAAATATCGCTATCGGTATCCATATTGGACTTCTAAATTTATAGATATATCAGAGATATTATCCTTATTAGTGGATATTCGGTAAAAAATTAAAAAAAATTATGGATATTTATATCTAAAGTTTAGAATTTTTTTGTGAAACTTTAGAACAAACTTAAACAAGTAATTATATATTTCAACAACAAATTAGCATAGTTATGAGTTTATTATAAATTATAACATAAATAGAGTTAGTATATAATTTTTAAAATTGAGTATTTAATAGAACAAATAATATTTTGTTTCACTTTAACAATATTATATACAATATAAAGAGATTAAATATTTAATAAACAAAATTATCATTAAATATATATATATATATATATATATTTCCATAATTCAAAGATTCTATCATAAATTATAATTTATGCATAATTGATGCATTTTACTACTTTTCCAATGTATGCACGTGAATAATTGATGTACTTTGATTCTTTGAATAATTGATATACTTTTTGTTTTTTTGTTTTAATTTTTTAATAAAAATCATGGGTTTTAATGTTTTATACGTTTTACACAAGCAAATCAGATTTATTTCACAATCTTTGTCCAATTCTACTTCAGTAATTATACTATTGAATATTTTGTTTGAAAATTTTATAAATTTATTAATGCTTCTTTTAAAATAATTTTCAATATATATTATTTGAACAATAATTTAAGTGTTTAGGATTATTATTTTTAAATAATTTACAAATATTCCTGGATTTCGAGATGAAATTCACAATATTTTAAAAATCAAGAACTCTGCAAATAATACATCATGATGATTTTTTATTTCAAATGCATTAATTGCATTTCATTTTTTTAAATGCATCGATTGCATTTTACTACTTTTTCAAAGGCATGCATTTGAATAGTTAATGTACTGTGATTTTTTTAATAATTGATGTACTTTTTATTTTTGTTTTTGTTTTTTAATTTTTTAATAAAAATCATGGGTTTTAATGTTTTACATGTTTTACACAAGCAAATCAGATTGCTTTCACAATCTTTGTTCAATTCTACTTCAGTAATTATACTATTGACTATTGTGTTTGAAAATTTTATTAATTTGTTAATACTTCTTTTAAAATAATTTTCAATATAGATTATTTGAATAATAATTTAAGTGTTTAAGATTAATTTTTTTTAATTTTTTTTTACAAAATATCCCTAGATTTCGGGATGAAATTCACAATATTTCAGAAATATCGAGATATTTCGAGAATATTGGGAGATTTTTATAGATATTTCGAAATCGACCGAATATTTGCTAGACATTAGATATTACCCTTGTTTCGATATCGGTCTCTCCAAGATATGGATATATCGGTGGATATGTCGATTTTACAAACCCTCATGGCCTCGTGTACCTAACTCGGTGGATATTGCTGATCATATCAGTTACCAACCCATCAAACTCACCAAACAAATATCCAAAATTAGGACATAAAAGTGGGCACTTTTTTAGTTTAAAGAGCCAGGAAGAAAACTACAAGTTGATCAGCTGGTGAACTGAAATTGAATTTGAATATTCCTGGAAAGTGTTCCAACCAACAGTATCATTGTGTTGACCATGGCTGCTTATTTGTTTGGATGATAATAGTGAGAATTGATTAAGAAACAAATACTACATAAATGACATAAATGTTATTTTTTTTTTTGGACATAAATTCAAACGGGTGATGTAAATTGACTCGCAACAAGACAAGAGCAGTGAAAATGAAAAATGAAAAGCAATGGATGTAGTAGTAGTTGTGTTTCTCGATCGTGAGAGGTCATTGTGTCTATTGTGTCTATTGTGAGAGATCTTTACTGTGTCTATTGTGTCAGCCATCATCTTTAATTCTTTATACGAAAAATAGCGAAATGGGAATAGATTCAATATAATCGATTTAAACGAAATGTTTCGATTATTCGTTGAAATTTAAATTACATTAAAGTCCTTATTATTTTGTAAAATGTCATATTTGTAAAAGTTTGTTATATTAGCATCTTTAATCCCTCATTATTATTATTATTTTTTTCTAGAATGAGAAAGAGAAGAAAAAAGTGATGGGAGAAGAAAAATGGTGGTGGGGAATAGTCATTCAATTCACGTCCCTACGTTCTATATAATTGTTATAATTGTTTGATCTCAATAAATTCCGTTTTGTTGGTGTAAAAAAAGAAGATAAAAAATATATATTTCAGATTTAATAAACATAAAACAATGTAATGGAATAGTTTATGACTTTATGTACAATTCCATAAAGCTGAGGAATGGAATAGTTGTCAGGAATTGTGACATAATTAAAGAATTATGCACTGTTTGTTTAGCCGTATTATATTGTATTAGACAATTAAAATATATATCAAATACCGTATTAACTAATACATTATATTTGGTAGTGTTATGTTGTATTGTATTAGAAATACTTTTTATTTATTTATTTATTTTCAATAAATATGAAATATTGATAAAATATAAGTTATGTTGTTAGTATTTTTTTTTTAGAGACATTTGTAAAAATAGTCAAATTAAGATATGGATTATTGTTTTTAATCAAAAAAAAAAAATTAAGTTATTGTTTTTAACCAGGTGTAAGTTGTAAAGTCTAAAATGCCTATTTTTTTATTATTAAAAAAAATCAATTTTATTTTTAAAAGTAAACCTAAATATATATATATATATATATATACATATTTACGGACATAAACCTAAATTGTTTTGTCATTATCAATAATAATAATAATAAAAAAAAGAACCACCGTTTTCAACTATAGTGAGAGAGTCAAAGGTGATCGGATAAAAGGTGACAACCGCGCGACACCGACGAGATAAGCGTGACGCCGACCAGATGCCGGCGAAGAAGAATCGGTTGGCTGAACTAACTAGATGTCGACGAAAAAGAAGGAAAATAGAGGAAGAAAGGAAGGGATTGGATTGTGCGACGCTAGCGAAGAAGAAGCATGTGCTTTCCGGCGACGATTCGACAGCCAAACATTCCGGCGACCTAGGTTGACCTCGACCTATTTGTGACACAACCCGTTTATGACCCAATTTTGACCCGTCTTCAACCCACTTCAACTTGAGTTTGATTGTAATTGCTCAAGGTACAATTTTTGTTCATTTTTTATGTTGATTAATGTGATTTTTGTGAAAGCTAATTACCTTTGAAAATTTTCTTAGGTTTGATGGGTTATATTTAAAAGCTTCAGTGAAGTGGTTGATAGAGTTAATATCATCCCCCCTCTTTTAAGCTAGATCAATGGTCTTTACTTTGTGTTTTTGCAGGGGCTTTTGTTTTATGTTTTTGCTTTGGCTTGTGGTGGCTATTTTGCCATATGGTCTATGTGCCTTGTTTTTGTTGTCTTAGGTGCATCAAGTCTGATGCACTGGTTTGTGTTCTCGGTCTGTTGCTTTGATTTTGCTTTGGTGCATCAGGTCTAATGCTTTGTGTTGTAGTGTGGTCTGCGTTTGGGGGTCTTTTGTCTTTGGGCCCTGTTTTGTTCTCGGTTCTTTTCCGACCTCCATGGCTCAATGAGTAAATTGTGGGTGTAAAAAAAAAAGAAAAAGACTACTAGATATTTAATAAAAGTCTTGAATGAGAAAACAAATAACTAAAACAGAAAAACATGAAGCTCCATTAATGGATTTCAAGGATTGACTAACTACAGAATTTCCCGCTTTTGATTTGATCGTTTTATTTATTTTTGTTGGCTTTTGGTTATTTGCTTTATGTTTTATTCTTTAAATTATTCGTGGGTTATTGTTATAATCTGTTTGGTTGCTGTGAAAAAAATATTATTGAAATTGAGGACTTAAATTTTGTTGTTAATGTTATTCAGGTCTTAAGAGAAATGATGGAACATAGAAAAAAAAAAAAAGATTTGAGATGTGATTTTGGTTGTATTTTTATTAATTTTATAAGAACGAAACAAGGGATTGTTATAAAATTCCGGTGGGTAGTTAATAATATTTATTTTGTAATTTTTTTGTAATTGTGTATGTATTTATATATTCGCTTTTTGATTGGCTGTGGTTAATATCTGAGATCTTTTTTTGGATGAATTTTGATGGTTTACTTGAGTGTAATTTTCTATATTGAATATGTTTGCTTGATATTCTAGTCATCACAGATACTGTTTTACTTATTGAATGCTAATCTTATCTTTTATGAAGTCAAGTTAGTTATTTACCGATTTCAATTAGATTTTTGATGTGTATGACATGTGAGGGTTGGATTCTTTTTCTTCTTTCCATATATGTGGTTTTAGTTTTTGTAGTATGGTGCATTTCATGTAATAATGATAGGAAATAGGACAGGAACGAGTCTTATTTGACTGTTGTTAGCTTGGTAATTAACCTAGAAAACGGTTGGAAAATAACTTTGAACTATTTATTAAATTAAATTAATTTTTATTAAATTTCGTATTAATGTGGGCAATTACAAATAAACCCCTTTATTTTAACCATTTTGTGCTTTTTTTGGAATGAGTTTTATTACTTGTTAGACACTCCAACTTGAATTCAAATCTCACATATATCAATTGAATTAAAAAAGACATCACTTTGGGCCTTATATTATCCTTTGTGTGCTATCCTATAAATCATTTTAATTAACTTTTGATAAAATAAATTAAAAAATCAGTTTAATAATTTGTAATAAAATAAAAATTATAGACAGGATAGGGTTAACGTTAACATCAATTAAAAAGTTATGGGTTCCCATGTCCCAATTCCCTAAATATTGTAGTTAAAAAAACACACATTAGTTTAAAATAATCCTATTTTAATTTTTACTTAAATAATATGTGAAAATGTATAGCTTCAAGGGGTCAATCAATTCCAAAATTACTTTGACTACCAAAAATATATATATCTGCATTCTGTTAGCATAGAAATACATTGATTAACTGCTGTAACAAAATTTTCATATCAACTGTTGCCAACAAAATTGATTACATACATCTCAAGCAAAACCAAAACCCTCATGACGAGGCTGAATTGAAAAACAAATTACATATTAAAACATTTATAGGAATTGTTACACAATGATGTATTAAGCCTATCAAAGAATCAACTTATCTTTTATTTTTCTGAATCTTTGCTTTAACATGTATAAAATCGTTTCCATTGGCTCTACTCATGTCGTTGAAAGAAAGGGTTTGAATGTCATCAGTATAGCGATTGCCTCGATCACATTGAGAACGAAGAAGACCGAATGGCTACCTGCAATTAAATTTTAGCTGCTAAGCCCTTTGATTTCATGCAAGAATAGCTTTAGTTCAAGATCACTTACTACATCTACTTATATTTCAACAAATAGAATACGAAGAAAACATGCATAGGAATTATGGAATAGTTTCGTCAAAAGAACTCATAGTGACGACATTTAATAGTATCTTACCCGGGAGAAAAGCTGCATTTTGCCGCTTTTGTGCCCAAGAAAATCTGCAAAGATCCAAATTATGAAATTTCTAAACAAAAGAAAGAATGCAATAATGTGTTAACTTATTTTGCAAGAAAGTAATAAAAGTTTTAGAATATCTTCACGGGATACTAATGAAATCAAGGGGACACTTACAGAGCACCTCCTGCGGCTGGCCCGACAGCTTTGAAAAGAGATACTGCAGTCATAGATATTCCATTAGCAGCTCCTCTTTGATTCTGGTCCTGTTGTGTCATATTTGGTGAATTAAACTCCAGATATAGACTAAAGAAAAAACTTTCAAAAACCAAAAATGAAGAACTGGAAGCATAATATTAAAGAAATGAAACCAGGAGAAAAAATCTACCACTGCTTTGTTTTGCAGAATGAACGTTCCGGTTATAATAGATATCTGCACATATGAATATGAAGATAAGTTAACATAAATCATAAACAAAATATACGAGGGCAATAATATATAATTTAATACAAATTCTTTGTTTTTGAAACCAAAGAATACAAAAAAAGTTTTTGGAAAGAGTTTCTGAATTGAATCAAAAAACCACTTTTGGATATAATCTAAAAAAAAAAGTAATTTAATAAAGAGTTTTTGGTTACTCATAGTGACATAGTATAAGCAACTATAAGCAATTTCCATACTCTTAAAAGATGCTTTTAATTAATCTTCACAAATTAATATTGCTTGACACAACTAGATCAACAATTAGAATAGTTAACATGTATACTGTATACATAATCCGTGTTGATCGGTTAACTGGATCTATAAGTACTAGTACTATATGCACATACCAATAAAACATTCTTCACCGCAGAAGCACAATTTATGAGGATTAAACCGGTGACACCCGATAACATAGCTATATAAGGGTAACTTGTCAAAACAGGTATGGATAAAACCTGCACAATTGAAATCATATAACCAGAAAGCACAACAATTAGGATCACATTTGTCACAAACAAGCTTTTGAAATTTGAAAAGCAATCCAAAAGCCACAAAGTATCCAAATTTACCCCTGAGATGCGTGCTACCATTATTGGACCAAGAATCCTCTCCACATATGGATATAGAGTTGACTGAAAGACAAGGAGACTGAAACCTAGACGGAAGAAATAATTGTACAATTGTCATGCATGTTTCCAAAGTAATACATGATTTCTTTTTTCTACGCTTTTTTGGGAAAAAAAAAAATAGAGTGCAAAAGAGCATATGCATAACACAAGAATGCTCAATGAATTCATTTTATCGAGAAATTATCAGTAAAATATTTGAGTCGTAAAATATGTCATAATCCTCTCGATTTTTTTTTAGAAACCTCTCCTGAAATTTGTTTTAACTTCCAATAAAATAAATACAAACTTCACATCCCTAAACCCTAGCTAAACCTCAAGATAGACCAATAAAGTTTAACAAAAAACAATAAATAAATAAAAATAATTAAGCATGTAAACGGTGGATGCATGTAAACGGTGGATATATGTAACCACTTGATACCTGTGATTGCAAGAATTTCACCAACAGTTTCTGTTGAATAACTCAAACCCCCAAACTTCCTTTGGCTTACAGCCCATAGTGAAAATATCTACCGAAGAAACAAATAATTGCAACATATAAGCCAATTTGATAACTAGAGAAAGCTAAAAAACCAAAGTCATTCCATTCTATTTGCAGACCAAAGTGATTATTCAATGTTTTTTCTTTTTCTTTTCGTTCCGTAAAATGATCTCAAATCTAACTTTAACATACTTCATTTACAGGGATTTCTGTACATGAATACTATTAGCTTGTTTCCATTATAAAATCAAATGCTATCTTCGAAACATTTATCAAAAATATAATATCACGTAGAAATATATATATATATATATACCTCTGTGTAAGCCATATCATGAAGCGAGAAAACATAATATACGATGATCGAAGACATTAAGGGCCAATTCTTTAAGAGGCTTTTCTTAGAGGTTCCCTCGCTTCCTTCTTGTTTAGACAGACAGGATGCTGATTCCAAAGCATCAAATGAGGCATCAGGTGATATATTGTCATCACCGTGCATGTGCAATGTCTCCTGCAACAGCCAGATACAGTTTAGGACACCAGACAGCAATAAATAAGTCAAGTTTATTTAAGTATTGTTTACACTTATATAAGTTTAATATCAAGTTCATATAAATCTAAAACAATCTAAGAATCTATGTAGTTCGAACTCTTCAAAGAGTAAGTAAGGTGCTGTAAGACTCTCTATATATGTTATGTTTGGTACTACTGGTAGTTAATTTGGTAGTTCTTTATCTCATAAGAGCCACATAACATATTAAAGGCGAATAAAACAAATAATTAATACATTTTTAATACACTAAAGACAACCACCTTAACATGCTACAAAAGTTTTAAGTAGCACAACAAGTGGCCCAAATAAACAATTTAAATAAAACAATTATCAATATTGGACAGAAATACATAATGTTTGTCTTAAAAAAAAAAAAAAAAAGACAGAAATAACATACCGGAAGCCAGAAAGTAGCAATAGTTACTACAAAAGCAAAAACTGATATACAGAGGCAAGGCAAGAAGTATGGAAATCTGCATAAAATTATTGTTCAAAATACCATCATCCTTTCAACATTTTGCAGGAAAAAAAAAAAAGAAGACAAGGAGATAAACAGTTAAAGTTTACTTACTTCCCAAAGAGAGATTCTTTAGAAAATATATTTGGAAATTTATCTGCCGGCTGAAATGAAAAATCGATAAAGATATTAGAAATGATTCATAAGTAGGGGTGGATGGTGGACAGAGATTTAAATTAAATGTTATGTAAACCGAAATGTTCATAACAGTTTTCAGTAACCATGAAATGGAAAATTTCTATATAGTAAAGAAGAAGAACTATCATTGATCATCGATCATTCACTCAGAAAAATATATCTTTTTGAAATACCTTAGAAACACTGGAGTGTGAATTTTTAATTATATAATTAGATTACTCATGTTCACCATTTATTTTCACCAGGCAACTTATTACATGTGTTGTTAAAATAATAATCTTTCAAAATTACTAGGAATTTAAATCATTGTCAAACTAATTAACTTTGGACATTTCTGCACTGTGATATATTGGAAATCTATTTACCAATTATAACACATTATATTTGTCAGTCAATGTCCCAAAACCAACTTAGAAATTTTTTCCTGTTATTTTCTTCAAAAAAAAATAATGCAAGAGACCAAAAGAATAGATACAGTACCTGGGCCAAAAAACCACCCATGGCTGGGCCAATGATCAATCCTATGCCCCATGCTGTACTAACCTGAAATTTTGATCATATTTCTCAATTGCGAAGCTGTGCAGTAATTATTCTTAAGAAGAATCTAAATAATACATCTGCGAAAAGCTCACCGTTGACAGTCCTAAAGCTTGGTATTCGTCACGAAAGATTTCACATGAATATGCCTGGTCATGATAATACAAGTTCAGGTCAGATATTTACAAATGTCAGAAATATTTGTGGAACACAAACTAATAAGGAAAGGAACTACATTACAGTACCTTTATAGGTCCAAGTAAACCATTCAAACTCCCAAGAAGAAACCTTGTGATGACGGCCATCCAAAAATTTACACTAAGCCCAAAGAGTGTGTTGAAAACAACCCTGATAGGAAAAATATGGGATATAAGATGTCTGAAATAAAGAAATCCTGGAGAATCAAATCCAGGACAATTGAAGTTACTAACACTGTTGCGGTTCCTATAATTATAACAGGTTTTCGACCATAGCGATCAGCCACTATTCCCCATAAAACAGATGTCAAAGCTCTGCCAAGCATAAATGAAGCCCCTTCAAGTTATAAGAGGTTTGTCAGGATAAGTCCTTAAGAAATTACTGAAGAAGAAGAGCAGAAATACACTCACCCACATAGCCAGCATAAGATCCAATATCTTCCTCTCTTTTTGCAATATGAAAATCCTTAATCTGAAAATAGATAAACAACATATCAACACAAGTTTAGTAGGTTGAAGAGTTTGGATGTCAAATATGTGTCTCTTCTTACTCTGTAGCTAAAGACCACATAGAAGGTGACAATTGCACTCACCATGAAATAAAGGAAAGGGAAGAGAGATGATATCGGCAGAGCTGAAAAAGAATTAACACAAGAAGGATATCAGGGATGATACACAAGAAAGATGAATCTCATAATTCATCTTCATACACAATTGCAGAATATGTTATCTTCCATACTAAAATATACAAATACACATTGAAACTAGAAAAGAAGTCACTGAAAACAATGAAGCCAAGCCTAAAATACCATTCTTAGAAATCTCAAAATACGAACATTTCAATTAGATCAAAGGTGACAAGTACTTACTAGTGCAGAGCACAACAATCCATACTGAAACGAGTTGTCTAATGGGTAAACCTCGTTGCAACTCTTTATCCTGATCAACCTTACATCCCGGACAACCTTCATAGTAGTACTTGTTCTTCAACAATGGCACTCTGCAATCCTCCGCCATACTTTTGCCCAAAAGCACAGCTGAAGAAACTGTCTTCTTCTTCTTCTTCTTCTTCTTCTTGTTGAATCAAATCTATTTTTTTTTTTTTTTAAAAATCATTAGAGAAAAAGAAAATCAATAAATGAAACTATGTGAGTCATCCAAAAATCATCATAAGTTATTATTATAATTATATTAAACAACATACATGAAATGAAAAGCTCTCAAACTCTGGAGAATGAGGATTCTCTGTTCCAGTTCCAGTCCCCAGTTGTAAAAACACAAACAAAATATAAAACAAATACTGCTGACATCATTGCACGCGTCAATACTCAATGCAATCATATGAGTTACAAACTCACCAAACAAATTTAATTATCCCAAATTAGGACATAATATTGGACACTTAATTAAAAAATATTATCAGATTAGTCAAAAGACCCAGGAAGTAAACTACAAGTTGAACTACAAGTAAACTACAAGTTGGATATAATATTGTTTCATCTCAACGGATTCTGGATTCCGCTTAAACGTAGTCAAAAAAAGAACATAAAAAAATATTTCAGATTATGTACAATATCAGTGACATAATTAGAGCTTGTTTGTCAAAAGTAGTTGTCAAATCTTATGTTTGGAAACCGTAGTTGACTGGATTGTCCAATCCGATGGGGCCCATTTTTTATGATTTAGTCCGGCAAAACACAGGACTAATAAACCCAACAATTTAGTGGGGTTATTAATCCCGCGTCCTGTGGGACTATTTTTTTTATTTTTTATTATTTTTTTATTTTTTATAGTTTTTTTAATAATTTAATAATAAAATTAGAAAAATAAAAATAAAAAGAAGAATCTTCATTTGTTTCTTCTTTATCGTTTCAATCAAGCAAATCCAACTTCAATTCCACGACGGCAACTGGAAATCAAATCGAAAGAGAGAGAAACCACTCAAAGAAACTCCAGCAAACAGATCAAACTCCAAACAAAAAAAAACAAACCAAAACAATCGAACCACCACAATATCCATTTCAGTCTACAAAATAAAATCTGTATTTTTTATTTCAACAAAACAAAATCCGGAAAAATTTTAAACAAAATAAAATCAGGAAATTTCTTTAAAATAAACCCAAATCCGATGTCTTCTCCTCTGCCGTCGGCACAATCCTCTCCTTTGTTGCTTTCGTTGTTGGGTTCGTGGGTTCTACTTGGTGTCTGGTTTGTTGTATTTAGTGAAAAGAAAAATAAATGGTGATGATGAGAACGAAATAGGTAAAGGGAATGATTAATAGTTTTTTAATTTTATTTTAATGTTTATTTTATTATTATTTCAGTTTTAAAAATAAATTATTATATTTAATCCGATCACATGTTTTACCAAACAAAACATAATATTAATTTAATCTAGTCTCATGTTTCTCAAAACAAAGTATATTATTAATCCAATCCAGTCCAATCCCATCTAATCCCAGTCCTATCTCAATCCAATCTCATGAAATAATCCAATCCAATCCAATCCAATCTCACGCATCAAACGGGGCTTTAAAGAATTGAATATATGAAACGTGGTTGTATAAATGATTAGAACTAACAAGTTGAATTTTTTAATGATCCAACATATCTTCTAACCTCTCTAGTGGTGGCCACGGTTCGGTTTCGGTTTGAAACCGGCGGTTTTACAGTTTCGGTTTCGGTTTCGGTTTAAAAACCAACGGTTTTGGGTTCGGTTTCGGGTTCGGTTTCGGTTTTTCAAAAAAAAAATTCAAAAAAAAGTGCCACGTGGCAGCTTCTGATTAGTCGATGTTTTTTTTAAAAAAATTTAAAAAAAAACCGGCGGTTAAAACCGTCGGTTTAACCGCCGGTTTTTGACGGTTTTCGGAAGTACCCAAACCGAAACAGTAACCGGTTCAACCGGTTTCAGACCGGTTTTGAAACCGTCGGTTCCAGTTTCGGTTTCGGTTTCGGTTTCGGTTTTGGGGCGGTTTTTAAAAGTACGGTTTCGGTTAAACCGCGGGTAAAACCGTCAATTTAACCGAAACCATAGCCACCTCTAGACCTCTCCCTCTCTCTTTCTAGCCTTTACAGAAGAAAAGGCTAGGGAAGTTGATGATTGAAACCGGAGAAAATAATTGAATCTAAAGAAAAAGGAAAAGCGCAACTGAGCAAGACAAAGAGCAACCCTGACACCCTGTAGACCTCTCCAAGAAAGCACCACAACTTTTTATATAAAAATAATAATTATATATATATATATATATGTTGTCAGTTTTTTGGATTTCTCCACCATTTTAAACGTGCGACACATCTGACTGGCTGATGAAAACTTTTGAGAAGTGCTAAAGCTTCAATAATATTGCTGGTTCGTGGACGTATATGGGTGAGGGACTCACAGTTTGGGATTCTCTCATGCATGGTCACTCAGAGATGGCGAAGGGACTAATTAATTAGAGTCTGCATTCTCTCGTTTGTCAGGATTTTGGATGGTACTTTGGATTTCATCATAAACTGAATAAATGATCTTACCATCAAATCACATTGAACAATAGTCTTCTGGATTTGAGCGGATGTAGCTCTATTGCCACATCCTACAATAGTTCTTCCAACACCTACGGTCTATTTACTGTTCACAACCTATATTATTATAAACAAAGAAGAAAAAATCAGTGTTGGTATTGATATCGAACTTTCAAATTTATGGATATTTCAAGGATAATATGGGTATCGGTGGATATTCTGTCAAAAATTGAAAAAAAAAAATAAATTGATATTTGCATCTACAGTTCAAACACCAAACTCACCAAACAAATATCCCAAATTAGGAGATAAAATTGGACACTTAATTAAAATTATGATTGTTTTAGTTTAAAGAGCCAGGAAGAAAACTACAAGTTGATCAGCTGGTGAACTGATACTGAATTTGAATATTCCTGGAAAGTGTTCCAACCAACAGTATCATTGTATTGACCATGGCTGCTTATTTGTTTGGATGATAATAGTGAGAATTGATTAAGAAACAAACACTAAACAAATTTCTTTGTTTTTGTTTTTTTCGACATAAATTCAAACAGGTGATGTAAATTGACTCGCAATAAGACGGGCAGTGAAAATGAAAAATGAAAAACAATGTATGTAGTAGTAGTTGTGTTTCTCGATCGTGAGAGGTCATTGTCTATTGTGTCAGCCATCATCTTTGATTCTTTATACGAAAAATAGCGCAGGCACATGATGATTCTGAGTTCTGACATAATCGATTTAAACGAAATGTTTCGATTCTTCTGTGAAAATTAAATTACACTAAAGTCCTTATTATTTTGTAAAATGTCACATTTTGAAAATATTTTTATTATATTAGTAACTTTAATCCTTTTTTTTTTTTTTTTTGGAATGAGAAAGAGAAAAGAAAAAAGTGATGGGAGAATGAAAAATGGTGGTGGAGAGCTTCCTTACTAGATCGGGGGATCAAGCGTCCCCAATAGATCAGGCAAATGCCAAATTGTTTTTTAAAGAATTTTTTTTTTAAATTTTCACCAATTTTTCTTTCATTAATCAATTAATCAGATTTTTTATTTTCTTCTCATTTCTTTTATTCAATTACTGAACTGAATAAAGATGAAAAACTAAAAAAAAAAAAATCAACTTAATAAATTAATTAAAAAAAAAAAACATTCAACCACTGTTTTGGTAATAATGATCTAAATCCAAATTTATAGGAATACTGGAATAGTTATTCCTCAATATTTGTGGTAATAATGATTTTATAATTCCAGATTTATAGGAGAATAGTCGTTCAAGTCGTGTCCGTATTTTATACCGTTATTTGATCTCAATAAATTCTGTTTCCGCCGTGTATTATATATATAGGATATATATTTCAGATTTAATAAACATAAAACAATGTAATGGAATAATTTATGTACAATTCCATAATGCTGAGGAATGGAAAAGTTGACATAATTTAATAATTAAAGATATGAAACGTGGCTTGTATAAATGATTTGGACTACCAAGTTGATTTTCTTTTTTGAAGTACAAGTTGAATTTTTACCACATCATAAGATCGAGATCCAACATATATATATATATATATATATATTCAAGATTGAGATCCAACATATTTCTCTATCTACTTTAGAGGTGGCCACGGTTTCGGTTAAACCGTTGGTTTAATCTGCGAGTCCAACGTGTTTAATTATATGAATCTAACTAAGATGCCAATTTTTTTTTTTTTTTTTCTTTTATATGATTCTAATTTACTAAGAACAACCCTTTAGCAGACAAATAATGGTTAGCTGCATAACTCCATGAAACAAAGTGACGTGTGCTCTCTCTTTTATGCAGGAAAAACAAAGATTTAGTCAAAGAATTGAGCCTTCCAGCACAGGGTTCAAGGGAACTATGTTTTTCTGCATGTTTTCCGCAAAATGGATGGGAACAATTTAAAGCATGCCTTTGGAAACAGCAACTCACATACGGGAGAAGTCCCAAATATAACCTAGTGCGATTGGGATTAATTACCATATCTTCTGTGATATTTGGAGCACTTATATGGCAAAAAGGATAAAAGATGTAAGCCACTATTCAATATTGCTAGTTACTAAATTCTATGAAAGACAGACCTAACATTCTAGAAAAATATTGGTTTAAAACAACCAAGCAATGAAAGCCTATGCATATTCTTCTAAAGTTAAACTAAACAAGATTGAGGCTGCTCATCATATGAAAAAAATACTAACATACCCGACATCTAATGTTCGATAAATGCATCAGTAATGCAACATGTAAACAACATGCTGTTCTCAACAAAAGGAGCATCCTATTTTATCCTACTAGCTGTAAGGTACTAAATATTAGGCAACATGTGTTGTATTTCAACTACAACAAAACTCTGTCAATAGGTGTTGTATTTGGATTCTGTAAATAACCTTTGAATTTAAATGTTTGTATTTAAATTAGATTGTTATCTTAGGATGTATCTGATCTTAGGAGTTTCAGTTCTTTACTTCTCTTTTAAGCTGTATATATTCATTTGATAATTAATAAAATCGTGTGCAATTACACACCAAAACCTATCCCATTAACATTGTATTAGAGCTGCCGATCCACCTCTAGAAAAGCAATTTTTTTTTCTTTCTTGTCTTTACCTTCTCCTTCTCTTTCAAACTATGTCAACACTCACTCCAGAAACAACTTCTGATATCAGCTCTCCACCCGCAAATCCTACTGCTTCACCCGCAAATCCTACTATTATCAATGTTACTCCGCTCAGTTCCACGGCTATTCGCTCTAATGAGTTACACCTAATAACCATCAACATCGCTGCTTAGACTCCTCTCAAGCTCACTACCATCAATTATATGTCTTGGAAAATTCAGTTCCAGACACTCTTCATTGGATATGACCTTTTAGGTTATATCGATGGCTCAAAATCCTGTCCATCATCCCCCTTTACTGTCAATGAAGTCACAACTCCGAATCCGGCATACTGTATCTGGATTCGCCAAGATCAACTCATCATGAATGCATTAATTGGCTCTCTATCACCCACAATTTTCTCTTTTGTTGCTAGAGCCAAAACTTCAATGGAAGCATGGACCATTCTCTCCAACACATATGTCAAACTATCTTGTGGCCGAATCAAACAAATAGAGATGCTTCTCAAACTGATTTTTTTCATTCTGTTAAAGCTCGTGTAGATGAACTTGTTTTACTTGGTGCTCCAATGGACGATGAAGATCTCACTGAAAGAATTCTTGACAGACTGGATGATGAATATAAAGAACTAGTTCGTGCTGTTCAAGCTAAGGACAGCCCTATATCATTTGATGAGCTTCATGAAAAACTCCTAACATTTGAGGCTTCTCTGCAAAGCAACAAGAAGGACCCAGCTTCTTTTCCAGCCACTGCTGATCCCACCAACCGATCAAATCAATCATGGAGATCGCAACAAGGAGGCTCCAACTGGCGCCCAAACTTTCCAAGCAACACGGGCTGGCGCCCGTCGCCGAACAACTCCCATTGCATACCACCATTCAATCATTCTGGTCAGTCGAATCGTGGAGGTCAGCAAGCACCACGTCCTTATCTAGGTCTATGTCAGGTATGTGGTATTCAAGGTCATATAGCCAAGAGGTGCTCCTCGTATCAAATGGTCCATATTTAGTCCACTGAATCCGACTCAGCATCACCAAATCCGAATTAGCAGATGCCTTGGCAACCCAAGGCTCTCTATGTCGCTGATGTTTCCGCCCATAACCTAGCTTGGTTGCTTGGCAATGGTGCCTCGCATCATGTCACAACAGACTTGAGCAACCTATCTCTGCATGCGCCATACAACGGCTCAGATGATGTTATGATTGGCAATGGTATAGAGCTCTCCATCACAAAAACTGGTTCAATATCTCTTTCCACTCATAACAACACATTTACTTTGACTGATGTTCTTTGTGTACCAAATATGAAAAAGAATTTGATTTCAATCTTAAAATTTTGTAACACTAATGATGTATCTATGGAGTTCTTATCGTCTTGTTTTCATGTGAAAGATCTTCGTATGTGGGCAATTCTTCTGAAAGGCACAACCAAGGATCGTGTACGAGTGGCCAACTTCCAACCCTAGGTCCTCACCGATTCTAACATTGTCCAGCGTCAAAACCACCACATCAAACTGGCATCATAGATTAGGCAATCCAGCTTATCCTATTTTACAGCATGTTATTTCGAATTTTAATTTAGATTTATCTTCTCCAATGTCAAAAAACCTTGTCTGTCATTCTTCTCATTGTAATAAAAGTCATAAGCTTCCATTTTCTTCTTCTTCTCTTGTCACCACACAACCTCTTGAAATCGTTTTCTCTGATGTATGGATGTCCCCTGTCATTTCACATGATAACTTTAAATACTATGTGTTCGTTTGTGGGAGCTTGTCTACTGGCTAAAAGAGTTTTTTTAATTTTTTTCGTGTCGTTTTGTTGACACTCCAGTAGAGCTTTCGACGATTAAAAAAGTTGTTTTACGTCTACTTGAAGAAGCTCAAATTTTAGGCTTTTCCAAGTAGACTTTTTTGAACTTTTTTAAAAAACATTAAATGTCTAATATAACTCTATCATATTTTATTAAGTACATAGTATCTTTTTAAAACCCTAATCAAATATCTCTTTTGTATGTTAAACACTACTTCTCAAAAATAATGTTTCACTTTGGCTTCTGTTTCACTTCAAACTATTAAAGATTCATCATTAACTTGTAAGTTTGAAGATCTCTCCTTTCAAAATAAAATTTCTTTGGTAAAATTTTATTTATATTACATCTTTCTAAATTCTGAATTTATGTTATTAAATTCTTTAGTAAAATTCTGAATTGCATGTGTTATGTCCCCCTTTGGCCTGGTTTTCGAGTGCCCTTCGTTTGTGTTTTCTTTTTGTTTTGGAGCTTTGTTTTTTGGGTGGTGCCCTGTGATTTTGTGTTTGAGCCGTTTTGTCCCTTGTTTCGTTGTTTTTTGTGCCTGTCTTGGCTTGTTTTTTTTTTTTTTTTTGAAAGGCAAGAATTTTATTCAAAGCCAAAGCCAGGCCAAGACGAAGCACAACAAAGAACAGGAATAGGGGAAACAAACAAACAGACCCCACCAAAGAAACACACAATAGACGCCAATACAAAACAAAAGAAGAAAAGAAGACCAACACCAGAAAAAAAAAAAAACAAAAAATGTCTTGGCTTGTTGTGGGCTGCTCTTTTTGAGCCTTTGTTTAATAATATTTATTTTTTAAAAAAAAAAAGTTTTTATTGAATTGTGTTTAAGAATTATGCAATATATATTTGGTGTTTGTGCCTTTTTTTTCTTTTATCTGTTGCTCTGTTTTGTAGCCTTGTTATGTGTTTGCTGTTGTTTTCCCTAGCTGACCTTAGATCTAGTCTTGCTATTGTTTCCTTCTTTCTGGCCTGTTTTATAAGATTAGTTGTTCAAATATATATATATATGTTTTGTATACTGTTTGTGTTTGTTAGGTTATTCTTTATATATATATATATATCAAATTGACGAATGAACTTACATATTTGAGAGGATAGGATCATTTGCTGCCAATTTATGTGATATTATTTTTTTAGAATGGAAACATCTGTAGAAGGAAAAAAAAAAAAAAACCAAGGCTTAGTGAAATGATTTTACCCTGGATGTTTTCATCAAGATTTGTGTCAATGAGACCTTGGTAGGGAATCGACCTAACAGTCACTTAAATCGAACTGCTTGGAAAAATGTTATTAGTAAGTTCACTGCTATGACCGGTAAAACATATAACTACAAGCAATTCAAAAACAAGTGGGATTCACTCAAGAAGGATTGGCAAATTTGGACAAGTTTGAAAGGAAAGAAAACCGGGTTAGGATGGGATCACGTGAAGCAAACAATTGAAGCCACTGATGAATGGTGGAATAGAAAATTAAAGGTATAATATCAAACCTTTATTTTTAATATTCGTTACATTTTATCATTTTTGATTTAAACTAAATAATTTTCAATTTTTTTTTCTTGATACTGTAGGAGATTCTTGTTGCAATGAAATTTCGTCATAAAGGATTAAAGAATGCAGATGAACTTTATATTTTATTCAAAGATGTTGCTGCTACAGGGGAAGGATCTTGGGCTCCATCAACCAATTTTGTACAAAACGCTGGAGAGGATACGTCGTATAACGAACAAATTTCTGAAGTTGATAGGATGCATGGCATTGAGGAGAATTTAAATAATGACTTTGATCGTGTTGATGGGCTTGAAAATATTGAGATCAACATAGGAAGTCCCACATATGTGAATACTACTGAAGATAATGGAAGGAAAAAAAGAAAAACGTTTTGATCGAGAGATAAAGTTACAGATAGAATGTTAACACATTTGGATCGCATTGCAAAAGCGGTAGAAAATAAAAAATCTACAAAGAAAGATGACACTAGCATTACAGAAACTATTGAATTGCTGCGTAACGATACATCAATACCTAGAAAGAGTGAACTTTACATGTTAGCTACTAAACTGTTTCTTAAGAAGCAAAATAGGGAGATGTTTGCTGTACTTAAAGATGATCTAGAAGTTCAAATTGAGTGGCTCAAGGAGACGAAGAACTAGGATTTTTTATTATTACGATTCAAAAAAATATATACTATTAGGATTTTAATGTGCCTTATTTTATGTTGATCTATTAAGACTATTGTTTGAGCATGATTTTAGTTTATTTTATATTGATGTGCGAAGACTATTGTTTGAGTTTTGTTATTCTATAATATTTAGCATATGATTAAATTTTTTACGTGTATGTAATGTTTAATTAGTTGCATTTTTTCTTGCTTTACAGATGAAACTTTTTGAAAATCTTGATGATACTGAGCATGAGAATAATGAAAGGGATGATGATAATGAGCATAAAGACAGTGATGAAAGTGATGATGATAATGAACATAATGACAGTGATGAAAGTAACGACGACTACGAGTATTTACATACTGGAGTTGCATTATGTGTTCATCATTTTTTAAATATAGTTTGAAAGTGCCATGTAGAACATCATCTCAAACAGGATATAAATTTGTGATGGAGGTGTTAAAAGGTCACAAGGATAGGTGTCGCCAACAATTTAGAATAAGCAAACAAATCTTTATGAAATTATGCAATGCGCTGAGTCAAGCATATGGCCTTCAAAAGGGTAGAGATGTATCATTAGTTGAGACAGTAGCTATGTTTTTGATCACACTAGGACATGCATTCGGGAATAGAATGGTTCAAGAGAGATTTCAGCATTCAGGTGAGACTATCTAGATGGTTTGAACTAGTGTTGGATGTTGTTTGTGAGATGGCTATTGATATTGTGAGACCATCTGACTCACATTTTAATAGAATTCCTAAAAAAATTAAGGATAATGATCGATATTGGCCATATTTCAAAGATTTAATAGGTGCAATAGATGGAACACATATGCCGGTTGTAATGCCTACATCGAAGCAAATACCATATATTGGTAGAAAATGGTTTCCTACCTAAAATGTGATGGTTGTATGTGATTTTAACATGTGTTTTACTTTTTCATGGGCTGGATGGGAAGGTAGTGTTCATGATACGCGTATTTTTTTGGAGGCCTTGCGAAGAGAAAATTTACATTTTCCTCATCCACCCACAAGTAAGTAAATTTTTTTCTTATAAATATTTATATTAATTTCATAATTCTACATTTTAAATTATATATTTATTTGTCAATATAGGTAAGTATTATCTTGTAGATGCTGGATACCCTCATATGAAGGGGTATTTAGGGCTTTACAAGGGAGAACGCTAACATCTTCCAGATTATCGACATGGAAGTCAACCAAGAGGGAAACATGAAATATTTAATCATGCACACTCATCTTTGAGATGTACTATCGAGAGAACATTCGGCGTATTGAAAAATAGATGGAAGATTTTATGCCAAATGCCTAACTTCCCTTTTAGCAAGCAAGTGAAGATTGTAATTGTTTCAATGGCTCTTCATAATTTCATAAGAACTCATTCTACTAAAGATCAAAAGTTCATGCCATATGATGATGATGATGAGCTACTCTCGGAAGAAGGAGAAAATGAAAGAGAAATAGTTGGTGAAGAACAAGGCACAAATTCATTACATGAACGTGAGATGGATGAGGTATTCGATCGAATTGCAGTTCTTCTAATGCACCGAGAGTAATTAGTTTCGATTATTTTATTTTGATTTTGAATTTATGTTATTGAAATATTTTATTGTTGTTATGCTTTGAATTTTTAATAATTTATTTCAAACTTTTATTCTCGTACTCATTTATATTTTTTCGAATTTCAAACTAGTTATTGAAATCGAATTTCTTCGTTTGCAACTAATATATTTTTTTCGTTTGCTCATTGCTCTTTTTCAATACTTTTCTTTGGTAAACTAAAATTTTATATTCTTTAACTCGTATCTTTTTCTATATGGAATTTCAATTGAACTTTTTTTTATTTTTTTTTTAAACTGTGAATTTTTATTAAAAGGCCATAGGCCAAAGGAACAAAGCTGAAAACTTAAAATAACAGACACAATATACCCAGCATACCATATCAGCAACAAAACTCAGAAGACAGGGCAAAACAACGATGCTGACAAGAACCAAAACAAAAACACAGCTCCCACCCTTACATAAAACAGGCATCACACATAGCTCTACCCTTACAACCAGATCACTATAATAAAAACACATCACCCTCCATAAAACAAGCAACACACATAACAAAAACACATCACCCACCCTTACGATCAGATCATTGAAAACAAAAGATACCATATTAAACAATTGAACTTGTATTGTTTATAAATTTATTTTATAATACAGTTTTTTTTTTTTTTCAAAAACATAAAAAATAATAATAATAATAATAATAATAATAATATGTTCTCATAATCTTATATTTGTTTGGTGAAGTGTTAAATTCTTTTATATATCTTTTTTGGTAATTTTATCATTTAAAAGAGCTTTTAAATTTTCTTTCACCAAACGATCTATGGTTTAAAAGAGCTTTTTTAATTGACAACCAAACGAACAACATCTACTCCCCGAAAGCTCTACTTGTGGAAGATTTACTTCAAAAAGATCTACTACAAAAAGTTTTACTTGAGAAGCCCTCCCAAACAGACTCTATATCATTTTCGTCGATCACTACACCAAATATATTTGGTTTTATCCATTAAAAAAAAAGTCAGACGTCAAAGAAACTTTTATTTGGTTTAGGGTCATTGTGGAAAATTACTTCAAACATAAAATCGTCACCCTTTACTCTGACAATGGTGGCGAATACATTTCCCTAAAAGATTATCTTGCAACAACTAGCATTTTCCATCTCACAACCCCACCATATACACCTGAACATAATAGGTACTCAGAAAGACGACATCGTCACATTGTTGAAACGGGTCTTGCGTTATTATCTCATGCCTCGCTTCCATTACAATTTTGGACTCATGCTTTTTCCACTGCTGTGTATTTGATCAATAGAATGCCTACCCCAACCCTCACTCTTTCGTCTCCATATGAGAGGATTTTTGGTACTCCTTCTAATTATCCAAAACTCAAAATTTTCGGATGTTTATGTTATCCATGGCTTAGACCTTATTCGTCACACAAACTAGATACTCGGTCCGCCTCTTGTGTCTTTCTTGGATATTCTTTGTCACAGAGTGCCTATCTCTGTTTTGATCCGTCATGCTCCAAATTGTTTGTGTCTCGTCATGTCAAATTTATCGAGTCCATTTTCCCCTACAAATCCCTACATAATAATCTGTAGAGGAAATGGTGGAAAATATCACTTTTTCCAACTCACTTGGTGACAAAGTGACCGGTTTAATAACGTAAGTTTAAAAGGCACTAAAGTAAGTGATTTCCTAAAATGCCCTTATTTTACACATTCTCTTTCTTACTTTAAAATTTTCTGAGATTTTTTCTTTTATATTCCTCTGTAACAAACCTTCAATGGAGGATGGAGGTTGAATACCATAACATTATCAATTCATCTCCTTTGGATAATTAATTTTGTAGTGCTATGCAAAAGCATTCGGGGGTCGAGCTCGGAGAAGAAATGAAAAGGCTTGGAGAAGTTGAAAAGTCTCGGAGAAGAAATGAAAAGGCTCGGAGAAGTAATGAAAAGGCTCGGACGGTTCATTAAAAGGCTCGGAGAAGTAATGAAATTCATTTGAAAAGTAATGAAAATCTGAAAAGTTCATTCATTAAAAAGGCTCGGTAATGTTCATTTCGGAGAAGAAATCTCGGTTGAAAAGGCTCGGAAAAGGCTCGGAAAAGTCTCGGAGACTAATTGAAAAGTATCGGAGACTAAATGAAAAGGCTCGAGCCTTTTCATTACTTCTCCGAGCATTTTCATTACTTCTCCGAGACTTTTCAATAATTTTTTTTTTGTTAATTTCATTACTTCTCCGAGCCTTTTAATGAACTGTCCGAGCCTTTTCATTACTTCTCCGAGCCTTTTCATTTCTTCTCCGAGACTTTTCAACAATTTTTTTTTTGTTAATTTCATTACTTCTCCGAGCCTTTTAATAAACTATCCGAGCCTTTTCATTACTTCTCCGAGCCTTTTCATTTCTTCTCCGAGACTTTTCAACAATTTTTTTTTTTGTTAATTTTGAATCTCCGAGCCTTTTCATTTCTTATCCGAGCCTTTTAATGAACTATCCGAGCCTTTTCATTACTTCTCCAAGCCTTTTTATTTCTTCTCCGAAACTTTTAATGAACTGTCCGAGCCTTTCTAAGCTTTTTCCGAGACTTTTTCGAGCCTTTTAAACAATATTTTTTTTTCTTAAGGTTTACAAAAGAGTGTTTTAAATTGATAAAAAGAAAAAGAAAAAAGCAACTAACAAGATGGTTTGTATCTCAGATGTAACTAACAAAGGCTGGGACATAAAAAAAGTCACTATTGTGTTTAGTCGTGGTCCACCGTCGTCCATTGGTGGAGGATTTTGAAAGAAAAAAAAAAAAACAAAATGGTGAAGAAGGTTACTGTGGGGGGCATTTTTATCCGTTTACCATAATAGGTGCCTTTTAAACTTAAGTTATTAAACCGATAACTTTCTTACAAAGCCAGACCCAAATAGTGACAAAAAAATTTTGAACCCTGTCCTGTAGCGTCCCACCTCAACCACCATTAACACTTGGGTTCCCTCGATAATCACTGTGTCGTGTCCAACTCCTATTCCAACTCCTAGCCCAACTCCCAATCTGTCGGCTACATCACCATCCACTGTTGTGCGTCCTCCAAAACTGTCTCCATGTGAAGCTCCATGCTCTTCGTCACAAGCTGATCCGCAGCCATCGGTTCCTATTGCCTTAATTCCAGCGGAATCAGCTGCTACTGTAGAGTCGGAACCACTAGCTCCCTGTTCATCCACTGTTAATGTAGCCACCGAATCAGTCCTTTAACTATTGTCTGCTGGTTCTCCTGTCATGACCTCCACATCACAGTCCCCTGATTCTTGTTCAGCTCCACCGACAGTGGTAAGACATCACATGACTACTCGGGCCAAGAATAATATTCATAAACCTCTTCAGAAAATGAACCTTCACACAAGCCTCCACCACTCTTCAGACTTTGAACCGTCCACTGTCACTCAGGTGTTGAAAAATCAGAATTGGCGTAATGCAATGGCAGAGGAATGCAATGCATTTGTTCGCAATGGCATATGGGAGTTAGTTTCGCCTGAGACAGCCTCTAATTTTGTTGGTTGTAAATGGATCTTTTGTATCAAACGAAAATCGGATGGTTCGATTGACAAGTACAAAGCTCGTTTGATTGCAAAAGGTTTCAATCAGAGACCTGGGGTTGATTATTTTGAAATGTTTAGCCTGGTCATAAAACCTACCACCGTTAGGATTGTTCTAAGTATTTCTATCAGTCATGGATGAAGTTTCCGTCAGTTAGATATAAATAATGCTTTCCTTCAGGGTCGTCTCACCGAAACTGTTTTTATGGCGTAGCCTCCAAGGTTTGTTGATTCCGATTATCCCACACATGTTTGCAAGCTTCGAAAGGCTATCTATGGTCTTAAAAAAGCACCGCGAGCTTGGTACCTTAAGCTGCGTCAGTTTCTCCTTTCAATTGGCTTCAAGAATTCTTATGCAGATACTTCACTCTTTGTGCTACAAAGCGGCGGTACCATTCTTTATCTTCTCATCTATGTTGATGATATTATATTCACAGGAAATAATTCTACTAATGTTGAACGGTTTGTTGAGAGTCTAGCTCAAAGATTTTCCCAGAAAGATCTTGGTTCTCTTTCCTATTTTCTTGGTGTTGAGGTGGTTCCTCACAAACATGGTATCTTACTATCACAACGACGTTACATAATGGATCTTCTCACTCGCACCAACATGACCGGCGCTAAACCAGTTCAAACTCCTTTGCCTATTAGTCCTCCTATTAGCCGACATTCAGGCACTCCTCTCACTGATCCTACTAATGATCGTACTATTGTAGGTAGTATTCAGTACCTGTCACTCACCCGTCCAGACATTTCCTTTGCTGTCAACAATTTTTCTTAGTATATGAATCGGCCCACATCCGATCATTGGGATCTTGTCGAACGCTTATTGCGCTATTTGTGTGGGACATTAGATGACGATATTGTTATCTATCGTGACTCTCAGGTTTCTTTTCATGCCTTTTCCAATACGGATTGGGCTAGTAATACGAGTGCTTATATTGTTTATCTCGGGCGTAATCCTATTTCGTAGAGCTCAAAGAAGCAAACCACCATCGCTCGGTCTTCTACGGAGGCCGAATATCGATCAGTTGCAGTTACAGCAGCTGAGCTCAATTGGGTATGTTTTCTACTAACTGACCTTGGACTCACACTTTCTTCTGCTCCAGTCATCTGTTGTGATAATGTGGGGGCTACTCAGTTATGTTCGAATCCGATATTTCACTCCCGAATGAAACATGTCGCCATCGATTTTCATTTTATAAGAGATCAAGTCCAGTCAGGCAGTTTACGAGTGGCACATGTCTCTTCCAACGATCAACTTGCCGATGCTCTCACGAAGCCTCTCTCTCATCCACTCTTTCAGTCTCTTAAGGACAAGATTGGCCTCTCTTGTCATGGCCTATCTTGAGGGGGCATATTAGGCAACATGTGTTTTATTTGGATTCTGTAAATATCCTATGAATTTAAATGTTTGTATTTAAATTAGATTGTTATCTTAGGATGTATTTGATCTTAGGAGTTTCAATTCTTTAGTTCTCTTTTAAGCTATATATATTCATTTGATAATTAATAAAATCGTGTGCAATTACACACCAAAACCTATTCCATTAACACTAAATACTTTGGGATTATATCTAGACTATCTAATATGTCATGATCCTTTTTCTGCAGAGATGATGAGCTGGATTTCCTGATGGTGCTAAGAGCTATGTACATTTTCGTGCAGGTTATGGGAATAAGCAACAGCTCATCGGTTATTTCATTCATCGCTACTGAGCGCACTATTGTCTACAGAGAAAGGTTTGCCGTGATGTATTCCTCATGGGCGTATTCATCTGCACAGGTCAAATAATGTTCACAGTGATATTCTATTAGCCTTCTAAACAATCTATGATTATATTTTTATGCATGCAGTTTTCACTATAGATATTCTTTTTTGTGTATTGCAGGTGATAATTGAAATCCCATACTGATTCCTTCAAGCACTTTTGTTTTCAACTATTACATACCCAGTAATAAATTTCTACTGGTCAACACACAAAGTATTTTTGTATTTCTATACCATGTTTTGTACCATGCTCTTCAATTACTTTGGGATGATGCTTGTTGCATTGACCCCATCCTACCAAGCGACTTCAATATTTGCAAGTTTCTGCCACACCATGTTGAATTTATTTGCAGGGTTTCTCATACCTGGACCAGTAAGAAGACTCTTCTCTTTTCTTGCTCACAAAAGTTTGTGCTCAAAATTTTGTGTTCAAATATTTCATTAAAATTCTATAGAATTTACTTGCAGAAAATACCTAAATGGTGGATATGGGCTTACTGGATCTGCTCGACAGCATGGTCCCTAAATGGTTTCATAACTTCACAATATGGAGATATAAAGAAGGAAATTATAGTACATGGAGAGCCTATTGTTGGAAAATTCCATCATGTGGGGCCATCCATGTAAATATATTAAATGTGTTATACTATCTTTGGTTAAGCCTAAATTAAAGTGATCTAATTAAGATTTAAAATATTAAGGTTTAAGGGTATAACTGTCATGGAATTAATGTGTAGATATCAGAGTGCTATATCTAATTTGATGAGGAGCCAAATTAGAAATAGCGAAACCTATAATAATCTCATTATTTATTAGGGTTATGGTCTCCAAATTATACGATACTTTTTGGTTTTGTCTGTATCCCCATCAATATAGAAACAACGAACACTTTAAGGTTCACAAAGATCGTGATAATTTGGAAGATCACAACCCGTCCACCAACCTCTGATAATGGATTCAGGTACGCTTCCGCTTTCTATTATCTCTCTTTCCTCTTGAGTTGACATGGGTTACTAATATGTATTTAGGGTTTGATTAATCATGATATAGAAACATGTTTAAGTTTAGTTTCAAATTAATTATGTGCATGTGCATGTTAAATATGTGTTAATCAAATTACTTAAAAGTGATATCAGAGCTATACATGATCGATTCTTGAGAATTTAAGGAATTTTTGGAGATATGTTGTGTTGTTCAAACACTGTTATATGGTGGAAATGGTGGAACCCCTGTTATATGATATATGTTGTTTAATAAATCAGTGCTTTGGATTCAGATATATTGTTTAATATATGTTACTAATATATTGGTAGAGAAGAAATTATTTTGTGTTGTATGTTTTTCTTTTGGTGTGTTTCTCGATCGGATTTAGATAAAAAATATTTTTTGAATATTGTTTGAGTTTTTGGTAAACACATCATACTATAATAAAGTAATTAACAAATAAAGAAATATTGTTTGCGGTATTGTTTGTTTGACTTTTGAATTTGATATGTTGGAACTTGGAAATCATGATCACGTTTTCATCTCTGATCATGTTTTCAACAATATTTGGTTCTTGTTCTTCTTTATGTTGATTCTTTTTTTTTTTTTGGTTCGAGTTTTGGGATCAGATCACATATCTGAGTCTCTTTGGTTGATGGGTTGTCTCACGCAGACCCATGCCATGCGATCGGGTCGATCTCGCGTAGACCCACGCCCACGCGATTGGGCTATTACCGCTGTCGAGTTCGATCACTTTGGGCGTTGATAGCAAGTCGTCGCTTTGTTGGCCGCCGATCGTAGTCCTTCTAATGACGGCATGAAGCTAGGCAGCGTCAGCGGCTTAGGCCCTTCTCTTGAAAATTTGAAATTCTTAAAGGGGTTGTTTTGTAATTATTTTAGGTCATTATGTGATTTTGATAAAATATTTGGGTCTATTTGTAATTACTGAAACTTGAGGGACTTTTCTATAATTTTGTAAACTCAAGGGTTGATTTGTAATTTTAAATTTAAGGGACCTTTCTATAATTTTATAAAACAAGGGACTGTTTTGTAATTTTTACAAAAAAAAAATTTTTCAACCCAAATTCAAATATTTTGTGGTATACCTTTGTGATTAAATAAAGTAGTTCATCATTCTAAATGAGCTAATTGAAACAAAATGTCGCTAAAGTGACATCTCTTGTGTAGATTGTTTATGATGATCTTGGATGTTTGTGTGTGTGTAAATTTATGCGGGTATTTGCCGGCCCAAAGGAATGTTAATACTTGGTCGAATTGCAAACACACCTGTGGTGGTAAATATGAGACGATTATAAGGTTTTAAATGTGAATAATAAGTCTATTCAAATATAGATTTATTATTTGACATGAATTATTGTTGATGTTTGATCACTATAACAAGAGTACCACTTACAATTAATATTACTGTCAAAAGACTTGATATTTATGTTGTGCTAGGTATCTTGAGATGAAACTTACTATTATTTGAATTTATTGATTATTGTATTTGGTTATTAATGTGAGCATGCTTGTTTGTTTGTTTTGTTCTCTTTACAGCTAGGCCCTGTTTGATTTTTTGTCTGAAGACCGAACAATGATAAATGTTACTAAAGACTAAATAATGACTGAAAACTGAAAACTGAAAAATATGTTTGTTTTTTTTCACTGATAACTAAATATAAGTGATTAGTTGTTTGTTTTTTAAAGTTATAAATAACTAAAAATAAATATTTGAAAATAAATATTTTTATATATATACCCTTCTAACTATTATTTGTTATATATTTACATTTTAATATATTAAGGACAACTCTAACATGTAAATTAATTATAAAATAAATTTATTTAGTTATTAATTATAATTCAAATTTATATTATTCCCAAATTGGTTAGTTTTTGGACAGGTTGTTTTTTTTTTTTTGGTTCTAAATTGAATATATTATCAATGAATAACAACATGATTAATTTCTTATTGTAATAGTTACTATTGTTGATTTACATCCATCAATAATGTTAAATGAGACAAACCATATATATATATATATATATACAAAAAATATTGTATCCTTGGAAATCCATAAGTGTAACAAAGAGAGAAAGAAATTAATCATGGAACCCATTAAGAAAGAACTAATTATCAAACAGATTTTGTTTCATGGCCACTTCAATTTCTTTTGTTGGTCTCTCTTGTTTTCTTCTTTCTCTATGCCTTGTTTGTTCACTCAAGGAAGGCTATGCTTTTGAAGAACTTAGAGAGAGTTACGCAAAGAGCTACCTCACCCACACCTTTGAAGTCAGCTCTCTTTTTGCTTCATCTATTTGCAATCATTCCACCAAAGGTTTATTATTTTTATTTTCAAACATTATTAATTTCTTAATTTGATGATCTCTCTTCTTGTGCTAGTTTGTGATTGCACGCATGAACTTATATTTATCGATTCCTAAAAAATCAGTGAGGATAGTTCTTTATGTGAGAAGAAAAAAAGAAAAAGTATAAATACAATTAGGGCTTTAACATAAGACAAAATTGTAAATAGATTAAATTAGTGAGGATAGTTTTGGAAGTAAAACTTAGTATTAAATTTTCCTGGATTTGTGTTAAGTGAAAAATGAAAAATTTTCACTTTTCAAAACAAGTGGTTTTAGGTGCTCATTAAAGTATTTTAACACTTAAAAAATCAAACAAAACAATTAAATGGAACACATTAAGTGCCATTCAATGTTAAGTGGAAAAATCAAACAGGGTTATAGTGTTTCTATTATATCTGCTAATATCAACTCTATATCTATGTTTAATGGGATCAACTTTAAGGATTGGAAGGACAACATAGAAATTGTTCTCGGCTGTATGGATTTGGACCTTGCACTTCGGAGTGAGCAACCCGTTTCTCTTACGGATGCAAGTTCTCCTGAAGACAGGAAGAACTTTGAGAAGTGGTATCGCTCAAATCGCATGAGTCTTATGATCATCAAGTGCGGCATTCCGGAGGCATTTAGGGGTACATTATCTGAAAAGATAACCAAAGCCAAAGAGTTCCTAGCCGAAATTGAAAAGTTTTTTGTGAAAAACGATAAGGTAGAAATAAGCACGCTTTTGCTAAGATTGATTTCTATGAAGTAAAAAGGCAAGGGGAACCTAAGGGAATATATTATGGAAATGTCTCATATTGCTTCTAAGCTTAAGGCATTGAAGCTCGAGTTGTCTGACAACTTGCTCGTGCATTTAGTATTAAAATCACTTCCTGTACAATACAGTCAGTTTAAGGCCAGTTATAACTATCAAAAGGAGAAATGGACTCTTAATGAGCTCATTTCTTACTGTGTGTAAGAGGAAGAGAGATTGAAGCAAGACATGACCGAAAGTGCTCATTTGGCTAGCACCTCTAAGGACACAAAAAGACTGTCAGATCTGACTGTGATGGTAAATACTATGGCAGATTGATGGTTCAGGTGAACAACGTCCAGGATTGTTTGCTAAATTCCTAGAGAAATATGGAATCGTCCCACAGTACATTATGCCAGGATCACTTAGCATGAATGGTGTAACTGAAAGGCGAAATCGAACTCTTAAGAATATGGTAAGAAGTATGATTAGTCATTCTTCCTTAACAGAGTCACTTTGGGGATAAGCACTCAAAACAGCAGATCATATTTTGAACAGAGTGCCAACTAAAGCAGCTGCAAAAACACCTTATGAACTTTGGACAGGCAAAAGCCTAGTCTATCGTATTTTCACATTTGGGGATGTCCAGCTAAGGTAAGGTCTTACATGCCACATGAAAGGAAATTGGACTCCAAAACTGTAAGCAGCTACTTCATTGACTACTCTAAGCGATCTAGGGGCTATAAGTTTTATGATCCCACACTTAGGTCAATTTTTGAGATGGGAACTGCAACATTTTTTGAGGATGTTGAATTTCGGGGGAGAAATAAGGTTAGAGACATTGTCTTTGAGGAGGAATCGATTTCGATTCCCACTATCGCTTTTGATAATATGCAGGTTTCTATACCTATCATTGATCAAGAAGCGAATCCAGATCCTTACCCAAACAATGTTGATTAACCCCCTATTCAAAATGAGATAATTGTTCCTTGGAAACAAACTCAATAACCTCAAGAACTAGTGCCATTAAGGCGATCCAATAGAGAAAGGAGAAATGTTATTCCAGACGATTTTATCGTATTTTTTCAGGAACATGAAGAAGACATTGGAATGGTGGAAGATAATCCAATCAACCTCCATCAAGCCATACAGGGTTCCAATTCTCAAAAATGGATTGATACCATGAATGAGAAGTATAAGTCTATGCAAGACAATGAGGTTTTAGAATTTATCCTATTACCAGAAGGTGCGAAGCCCATTGGTTGTAAACAGATTTTTAAAATAAAAAAGGATTCGAAAGGTAATATGGAGAGTTAAAGGCTCGTCTTATAGCTAAAGGCTTTACCCAAAAGGAAGGGATTGACTTTAAAGAGACTTTCTCTCTTATTTCAACAAAAGACTATTTTAGGACAATCATGACACTTGTGGCATATTTTGACCTTGAGCTTCATCAGATGGATGTTAAGACGGCGTATCTCAATGGTGACATTGACGAAACAATTTATATGGTGCAATCAGAAAACTTTGAATCGAGAGATCCAAAAAATTTGGTTTGCAAATTGACAAAGTCACTCAATGGACTCAAGCAAGCTTCTCGTCAGTGGTACTACAAGTTTCATCAAGTGATTATATCTCGTTTGGTTTTAAGATAAACGCTGTTGATAATTATGTGTATCGCAAATTCAATAGGAGTAAACACATATTCCTGATTTTATATGTCAATGTCATACTACTTACCACAAATGATATAAACATGTTACACGAAACTAAGAGATTTCTATCAAATAATTCTGAGATGAAAGAACTTGGTGACACCTCTTTTGTATTAGGGATCCAGATACAACGAGATCGCTCTCCAGGTATTCTTAGATTATCACAAATGAGCTATATCAATAAAGTGCTCAAAAGGTTTGGCATGCAGGATAGCAAACCAGGTGACACCTCTGTCGCCAAGGGAGACAAGTTCAGTCTCAATCAGTGCCCTAAAAATAACCTTAAAGTTAAGGAAATGCAGGAGATTCCCTATGTATCAGTTGTAGGGAATCTAATGTATGCTCAGGTCTGTACACGTCCGGATATTGCGTACATTATTGGTATGTTAGGCAGATATTTAAGTAACCCTGTGATGGATCATTGGAAAGCAGCCAAGCGGGTTATGAGGTATTTGCAGAGAACAAAAAACCACATGCTCACATATAGGAGATCAGATCAGTTGGAGATCATAGGGTATTCCGACTCCGATTATGCTAGATGCTAAGACAGTAGGAGATCCACATCAGGCTACATATACTTGTTGGTTGGTGGAGCTATTTCTTGAAAGAGTGCCAAACAAATACTCATAGCTTCTTCCATCATGGCAGTAGAGTTTATAGCATGTTATGAGGCATCAAACCATGAGATATGGCTACGGAATTTTGTCACTGGGCTGCGCATTCTTAATAGTATTGAAAGACCCTCAAACTATATTGTGACAATAAGTCAGCAGTGGTATATTCCAACAACAACAGGAGCTCATCTAGCTCAAAGTATATTGACATTAAGTTCCTAGTTATGAAGGAGAGAGTACAGAGTTGACAGATATCCATAGAGCACATTGGGACAAACTCCAAGATAGCGGATCCACTTACAAAGGGATTACCACCCAAGGTCTTTCATGAGCATACTGCTCATATGAGTGTTATTTTGTGTGAGGATATCACATTATAGTGGGAGTTTGTATTATTTTGTATTTTATTGCTTTATGTTTGATTTTGGATATACTTATGCATTTATGTATTTGGATATTTTTCTGATCAGAAATAAAGTATTCAGTTTATTTTACTCTGTTACATTGTGTTAAGCTTTGATCTCACTAAGGAATAAAGTAAGACCGGTTGGAAATAGACATGTATAGATCACATTGCATGTAATTTCCATGCTACACATCCATGATTGATCTATGTCATTTGGTTATGTTGGTGTACGTGACCATTGATGAGTTTAGTCACATTAAATGTGACGAACACCGCTTTGATCTTATAACGGCTTAATCAATAGACAAGATTGTTTGGATATATTTTAAAATTGTGATAGCAAAATTTTGGAGCTCATAAAGTCATACACATTTGTATAGTTACATATGTGGCCCAGTGGGAGATTGTTGGAAAATTCCATCATATGGGGCCACACATGTAAATATTAAATGTGTTATACTATCTTTGGTTAAGCCTAAATTAAAGTGATCTAATTAAGATTTAAAGTATTAAGTTTAAGAGTATAATTGTCATGGAATTAATTTGTAGATATCAGAGTGCTATATCTCATTTGATGTGGGCCAAATTAGAAATAGCAAAACCTATAATAATCTCATTATTATATATTAGGGTTATTATCCCCAAATTACACTATACTTTTTGGTTTTGTCTGTATCCTCATCAACAGAGAAACAAAGAACACTTTAGGGTTCACAAAGATCGTGATAATTTGGAAGATCACAACCCGTCTACCAACCTCTGGCAATGAATTTAGGTACGCTTCCGCTTTCTATTATCTCCCTTTCCTCTTGAGTTGACATGGTTTATTAATATGTATTTAGGGTTTGATTAATCATAATATAGAAACATGTTTAGGTTTAGTTTCGGATTAATTATGTGCCTATGCATGTTAAATCCGTGTTAATCAAATTACTTACACCTATAGCAATCAGTGTCTTCTTAGAAAGTAATTATGGTTATCAGTATAAAGATTTACCTGTTGTAGTTACTGTACTTCTTGTATTTCCATTCTTTTTTGCTACTGCTTTTGCATACACAATATCAAAACTGAACTTCCAAAAGAAGTAAAAGACGTGCATCCATCTGAGTTCTTGAAGTCTTCTGTACTTTTCTGTAAGCTCATTCAAAGTTTCAAAATATGAATATGATTCTACGTACAAGATCGGTATATTTATTTTCAACGAATGCCCCTTAATTATTGGAGTAACAAAGCATTTAAAACCAGTGTCGGACCCAGGAATATTAATCAGGTAAGACACTTGAGTAAATTAAAATAACAATTAGATGAAAAATTACTGAAAAATTAAGATCATAGTAAAATAGTTTTTTTTTTGTTTTTTTTTTTTTATAGATAAAATAAAATAAATAGAACACTTACTCAAATAAATTAAATAATTTTATATTAAAAAAGAAATGAAAATAGGAAAAAATATTAAAAAATAAATAATAACAAGAAAAACAACATAAATAATGAAAAAATTAAAAGAATAAATTACAATCTAATTTTATAATAAGAAATTTTGTTTTGCATTTATAATGAATTCAATTTAAATTTATACAAAAATAATTTATTAATAACTATTACTAGACATGTTTTTAAATTTTTTTATTCTTCAAATTACTGGTAAATTATTAATTTATTGATTTTAAATAAATTAAAACTATAAAATAAAGAAAAATACTAAAGATAAAATAATTTTAATCCAATAAAATAAAATATAAGATTTTGAGATTTATTGATTGGACGTGTTAGTTATGTCTAATTAAAACTATTGGAAATAATAAAAATCCAAACAATAATATATAATTAATATAATATTTTTTACAAAATAATGGTAGTTAAGAAATTGACAACGACGAAATAAAGAAAATGAATCAGAAAAGATGATAAAATAAATAAAAAATAAAAAATTAGAAGATAAAATTGAATTAAAAATTACCTTTTTACTTTAGTTGGACATGAACCGACACCCTATGTCTAAAAAGGGAAGATCCACTACCGCCATACTAACAGAATCTTGTTGTTAACAGAATAAGTATGTATATATAGGGGTGTGCAAAACCCGCCAAACAGAACAAAACCGATCAACCCAACCCATAAAGTTTGGGTTGGTTCGATTACAAATATAAAAAATGGGTGGTTTGGTTTATCTTTCGGACAAACCGATTAAAGGTGGTTCAGTTTGGGTTAAGAGAAATAATTCACCAAACCACGTATTTTAGAAAGTAAAACTAAAATATAAAATTCACCTATATTTTTTCTATTCAGTCCAAGTTTTAAAACTTTTACCGATTACTATAAGCTTTTATAGTTTATTTATTTGTTTTAATACAATTCTTCTGATTGGTGTATTAGAGTTTTAAAAGTATAGATGCTGTCAAACATGTCTTTAATCAGAGTATATAATATATACATATGTGTATATATAAATCGGTCCCGTTCCTATCAGGGCATCCTTATATAGCTTTATCAGGATAATGAATGTGAGCCACTCATTTATAAAAATGATTTGACAAATGCATACATACCAAGTCAAAGTATGTAGAACGAGTGGCTCACATTCAATGTCCTTATATAATTCTATCAACACATCCTCATAGGAAAATTTCTATATATATATATATATATATTTATATAAATACAATAATTACTTGTTTGACTTTTTTATACTTCAGTCTAAACCAAACCGAAAATGCACACCCATATGTATATACACAATCATTTTTTTTATAAAAAAAAAAATTGAAGTAAGGCACTGGTCTCCATATGGGTCTACCCCTGCTTAAAGCCCTATCGGATGGCTTAAGTACTGACAATGCTCTCAGCAGTCAGTACTAACACAGCCGAGGTTCCTGTAATTATAACAGGTTTGCGACCATAGAGATCAGCCACTATTCCCCATAAAACAGATGTCAAAGCTCTGCCAAGCATAAATGAAGCCCCTTCAAGTTATAAGAGGTTTGTCAGGATAAGTCCTTAAGAAATTACTGAAGAAGAAGAGCAGAAATACACTCACCCACATAGCCAGCATAAGATCTTCCTCTCTTTTTGCAATATGAAAATCCTTAATCTGAAAATAGATAAACGACATATCAACACAAGTTTAGTAGGTTGAAGAGTTTGGATGTCAAATATGTTATCCCTTCATAATGAAATCCGTAACTCTATTTTGAACTCTATCCTCTTATATATAAGCAGTACTACTCTTCTCCAAATCATCCTCATACACATACATAAGCTTCTCCAAATTATTTTATGGAGGCATATATCATTTTATTGGCAATCCAGTAATATCTATTGTGAATTGGCCCAAGAAAATAAAGCTATGGGGTGTATTATAAGCTGCTTGTTTGCTCCGATGGGGACGGCAAAGGTATAGTTTGTGGATGTCGGTAACAATGGTGTTGATCACATGATTGGAATTTTATTTTACTTTCGATAATGTAAGGTTTTCAGTGACATTAATATTTATTAAATTAAATTAATTTTTAATAAATTTAGTATTAATGTGGGCAATTACAAATAAGCCCCTTTATTTTAACCATTTTGTGCTTTTTTTCGAATGAGTGTTGTTACATTTATCAATTGAATTAAAAAGGACATCACTTTGGGCCTTATATATTATCCTTTGTGTGCTATCCTATAAATTATTTTAATTAACTTTTGATAAAATAAATTAAAATTTTTAGTTTAATAATTTGTAATAAAATAAAAATTATAGACAAGATAAGGTAGACTGATATAACAAAATTTTCATACCAAAATTTGCCAACAAAATTGATTACATACATCTCAAGCAAAACCAAAGTCCCAAACCCTCTTCACAAGGCTTTACTAGAAAAACAAATTACATATTAAAACATTTGTAGGAATTGTTACACAATGATGTATTAAGCCTATCAAAGGATCAAAGAATCAAAGAATCAACTTATCTTTCATTTTTCTGAATCTTTGCTTCAACACATATAAAATCGTTTCCACTGGCTCTACTCACGTTGTCGAAAGAAAGGGTTTGAATGTCATCAATAGAGCGATTGTCTCGATCACATTAAGAACGAAGAAGACCGAATGGTTACCTGCAATTAAATTTTAGCTGCTAAGCCCTTTGATTTCATGCAAGAATAGCTTTAGTTCAAGATCACTTACTACATCTACTTATATTTCGACAAATAGAATACGAAAAAAACATGTACATGAAGAAAATCCTGATGTACAGTTTTATAAACAAATATGATAATTTTAACATTTTGTTTATGCATATCCTAATTAGATAAAACGTTTCCTTTATAAATGACATTTTAAAGGATCCTCGTCTGATAGACATGTACAACTTAAAATGTGAATCTAAATCTAGGAAGATCAATTCAAACAAAATCTGCAAAGAACATCTGTTTCTATCTGTGAAATTCTAATCTCTCTTTTCTCTTATTTTCTTGACTTCATCCTACATCAAGTGATATCAATACCCTTATATCATACTTATTGCAATTAAAAAGCTATTGATTCATGCATCCAACTAGTAAACGATAAAATTAGAAGCACGTTTCATGATAAGTTGTCGAAATCATTTTAAATTTTAAATCAACCACATGAAGCAGACACCTCCAAAAGAACTCAAGTGACAACATTCAATAGTATCTTACCTGGGAGAAAAGCTGCATTTTGACGCTTTTGTGCCCAAGAAAATCTGCAAAGATCCAAATTATGAATTACAAAACAAAAGAAAGAACACAATAATGTGTTAAATTATTTTGCAAGAAGGTAATAAAAGTTTTAGAATATAATTAGATAAAAGCTTGAATATCTTCACGGGATTGTATTTGATTTGAAAGCGAAAAAAAAATCTAATGAAATCAAGGGGACACTTACAGAGCACCTCCTCCGGCTGGCCCGACAGCTTTGAAAAGAGACATTGCAGTCATAGATATTCCATTGGCAGCTCCTCTTTGATTCTGGTCCTGTTGTGTAATATTTGGTGAATTAAACTTGAGATAAAGATTAAAGAAGAACAAACTTTGAAAAACCAAAATGAAGAACTGAAAGCATAATATTAAAGAAATGAAACCAGGAGAAAAAAATCTACCACTGCTTTGTTTTGCAGAATAAACGTTCCGGTTATAATAGATACCTACACACATATGACATAATGAAAATAAGTTGACATCAATCATAAACAAAATATACGAAGGCAATAATTTTGAAGATGCTTTTAATTAATCTTCACATATTAATATTGCATGATATAAATAGTTAACAAGTATACATAATGCGTGTCGATCGGTTAACTGGATGTATAAATACTAGTACTATATGCATGCACGTACCGATAAAATACTCTTCACAGCAGAAGCACAATTTATAAGGATTAAACCGGTGACACCCGATAACATAGCTATATAAGGATAACTTGTCAAAATAGGTATGGATAAAACCTGCACAATTGAAATCATATAACCAGAAAGCATAACAATTAGGATCACATTTGTCACAAACAAGCTTTTGAAATTTGAAAAGCAAGCCAAAAGCCACAAAGTATCCAAATTTACCCCTGAGATGCGTGCTACCGTTATTGGACCAAGAATCCTCTCCACATATGGATATAGAGTTGATTGAAAGGCAAGGAGGCTGAAACCTAGATAGAAGAAATAATTGTACAATTGTCATGCATATTTCCAAAGTAATACATGATTTCTTTTTCCTATGCTTTTTCTGGGAAAAAAAGAGTACAAAAGAGCATATGCATAACACAAGAATGCTAAGTGAATTCATTTTAATGAGAAATTATCATATCTCATGCTACAACCGGAAAGAACTCTTATCTAGTTATAGGGTGTAGGAACATAAGAACAAAGCAAGCAAAACTTGACATAGAGACCACTTTTAAGTAAGTGATCTCTATCAAATCAGCATCTTTGAATATTAACACCTCTAGACTTCATTTATTTATTTATTTTTTCGAAGACAGCATAACTAAACCAAATTTCATTGACAGTCTTATTACAAACTATGCCATTCAAGAAGTTATGATATGGAACTTTCATTTTATTGGATTAAATCTATAGAATAGAAATATATCCAAACGGGAACAAATAGTGAAAAACAAAAAAAAAACGTGTTTTCAAAGCTTTGCGGATGGCAAAGGTAGATAAAAATGTTTAAAAAAAAAGGATAAACATTATAGACCTTCTCAGATGTGTTGATGTAGGAAAGAACCAAGAAGGAAAATAAAGGGGATAAAATTAGGGATAACCAATATCACTTTATTTCATCAAATTATTAACTTCTAAACAGAAAATAAATCCTAAGCATAATAAAGTAATAAAATCTCTAAGATAATTTCTTAATTAGTTCTCCTTTCAGTATATGATCAAATTATAGACAAATTCAAATGGTTTAAAAATTTGTCATATGTCATAATCCTCTTGTAAAATATTTTAGAAACCTCTCCTGAAATTTGTCTTAACTTCCACTAAAAGAAGGTAATCAGTGAGATGCTAAACCTCAAGATAGATCAATAAAGTTTAACAAAAATAAATAAATAAATAAAATTAATAATGTATAGATAATTAAGCATGTAAATGGTGGATATACGTAACCACTTGATACCTGTGATGGCAAGAATTTCACCAACAGTTTCCGTTGAATAACTCAAACCCCCATACTTCCTTTGGCTTACAGCCCATAGTGAAAATATCTACCGAAGAAACAAATAATTGCAACATATAAGCCGATTTGATAACTAGAGAAAGCTAAATAAAAAACAGAATAAAAATTAAACAAAAAGCCAATTTGCAACACTAGTGATTATTCAATGTGTTTTCTTTTTCTTTTCTTTAACATACTTAATTGAAGGGGCATTCTGTACATGAATGCTATCTTCAAACCATTTATCAAAAATATAATACCATGTATAGAAATATATACCTCTGTGTAAGCCATATCATGAAGCGAGAAAACACAATATACAATGATTGAAGACATTAAGGGCCAATTCTTTAAGAGGCTTTTCTTAGAGGTTCCCTCGCTTCCTTCTTGTTTAGAAAGACAGGAAGCTGATTCCAAAGCATCAAATGAGGCATCAGCTGATATACTGTCATCACCGTGCATGTGCAATGTTTCCTGCAACAGCCCGATACAGTTTAGGACACCACAGAGCAATAATAAAGATAAGTTTATTTAAGTATTGTTTACACTTATATATAAGTTTAATATCAAGTTCATATAAATCTAAAACAATATTCTAAGAATGTAGCTTCATTCTCTATGTAGTTCGAACTCTTTGTGTATGTTATGTTTGGTACTACTAGTAGTTTGGTTCTTTATCTCATAAGAGCCACATAACATATTAATGGCGAATAAAACAAATAATTTATATGATACATTAAATTAAGCTTGCAGAAGTTAGATTAATACATTTTTAATACCACTTAGACAACCACCTTAACCTACAAAAGTAAAAAATAAATCCTACATAGCGCAACAAGTGGCCCAAATAAACAATGTAAATAAAACAATTATCAATACTGGACAGAAATACATACCGGAAGCCAAAAAGTAGCAATAGTTACTACCAAAGCAAAAACTGATATACAGAGGCAAGGCAGGAAGTATGGAAATCTGCATAAAATTATTGTTCAAAATACAATCATCCTTTCAACATTTTGCAGGAGATAAACAGTTAAAGTTTACTTACTGCCCAAAGAGAGATCCTTTAGAAAATATATTTGGATATTTATCTGCTGGCTGAAATGAAAATTTGACAAAGATATTAGATTAAAGTAGGGTTTGGTGGTGGAGAACGATTTAAATTAAATGTTATGTAAACCGAAATATTCATAACCATTTTCAGTAACCATGAAATGGAAAATTTCTGTAATAGTAAAGAAGAAGAGCTACACTCATCATTGATCCTTCACTCAGTCACTGATGATACCATATTTTTTTTACACTATGGCATTTATTACAATTGTTTTTATTTCCGACAGTAAAATATGTCTTTTTGAAATACCGTAGAAAAACTAGAGTGTGAATTTTTAATTATATATACATGCTTAGATTTCAGTTGTCAAAGCAATTTTCTACCTGCTTTAATAAAGTTCACTGAACTGTTAAGGGGGGAGGGGGAGAAGGGAATGGGATATATTATATTTTATAATAATTATGATTTTGCTTTATGTTTATATTTACTTTATGCTTTTGCTATTCCATTATTCCATTAGCATAAAGTAAAGGGTTTGTTGGTCAACAAACCCGTGTGTTTCACAATACATAGGTTTGTTGCCTATAATCTATATATCAAGGGAACATGTCATCTCTGTAAGAATAAGAAACATGTGTACATAACAAAAATAAATAAATTAAAAATCACAATTTCCACAAGATGCATTTCCTTGCACAAGAAGTCAAAAGAATAGATACAGAACCTGGGCCAAAAAACCACCCATGGCTGGGCCAATGATCAATCCTATGCCCCATGCTGTACTAACCTGAAATTTTGATCATATTTCTCAATTCAGAAGCTGCAGTAAATATTCATAAGAAGAATCTAAAGAATACATCGGCAAAAAGCTCACTGTTGACAATCCTAAAGCTTGGTATTCGTCACGAAAGACTTCACATGAATATGCCTGGTCATGATAACACAAGTTCAGGACAAATATTTACAAATGTCAGAAACTAATAAGGAAACTACATACAGTACAAAATTTCAATACCTTTATAGGTCCAAGTAAACCATTCAAACTCCCAAGAAGAAACCTTGTGATGATAGCCATCCAAAAATTTACACTTAGCCCAAAGAGTGTGTTGAAAATGACCCTGATAGGAAAAATATGAGATATAAGATGTCTGAAATAAAGAAATCCAGAATCAAATCCAACATTCAATTTCAAGCTTGAAGTTACTAACACTGCCGAGGTTCCTATAATTATAACAGGTTTTCGACCATAGCGATCAGCCACTATTCCCCATAAAACAGATGTCAAAGCTCTGCCAAGCATAAATGAAGCCCCTTCAAGTTATAAGAGGTTTGTCAGGATAAGTCCTTAAGAAATTACTGAAGAAGAAGAGCAGAAATACACTCACCCACATAGCCAGCATAAGATCCAATATCTTCCTCTCTTTTTGCAATATGAAAATCCTTAATCTGAAAATAGATAAACAACATATCAACACAAGCTTAGTAGGTTGAAGAGTTTGGATGTCAAATATGTGTCTCTTCTTACTCTGTGGCTAAAGACCACGTAGAAGGTGACAATTGCACTCACCATGAAATAAAGGAAAGGGAAGAGAGATGATATTGGCAGCGCTGAAAAAGAATTAACACAAGAAGGATATTTAGGGATGATACACAAGAAATATATCAAATCCCATTTCACAATTGCAGAATCTGTGCAGTTATCTTCCATACTAACATATACAAACACCCATTGAACTAGAAAAGAAGCCACTGAAAACAATGAAGCCAAGCCTATAATACCATTCTTAGAAATCTCAAAATACGAACATTTCAAGTAGATCAAAGATGACAAGGACTTACCGGTGCAGAGCACAACAATCCATACAGAAATGAGTTGTCTAATGGGCAAACCTCGTTGCAACTCTTTATCCTGATCAACCTTACATCCTGGACAACCTTCATAGTCGTACTTGTTCTTCAACAATGGCACTCTGCAATCCTCCGCCATACTTTTGCCTAAAAGCACAGCTGAAGAAACTGTCTTCTTCTTCTTCTTCTTGTTGAATCAAATCTAAAAAATTTTGAATTTCCAAACAACCCCAAATCAGAAAAATCAATAAATGTGACTATATATGTGAGTCATCATAAAGCTAGTATTATTATAATTATATTAAACAACATACATGAAATGAAAAGCTCTCAAACTCTGGAGAAAGAGGATTATCTGTTCCAGTTCCAGTCCCCAGTTGTAAAAACACAAACAAGGTATATAACAAATTCTGCTGACATCATTGCACGCGTCAATACTCAATGAAATCATATGAGTTACAAACTCACCAAACAAATTTAATTATCCCAAATTAGGACATAATATTTGACACTTTGATTAAAATTATTATTATCGGATTAGTTAAAAGACCCAGGAAGAAAGGTACAAGTTGAACTCTTATAATGAGAATTGATTAAGAAACAAATATTATATATAAAAATTTGTTTTTTTGGACATAAATTCAGACAGGTGATATCCAATTGATTCGCAACACGACAAGAGCTGTGAAAACAAAAAATGAAAAGCAATGTATTCGTTTTCATGTATGTACCTTGTGTTTCTCGCGTGAGACTTGAGACTCGCAGGGTTCTGATTGACTGATTCTGTTGTGTCCCCATCATTCTGAATATGATAGACGAGAGTTACGCATGCACATGATAATTCTCAATTTAGGTGTGTATTCATTTAGGACTTTTAAATAAATATATATATTTAAAGTGAATAGCTTTTTCAGAATCGATGGACTTTTATAGAATTTATAAGATTATGAAATATTTTCATAGACTTTTATTTAAAAGACTTTTATAGACTTTCATTTCAAAAGATTTTCGTAGACTTTTATTTTAAAAGACTTTTATAGACATTTATAGACTTTCATTGATTTTTAAATATAATGTATACTTTGTTTTAGCAAAATTACATATATTTATCATGTTAATAAAAATATTTTTTCATAGGAATAAAAAAAAACCCATCACTAATTAAACTTGACAAAAGTATTCATGTCATATATGTGATTTAAAATTTTTTATTTTTATTTTTATTTTTATTATATTTTGCATTATAAAGACATTATGCTCCTTTTTTTTTTTTTTTTTTTAATAATTAGTCAAAATTTTATTTGTTTTTTATAATTAGTCAAAGTATTATAGATTTTCTTTTAGAATAAATGAAGCAAACCGACAATAATATTAACTATTATATATCTCTATGAAAGTATGACAATGAGTATAAAAAAATCTATCAAAAATTCATTCGAGTTACTAAAGATAAAACATAAAAACCGCACATAGTTGTTGAATAAGGCTCATGCCTAAAAGTGAGATATTAATCATTATTACATGAAGTAACGTTCATACGCGACTTTGATTATAACATATTGGCTTGGTTAAATTGTGGGTTTTGTCTTTTATTATTTTTATTTTACATAAATGAAGTTCATTTGATATGTTTCGGTGTTGTTTAGTTGTTTTGAAAATATAGTTAAAAAATGTGAAGTCTCTCATCCTTAATTGAATAGCTGATGAAGAGTTGTTTTATATTATTTTTTAATTATTTTTTATTTTTTATTTTTGTTATAGATCATTAATGTTTGTATGTTTTTTTTAATATACAATGTTTATTCATTTAAAAGTTATTCGTTTTATTTTATTTATGAAATTTGTTAAGAATGAGTGCACTTTTATTTGAAAATAGAACATATGTTTGGTGATTGATATTTTTCAAAGAGTTTTATGTTTTTCTTCTAAAGTGAAATTATTTCTATATATATATATATATATATATATATATTTTAAATCATTCAAAGTCTTTGATATGAATGGAAGACAAATTGTGAAATTTGTTATAACTAAAAGTCATTGATAATTTAAAGTTGTTAAAAGTCATTAAAAATCATTAAGATTTTGAATACCTTCTAACTTTCATAGATGGTCAAAAAGTCTTTATTGAATATCACATGACTTTTAAAGACTTTTTAAAAGTCTATAAAAATCTTGATTGAATACCCTTTGACTTTTATAGAGTCATTAAAAGTCTATATTGAATACATCTAAACTTTTTATTTTATAAAAGTCATTAAAAGTCTTTTAAAATTCTAATTGAATACACCCTCCTTAAAAGAGATTTTTCGGTGAAATTTTTTTATTTGTTTTTGAAATATTACAAATAATTCGGGATTTAGAAAGGACAGACTCGAACCAGCTTCAACCTGATCAACCTCGTCTTACTAATAAAAATTAATAAACTTACTGTTTTTAACGGACAGATTGTTTAATCATTTTCACCGATCATTTTTTGTCATTAATCAATTAACCCAATTTTTTATTTTTTATTTTCTTCTCATTTCTTTTATTCAATTACCAAACTGAATAAAGATGAAAAAAAAAAAATATGCAACCTCTGTTTTGGTAATAATAATATAAATCAACAAATTTATAGGAATAATAGACATTCAAGTCGCATCCCGTATAATTGTTTAATCTCAACGATTCCGTTTAAATGGTGTCAAAAAAGAACATAAAAAAATATTTCAGATTTAATAAACAATGTAATGTTTTCTTTATTTATGTACAAATCTACAATAACATAAAGCTGAGGAATGGAGTAGTTGTCAACAGTGACATAATTAAAGAATTAAATATATGAAACGTGGCTTGTATAAAGGATTTGAACTAACAAGTTGAAATTTTTAATACACCACAAGATCGAGATCCAACATATCTTCTGGCTTCTCTCTCTCTTTCTTGCAGTCTTCTAATTCCAAGTTTCCAACTAGTGGTCATCGAATTTTCTAGTGCATCTGACAAGGTTTTTTTTTTTTTAATTTAAAATTTTAATTTTACTTTAATTTTTTTAAACACATTTTAATTTTGAATTATATTATGAGGTCCTTATCTATCAGGTTTGGTCCTGAAAATTTTCATCCAGTGTTAGTTAAATTCCCACCGGTTGAAATTAGTTTTTTAAAAAAAATTATGCTAACAACTGACAAAAAATTTTAAGACCAAACTTGACTAAAGAATTATTATCATATTATGTAATAAAATAAAAGAATTCATTAAATTATTCTTATCACATAACATGATTTTATTGGTTATATTGCATTGTAGTGCATTCAAGTTTTATCATCCCTAAATGTGGAAAATTGTATTCATCCAATTATCCAATGACCCAATTCTATCTGACAAATGATCCAATTTCAAATTACCTTGATGAGATGAGGTTGGTTTAACGGTCTGTCCATCGCACTTACACTATAGGGTTGTGGGTTTGAATCTGTCTCCCCCCCTTAAAATCCCGAAATATTGTAATATTTCAACAAAAAAATACACATAAGTCATATGTGTTGAGTAATTTAGCTTTAAAAAACAAAACAGAATCACCATCACTGCATATGTTATATAAAAGAAAAAAAAAAGTGCATTGAAGTTTTTACTGCAACCAAACCGATGCTTATCCGTAATCCTATCAACAGGTTTACCTACTGTTATAAATGAATGCTAAATTTTGTTGTCCTAATGCATTATGATATCGTGTATTACTGAGGGTTTAGCATAATAAGAAATTATGAGAAGAAATAACTTGGCATAAATGGGTATTTATGAGAAGAAATTATTTTATTTTATTTATAATTAAGTTTGTTTTCTTTTTTAATTTCTCTTTTACAAGCCTCGTGAACCTTAAATTAGACCCCATTTGAGGAAATAATCATTCATAAACCGGGATGAAGATGAGATAATTTTCATCATCATTTCTACATGGGGACTAGAATGGGATGGGATGGGGATAGGTCCCCCATCCCCATTTCCCTAAAAAAAAATTATAATTAAAAAAAAAAAAATTAGATAGGTCCATATATTTTCCTAAATTTCCCTAATTAATTTCCTTTTTTTTTTATTAAAATAAAATAAAAAGGAAAATAAATGAAAAGAAAAAGAAAAGTGAAAGCAAAGTGGCACGCAAACTCTAAAACAATAATCTAAAAAGATACGCAGACCTCAACATGATGTAAAGAAACAAAAACCTAAAAAGACATAAAATTAAATAAAATCAACTATTCCTTTATGTATCAGACGTGCGGTCCAATTAGAAATAGAATTTCCCTTTTTATTTGTTTGTTTGTTGTATCTTGGAAGTATCAAGTTAGTGGTGCATATGCTTTAAAGATGTGAAGTTGGCTTCATATATACAACGACTTGATAATGCATAATAGTAACAAAAGAGTAACAATCGATGATTCATAATAGATGTGAACCTTTGTATTAAAAGAAGACGTATAACTATGACTCTCTCCCTTACTTCTTATCGTAAAGTATATATATACTCTTTAGATGTGATAGATGAAAATTGTTTTATAATCTGAAATAAATCAAATCAAGTATAAATTATATGTTTCAGTCAAGTTACTATGTTAGAACAAGTCAAATTGATTAAAAAAAATGTAAAACAAATTTATGTGAATCATGAAATAATCTAATAAATCAAGTAAATATTATATATATATATATATTATTAAACTAAATATAAATAAATATATAATTTATTTTAACTATTAATACATATTTTCATATATATAGTAATTACAAATCTTAAAAAATCACTAGAATTTCTACAAGACTAATTAGACTCTCGCCCTCACGCCGCACTAATCTCAAACCTTCCCTCTTGCGCTCACTGTCTAATTACAACTCTGCAGCATTCGCACAACACAAAGCCATTCACAACTCATTCCTCACAGATTTTTATCTTTCGAAACAGGCCTAAAACATAGCATTAAAAAGTTGATGCTGCATGCAATTTTTATATTTGCAAGAATTCTGGAAAAAAAAAAAAAAAACCTTGTTACACATGCACTGTCAATATAAAATTTATTTTTCTGTCACAATATTTCTTTATTTTTATGATCATTACCTCCCTTCCAAATAGATAACACGTGTTTAGAATAGGGTAAATTTATCACAAGAGACGAAGATGTTTAGACAAAGAAAAAGAAAAAGGGCAACCACAAAAGTTGTGGTGGTTTCTTGTAGAGGTCTACTGCTTTTTTTTAAGAGGTCTGCAGTAGACCTCTCCAAGAAAGCATCACAACTTTTTATATAAAAATAATAATTATATATATACAAGGCCGAAGCTAGGAATTTAATTTTGGGTGTCAGTAGAAAAATTAATATACAATGTTATACAGGATAAATATATAAATATGTAAAAAATAAATTGTTAAAAAGGAAAAAAAAAACTAAAATGTAACTTATCACTCTTTTATATTTCAAAAATCATCTGTAACCAAATATTAATTTTTTATTTTTCTATAATTAACAAACAATCTAAAGTACCATAAAATAAGATAGTAAGCCTCCATAATTATTTACTTAGCATTTTACGGTGAAATTATATTAAATAATAATATTTACTAGAGTAGATAATAATATATAAAATAATAGAAAATTATTTATTATTATTATTATTATTATTTTATTAGAAATTAAAATCATAAAAAAGAAAAGGAGACTGATTTTATATCCTACAATTATGGACAATACAATAGGATATATGTTTACTAATTAATTAATATTATTAAAATAATATGATAAATATATTATTATATCATCTCTGGCCCACCTTAATTTCGCCTCTACATATATTGTCAGTCTTGCTGGATCTCTCCACCATTTTTAACGTGTGACACATCTGATTTGCTGATGAGAACTTTTGAGAAGTGCTAAAGCTTCGATAATATTGGTGGACGTACATAGGTGAGGGACTCACAGTTTGACATAAATGCACGGTGATGAATTTTTTATTTTTTTTTCATTGGAAATTAAAATTAAAGAAGGAAAATAAATTGAATAAAAGAAATGAGAAGAAAATAATAAAAAATATATATGGTTAAATTAATGAAAGAAAAATTGGTAAAATTAAAATAAATAAATAAATAAAAATTTGGCATTCACAGGATATATTGGGGACGCTTGATCCCCATATCTAGCAGGGAAGCTCTCCACCACCATTTTTAATTAATAATAAAAAAAATTCAACTTAATAAATTAATTAAAAAAACATTAAACCACTGTTCTAGTAATAATGATCTAAATCCAAATTTATAGGAATGCTGGAATAGTAATTTCCTCAATATTTGTGGTAATAATAATCTAATAAATCCAAATTTATAGAAAGATAGTCATTCAAGTCGTGTCTGTGTTCTATAACATTATTTGATTTCAATAAATTTCGACCGTTTAAAAATATGTATATATATATATATAATATGTATATATATATATGATATATTTTTCAGATTTAATCAACATAAAACAATGTAATGGAATAATTTATGTACAATTCCATAAAGCTGAGGAATGGAAAAGTTGTCAGCAAGAGTGACATAATTTAATAATTAAAGATATGAAACGTGGCTTGTATAAATAAATGATTTGGAATGCCAGGTTGATTTTTTTATTTTTTTTATATTTTATTTTATATTTTATCTTTTTTAAGTACAAGTTGTATTTTTTGACACACCATAAGATTGAGGAACAATGATCCTCTCCTCATCTCACCTCATCATCACTTCACCTAATCTTATGACACATAAGCATTGTAATGAATAAATTGTTAAGATGTGTCAAATCCAACATATATATATAGATATATATATATATATATATATATATGTTGCGTTTTAAATTCGTTCGGGCCTGTTGTGGTGCCAAAGCGGACAATATCATGCTAGACCCATTTACTATATATATATATATATATATATATTTATAGGGGTGAATTAAAAAATAACCAAAAAATTTATTGGGTGATTGTTTTTAGCTACAAGTATATGTTTTATTATTTTTGTCACTTTTTACCACTTTTGGACAAAAATACCCTTAAATTTGAAATTTGAAAAAAAAAAATTAATCAGTCTGTCAGTGGGTGGGAGGTAAAAACGAGGCATCTTATTAGGGTGGGAACCACCCATCAGTAAAACACTAAACAATCAAAACTGAAAGGTAAAAAAGAAAAAACAGAGAGAAAGGAAGAGGGAGAGAGATCGTCGTCACCGTGGAACCGCCGGTCGCCGTCGCTGCTACTCGCCACCGCTGCTGCTCGCCTTCGCTGCCGTTCGTGTCGTCGTCGCTACAGAGAGAGGTAGGCAGAGAAGAGATCGCGTCACTGCCGCTGTCGTTGCCGTCGCCGTCTACTCAAACCTCCGGCGCTGTCACCGCCGCTCTCCTTGCCAAATCCACGCATCTAATTCTCAGGTTTGCTTTGGATTGACTTTGAATGGTTTTCAATGTGTAATCGGGATCTTTTTAGTATAATTTTTGTACATTTCACTGTCGAATTGGGATCTTGTTTTTGAAAATTATGTTAATCAAGTGCCCTTAGTGACATTATTTGTGTTATATATATGGGTTTAGTTTTTTGTGTGATAGTATGGCTTGATGCTGTTTTGTTTTTTGAGTGATAGTAAACTTAAACTTGCAAGATAGTTCATAGTTAGATAGATAGTCATTTTGTCAATGATTAGTGTTTACATAGGGACTAATTTCTCTTATAATCTCCCTTGCTACTACAAAATTTTGTGCATTTAACTTGTTTGTATTGACATGTATCTTTTTTGTATTGGCATGAAAGTTGTGTTGGCATGTAAGTTGTGTTGGCATGTAACTTGTTTGTATTGACATGTATCTTTTTTGTACTGGCATGTAAGTTGTGTTGGCATGTAACTTGTTTGTATTGATATGTATCTTTTTTGTACTGGCATGTAACTTGTCTGTTGTATTGGCATGTAACTTACTCATGTAAGTTGTCTGTTGTATTGGCATGTAACTTACTTTACTGGCATGTAACTTTCATAGACACTAGCATATAACTTCACTGGCATGTGACTAACGTTATATTCATGTGATTTTGTAGATGGAAAATATTAATTATGAGGATTTCCTCATCAAACCGAAGGTTGACTGGATTAAAAAATCAACCACAAACGTGTACTGCAATTTGAACGCCCTTTCAGAGATTGTAAAGGTTCTCCGAAAAGTTAAGGAATTAAATGAGTTTCGGAGCACCTGTTTTGAGCACATAGTTGATATCCCCAAAGACTTAACTTTTTCAGCCGGCGTACTTGATAACCTTTTGTTGCGGCTAATACATGTATCCGATGTGACCGGAGAGAATGAGTTGCACTTCTCCGTTGGTGGAAAACTGTTGAAATTCACACAGAGAGAATTTTGCTTGGTAACGGGGCTACAATTTGAGGAGATGTCAAACATATTTTTGCAACCGTATGCTCCTATTGAAGATGGGATTCATGCTAGGTATTTTGAGAAGGATGAGAATCTACAACTTGTAAGAGTATGAGAAAAGTTTTGGACCGAACAGTTTGACAAACCAAAGGATGGTTTGAAGATGGCCCTTGTATCGATTGCCAACATGATTTTGTTTAGTCGAGACCAAAGAAAGAAAGTCACATTGTGGTTGTTCCAATTGGTGGAGGATTTAGAATCGTTCAACTCTTTTAAATGGGGAAGTTATGTATATATGATGACATGCCACTACCTCCGTCAAGCATTTCGGGCTGCAAATGCACCATTGAAGGTCATCGCACATAACTTGTACGACTTTCCTTGGGCATTAGTGGTGAGGTTTCAGATATTATATTAAAGCATTTCTATGAACTTTGATTACTGAACTTAATCTATTTTAAATTTGTTTAAAGTGTAGATATGGGCAATGGAAGCTTTGGGATCGTTGATTGACTTGGTGGGAGAAAACTTAGGTCACACACATCCTTGTTTGAGGAATCGGAGAATATTTAAGAGGCCTAGCGATTTCTTTTCCAAATTTACAAAGTATGAACAAGAAATTAAAGATGGACAGGTATCATTTTTTGTTTCTCAATCTTATGTCATTTCATTAATACTTTAAAAAAAATTGACAATTGTGTTAACTATATAGTATGTTATCTTGGAGGAATTACATCCAACGGCCAATGAAAGAGAAGAGCCTTACTTGGTTGGTGTTGACAAGGATTTGTCAATTGGTCCACAGTTTGTGGCGGACAATTACGAACAGGACGACGGTCAGCAAAGAGTTGATGATCAGTTTGACAATGGTGATAATGATGGAGGTCAATCACGACCTAAACAAAAGGACAAGTCGGTGAAGAGGAAGAGGGAACCTCGTAAACAAAAGGAAACAGCAAGGGCAAAAAGGCAATGTACATTAGGAGACACGTCACCGGTAAGTTGATTACTAACCAATACTAAGTGTGTTAAGTTAAATACAAATCGATAATACTTGTTTTATATTCTTTTCTAATCTTCAGGTGGGTGATGACTCAATGTTCTCTTCTCAAACAATAAGGGAACTTATGACGGAAATGTCAGATCGGTTTACAAAAATAGTCTAGAAGGAGATTTCAGCAATAGAGCGTTACATAAAAAGGCATCTTACTCGGGTGGAGGACAGTGTGGCTAAACTTGTTGATGCGCGTCGTCAGGTAACTAATTTATACAGTCTGTTAACTGGCATGTAACTTCAGTTGTATTAGCATGTAACTTACTTATTGGCATGTAACTTACTTACTGGCATGTAACTTGGTTTTGTATTGGCATGCAACTTATTTTTGTATTAGCATGTAAGCTTCTGACAAACCGGCATGTAACTTGTTTCTTTATTGGCATGTAACTTATTTTTGTATTAGCATGTAACTTTCTTACAAACTGGCATATAACTTGTTTCTGTATTGGCATGTAACTTAGTTTTGTATTCGCATTTAAGTTTCTTACAAAATGGCATGTAACTTGTTTCTATATTGACATGTAACATATTTTTGTATTGGCATGTAAGTTTCTTACCAACTGGCATGTAACTTGTTTCCGTATTAGCATGTAACTTATTTTTGTATTAGCATGTAAGTTTCTTATCAACTGACCGTAACTTCTCAACGCTACAACGTGAGTATGGCACCCATGTTGATGGTACCCAAGGCAAGGGAGATGGTACCCCTGGTGATGACACCTATGTTAATGACACCCGTGGTGATGACACCCATGTTGATAACACCCATGGTAGGGGTGATGGTGGGGGAGATGGTACCCGTGGTGATGGTACCCATGATGATGGTAACTAAATGTTGGTACAGACCCCTACACCATTGGGAGTTGACACATCAGTTGGGGATGGAACATTGCAAGAGTACCTTGCTGTGAAGGATGAACGTTTGCAACGGTTGAAGATTAGGTCTCGATATATAAGTTCCTCGTACACTGACCCTTTCCAAGAGGTAGATCAAGAGAGCAAACAATTAAGGGCAAATTATGCACGTTTTAAGAAAGGCAACAACGACATAACGTAAGTCTCTTTTAGTTGTTAACACTTGTTCACAAAAGAATGAAAAATATGTAAGTTAAATATTTGTACTGTTCAATGCAGGTTGAACGTCGGTTCTAACTACTTTGCAACAAATGATTTCTTTGTCGAGTTGGAAAGTCCAACTTGTTGGTTATCTAACGAGGTTTGTTATTTGAACTTATATAATGTTGTAAACATTTTTACCCTTTTTTGTAATCTAACTTACTATTTTTTATTTACATAAATGTTCATGTGGCATATAGATGCGTTTATGAGTTTACTCTGTAAGCAAAGAGAGTTGAAAGCGGATGAGTATAAGTTTAATGTTGCGGTGCTATGCACGGACTTCTTTGTAAGGACTTTATTATTAATTTATTGTTAGATTTAATTGACATAAACTTGTACATATGCTCCTAAAATAAGTATTTTTTGTAGGGAAAGTTGTGTCAGGAATGGGTGAAATTCCAACCGCCGGAGGATGCACATATGACATGTGCATTTGATACACTATCATATCAATGTCCCGACGATTGGATGTTGTATGCTTCAAGAGACAAGCCTGGATGGGGATCATGTTGGACGTCCGTTGAATATGTAAGTACAATAAACGTTACTTATTTTGAGCTTTACAAGTACACTAAACGTTACTAATGTTTTCTACTCATTACTTGCAGTTGTTAGTCCCGTGTGCAGTTGGGAATCCAGACGGACATTGGATATTATGTCGTGTTGATTTGCTAAAAAAAAATGTTTGCATTTTTGATCCATTATACAAGAAAACGAAGATTGTCATACGGCGGAAGCAAATCGCCCCACTGCTACATTTCATGCCAGCCATTTTACAATGTTCCAAATATTTTCAACAAAAAGGTATACCATCCAATGGGAATGCGTTTGTTGTTCAACAATCTTTGCCAAAGAAGTTACCAGCACAGTTAGACAATGATAGTTGTGGTGTGTTTATATGTTGATACGCAAATATGTTGATGCGTCATAATTGTTTTTGGGGATGGGGAACCAAAAATGTCCCCAAGATTAAGGAGGAGATGGCATTAGATATTTTTACAAATAGTGTACCAGCAGAATGATAACTTTGTTTGTTCTTTATCTTTGTTTTTAAAGTTTATAAACCGTCATGTAACTGGAATGATTTGGGTTTTGTACATTTTGAAGTTTATTTTATATTAAATGATTACAACAAACAACTGGAATGTATGAGGTTTTGTACTTTTTAAAGTTTATTATACTAGCATGTAACATTTTAACATACTCTGGCATGCAGCAATACTGACATAAACTTCATAACTTTCAAGTAGGGAAACAATTATGTATTGGCATGTAACTTCAAACCACCGGCATGTAACATTTTAACATACCCTGGCATGTAACAATACTGCCATAAACTTCATGACTTTCAAGTAGGGAAACAATTATGTATTGGCGTGTAACTTCAAAAACACGGGCATGTAAATTTAGAACACACTGGCATGTAACATGTTAACATACCCTGGCATGTAACAATACTACCATAAACTTCATGACTTTCAAGTAAGGAAATAATTATGTATTGGCATGTAACTTTAAAAAGACGGGGATGTAAATTTAGAACACACTGGCATGTAACATTTTAACATACCCTGGCATGTAACAATACTGCCATAAACTTCATGACTTTCAAATAGGGAAACAATTATGTATTGGCATGTAACTTCAAATAGACGGGCATGTAAATTTAGAACACACTGGCTTGTAACATTTTAACATACCATGGCATGTAACAATACTACCATAAACTTCATGACTTTCAAGTGCGGAAACAATTATGTATTGGCATGTAACTTCAAAAAGATGGGCATGTAAATTTAGAACACATTGGCATGTAACATTTTAACATACCATGGCATGTAACAATACTGCCATAAACTTCATGACTTTCAAGTAGGGAAACAATTATGTATTGGCATGTAACTTCAAAAAGACAGGCATGTAACATTTTAACATACCCTGACATGTAACGATACTGCCATTTCATCTGAAAAATAAATGAATTCAATACTGCTGTAACTTGAAAAAGTCTGCAATACGAAATATAGTATTTCACCAATACATTTCAGAATTAAAACATCATTCCTAATAACTAAGTTGTAGCACTAACTTCCAGTGTCAATGGACATTTTTGTGAATTGTGGCCTTCTTCTCCACATTTCCTGCACCTGTACAGTCTACGTGGTCGCTTTAATGTTGCAGATGTTGTAGATGGTACAGGAATCTGACATTGTTGAGGATTCCGAAAATTTTGTCGGTTGTGACCGGATTTACCACAAATCGTGCAATTTCTTGTCTTTCCTTTTCTATGTTCCCCGGCGGATTTAAATCTCTTCTTTTTTGGCCTTCCAGCTTGCACATGAAAAGGAGGCGGATAAGCAACCCTTGATCTCACATCTTCAGGAATAGTCCATTCACTAGGATGGCCAACAGGGAAGATGTTCCTGGAATATGCTTCAACCCAACTAGTAGTTTTGTAGCAATCCCCACAAAAATCTGTAAAAGGCTTCTTTGCAAACTTATGAAATTAAAATGTATGAGTAATTAATGAATCATAGTTGGTAAGAAGATAAGATACAATAAAACAAGAGGATACTAACCTTATTGCGGCTAATGCGTGGCGACATGGCAGTTTATCAACTTGAAATTTCATACAACTACAAGTCTTTTCAAAAAGGTTCATCAAACCATATTTATTTCCATCCTTCACATTAAAGTTAACCAAATCAATTGGAAAAACCGTGTACTTTTCTGAATCAGAATTCCTTTCTTTTATTAATTCGGTGGCCCATGGACTCAATTGTGTCCGAGTTTTTTCAGCCTTGGTACGACGCTTATAAAACCATTTCTGGATCATCTCTCTAATATACTCAACCATGGTTATTATTGGCATTTGGCGAGCATGTACCAAACATGAGTTCATTGACTCAGCAATGCTAGAGGTCATCAAGCAATAACACCTAACAGGAGAGTAAGCACGAGACCACCTTTCTGGCCCAACATTCATTAAATCTTGGAATGCTACCCTATTAACCTTCATCATCTCCAACATCACTTCCTTGAATTCAGATTTTCAGTATGCCTTCCATGCTTGTTTGAAAAGAAGAGTCACATCTTTCCTTTTGTATTCGTTTTTGATGTTTTGAGTCATGTGAAACACACAGTATCCATATGGTACATTAGGGTACACTTTCTCCATTGCAGCCTTGATCCCAAGGTGGCGGTCGGATATGATCATGCAATCCTCAGGACTACTAATAGCATTTTTAAGCTCATTTAAAAACCAAGTCCATGATAGTTCATCTTCAACGTCCCCAAAGCCATATGTCAAAGGAAAAATCTGGTTGTTTGCATCTAGACATATAGCTACAAACAAAATACCAGAAAATTTACCCTTCAAATGAGTACCATCAATGGCAATAACCGGACGTATTACAGTATGAAATCCATGAAGTGAAGCGGCATGAGCGATGAACATATATTCAAACTGATTTGCATCATTTGTCTTCATTGCGGTAACAGTCCCTGGATTTACTTCCTTCAATCGATGACAGTAAGCAGGCAATAGTTTAAATGATTCTTCGGGAGCACCGAAAACTAATGCCTCTGCATGATCCTTTGCCCTCCAAGCCTTGGTATACAACAAATGTAGTTCATGTTCCACTTGCATTTCAACCATGATGTCTTTGGGTTTTAGAGAGTGGCCATGTACTTGTAACTTCGGAGCTAATAGTTCATCGACAGTCCAAGAATTTGCTTGTCTAAAACGTGCGTGAAAACCATCGATATTGCAAGTATGATCCTTCATGAACATTCAAACCACCCAATATTCTCATTTTTGCATCTTATATGCACGTAATTGGAATTCATATTCGCCATCCTTACATCCGGCCTCATAACGTGTCTTGCTAGACCTTCTAATCCGGAGTTCAAAATTCTCATTCAAAGCATATATATTCACCGTTCACTTAAGATCTTTCTTGCATCGAAAGAGTTTACCCTTGTATAAACAACTATCATTTGAAATTGCTTCATCCATGCTATTGGGTTCTAAGGAATACCTTTCGGATCCAAGAATAATCCAAGCTCGTGGGGTTGGATGTTCACCTAATCCCTCGTCACCTAATCCATCCTCTCCAAAGGAACCTTCACCAAAGGCAGCAAAACCCGATGGACCACTATTAGCAGAACCAGTACCCATACCATCATCCAAGTTATCAGTGTTAACGTCGGGTATCGACACATCATCCGAGTTATCGGTGTCCGACGCCTGATTGTTCTCTTGATCATTAATGGTTTCATCAGTACTTACAATTAGGTCTGATATTGGAATGGACCCACATGCTGCCAGTTCTTGGAGAAACCCGTAATACCCAGGTTTTTTAGTAGGTTGGTTACATTGTTGAAGAAAATTCGACTGTTGTATGTTGTCATCCTTTGCCACCGTAGTACCATTTTGCACACAATCTGTTGGTCCCTTCTAAGAAATGGTGACATAAACCTCTGGTATAAAATTATCTTCATCCATCATACATGACACCTCATTGTCATTCTCAATTATCGGTCGAGCAACACCACCATTCGTACGGACCAATGAGCATAATTCTATAGTGTACGTGGTAGCATCAACTTTGGCAACATCTTGTACCAACTTCACCAAGGCATCATAAGTCAAAGCTCTAGGAACATGGGCCCACTTTGTCAAACCACCCTTGCAACTTCCACCGTGATAGATGACCAATCTTTTTGTATCCATATTCCTGCATGTGAAGTATTTGGCTTGAAAATTTAAAATGACTAAACACTGACATATAAAATTTTAACTAACCATCATGTAACTTTAAATTGAACTGACATGTAAAGTTTTAACTAACAGGCATGTGAATTTAAAATGAACTAGCATGTAAAGTTCTAACTAACCAGCATGTAACTTTAAAATGAACTGACATGTGAAGTTTTAACTAACTAGTTAGTTATAACTTTGAGTAGTTATAACTTTAAAATGAACAGACATGTAAAGTTATAACTAACCAACATGTAACTTTAAAATGAACTGGCATATAAAGTTCTAACTAACTAGTTAGTTATAACTTTGAGTAGTTATAACTTTAAAATGAACAGACATGTAAAGTTATAACTAACCAGCATGTAACTTTAAAATGAACTGGCATATAAAGTTCTAACTAACCAGCATGTAACTTTAAAATGACATGTAAAGTTCTAACTAATCAACATATAACTTTAAAATGAACAGACATGTAAAGTTATAGCTAACCAGCATGTAACTTTAAAATTAACTGGCATGTAAAGTTCTAACTAACCAACATGTAACTTTAAAATGACATGTAAAGTTCTAACTAACCATCATGTAACTTTAAAATGAACTGGCATGTACAGTTCTAACTAACCAGCATGTAACTCTAAAATGACATGTAACTTTGAAATAAACTAGTATGTAAAGTCTACAATAACATTATTCTAACATGTGTACAAAAAATTACAAGAGATGGGTTTCACTCTAATTCGAAATTACCAAATGACATGTAAGTTAGAAATAAACTAGCATGTAAAGTCTACAATAACTGGCATATAACTTTAAAACAAACTGGCATGTAACTTTAAAACAAACTGGCATGTAACTTGGGTACAGAAAATTACAAATTCTGGGTTTCGCTAAATATGGAAACTACTCTCTTATTTTTCAATCAAACATTATGATAATTGTAAAAAACAACTGGGAAAGGGATACATACCTTTTCGAAGGTCATTCGACTCCGGATCTACTTCAATAGAGAGAAAAGACCAGTAAATGTTGTTAGGTTTCAGATCTTCATGAAGAGAAACGGGGTGGAAGAGAGGAGTTGTTAGGTTTTTTTATCAGATTCTGAGAATGAGTGAAGAGAAACAGAATGGGGTGGAAGAGATGACTTGGAGGTTGACGAAATGAAGAGAATGGGTGGAAGAGAGGAGTTCGCCGCCGACGAAAAGAGAGACGAGGTCGCCGGAAGAGAGGAGTTGTTGGGTTTTGTTATCATATTTTGTTATCAGGTTGTATGAATGAGAGAGAGAAGGAGAGAGAGAGAGAAGGGGAGAGAGAGAGAGAGAGAGAGAGAGAGACTGAAAATTGTGATTTTGAAAAGAGACTGTCAGGTGAAGATAGATCAAATTTTTGGGAGGGAAAATTTTGGTAAGTGAAACAAAATTTAGGGCAATTTTGGCAATTCAAGCCCAAAGATGACAAAAATAATAAAAAATAAAGTTTTGACTAAAAACAATAATTCCATAAATTTTTTGTTCATTTCTTGCAATTTTCTCATATATATATATATATATATATATGTATATATATATAGTAAATGGGTCTAGCATGATATTGTCCGGTTTGACACCACAACGGGCTTGCACGAATTTAAAACGTGTTATACTAGTAAAGGGTCACACCCCCCATTTAAACAACTCAGTTGAAGCAAATGAGAGCAATGTGGGATATGATGATTAACTGTCTGCACGAATTTAAAACGTGTTATACCAGTAAAGGGGCACACCCCCCATTTAAACAACTCAGTAGAAGCAATAGTTCTTCCGACGCCTACCTACTATTCACACCCATCTTATAAATTTAAAATTGTATCATTAATTCTGTACACCCTCTAAAATTGATTAGTTTGTTTTTTATCACCGAATTTTTTTTTTTTTTTTGAATTACAACATCTATAGGGATCTGGCGAGATTAGACTCTACTAGTATAGTCTGAAATACTACTCTCACTATTGGGGAGAGGATACAAATGGATTACAAATTAGATTATATTACAATAAAATCTGGAATGGATCCAAACAACCCTAAATCAATCAAGCTGTTGATATCTTTATGTGTTAGTTAATGTAAGGAGAATCCATTTGTTAATTCAAAATCTTTTTCCTTGGATATGAAATTGTTTGTGTAGCTGGATTTCCTTGACTTCATGATTGCAGTATAATAAAGTGAACTTCTTTTACGATCTTTTTTTTCTTTTTACACTTTTTTTTTCCTAAAAACACTCTATTTTTAAAATTTAAATTTAAAAAAATTCTAAAAACACTTCATTTTGTTACAAGATTATCCATTTTATCTTTTTTGAATTAAATTATTAAAAAAAAAATTATCTCTCCTAAATTATTATATTAATTATTACATATTAAATACTCTCTCCTAAATTTTTAATTATCATATTAAACTCTCTCTCTTCCAATAAATATCTCAAATTTTTTATCCATATTCTTTCTCAAGCAATACTAACATTTAAGGAAAAAAAAAAAAAAAAAAACTTACTGATGAGCTTGATTTTTATGAACCATATGTATGTATATATTAAATAAATAAAAAATCAAAACATGAAAATGCTTTTTGTTACTCTTGTAAATATGTGATTGCCTAGAGAACTTTAATTATTTCATTAGTCTTTGAAAATTTGAGTTTAATTGAATATAATTGAAACGATTCAAGTTTTTATATATCTTTTATTTTATTTTTTTTGAAAATTGATTTATATATATATATATTACTGTTAATAAAAAACTAAAATATTCATAAGTTTTTTTTTTCTTTAACTATTAATCAGATATAAATAGAGAAAGTATGGAAATATGATATTATTATTATATTTTAAATGGAGAGATATTAATCAAGAGGGAGTGTTTAATATGGTAATAACATATTTATGGAAGAGAGTTTAATACGTAATATTGAATATAATGATATAAGAGAGAGATTTTTTTTTTTAATAATTTAATTAGTTGGGAGTGTCTTTAATTTTTTTTTTTTCTGTTTAGTAATTTTAGTTTAGGTTAAAATTGTCATTAAAAAAAAATTCAATTTAGAGTGAATAGATAATTTGTGGATTGTAAGAAGAAGCTCTCTCTATAATAAATTAGTTTTTAATTGAAGAGAATTTATATCTTATATAAAAAAATTTGACCGTAGATGGCCAAATAAGAATTTGATCATATGTTTTCTTTAAAAAAAATTGATAATAGAATAACTATGGATCAGTGCTGATCTTGAGGTTTTGAAGGCCCTGGAGCGAATATTTAAAATGAGGCCCTTTGTTCAATCTCACATTTAAATATTGTGAAATCCTGTACTTAATAATATGTATATATTATTTTTTTGAGAAAATTTACAAAAGCTTAATCAAAGTAATTTTCATCAAGTTTATATCGCAATACATAGAAAAAACAAAACTGAAAAAAAAATAATAATAATACAAACAAATAGATATGCATGACAGTGCATGACAGTTTCCACTTTATGTAAATAAGGAAAAACGAATTTGCTTAGAAAATGAAAAGGAAGGAGACCTTCTCCTTTTTTATTTTATTTTATTTTTATTTTTTAGAAATCAAAAAAATAATTAAAAGAAAAGGTATATTTGGTAATGAATGGGGTGTGTTTACAAAATATATATTTTTTAAAACTCTTAATGAGATGTATATACAATAAGAAGTTGATTTCTATATCTTTTTTCTTCTTTGAGGTCCAAATTTGATATAATTATATGAAATTTAAAAAATAACAATAAATTTAGACCCTTTCTGGGCCATTTATTTATTAAAGTCCAAATATGTGAGTACTAATCATTAAAAAATAAAAAAATTAAAAAAATAGACTCTTTTTGAGACCTTTTTTTTCTGGGCCCTGAGGCCCCTAGTTGATCTATTTCAGCGCCGGCACCGCTATGGATCTGGAAATAATAAGATTAATATTTAATAAAATTACATCGGAATGAGTTTTGAACCAGAAGATGGTTTTTTTTTTTTTTTTAATAAATTTTTTTATAATTTTTTATTTTATAAATATATTATTAAGGTCTGTGAAAGAGAAGGTGTATGTGCTTGGAGTAATTTTTTATTATTTTTTTAAAATTTCTTTTCAATTACCTGGTAAGGTTCCGGTTCCAATCGTGGAACAAGAATAGGAAAAGCCGAAACCGAAATCGAAATCGAAATCGAAATCGAAATCGAAATCGGTGGTACCCGGTTTCGGTTCCGGTTTTGATTCTAATGTTTAACGAACCGGTCGGTTCGAACCGTGCTCGAACCGACGGTTCCGATTCGGTTCAAACCGGCCGGTTTTTTTTTTTTTTTGGACCGTTGAGGCCTTAGGCCCAACGACATGCTGACAGCTGACGTCAGCATGCATCAGCATACCGTTGGGCCCAACGTCATGCTGACGTCAGCATACCGTTGGGCCTCAACGGCCACCCCTTTAATTTTTTTTTTCTATAAATACCCCTCCTCCCCTTTCATTTTTTCTCACAATCTCACACTAATTTCGTATTTTCCTCTCATTCTCTATTTCTCTCAAATCTCAATTCTTTCTATTCTCAATTCTCTAAATCTCTAATTCTAAATTTCTAATTTTTATTTCAAGTTTCATTGTCTCAATACTCAACTCTCAAGTCTCCAACACTCTCCAACTCTCAAGACTCCAAGACTGAAGACTCCAAGTTTCCAAGGTTTTTATTATTTATTTAATTTTGCAATTTTTTTTATTTGCAATTAATTTTATTTCCAATAAATTTTATTTGCAATTAATTTTATTTTCAAAATTCCAATTAATTTTATTTCCAATTAATTTTATTTACAATATATTTTACTTCCAATATATTTTATTTGCAATTAATTTTATTTACAATTTATCTTATTTCTAATTTATTTAATTTCCGAATAACCAATTACTATTTAGTATTTACTAAATACTAAGTTTCCAATTTCATTTATTTGCAATTTATCTTATTTCTAGTTACTACTTAGTACTTACTATAATAGTACTTAGTACTTACTAGTTTCTACTAATCTACTATTATAGTATTATATTATTATAGAATATAGATTTATACTTTATAGTATTATTCTTCTAAGTTCTAAGTTTTCAATTATCTATTTCAGATTTTCAGTATTTCTCTAGTCCCAAATTTATTCCGTCCAATCCAATGGTAAGTGGTGGAAATGGAAGGGGTCACGGCCATGGCGATCCTAGGCGTTCGATTTCGACGAAAGGTAAGGGTCAAATGGTCGATAATCTCGGTCATTACGACACCACCTATCACTATTATCTGCAACGCTGGGCCTAAAATGCTAAAGACCTAGGCTTAAACATTCCTACTCCCCTTTTAATAATTTCAGAACCCGATCATAATGCCACCCCCCGACCCTAATTTGACAAGCCATTCAGAAAATATGTCTGATATTGATACACTTCCGGATTATGATTTTGATCCACCGGAAGCAGATGAGGACGAACCGGATCCGAAGCAGAGTAAATCTGATCTATTCATCAAACATATGAAGAAAGTTAGGCAAGAAGATGGAAGCTATGTAGCGGCTTGCAATTATTGCAATAAAGTATATAAGTGGTCCAAATCCTGAGGATATGGCACTTATCGGAAGCATATTCAAACCAAACATCCAGAAGCAGAGACCAGATCGAGGTCACAAACACAAATTCTCAGGTACGCTACTCCTAACCAACAATTATTTCGTTATACTGATGAACAAAATAGGGAAGAATTAGCTAGAATGGTAGCAGTAGAACACTTATCATTCGGTTTTGGTGAAAGGGTTGGTTTTATTAATTATTGTCGACGAGCATTAAACCCTGCTGCATGCCGTGTTTCTAGATCCACTCTTGTATATACACTTGAAAAGATTTATGTAAAAGAAAAAAAAAATTAGAAAGATTTTTTGAAAAATATAACGGTCGTGTTTCCGTATGTGCCGATATATGGATTGACCATTGGCGATCACATTCATACTTGGGTGTCACTTGCCATTTTATGGATGATGCATGGAATATTCAAAAAAGAATTCTTCCATTTAGAGTTTTTGATGATTCACACACTACTCAAAATATTGTTAGAATGCTTAGAATTATTTTTTCAGAGTATAAAATTGAGAACAAAATTTTTACAATTGGTTTTGATAATGCTTCTAGCAATACTGCTGCTATTCCATCTTTAATTAATTTATGCAAACCATTTGTTGGTGGTGCATTTTTTCGTAAAGATGTGCATGCTATGTTTTAAATTTATGTGTTTAAAAAAGATTAGAAACCCTTGATCATTTTATTCTACCTATTAAACAAGCCATTCAGTTTTTATGGAAACATTATTCTATAATGAATGCATGGGTAAAATATTATAAACAAAATGGTAGATGTGCCGTTAGATTTGCTCGTGATGTTCCAACACGTTGGAATTCTACTTATAAATTGTGTGCTCAAAGTTGCAAGTATAGAGATTTATTAGTTTCTTTTATTCAATTTCATGTTATTGACATTCAACTTTATAAATCTTATTGGGATGCTTGTTACAACGTTTTCAATTTGTTAAAAGTTTTTCATACTGCTACAACAAATTTATTTGGTGTTTATTATCCTACAACTCATTTATTTATTATTGAAAGTCTAAATATTGCTGGTGCATTTGCTTATTGTGAATCCGACATAGAAATAGGGGAAGCCGTTAATGCTATGGAGGAAAAATGGTTACGTTATTATCATGAGTTGCCACATATTTATTTGATTGCCATGATTTTCGATCCACGTTGTAAATTACAAAATTTTTGTTATTATCTCAATGGTTATTATGGCATCCAAGGTTTAAACATAGAATATAATGTTAATGCATGTTATGATAGAATTAAGAAATTATTGTATTCTTTATATGATGAATATCTTTTAGTTTATGGATCCTCACTCAACTTAGATGTTACACGAACACAAACTGCACAGCCCACATCATCATCCTCCGGATTTTTGAATTTAGGATATAGTCTATTATAAAAAATAAAAAAAAAAACAAAAAACCTAGATCTTCTTCTTCATCAAGCATTGACAAGTATTCTGAGCTTGAATCTTATCTAAATGATTCTTATGAGTTTAAAGAAGATACGTCAGACAAACAATTTGATATATTACAATATTAGAAAGAGTACGCAAAGTACTACCAATCATGGCTATCATAACCAAAAATATTTTTTCAACACCAGTTTCTACAATGGCGGTGGAAGAAGAGTTCAGTGCCGGGGGGAATATCTTGGATGAAAGGCGTTCATGCTTGACTCCGAAAGCACTCTAGATACAGGTTTGTGTGGATGATTGGACAAAGGCTCAATATAGACAACAAGAAATCGAACATGAGATAATATACGATTTCTTCAAATATGACAAACATGAAAGTGGAGAGACAAGTACAACGGGCCCGGAATAGAAGATATGGATCACGTATTTACGTCATCACAAGTCCATGTCATCAACAAACCTGTAATAAAAGGTAAGAGAACTACGTGGCCTTTGATTTCTCTAAACCCCCCAAGAGGATACGTAGGCAACTTAATTGTAGTGAAAATTAAGTGCAAGGCTAATAATTTTACATTTTTTTTTTGTTTTATTTTAATTTAATTTTGTAATTTATCATTTATTTATTTTATGTTATTTTCGAACTTCGGGTGACCTAATTCCCAAATATCCAATGAAATGTAATATGTAATTTGTAATTTGACATTTTGTTTATTTTATTTTAATTTCCTTTTGTAATTTGTATTTTGTCATTTGTTTATTTTGTAATTTGTCATTTATATATTTTATTTTATTTTAGTATTTAAAATTACATTATTACAAGTTTAGTAGTTTACAATTTAGAAGTCTTTTTTTTTTTAAATTTAAATTTAAAAAAAAACCAGTTCAGAACCGCCGGTTCCGTAAAAACCGGAACTGGAACCTTGCCACCGCTTGTGTCTTTCCAAGAAAAGAGAAAGAACAGGCCCAACAGACCCTATTTCACATTGAGCCCCCGATGTATTTCACGTTAAGCCTCCTTTGAAAAAGAGAGAGAAGAGAAGGGTTATGTAAGAGGTCGTTGTTTTTTTTACTCAAAACTTAATAGGTCTGAATCATAATTATTAAGTTATTTTGTTTGTTTTTTTAAATGGTCAAACAACTTAAAAATACAGAAAAAAAAATTTAAAAAAAAGTAAAAAATCTCGACTTTTCACTTAATTGCAAATAACTGAATTACTTTAAATGCAATCCAAAATCTTTTCTTCCAATATTATCCCCCATATATAACATATTTCCAATTTTATCATAATTATATATGGTATATAAATCTTTATTTTAATATATTAATTATTTTAAATAGCTTTAAAAATAAAAAAGAACCATAATCACTTCTCATATTGGTGTTTAATATCAATACTTTATTATGATATTAGGGTGACGTATTTAAATCATGATCATATGTGTTTTATATAATTATAATTTTTGGATATTTTTATTCTATACTATATGCATAATTGTTTAACATGGGTATAAATGTAAAATTACTTATTTTCAAACAATTTTACTTTTAAAAAACAAATGTGTTGACATGTGAGAAAAAAAAAAAAAAAAAACATGTCATTCAAGTTCAGATTTCAAACCCTATTCAGTCTTTAGAAAAATTTAGAACTGTTTAGTCTTCCGTTATGGCGTAAAATGAAATTTTCATATTTGGTTAAAAATATAAGAAACAATGCATGCATTTGATTAAAAATAAATTTCGTTAATTTTAAAGGATTAATTTTGATAATTTCTTCTGATATTTTGTCCGTCAGATGCATCTATTACTTATTATAGAAAAAATCACTTTGTATATATGTAATGTTACTTACTGGTTCAATTATGTTACTGTTCCAACAATATGTTAAGTTGTTACAAATCCTTTTGTAAGCTAATTTTTAAATTTAGTTAATCTTTTTTTCTTTTCTTTTTTTGTCTTTCTAAGAAATTAACTATCGGATTATATATCAAATTAGTAATTTTAACGAAACAGCAAGAGTTTGCAGACACTTCTTCTGTTAATTAGTAGCAAGGCAGCAGTAATTTTGTGCACAAGTTTCTCATAACAAAGTATAGTTTGGTATTAATTAATTAACAAGTTTATATATGTTCCCAAATATAGCAAATAAGTATAACCACTAAACACTGATTGATTATCCATTACAAATTTAGTTGAAAAAGCAACAAATCTGTGTCTGTGAATAACAATATGATAGCTAAGTGTTTGTTATTAGTTAACATATACATTTCGCTTCCCATTAGTCTTTTTTTTTTTTTTTAATTAATCCTGGAACTCAATCATCATCAATGGTACAGAGCAGCTGCAGCCTTCAATATTATTGGACATGGAAGATGGTGGTGATGTGATGGCAGTCGTGGCGGCACGTAAAGTTATGGTGGTTGTGGATTCAAGCAAAGAGTCTATTGGGGCACTGCAATATACACTTTTCAATGAAGTGGTGCAACAAGATGAGCTTGTTCTAATCCATGTCGAGAATCCGAATTCATGGAAAAATCCATTCTCTGCCTTTCTAAGAAGACCTAATGTCCTTTCTAATTTAATTAGCTCCATGGCAGCATCCCCGGCCACCTCCTCCTCATCTTTTAACGAAAGAGAAAGAGAGCTTCCTCCTCTTCCTCCGGGAGCAACGGGGGATTTTCTCGAAGAGATGAAGTATGCATGTGAGGTTATTCAACCGGAAGTCGTTGTTCATACGGTGAGGGTTCAAACGGAGAGTAACAACAAGGCTGCTGCTATTCTTTGGCAAACAGAAATGCTTGAAATTGATCTTCTTGTTATAGGGCAACAAAGATCAAGAAGTAGTCCCTCCAATTCTATCTTAGCAGGGTGAGTTTAATTAATTTAATTTCATAAGTGACTCATCTTACAAGTTATCGTTAATTAATACATATATATTTTTGTCTTTTAACGAACTCTTAACGTTAACGATTATATTGTTTTTAAGTGCAGAATTAGGAGGATAGGAGGGTCGCCGTCGCTGTCACGGTCATCATCGAATGGGACAAAAGGGATGGATACAATAGAGTATTTGATAGAAAACTGCAAATGCATTTGTGTGGCTGTTCAGAAAAACGGTCAAAATGGATATCTTCTCAGTACTAAAACCCGTAAAAATTTCTGGCTCCTGGCGTAATTCGTTTGTCAGGAATCAGGATCACCATATATATATATTAGATCAATTTGCAATTCTAATTAATTAGTTTTCTTGATCACTTTCAGATTCTAAGGCATGAAAGTTGTAGATACATAATACATTTGACAAGCTGTGACTATTTTTTGTCTGTGATTATTCTGTTATTTGAGCTTTACTTGTCTGTGTACATTTTCCGTCATCTTTTATCATGTTTGAACGAGTGCATGTTTTGAAGAAAATTTCCACAAAGTTTTTGATATCTAATATAAGTAAGAATTTAGCTATTATACGATATTTGTATAGTTGTTGGGACATGATTATTTTCTTTTAGTTTTTTTTTTTTTTTTTTTAATTATTTATTAATTTTAAATATTTGAGTTGTAAATCCTTAGATTAAAATCAAATGACTAATAATATGTCATACTGAAACAATATAATAGTTGAATCAATAAATCACGTTTAAATTAAATTCTAGAGTTTTTTCCTTCTATATTTTGAACTCATGGGTGAGCATTAATTGGATCGGTTCATTTTTGGATCAAACCAATCCAAAACACTATTGGATTAGATAGGTTTTTGACGAAATGAACCATTCAAAACCGAATTGGACCGGTTTGAACCATTCGGTTCATGAGCATATTAAATGAGTCAAATTTTGTACAGGTGGAAATGAGAAATTTAGTATTGGTGGGCTTGTTACTGGTCTATTTTCTAAGAGTAGCAATATTTATATTTACATATATAATAAAATAGCACCATTAACAACTAACTTCATAAATGCAGCATCACTAATCCACTGATATTTTCTTCATTTTCAAGCAAATCATTGAAATAAGGACACATACATCAATTTAAAGATTTGACACATGAGCTGAACCAGATCATAGTAACTACATCAATTATTATGCACGATGCAACCAAGCAAATTCCATACAACCCGGTTGCGAATTTATAATTAAACAGTAGAAATGATGACAAATTAATGAGATCATAAACTTTGAAACAAAAAGAAAAGCACTTTAGAGATATTCTATTATCTATATTGTAAACCATAAATACGTGGCCACTGTAGCATCACAAGATAACAAAAAACACATGTAACACAAAGAAGTCAATCATCGAAGTAGTCACCGAGCAACTATTTACAGTTTACTATATAATATCTACAACAACTAAAATCTGGCATGCACTTATTTATCAAACTATTTCCATATTTGAAATAAGAAAATGAAAGGCCATGCTCTCTCTTTTCTCTGAAATTAGCGAGAGTAGTTAGGTTTTCGCCATTTTGTCTCTTCTTTCATCGTTTGATCTTGTCTGGTTTAGATAATGGATTCAGTGGATATCTACGCACTTTGTGCTTCTCTATCTATTAGCTGTAAGGATGGTCCGATGCAGGTGTTAGATGGAGACCTTATAGTTGATGCGAAACAAAGATTGTACCTATGTTTAGTGGGGAAAATTCTTTCCAATAAAAGAGTTCATAGAGAAGCTTTTATGAAAGTTATAGGAAAGATATGGTATGTTAAACAGGGCTTGAATATTGAATTAGTGGCAGGGAATATCTTTAATTTCCAATTTAGTGATGAGCAAGATTTGAATAAAGTAATGGCCGGGAGCCCGTGGAGCTTCGATGGAGCGTTAATTGCTATGGAAAAGCTAGAAGGTAAAGGTACTTTAGATTCTTTGCATTTTAATTTAGTTGATTTCTGGGTACAGATATACCAACTTCCTCTAATTTGTATGACCAAGGAAATTGGGAGATTTTTGGGTGGCATGATTGGTCAAGTTCTTGAGGTAGATGGCGGGATTTCAGGTGAATGTGTCGGTAAGTTTATCCGGGTTAGAGTTCGGGTGAATATTGATCAAGCCTTGAAACGAGTTTTGCGAGTTGATGTTTTGGGAGATGGTGTGGAGACGATATTGATTCTCAGATATGAGAGGCTTCAAAGTCATTGCCTCGAGTGTGGAATGGTAAGTCATACTACTTTTGAGTGTGTTGATAAAGAACCTATTCCTATCGTGAATGGGAAGGAAGTTCCACCGTTTGGGTTATGGCTTAGAGCTTCTGGTTTTCATCGTGGATATCACTACGAAACTCAGAAGGGAGTTCTTGGGTCACCGACTTTGATTAATGGTTCTAGTCGGTCAGGGAAGGCTCTGGAGAAAGCGGTGCCAGAAAGTACGTCTGAAGGAGAGAGTAGTCAGAGTATAATAGTCTTGGTAAAGGATCCTAGTGAGTTTCAAAAGCAGAATGCGATGGATGGGCAAGTGGGAAGTCTGAAATTGGATATAGTCATGTCTCAGGCTCAGGGATCAATATCTGAAGGTATCGTCACGCAAAGCAGGATCTGGTGGGATACCAAGTGGGAAAGATCAATGGCAGAGGGGACAGGTATTAATGAGGAGAGGTTAAAAGAAACTACTGATAACAGAAGGTTGTGGTAGAAAAGGCTATTAGTAGTGGGCCTATTCTGGTAGCCCACGATATTCTAGAACCATTTGATAAGAATGAGAGTGGTGTCCAAGCGGTAGCCCAGCAGAGTATTATTAATTGCAATGATCCGGTTAGTTTTGTTGGGCCTTCTCTGGAGACAGGAATTTCTTTGTGTGGAAGGCCTATTGATTTATGTGAGTCGGGTCATAAATCTAAGATAGCAGTGGATAGCTCTACTAGAGTTGGTAAGAGGAAATCTGGTCGAGGTTTGAAATTGGGTATTACAGGAGAGAAATTCAAGGTGAGCGGAGGTAAACGTAAATTCGAATTGATGGGTAAAGGAGATTCTTTTAGAGGAAAGAAGCTTAGGAAGACTGGTATTATAGGTGGGGTTCATTTGGTGAGTGCTCAGCACAGCTTGGTGTCTTCTTCTCTGGATGTTACTAAGCCTATGGTTTCGCCAGTAGAAGTGGTCTCTGATTCTTTGGCCGGCCGATTTTTATCGGTCCGCCGGTCTCAATGATAATTATGTCATGTAATGCTCGAGGGTTAAGGAGTGCCCGAGCATTCAGTTCTCTTCTCTCCCAAAAGCAGGAATTTAAACCGGATGTCTTGTTTTTGATGGAAACGAAGGCGGATCAGGTTCGAATGGAAGCTTTACGTGTCAAACTTGATTTTGTAGGTAAGTTAGTTGTTAATAGCTCGGGGAAATTTGGGGGTTGATGCTTATTCTGGTCTGGAAATGTTCAAGTGAATTTATTGGGTTTTTCAGTGGCTCATATTGATGTTCGAGTAGTCTCTTCTCATGATAGATGGTGAAGACTTACCGGTTTCTATGGTAACCCAGAGGCTAGTCTAAGATGTCATTCTTGGAGTCTTCTAAAAAGGCTTGCAGGTATGTCATCCTTACCTTGGGTGTGCTTAGGTGATTTTAATGAGGTTTGAGAGGTGTCTGAGAAAGTGGAAGGTGTGCCAAAGGAAGGGAATTTAATTGCCGGTTTCCGAGAGGCTTTAGATGATTGCGGTCTTGAGGATTTAGGCTTTGTAGGTCCTCTTTTTACCTGGTGTAATAAGAGAGAAGGAGAAGCTTTGATACAACAGAGGCTGGATAGAGCTATTGGCAATTTGGATTGGAAGATGTAATTTCCTTGTTTTAAAATCACTCATCCTGATTATTGGTGGTCCGATCACCGGCCTATTCTTTTAGAGTTTAAGGAGGAGTCAGGGACAGTCAGTGAAGGGGTTCATAAGAGTCGATTCCATTTCGAAGAATGTTGGGTGGAGAATGAGGAATGTAAAGAACTGGTTTCAGAATTTTGGGTGGATTATAGTGATCCTTGTATGATGAATGTGGTTTTGGGTAATATTAAGGAAAGTGGTGTCCGTTTGAGGTCCTGGAACAGCAATAACAGACGTTCTCTTAAAGAAGATATTTATAAATTAAAGTGGCAGCTTCGGGAAGCTTGTAGTAATATTACAGCTGGCTCTTGGAGGAAGATTCAGTCTATTGAATCCCAATTGGATCTTGCTTTAGAGACGGATGAGCGTTATTGGAGTCAGAGATCGAGGATAGAATGGTTAAAGTGCGGCGATAGGAACACCCGTTTCTTTCATATGAAAGTTTCGATGAGGAAATCTCGTAATATAATCAGTGATCTTCTAGGAAATGATGGAAATTGGTATGATTCTAAAATTGTTATGGAGAAGATTATTATTGATTATTTTAGTAATCTGTTTCAGTCTAGTATGCCTTCTCAGTCTGAGATTAGCGCGGCATTGGTGAATATTAAGTCTAAGCTTTCTATTTTTTTGAGCAGTTTCCTGGAGTCGAATTTTACTGCAGTTGAGATTACACAAGCAGTTTTTGAATTAGGGGCGTTGAAGGCTCCGGGTAGGGACAGTCTCTCTGCTCTTTTTTATCAGAAATTTTGGGGTAAGGTTGGCCCCGGTGTTACGAAGGCGTGTTTGGAGTGTTTAAATGATGGCTCGTCTTTGGAAAAGATTAATAACACTCTTATCACACTTATTCCTAAAAAGAAAGTGCCGGAAAGGATAACAGATTTTCGTCCTATAAGTTTGTGCGAAGTTATCTATAAGGTTGTAGTGAAGGCTATTGCTAACAGGTTTTGTATTGTTCTTGACGGGCTAATTTCTGAATCTCAGGGAGCATTTATTCCCGGTCGGCAAATTTAAGATAATATTATGGTGGGATTTGAATGTATTCATAGGATCAAAAGGCGGAAAAGAAAGCGGGGCTCTATGGCAATCAAGTTAGAAATGTATAGGGCCTATGATCGCGTCGAATGGATTTTTGTGGAGAATCTAATGTGTAAGTTGGGTTTTCCTATGAAGTGGATCAGATTGGTTATGCGTTGTATTTCTTCGGTGTCATATTCTTTTATTCTCAACGGTGATATTTGTGGATCTGTTATCCCTACTCGTGGTCTACGTCAAGGCGATCCAATTTCCTCCTATCTTTTCATATTATGTGCTGAAGGTTTCTCGTCTTTGGTGAATTTGGCGGTGGAAAGAGGGGATATTCAGGGATTCAGGTGTAGTCGGTACGGTCCGATGATCTCCCATCTTTTTTTTGTGGATGATAGCCTTCTCTTCACCAAGGCATCCGTATCTAATTGTGGTGCTATTAAGTCTATTTTGGGTGTGTATGCTGCTGCTTCCGGTCAGGTTATAAACTTCAACAAGTCAGCATTTTGTGTTAGCCCTTCTATATCCTGTGGTGAGCGTGCTATGTTGGCTGATATATTGGGTGTTGTTGCAGTGGATTGCCACGAACGGTATTTAGGATTACCGTGCTTTACTGGGAGGAAAAAAAAGGAGATTTTCTCTGATATCTTGTCCAAGATTTGGGACAAGATTAAAGGATGGCATGATAAATTTCTTTCAATAGGTGGTAAAGAAATATTAATTAAGGCAGTAATACAATCTATTCCTTCATATGCAATGCATCTTTTTCAGCTTCCGAAGGGTCTCCTAAGTGAAATATACCGTCTATGTGCGTGTTTTTGGTGAGGGTCTCATGGTGTATCCAGAAAAATACATTGGTGCAAATGGGCTAGGTTATGTGAGCCTAAGCAGCATGGGGGAATGGGTTTTAAAGATTTAGAGATTTTTAATAAAGTCCTCGTAAATGAGTGTTGGCACATTATGTCTAACGGTGATTCCCTGGCTGCCCGCGTGTTGAAAGCTTGTTACTTTCCAGATTCTAATCTATTAAAAGCAGAACTGAAACCAATGACGTCCTTCATGTGGAAGAGCCTTATGTGGGGAAAGGAAATTATTGCTGCTGGTACTAGGTGGAAAGTAGGAGATGGTTCGATGATTCGTATTTATAAAAATAAATGGATCCTGAGACCGACTTCGTTTTGTCCTATTTCGCCTCCTTTTCTTGGAGAGAACACCACAGTGGACATGTTAATTTCAGCCTCAGGCATGTGGAATTTAGGATTAATTAAGAAATTCTTTTGAGAGGATGATGTTGCTGCCATTTTAAGTATCCCTAATGGGAGAAGCCGAAGTTCTGATTCTTTGCAATGGCATTTCAATCAAAAGGGTTCCTACTCTGTCAAAAGCGGATATCAGGTGGGTTGCTCGATTAAGTCAGATACTGGTCCTTCTTATTCTGGAATTTTTTCTTCTATTACTAGCTCTTGGTGGAATTCTTTATGGAATTTTAAAATCCCCTCAAAAGTGAAATTTTTTATGTGGAAAGCATGTTACCAGATGATTCCTTCTTTTGAGGTTTTGGCTAAGCGAAAGGTCCCTGTTGGCGTACTTTGTCCCATGTGCAATTGTAAAAGCGAGTCCATCCTTCACGGGTTATGGAGTTGCAGCTGTCTGAATAAGGTACGTACATTTTGGTTCCCTAAACTGACTGTTATTCTCGTTTGTGTTTGGAAGATATGGGGCTGTTGTGAGTGTGTTGCTGGAAGGCTTGGTCGTTACGCAATGCTGTGGTGCATAATGTTGCTTGTGATAGAGAGGTAGATATAGTGGACTGGGCTTTTTGCTTCATTAACGAAGTACAAGGTGTGAATCTGGTAAGGGAGAGACCTGGTATTCCTGTTTGGAAGCCCCCTGCACCAGGGTTGCATTTGATTAATACTGATGCAGCTTTAGATATGGTTGGTTGGTTGGTTGGTGGGTTTTGGTATTGTTATTCAAAATTTTGAGGGATTGGTGATGGCTTGTAGTTCTCAAAAACTGGAAGCTTCGTATTCTCCGCAAGTGGCTGAAGCAGTCGCTCTCCTTTGTGGCCTCCAGTTGGCGTGTGATACAGGGCTCTATCCTTGTCAAGCAGATTCTGACGCATCAGTGGTAGTCAATTGGATCAATAATGGTAGTATTCTTGTTTCTGAGATTGGTAGTGTTATTAATGATATCCATATTTTGTTGGGGCAGGCTCGCTGTGAGTCTGTCAATTTCGTTCCTAGATTGGCTAATCAGGTAGCCCATATGTTAGTTAAAAACGCCTTCTCACTTGTGGAGGATATGTTTTGGCCGGAAGATAATCCGTCCTGTGTTCATGCGTTTATTTCGGCTGATTGATGTTCTTCTTTGTAACTCTTGGCTATTTATTATCAAAAAAAAAAAAAAAAAGGATGATGACTAAAGTGAGTGATATCGTTTAATAAACAATTGAAACTTTCAACTTTCAATATGAAAAAGGCATGTCTGTTCTTAATAATTTCTTGTAACACCATAGAATTGTTCTCAAATATCTTATCTTTCATCTTCTTCTCCTTATTTCTACTTTTTCTCTGGACGAATATCCAATGATATTACAGTTTCCATTAATATATCATGCTGATAAATCACCCATCTTTATGTATTTGATGGTATATATGGTACCTTAAATGGTTCAAGGAGGCCTAGTAGTTGCTAAATGGCAAATGCACCCCATTATTCATGCTGATAAAATAACCAAGATTTGGTGTTTGCTGATCAAAAAGAAGAATCACCAAAGCAACTTCTAAAAAGCATAATTCTAGGTGAGTCAAACAGCACACCTAATTAGTCTGCTCTCATATCCAAATTGGTGACATAACATAACAAAAATTCACTCTCTTTTTTAAACAAACAAAAATTCACATTTATAATCAACATTTGAAAGAGCAGCATAAACACATGTTTTTTTTAGGGTTTTATTGAAAACTAACATCTTTGGGAGTCTTAAGTTAACAACCTCTTTTTGAAAAACTTACAAAACTATTTTTTTTTTTCATGCGTAAATACCATTTTACTCTTACTTACTCATTTTTTCTCTCTACCCATTTTATACCTATTATTTCCATTCTTTTCATCACTTTTTTTTCTCCCCACCACAACACATTTGAATCTCACTTTCTTTCTCCTCTCCACATTTTTTTTTTCTTTTGTTCTCTCTTCCTTCATTTGTCGAAATTAAGCAACTCCAACTCGAAATCAAGTTAGATTGTGTTGAAAGCTTCCATTATTCATCAACCACAAAGGTTCCTTCTATTGAAGATTTGAGGTGAGTTTTTTTTTTTTTAAAACTTTTATACTTTATACTTATCTTCAATCTCCGATTTAGTTGAATGTGTGTATTATTTTTGTGAAAATAGTTTACATTTACATAATAAAACATGAGTCTTGTTTGAATTTGATGTTGTTGTGATCAATTTAAAGTTTATACTTAAATTTTAAGTTTATTTCTTATTAGAATGTCTTATTTACATAGATTTGTGTATAAGGGTTCTTTATTTTTGTGAAAATTGTTTACCTGAATTTAATAGAGCATGGGTCTTGTTTGAATTTGATGTTATTGTGGTCGATTTTCCATTGTAGTATTAAATCTAGACAATTGATAGTATTTTTTTGAAAATGTGTCCAACACTTCCAACGGTGTTTTCACAATTGTGTTATGGGAATTCCTAACTGAGTTCGGAATTCCAAACACCAAACACCATTAGGAGTTCCTAACTGAGTTGGGAATTCCTAAAGCCGTTAGGAACTCCTAACAGTGTTTGGAATTCCTAACTGAGTTGGAAATTCCTAACGGTATCCAGATTTCCAAATAATGTTTGGACTCAGAATATTTTGTAAATCCAATGTACCATGAATTTAGAATATTTGTTTAGGAATTTAATTATAAATTTCTCATGCATTTGAAAGGTGGGTTGCATGGATAAATTTCTATCGTTTTTTATGTATTAATGTTACATGTTTATTTGTAGGTGACTGGATGACACGAGACGTTAGTTATGTAGTATTCAAAGGTTACAGACTAGGTGTTTATGACTCATGGTATGAGTGTGAAGAACAAATCAACAAATTCAAAACACATTTTGTATTTTCTAACGGAATTAGGAATTCCAAACACCGTTAAGAGTTCCTAAATGAGTTAGAAATTCCAAACACCCAAATTTCCAAACAGTGTTTGGATTCAGAATATTTTAAATTCATTGTACCATGAATGTAGAATGTTTGTTTAGGAATTTAATTAAAATTTCTTATGCATTTGAAAAGGTGGGTTGCGTGAATAAAGTCTGGTTTGCAGTTTTATATGACGTTGAATGGAGTAACAGTGATGGGAAGTTCAAATACATCATTCCGCTATCACCAAGAAAAGAACATCAAAAGTCTGCCACTTAGGAGACAATTGTATTGAAAATAAAAGTTGTATCCTATATCATTCATTCATCATTAGGAGAACATATGTATCTTGCCTCTTGTTACTCTACTTCGTATACTGCCTCCTGTTACCTAGGAGTCTTACATAGCAAAAATCACATCTACATTACAATTCTTTTCATAAATCCATGCTTACCTTTAGTAACACTTGGACGCAATATAAATTTAACTATTAACCGAATAAGCAATTTAAGGTGGTAATTCTTATTGTAGTTGAGAATTTTAAACGCAGTTTAGAACTCCGACCGGCATTGAGAATTCCAAAAGCAGTTGGAAATTCCTAACAGCAGGAGGGAATCCTAAACACGGTTGGGAATGGAATTCCAAACCGCGTTTGAAATTTCCAACTGCAGTTAGGAATTCTTCTGACTGCTGTTGGGATTTTTAAACGCAGTTTGGAATTCAAAATACAGTTGAGAATACAAATTTTGTAGACAAATTTTGCATAATAGAAACCTGGTTCTGATACCGTGGTAGAGAAAATCTTTGACCAACCAGATCAAAATCTTTGACTAAGAAAAAACAAAGACTTAATGGTACAGATCCCCCCCCCCGAATTGTTCGCGAATTGCTAATGTATCCCATGAATTCTTAAAATGGTCACTCAACCCCCTGAACTTTCTTTTCTTTGCAGCAGAGGCCCAAATCCTAACGATGTCCATTTTTTTATCATGACAAATTACAATAAGTTTCTCTGATTATATAGATAATTGTATAAAACTAGAAACAATATAATAATATGACCTAAATACCCTTCTGACCAAATTTTAAAAATAAAATTTAGAAATTTAAAATTGAAATAATGGTTAAATAATAACACAAACAACTCTTACAGTAAAGTCAATTCGTTAATTTTAACGGTTGACTAACTTTGACCTATGAAAAATAAATTACTCACATGCCACATCTTCTTAAATATAAAATATTTTTTTAATTAAAATTGAAAATAAATAAATAAATAAAGATAATATATTTGCCGCCTTCAGAAACATCATCAATTCGTGGAAGAGCCTCTTCTGCGAACTGTAGGGGGTCGATCTCCGAGATCGGTGAAGATCGCTTCTAGTAAGTAGGTAAATTATCTTGTTTTTTTTATAAAAAAAATTTGATACTTCAACTTTTATTAAAAAATTATTTTTGTTTGAGATGATGTGGCAATGGTATATATGACCTTTCAATTGTCAAGGTTAGTCAACTCTTAAAGTTAACGGATTGACTTAATGGTATGAGGTGTTTGAGTTAATTTAAAACATCTTTTTGAAATCTAATAAACTACGGGATTGTTAGTGCCATTAACCCTTTTTTGTTTGTATTTCATCTTGTATCAGGAGAGCAAACCACGACCAAACTGTTTATTTGACCGTATATTTTTTGTACTATTTCTGTTTTTGAATGGGTTAATTGCATTAAAGTACCTGAATTTGTTTCTTTATGTAAACTATCGTTAACTTTAAGAAATTCAACACAAACATACTTGGTGTTAAAGTCAAACCGTTAAAGTTAACGGTAGACAATTTGACCTCTGCAACATCATTTATATTATTTATTTATTTATTTTTAAAAAGGGGTTTATATTTATTTATTAAAAAAATTAAAACTCTTTACAATCTCAACTTCATATTCAACATTAAATTAAAAATTAAAAAAAAAGAAAGAAATTAAGAAAAGAAATAAAAAACTTTATCCACATCTAACATCTCCATTTTCAACATTATCACCAACCCCTCATGTTCATCATAACCAACCAATAAAAACACAAATTAAATCAATTTATTCGAAAAACTAAACCGTAAGTTTTGTAATGTTCATCATTGAGTTCCGAACGTTTCAGTTACTCATTCATATGTTTTCGAGTTCTAAGTCAAAAGTTATGAATCTTTATGTGTGACAAGGTTTTGATTTTGTTAAACGGAATTGATTTCCGAGTGGCCTTCCTTGCCTCAATAACATTTTGTTACTTATGATCGCGAACCCTCGAGTCCCAGCATTGCAGTTAACCAATTACAGACCGCGTATATCTCTTCAGGGACGGTATAGTGACCCAGCCTGCATAACAACAATATTAAGCGTTTTGAGAGAGGGTTTTCAATGTTTGCACACATGTAATGTATACTTGTAGAAAATTGGGAACCATTTCAATACCCATTGTAGGTTCTAAATGTAAGATTCCGGAATCCAACTGAACTCAAGACCTACGCCGATCTCTCTCCGTGTTTATATGCAACCACATCATCATCTACAGGAGGGAAAATAGATGTAAATTTAATATATAGAGTCACTTTCTAGTGTGGGATCCTACACGAGTTGATCATGTCACCGTAATGGTTACTGACCTCATATAACATAAAGCTTAGAGAAAATAATAGGAGCAGGATTTTGTTTTTATGGACTCTCTGTCCCTCACTATCATTTCCAGTTGAGGTTTTTTTTTTTTTTTGTGGGGTATGAAGTGACTAGAAGATCAAATAGTAGATGAAACGTGAGTATGATTTTCATCGAGGCAATTTTTTTATCTACACAATGTAAAAAGGGAGACAGATGAGAAGGATGATGGTGTCTGTTAGCAAAATATTGTCATAGATAATAAAGATTTCCACTCTTTTCTTTTTTTGGTTGTTGTACAGGAACCTTCTTGATTGAAATTAGTATTCTCTTAAGGCTTTGAATTACTACCTTCAATGAGGATGAACAAAAATGGGTTTGGATGGAGAATGCATATATATATATATATATATATATATATGGAATCTGCTACTTTTGTTAAGTAGAAAGCAGCTAAAGCATATGCTAATTTTCCTATATATATTTGGGAGTTTCAATTTCCTATATATTTTTCCTTGGCCATAAGTTGTCTACTATTTACTGGTCCATTTTCTAAAGAGGGCAATCATTTAGGACAATCCTCAATAAATAGAAGAGTAATTTTATTTTGTCCAAATTTAGTACTCAAATCTGGTGTCCAAATGATGTGGCAATACTCTAATCCATTTATTTAAATCATACAAATCTAATACAATTTAAATGAATAGATTAGAGTATTGTCACATCATTTGGACACCAAATTTGTTCACCAAATTTAGGCAAAGTAGAATTACTCTAAATGGAATATTTGTAAGAACAAAATTAGTGAGATATTTTTTTTTTTATATTGCGATTCACATATATAATGAAGTTACTCATACTTTGGTGAAATTGGATTTAAATTCTGATTTGTTCACTTGGTGGAATGACACCCCTAATAATATTTAAGAACTTATGCTTCATCATTCGTGCTATACAAATTTTGTTGATTTTTTTTAAGCTTATTATTTTTCTTTTTCTTTTGTAATGGTTATTTTTTTATATAATAAAATTGTCGCTGCTTAGTTTAATTAACAAATATATAATTTTTTTAAAAAGGAAAATAATATAATTAAAGTAAAGAAATTAGAAGAAAATTTTACATTAAAATTATCATTTTCGCAATTATTTCAAAAAATTATGCTTACGACACATTTGATTAATTGTTAAACTCATTATCGGATTTGAAGGTTGAACCGATATGTCAGGATTATCAAGCCATTATACATACCAAAAACCTAAACAAATTTGCATTTTTATTTTTTTTTATTTATTTATTTTTTTTTTGAAACGAAAAGAGAACCTTACACAAGCGAAAAAATATCATGACTGGTATCCAGCCATAAACGCTCATGGACAAAGGAGAAGGCTAACGACACGAGGTTATATGCTAAGGAATTCCCCGAAGACGGGGTGGCTTGTCACTTCAAATTTCCGCCTCTAAAAACAAAGCCAAAATGTCATTGAGATTAAATTTTGCATCCCCAATTGAAGGGGGCTTATAATTCAAAACAGAAACAACCGAAAGAGAAGAGATTTCTGCAAGTGAAACTGGGAGGCCGGAGAACTTTGCAAGCAGGAGGCCTTCACGCAGCGCCACAAGATGCCTCAGATCAGTAGAAAAAGTTCCCATCATCAAACTTGAACGGGCTAACAGAACTCTCCCTCTATAATCCCTGATTGCCACACCAATGCCACAATTCCTGAAACTTTGGCACATGGCCACATCCGTATTGAGTTTCAAGAGTCCCGGAAGGGGAGCTAACCAGGCAGAGAGAGGCTTAACAGGGGCAGGAGAAAAGGAAGAAGATGACACGGCATATTTTGTGTTCTTGTACTCGGCCCATAAATTTGACCCCATCACCACCAACTCCTGCTCTTTGTCCTTACCACAATTCAGCAGCGTATTACAATTGTCCCAAATGGCCCGATAAACCATACACACCATCTCAAGATCATCCGCTGAAACCTGATCTACCAGCTTCAAAAAAAGGTCCTGCATTAGGAGGTGTTTCAAATCAGTCAGGAGACGCCCAAACCTTGTGCATAACCAAGCCTTCTTTGCCACCTTACAACCAAAGAGAGTGTGACCAATAGTTTCAACCCCAGAGACGCATCTATTGCAGCAAGGAAAGGGCACAATCTTCCTTTTCCACAGATTATATCAAGAAAAGAGAGAGCGTTCAAGCATAGACGCCAGGTAAAAATTCTTACCTTCGGCGGAATGTTTAACCTCCAAAGAGAGTTCCACCAAGTACTCATTCCGAATGAGTTAGAACAGGAATCATGAATCCAACCTTGAAGCACAATCCAGTAGCCACTTTTCACCGAATACTCGTCTTTTTTCTCGTAGTGCCAACACCAAGAGTCTTTAGCACCCCTCCAGCTGACCGGAATAGAAAGGACAGCTTCTTTGTCCACTGGAAGCAGGATTTGATCAATTTTTGCCACATTCTAGCCTAAATGGGACCTGTCTATCAACTCTAAGACTGAAATATTAATACCTGGATCGAAAGTTATCGGCTTAAAAGAGCTGGGGCGGGGAATCCACTTGTCTTTAAAGACACTAAGGCTGCTCCCGTCCCCCACGGACCATCGAAGCCTTTTCAACAGAAGTTCTCTTCCCCAAAGAAGACTCCTCCAAATACGAGAACACCCAAACTTGACAGAAGATGAAATGAAGTCATTAGTAGAGAAATATTTGGCCTTGAGCACCTGCGAAGCCAGAGAATCAGGAGAGGTTAGGATACGCCAAGCTTGCTTAGCTAGCGGGGCTTGGTTGAAAAGGGAGATGTCTTTTAATCCCAATCTGTCCCGACTTTTCGGAAGGCATAAATTCTTCCAGTTAATCCAACTTTCTTTCCTCCTCCCTTTTTTGGAACCCCACAAAAACTTAGAAGACATGGCATTGAGATCGTTGCACATACCCACCGGAAGTTTGAACATACTCATATAGTAGGTAGGTATGGCCTAAGCCACTGCCTTGATTAGAACTTTTTTGTCACCTAAAGAGAATGGTTTTACAACGAAATAAGAAGAAAAACAAGTCATGTGAATCGATGTGAGAAAAACTATATGTAAAAATTAGAGATGAAGTATATTTTTATTTTTATTTTTATTTTTTTGAAAAAATATATGGGGTGTATTAAGTTTAAAAAATAAATAAAATGGTAGTCCAGGAAATAAATCAAAAATACTAATAAAACTATTTAATTTTATATAATTAAATCAAGATTTTAAAAAGTGGGGTATAAATAATTTAGTAGTGGTCCCCACAAATTGATAAATTTGCTTCTGTCATATGAGCATCAACAAATTGTGAAAGCCTGAATTTAAATCACGATTCTAGGGAGATAAAAGAGGTTAGATGTTCATCTAAGGAAATTTTTAATGGTAATGCTAATAATTCAAAGCAGCATGATGGAGCTGTTTATTTTACCGGGAACACTCCAATTCAGGAAGGGTAGTTTCCGATGACAACTGGCACATTTAATGCACTTGTGAAAGATCAGGATCTAATGGAGAGTTTTTCTCCGATTCAAATTCATATAATCCATAGAATTTATGTTACATTGATATATATTTGCACTTTTTTCATCGTTTTATATCTAACAGAATGGAATCTTTGATATTGAAATTACTGCCAAACTTCCTAATCGACATGACTACCTCATTCATGACAATAGTAAGGGCAAAAACGTTATCGGATGAAATATCAATCTTCAAGAAAATATATATAACAGTATAAATATCTCGTTTAGAAATTTTCAATAGTTGGGTTTTACAATTTTGTATTCATAGATAATGTAAAACTCCTTTTGAAAGTTTATAGAGCTTGTAAGGATATGACTAAGGTATTGATACAAGCACATGCCTTGTATGTGTCTCAAAACTTAGTACTGTAATTCTAAAAAGTTGAGGACAAAAGAAGCTAATATATCAAACTCTAGGCGGTTTGGCAGCGGAGAGTAGACATAAGGGTTTTTAGTAAAAATACACTATTTTAGGGGCTTAATAGCAAATCTACCCAAAAATATAATTCAATTGCAAAACTACCCTATTCTTCCCAAAATGCCCTCACTCATATAACTCACCATATTTATTACTTTTACTAACTATTAACCGGTCATTTACCAACCAACTTATCAAACAAATAAACTAAACACTATCTAATAATTTTACTACACTACAACACATTGTTTCCCACACATTTGTTTTTCAATTTCAGGTTTTAAAAACCTTGGAGAAGATTATATAAAGTAATTTGAAGGTATATATTACATTTTAAAATTATTTTTTCAACCTCATTTGCCTTATTTTGAGAGTTTTGTAATATCCACAATTTTTTTTCATTTCATTTTTTTATGAACTTTATATTTTTCAAGCCTTGAAAAAAGCCTCGGGACGAGGTGACCCGATGTAGGGCGTCTCGACATCGGGTCACCCCGTCCAGAGGAGTTAATTCCTCGGGATAGGGTGGCCCGATGTCTTTCAATGTTCCGACATAACTCATCGGGACAGGGTGGCCCGATGTCTTTCAATGTTTGAAAAAGCCTCGGGATAGGGTGTTCTAATATCGGGTCACCCTGTCCCAAGGATTTTTTCATGGCTATATATATATTTTTAATTCAAAGTTTTCACTATCAAAGTTTTCAATGGATGGCTCATTTTTACATGTTCAAAGCCAAAAGAGCTTTGATAAGGCTAAAAGCATTTCTAGATGTTGTATCATGGTGTAGTTATTTAATTTTTGGACAGTGATGAATTTTTGGACAGTCAAAATCTTGCAATTGATAAGAAATTTTTTGGTTGAACAGGAAGTGATCAATATAATTAGTTTGTTCACAACTCTCTTGAATACAAAATTTCGACAAGGTTCCACTTGAAATTTCAACAAATCCATACTTTTTCGATTCCTGCAAATATAACAATTCTAATATCCACAAAAGATCTCATACTCATATCACACATTTCACTCACATCACCACCACAACATATAAAAAAGCTAGTCTCAAATAATAAATTTACGCATTAGTACACATCAATATACACCGGGCACTTCTTTTGAATTTTACAATATTTTTGTTGCTATTTTAACTCTATGGGGTGCTCCATCTTTTTCTTCAAAGTCAACAAAAAATTTCTAGCTCCCTCCACCAACTGTTTTGTTTTAAATTCTTCTTCTTCTTCTTCTTCTTCTCTCTTTGCCTGTGAAGTGAACCAAACTTGCTTTCAATTCTTCTTCTTCTCTATTATATTCTTTCTTGTTAGAGAAGTCCCAAACTCCAAAATGGGTTAGTGATATTTCTACTACTGCAACTAGTCTTCTTCTTCAAAGTCCAAGCATGATGTAGTATACAAGTGTGATAGGAAGTGCTATTGGCATCCCAAATATGACCCTGCAACAACATTTTATTAAAAACACAATCAAGTATTAGTAACATATTGATAATGTCCATGCTTATAATATATGTGAATGGTAAGTTGGGTATGAACCCGGTGCTCAATATATCTGGATGAACATTGTGCTTCTTGGCGAAGACAAAAAGGCACGATCCCTTGTGGAAGAGCCGCCTGAAAACTCAAACAAGTATCGTTTAAACAAGCTGCGTCATGTATGTATGTATGATTTAGTGGTTTTGAACTCCTATGTACCTGCACTATGGCGATGTGCAATAGAACTCCCCGTAGTCCAACAGCAATTGAGGCAGCAGCCATGACAGCAGGACCTGTGAGGAATCGAACAGCCATTGTAAATGCAGCAACTGAATTTCCACAAGCGATGATCCTAGGCTACAATGCCATGAACAAACCTGCAATAATCCCATAACAAAGTTCCATAGTGGATCTAGCCACATCAATTTCTTCAAATATAATCATCAATCAAGCAATACTTGAATAGAATTCGATAGTCGACATACCAAGACTAAACATAGCCATTCCAGGACCTGCTTTGGAGAGAATAGCTATGGAACCAGCAACTATCGCAGGCATCTCGACATGCCACCTACAAAATCAGCCACATTTAAAGATTTACATATCAAACAAAACAAATGCCCCAAATTGAAATGATTATCAAAATTTCACATACCTGAATGACACTAGAGACCAAATGAGGCCAATTAGGCTGGAGTAAGTATTGGGATTCCTGATGAGTTTTTGCCAAACAATTATCAGAATGAGTCTGGTCATAACATTGGCTGGAGGCATAGCAGTTGGTTTGGCATCATCATGAGCAGCAGATTTAGGGTGGAGCTCTGCCGTGGAGCTGGGACCTAGCTTCGAAAGCACAGGTCCTTCATGTTCAACCCCATTCGGAACTGGTCGGTTACCAAAACTGAATTCATCTCTACCAAATTCATCATAATCTTCATAAAAATACACAAAAAAACCAGTTACAATTCAGCCTTTGAAAGAGGGTTCAGAGTAATGCAATAAAATTCCAAAAATCGCATACCATATAATAATAAGAAACAAAATCCAACAAACCCCATTTCACAGCAACATAAAATTTAAGCTAAACAAATTCCTTCATTCTATCAACAGAAAAACATCATGTAATCCGTACTAAACAAATGTTAGGGTTGAAAACCCATTGATCAATTTAAACTCAAAATCATAACAAAAATCATAACCTAAATGTTAGAGTTGAAAAAATAAATACCTCCAACCAAATACAATACGCAACCCAAATCGACAGTGTCGTCGACGACGACGAAGCTTCGCCGTGGCGACGAACTCGCTGCTGCTGCGTGTGAAGAACTGTTGCGGCTGCTGCGTTGAACACGATGCGGCTGCTGTGAAGCTTTACGGCGGCGAAGTTGGGTTGCTTTGGTTTGTGATGGGGAAGCTTTGCGGTGGATTCGATTTCGGGACTGCTTTGGTTTGTAATGGGGAAGATTTGCAGTGGGTTTGATTTCGGGACGAGGGTGGTATCGGGAAAGGTAGGCAGGAGGGTTTGGGTTGGTTTGGGCAATCAGTGAAATTGGAATTTTTTTTTTAAATGAAGGGTAACAATGTCATTTCACGGTAGTTTTACAATTGAATTAGATTTTACGGTAGATTTGCTATTAAACCCCTAAAATAGGGCATTTTTACTAAAAACCCTACACGTAATACCGAGGCCCAAAAATGAAACCCTATTCTGAATTCTCATTATTAAAATCAAAACAAATAAAATATATAAAAATATAAATAAAAAAAAGCCTTATTCCCTAAACAATCAGGAGGCGCGCAGTCAAGAAAACGCCACCCAAACCCACGCTCATTCTCAACTGTGAACTCGAACGACGGTGGTGTGTTGTCTTTCTTGTTTTTAAGCTTCAATTTCAAACTACTCTCCTTCTTCTCCATCTCTCTCCATTGCTTCCATCTTCCTCTTTGAGGTAATTCTATTCCATCATCATTCCCATATTGAATTCATGCTGAAACCGATTATATACGATTCATGTACGGTTTTGCCCCTACGTGAAAGTTGTAAGGGGCCTTACAAAACGACGTCGTTTGAATTTGGTATAAAATCGTCCTGCGTCTCCTAGACAACCGCCTCTTATAAAATATAGAGACAGAGGCACGCCACTGCGTCTCCTCCACCAAATCAACTCCTACGGCTCGACTCGTATATTCATACTTCCCGCTCTCTCACTCATATCGCCTCCTTCAATCATATCGCCTCTTTCACTCTCTCTCTCTCTCTCTCTCTCTCTCTCTCTCTCTCTATGGTGGAATTTCATGCTAGGTAAATTGTTCTTCTTAATGATTCTAGATTTGTTTGAATATTCTACCGATTTCTGGTTTAATCTTTCAATTCCAATGTTGTTAATCAAAATATATTTTTGTATTATGTATAGATGCCAGTGGAATATTTGAAATATGCCCAACATATGATACACCTGATGTCTTTCAATTTCTTTCCTTCAATCTTTCACACAAGTTTCTCTAACTCGTTTTAACAGTCTGTAGACGAAGATATAGTCAACCGCTGCTGCAACTTAATCGAACAAGTTAGAAATCTCTAGATGATAGTTACTTTTGTTTGAGTTAGGGTTTCAATACTCAATAGGATTAAATGCTATCCACTTCTGTTGAATTTAACGTAACGTATGTCCATGTCTGTTGAGCTCTGCTTAGGGTTTTAGTAATATGAACATTTTTTGTGGATGGATAGAGGTGGAATTTTAGTTTAACTAACTGAACTTGGCATATATTGCAAAGAGGCTAATGATTCGAAGAATTCATCGTTTTCTATTATTCTTTTATTTTATTTCAACTCCTGTGCAACTTTAAAATATTTACCATAGATTAGTAAATAGAAGGGAAAAAAAATTGTATGCGAGGTCAAATACTGATTTGGTTTTGCTTGTATATGTGCATATTTTTGTTTTTGTAGGATCAATGGAAGTACCCTTTTAGTGGAAGCTTTAAATATCATGCGAACTATTGCCTCTTGAATGTATTTGTGCTGACACTAGTTGCTTTGTCAATTTTAATTACATTTCAGTTTCTAAAAAAGCTTAAGAAGAAGAAATGTTAGGAGCATTACCAATCTTGCCTCTTCCAGCACCACCTTCTGATGGAGATCTCGGCCCTCTTCCTCCATCCCAAGTGACAGAACAGCAGAAGGAAGAGATACCAGTGAGCGAGGAGCAGAGCAAAGCTAACTCAACTCCTGCATCAGTTGCAACCCACACAAGAACAATTGGAATTATACATCCTCCTCCAGATATTAGAAACATTGTTGACAAAACTTCTCAGTTTGTTGCTAAGAATGGACCGGAGTTTGAAAAAAGGATCATTGCCAACAATGCTAATAATGCCAAGTTTAATTTTTTGAGTAGCTCAGATCCCTACCATGCATATTACCAACATAGGTTATCTGAATTTCGCTCCCAGAATCAATCTTCTTCTCAGCTGTCTCCTTCACATCTTGCAGATTCTGATGTGCCCATGTTAACTCCATCTGCTCCAGCTACTGATGGCAATGAAGCGGCTGAAAAGCCTGACCCAACACCCCAGTTTAAACCACCCTTAAGGAAGGTTCTTGAGCCTCCTGAAGCTGAGCAGTATACTGTTCGTCTTCCAGAAGGAATTACGGGAGAAGAACTGGACATTATTAAGCTTACAGCCCAGCTTGTTGCTCGAAATGGAAAATCATTCTTGACAGGTTTGACAAGTAGGGAGATTAACAACCCTCAGTTTCACTTTTTGAAACCCACCCACAGTATGTTTACATTTTTCACTCAACTTGCCGATGCATATTCGAAAGTGTTGATGCCGCCAAAGGGGTTGACTGAGAAATTGAAGACTAGTGTTGCTGACATGACAACGGTACTAGAAAGGTGCTTGCATCGGCTGGAATGGGAACGTTCACAAGAGCAGGCTAGGCAAAAAGCTGAGGATGAGATTGAGCAGGAAAGGATGCTAATGGCTATGATTGATTGGCATGATTTTGTTGTTGTTGAAACAATAGACTTTGCAGATGATGAGGATGAGGACCTACCCCCACCAATGACTCTTGAGGAGGTTATTCGGAGGAGTAAGATAACTACTATGGAAGAAGATGAAATTGTTGAGACTGGAAAGGAAATAGAAATGGAAATGGATGAAGAAGAGGTGCAGCTTGTTGAAGAGGGCATGAGGGCAGCAAATCTTGAAGAGAATGGTGGTGAAAAGGAGACTAAGGCAAATGAGGAGCCAGAAGCACCGATGAGAATTGTGAAGAACTGGAAGAGGCCTGAGGAGAGGATTGCTCCTGAAAGAGACCCCACAAAGTTTGTTGTTTCCCCGATTACTGGTGAGCTGATTCCCATTAATGAGATGTCCGAACACATGAGAATTTCCCTCATTGATCCCAAATTCAAGGAGCAAAAAGAAAGGATGTTTGCAAAGATTCGAGAGACAACTCTTGCTCAGGATGATGAGATCTCCAGAAACATTGTGGGACTTGCACGAACACGGCCTGATATATTCGGTACCACAGAGGAAGAAGTTTCTAATGCTGTCAAGGCAGAGATTGCGAAGAAGAAAGATGAGCAACCAAAGCAGGTCATATGGGATGGTCACACTGCAAGCATTGGGAGGACAGCAAACCAAGCAATGTCTCAGAATATTACTGGAGGGGATCAAAATGAAGCTGCTTATGGTGATTCAAGGAACCTACCAGGTCCTGCAGCTCCTCCTCCTCGACCTGGTGTGCCTTCTTTGCGTCCTCTCCCCCCACCACCAGGACTGGCCTTGAATATTCCTCGCATGCCTCCAAACACAGTCCAATATTTAAATCAAACTAATAGTGGGATCCCAGTTCCTCAACCTAGGCCATTTGGTATGCCAATGCCAATGATCCCATCAATCCGCCCACCGCCTCCTTCAATGCAAATGATGTCAGGGCAGCCACCCATGATGGGGAATCAACCACCTCTGATGCCTCCATCAATTTCTGGGAATCCACCGAGTATGCCTGTACCACCTCCGCCTGGATCTCAGTTCACTTCTATGCAAGTTCCACAACCTTTTGTTCATATGCCAGGCCCTCCACCACCTGCTGTGCATATGATGCAGCCACCACCTTTGCCTCAAGGAATGCCGCCTCCACCCCCACCTGAAGCTCCTCCCCCGCTTCCAAATGAACCGGAGCCAAAGAGGCAGAAGCTTGATGACACTATGCTTATTCCCGAAGATCAATTCCTGGCCCAACATCCGGTATGGATATTTTACATTTGCTTCCTTCTTTATTGCTGTTGTGTTTCTTTTATATCATATTGAGGAATTTTTATTTTAACTGATTAATATCATGCTTTCTCTGAAGGGACCTGCTCGAATCTCTGTTTCTGTTCCCAATGTTGAGGAAGGAAATCTCAAAGGGCAAGTTCTTGAGATTGTAGTGCAGTCTTTATCTGAAACTGTTGGCAGTTTGAAGGAGAAAATTTCTGGGGAGATCCAACTCCCGGCAAACAAACAGAAATTAAGTGGAAAAGCTGGTTTTCTAAAGGACAACATGTCAGTTGCATATTATAACATTGGAACAGGAGAAACACTTACTCTGTCTTTGAGAGAGCGTGGTGGTAGAAAGAGATGATGGCTTTATAAGGTTTTTGTTGGAACTTTATCATCGTTATGAGACTTTGTTGTTTTCTCCTAAAATTAAATGACTGGACTCATTTTGCTCTACCTTGTTTTATTTTATTTATCGGATATCATATTGGTCTATGTGTACTATTGAAACCTATTGTTGTTGTCTTTGGACTCAGAACAAGTTTGTTTTTACTACAGATCCAGCTTCTTGGTGAGTCAGTCTCCTATGGACAATGTTTGCGGCGGAGTTCCTTTAGCTTAGGCAGTGAAAGTCATGTCCTTATAATATTATCTATTCCTTTTGCCGAGGTAGTGAAAGTTGATTTGCATTTTAGTAATTCACTTTAATAGTCATAATGATGCCTCCATTATCCATTAGTTGGAGAATCTTGATGTTAAAAATTCTTCTATATATATATTATTTCTTCTTGTCAAGTTTTGACATAGTAAAAGTAGTGATTTGGAGGGCTCGTTTTTTTCATTATTGTGCTAGAATTCAGGTTTTGTTTTGTAGGGAGCATGCATATGCACTAGGACTCATGGATGAGTGGAAGGTGTATCTCGTATATGCGGAGCATCCATAATTTTCAAATGCTGTCTTGTTTGTGGGTCATTTCCCTGTAGTTGGCATTTCATTTTGCTTCCATGAATTGCTTGAAAAAGCTTATAGTAAGAATGCATAGGAATAAGTTGGTGTTCTGATATGCTGTTGTTTCTCACTCCAGAAAAGCGTTTTTTTTTTTTTTTTTTACCTGGTCTCATGCTATGGTCTGTTCGATTTATGGGGTGCATTTTGCGTAATCAGTGATTCACTATGGAGTTTCTCAATCCTTTTCTTTCATTAATGTTGGTGTATGTAATAGTTGTGTTGGACTCTTTGTAACACCCAACTGTGAAGTGTGAACTGTGTATGCATAACTCGAGTCTAATTGGATGAACACTGAACATGAAGTAGATGTGTGCATATGGAGTTCAGTCCGTAGAGGCGTAAAATCAACCTCAGTTTGGTCTGGCCTATGTTGTCGAACCAAGCTTGGGTATATCTTCCATGGAAGAACGTTGAAGGCAGAGTGGTGATTGTCAAGACATACTTTCTTTAAACACTTGATTAGCAGTTTTGTTAAGTTTTTATTTCGCAATTATGTATTATTATTTAATCCCGAAAATATAAATGTTAGGTTTTTTGTAAAATACATAGGCAAAATATTTGGTTATGGCATCTTTTTTCCGTGACCTAGGCAAAATACGGCTCCAAACAGAATGGGTGCCCGTAGGTATGGGAGGGGTCGGTAATTTTGTCATCCCTAGTTATACACAAGAAAGGCAACAACATTTAAATACTAAATTGCTTGCAATTGAGCTCCTGATTCAATTACAGAAGCTCGTCCTGGTCTTGTCTCGTATAGTCGTATACGTTTGGACTATTACAATGTTTTGGAATTGGGGGAAAGGTATGATTCGAATCCACAACCTTTTAGATGCAGTTATAAATGATTAACCACTAAAATCGATCTAATCCTGTCGGTACATTGTACATTGTCTTGTTAAAGGATTCATTATAGTCAACTTTATTGATTTACAGAAGCTTCAGGAAAAGTCTTTAATTGCAGTTTTCCTTTTGTGTTCTTCACGTTGAATTTAGTCGAACACCTTTGTGTTTTATCAAACACTTATGATTTCTTCTTGAAATCCTTACTCTTCTTACTACATAATAATAATAATAATAATAAAGAGAAAAATAAAATGCTACTGATAAAGTTGTAAAGTCATAAACGACACCTAATATTCCACATGACCAAAAAGAATGAAACAAATTAAAATAAAACAAGAATTAAATATGTAAAAGTGAAGAGAATAAAGCAAATATAACAAAAAGAAATTTAGATACACATGCTAAATATTACTTCTTTTTCAGAAGGATATGATATTACAGAATCGCTTCAATCTTAAGTCTACTCATTTAATTTTCTTTTAAATAAAATAAAATAATAATCTAAAATTAACTTTATTTGAAAAATGTCCAGATCATGTGGATTTACATGTTTAGAATCATGTATTAATCAACTTAAAAGACATTGCAATCATTAAATGCTATTTTTTTTTTTTTAATATATATATTACGCTATTACATGAATTCAGAGTTTTTCGACCGGTAGATAGATGAGTTTAGGGTCTTGGACAAATAACTCACGGGTCAGAGGTTCGAATCTTATCAATGACAAAAGCTTTCAAATAAAATACCTGGTTCCAAATTAATAGATATTATCAAAAATAAATAAATAAATAAAGTGTTTCAGACCAATCTTATTTCATCCAACCATTCAATGTTATGTAAGTGAGAATCCTATGAATTATTGTCAAAAATAAAAAAATCCTATGAATTATTTGTTAACGTCTCTCGTAATCAGCACATCGCCTCCTGCCAGAGTCCCACCCCCACTAGCAATGCATGTGGAATCCTTTGATTTTTAATATATTTTTTTAATTGTTTTTAGATTTTTTATAATTATTTATTGTTATATAAAATGATTTTAGTTTTCTTATTCTATTTTTTTTTTTTTTTTTAAGTTTTTAATTTTGTTAAAAAGACTAATATACTTATGGATCGTCATATTATTTTGTGTGAAATATTACAGTAATTCGGAGTTTCAGGGAATTGACAGGATTTGAACCCACAACCTTAACCTTATGATGTAGATGTAAAAGAAACCATAAAACCCATCTTATCAAACTGTCATCATATTTGACGGTGCTTTATAAAGAATGTCTACACGTAAAAAAATAAAAATAAAATAAAATAAAATTAAAAAAAATAATTATCATACGGAAGAATTATGAATAACACAACACATCAATCATATATTGAAGTCGAAGCAACTTTCTGTACACACAAGAGGAGCATAATTAATTCAGCGAGACATTCTTTAATCACTATTTTGCGTAATTAATTAGTAGAAAGGATTCTCACTTCCAACTCAGTCTTTGACAGAGCAGTGTCTGTAGTCTGTCTCTGTACATATAAAAGCTATCTCATCGGTACAACATGTCTGGTATTAATTTCTTCCATGGCTTCCTTTCTGCAATTCCTCCCAACAATTCTCTCCTTTCATTGGTTTATAATTATCAACATTGGTTTGATTTCATCAAATCAAATTCCTCCTAATAAGGTACTATATAACTCACTTTCTCTTTGCTAAATATTGACTAATTAGATTGAATTATATGTAATTAGTGTGGAATTGATTATATAGGTGCAGCCTTATGTTGTTTATATGGGAAGTTCATCATCAAATGATGTTGAAGTTGCAAAGTTGGCTCATTTGCAATTATTGTCTTCCATTATTCCAAGGTTAATTAATTAATTAATTATTGAATTTAACTTGATAAATGTTTTTGAAATGCATTTTAATTAATTTTGTTGAATTTATATGCAGTGAAGAGAGTGAGAGAATAAATCTAATCCACCATTATAGTCATGCTTTCAAGGGCTTCTCTGCCATGCTCACTGAGAAAGAAGCTTCTGCATTATCTGGTAATTTTAATTAATTATAATATTAATTTTGACTTAATTGCTTTTTAATTAATATTTTATTAAAGCAGAGGATGGTGAAGTAGTGTCGGTGTTCCCGGATCCGATTCTTAAACTTCACACAACACGTTCTTGGGATTTCTTGGAACCACCACCACGAACCACCGCTTCTTCCACCACGACCCACCACCTCCCCACTGAAGATGTCATTATTGGTATTATTGACACTGGTAATTAAAACTATTCTTCTTTTTCTATTTCTTTTTTATTTATAAAGTAAAGTAAATCAAATTTTCCTTATAATGACATCATTTGTAGATCCCAATTAGCTTTCATGCAATACCTAACTTAACGCACAATGTGCACTTGATCCCACATTTCATAAATTCATGATTTGACAGATCTTATAATATTTATAACACCACATACAACAATTAAAACACCAACATAATTGCACTACCACTCTTGCTCAAAGCGGTCGAGCACTTTCTCCGATCGTGTTAATTCGAGACTTACATTTATCTAATAAATATTAAAGTACGGAAAGATTCTTTACGATTGGTGTCAAATTTTAAAAATAAAAAACAAAAACTCTAAATCAAATATACGATGAAAGGTGCTGTCAGGCTATATTTATAGTGGTTGATCACAGAGGCAAGCTTAACTTGGGACCCAAGTTGGACACATGGAAGAAGTGAGTGAACCTTGTTTGTAGGCTTTCAATCAAGGATTTTTTTTTGGACACATCCATTATGGAGTCAATTACTTTTGGCCTATTAAAATATAACAATCCACATCAATCTACAACAAGTTTAATATTCAATTATGATCATATTAACAATTTTATTATTATTATTATTATTATTATTTTGGAATGAGATCATATTATCAAACATGGCAGGCTATTAAGTTAAACTACAAGTCTAACTTGTTTCAAAAAACCAAAGTCTCAACCAATGAAATCCATAACTTGTTATTGTAGGTTACAATCAATAAATTGTAATTGTATGTTTATTTTAATTAAAAAGGTTTGATTACATAATTAGAGTTATTAGAGCTTAATACCAATGTGTAGGGCTTTAGGCTCTAACCTAATAGTTTAAACTTTCGAATCCAACAATTACTTTAACTTGATATCAGAGTCGATATTGTATCTTAATATTATCGTTTGAATTTGTTTAAAATGATTGGTTGGATCTAGGGATATGGCCCGAGTCTCAAAGTTTCAAGGACACAGGATTTGGGGAAATCCCTTCAAGATGGAAAGGGGTTTGCATGGAGTCACAAGACTTCAAGAAATCCAACTGTAATAGGTAATATATTATCTGTAAAGAAAAAAAAAAAAAAAAATTTGCAATTTTATTATCTTGTAGGTATTTAAAAAATCAAATGTTGTAACTGATGTTTCTTTTTCAGTATCTGAAAAATGACTTGATTTATGTCAAGCATCATAATTTTCATGTGTTTTTTATTTAGGAAAATGAATTATATCCCTGTTTTCTCTCATATTATATCATACAAGCTAACCAATATGAATGATGTTTAAGAGAACATCTAATTATATGTTATAAACCATTAATTAAGCAAACTTTATGTGTAATTACTTTATAATATTTACGATAACATTTAATTATATGTTCACCCCAGAAAGTTGATCGGAGCAAGATATTACCACATCACATCAACAGCATCATCCAACAGTAGCAAGACGACAACTGGCGGTGGGTCACCGAGGGATCCAATCGGACACGGGACCCACGTGGCGGCGATAGCAGCCGGGGCCCACGTAAAGAACGTGAGCTACTATGGATTAGCCAGGGGCACAGCCAGAGGTGGATCACCTAGTTCAAGGATAGCAAGCTACAAGGCATGCTCAGAGGATGGTTGTTCAGGCTCTACAATATTAAAGGCAATTGAAGATGCAATCAAAGATGGAGTTGACATGATTTCAATCTCAATTGGGATGAGTGCAATATTTCAAGAAGATTTCCTGAGTGATCCAATTGCTATTGGAGCATTTCATGCAGACCAAATGGGGGTCATGGTCGTGTGTTCTGCAGGAAATGATGGTCCTGATCCTTCCACTGTTGTCAATACAGCTCCATGGGTGTTTACTGTTGCTGCTTCCACTATTGATAGAGAATTCAAATCTACTGTGCTTCTTGGCAATGGCAAGTCTTTTCAAGTAAGATCATTTATTCATCGGTCCATTATATTAGGGTGTTTAAATACAATTGTTAAATTATTTCCTGTCAGCTTAAACTTTTGATTTTGATAGTTACTAACTTGGTATCAAAGTCAGGTTTGACCTAGAAGTCTTAGGTTAGAGTCCCTTCACATACATATGTTTCTGTATTTACTCAGCAATCTGTATATCTATTTGGGTTTAGTTCATGTGTGAAGCCTGTTGGTTTGGCAAATGAGGGGTGTATTAGGATGTTTAAATTATATTGTTAGTTTATTTCCTATAAGCGTACATGTGTTTGGTTTGATTCGTGATTCGAAGGGTTTTATCGTTCGTATACAATCTCGTAAAAGGAGCTAACGTATGTATCCATATAGGGTTCTGGCATTCATTTATCAAATCTCTCCAACTCAAGGACTTACCCTCTTGCATTTGGAATAGATGTTGCTGCTAGATTTACCCCTTTATCAGAAGCAAGGTAACATTTATATATTTCTAAGACTACAACAGTAGTATTACAGATAAATTTCGTTCACCTCTTCTAAGTTTGCCTTGTCTATAGATGAACGTGCTTAGAAAACGTTACGAATTTCAATATCAATGTTAATATTTCAAAAAACATTACAAATCTGTATCTGAAATGCAGGAGTTGCTATCCAGGATCACTAGATCCTGAGAAAGTTAAAGGGAAGATAATTGTTTGCATCGACGATGATCCGACTGTTCCAAGGAGAATCAGGAAACTGGTTGTAGAAGATGCCAAAGCCAAAGGGTTGATTTTGGTGAATGGGGATGAGAAAGGTGTGCCTTTTGATTCAGGCATACTTGCATTTGCTCAAGTTGACAACATAGTTGCATCTCAAATTATTAACTACATCAATTCTACCAAGTAAGCCTCTTATAATTATTGTATCCAATCCGATCTGATCCAATTAAAAGCCTCTCATCTTTCTGTTTGTTATATTGAGTGATTAATTATAAAATGCTAACAGGAACCCAACTGCAACTATTCTACCAACTGTTGATGTTGTAAAATATAAGCCAGCACCAGTTATTGCCTATTTTTCATCAAGAGGTCCAGGACAGCTTACAGAAAACATTCTCAAGGTTGGTCCCCAAAGACTCTCAAAACTATATGGTTGCATGTATATGTAGTTCCAATATTACAGTAAAGGGGTCGGTCCCCTTCAGTGCACCGGTGCACCCATTGTGATCATGTATTTTTTGGCACGATCACATGCAACATTTACAGAATGCTCACATTGTAAATTAAGTACTAAAACTTTTGTATGATTTTGGTACATTCAGCCTGATATAACAGCTCCAGGAGTTGCCATATTAGCTGCAGTTGTTCCGAATAGAGATAGGACTGTTGTTCTGATCGGACAAAAGCCAGCGGAATATGCCATGAGATCAGGCACATCTATGGCTTGTCCACATGTGACAGGTGCTGCTGCCTTCATTAGATCAATTCATCATCAATGGACTTCTTCCATGATCAAATCAGCCCTTATGACAACAGGTATATAATATACATCTGAAAGTACTACAAAATGCATTTAATTATTAGATGCTCTAAATTATATTAGTCTCCAATTAATTACAAGTACTGATTTGTTGAATTGAATGCAGCAACTGCGTATGACAACTTGGGAAAACCAATGACAAATAACACAGGCAATTATGCAAATCCACATGAGATGGGAGTTGGAGAGATTAGTCCACTCAAAGCTCTTAATCCCGGATTAGTTTTTGAAAAAACAACGAAAGATTACTTCAAATTCCTCTGTTACTATGGTTATTCAGAGAAAACTATTCGATCCATGACAAACAAAAACTTCAACTGTCCAAACATCTCCAATGACAAACTCATTTCTAATATTAACTATCCATCAATCTCCATAAGCAATCTTGATCGACATAGAAGAGGTGTCAGGAGTATTAGAAGAACAGTTACCAACGTCGGATCGCCAAATGCTACCTACATTGCTAGAGTTCATGCTCCTTCAGGATTGCTAGTGAAGGTAATTCCTGAGAAGATAGCTTTTAGTGAGACTATTAAAAGGGTGTCTTTCAAAGTTGCATTTTACAGCAAGCAAAAGGCTTCTAGTGGCTACAAGTTTGGTTCAATAACTTGGTTGGACGGTCTACATTCTGTTCGTATGGTGTTTGCAGTGAATGTTGAATGAATATTTTGATTTTGTTAGCCAATATTAGTTGAAATACAATAAAAATTGAAATCTTTTTTTTTTGTGAAAGTCTATATTTATAATTAAATGTTACACGGGATGATTTAATATCTCGCAATAGAAAAAGAGATTTAAGAATCCATCCTTCATACCAATCTTGAGGAGAAGTTTCAGTTTAATTTAAGTATGTACAAAAAATGTAATGTGTGGTATAAAAATGATAATGATCATGATTCATGCCTATATCTATAGGCGATAGTGATGTTTTCTTCCATAGTAGTTCTACACAACTAAAAGAATTAATCCAAAAAACTAACTCAAATGATGTGACAAATGACTTGTCATTATCATATCATTTACCGTATCATCTCATGATTGATATGATAATGACAATTGACATCACTTGACATATGATTTTAATTCGTTTTTGGATTATATAGTATTACTCTTTCTTTCGTTTTCGAAGGAAACGATTATAATTTATATTCTGAATAACACTAATACTAGACAACCCAAAAATTTAGCTTAAATTTCAACCAAAATGATATGATAAGTGGGTTTTCCACATCATCTCATATTGTGTGTGGTAATGATAACTCACTTGTTACATCATTTGGGTTGAAATTTACGTTAATTATTTGAGTTGTATAGTATTACTCTTTGTACATTTAGATAATGTAGTGGTCAAAAATTGGATTTGGGTCAATCGAGCTGATCACAAACTACACTCTATAAACCGGACTTCAAGAATGCTAAGAGTTCAACTAACACCTCCATTCAAATCGGGTATTGAATCACCGTTGGCTGGTTTCCAATCAACCTTCACAGCAAGGTCATTTCCGTTGCCACTGGACCTTCATTCTCCTATCTAACATTGACCTCCCTTAACGTTAGTCAAACTCAATTAAAGTTAATCATCGAACAAGTTGAAACTCTTTTGTACATGAGTTTGTTTGTAATTTTCTTATAATATATATATATATATATATATAAAAGGTGAAGTTAGACACATTAGATGAAATGTGTGATTACCAATAGAGTAAATCGAAGAACACTAATTTTTTATAATATTAAAAAAAAAAATGCAAATTTAATTCCAGTTAGTTTATTTTAAGCCATTTAGGGTATCCCTAACTCAAAACAAAGTTATCATTTTTTTTCTAAAGAGATGGTTGATGGAGAATTAAGTGCTTTTGGTTCAAAAGGGGGATATATTGTGATTAACAAATTCCATTGTTTCCGAATTCAAAAGTAAAAAATAAAAAATATATGTTGCCTCGCCTTCAGCAAATAATGAGGAAAAAAGAGTTTTTTTTTTTTTTTAACAAAATAAATGGTTGTATATACTAGTTGATCTTTTGTTTTTCATGATGAAAACAAGCAAACTCCAAACGGTATGAATGAAAAAATAAAAGAGGAAAAAGAAACATGTGTTGTTTATAAAAAATATTCTATAATATATAGTAAAAGAATATAAGTTTATGAATTCAAAATCTTTGATATGAATGATTTGTTTCTCTAGTTTTTAATACATGTGATATATCAAAATTATATTGTATTATAATATAATTGGTTTTAATTTTGAATTGAATATTATGCTTGTTATAGATTTGAGTGGCATAGAGAAACTTTGGTTTTTAATCTAATAATATTGTCCTTTTAAATAATTTATTATATGGACAATTTTGAAATAAAAGGTTTTGTTAAAAAATAAAAAAAATAAAAAAAAAAGGGGTTAGGTGAGATTTTCTTGGGTGGCAATAGAGGTACCTTAATTAAAATAAATAAATAAATAAATAAAAAAGCTAGTGGTAAAGGGTGTAAAGAAAAAGATTAAACAGTTTTCTTTTAAAACTAACAAAGGAATTGAAAAAGGGTTCAATCAGACATATTCCGACAAGATCAAAACATAGCTAGCATATGATTAAGACTAGAGATGCACATTTTTTCCCGGGGTCTCAATTTCCAGCGTCCCCATCCCTATTTGGGGATTTTTTTTGGGGGAAAAATGGGGAAATGGGGGGGATGGGGATGAAAATCATCCCCAAATTGAAATGGGGATGGGGATGGGGGGGAATCCCCATTTCCCCATTTCCCCTAAACATATATAAATATAATTATAATATATATTTTTAATTTTTTTATTTATTCTTTGAAAACCATAACTCTCTAAGTATATATACACATTTTATATAAAATGCACTAATGAATTTTATTTTGTATTTGTAATGGAATGTTTGTTTTTTTAATTTAATTTGTAAATTTTAGTCAAATGGGGAAACGGGGGAACGGGGGAAACGGGGAAATGGGAAAAAAAACGGGAAAAAACGGGGAAAAACGGAAAAAATAGGGAATTGGGGATGAGGATGGATATAGGTCCCTCCAGAATTCCCCATCCCCATTTTCCCCCAAATGGGGAAATGGGGAAATGGGGGAAGGGTATGTGAAGTGGGGATGGGGATGGGGATGGGGATGGGAATGTGAATGGGGGGACCTATATCCATCATCATTCCCCAAACGTGCATCTCTAATTAAGACATCAATCACTGCGATTAAAAAAGGAAACGAAAACATTAAACATTTTTTCTTGAAACTAACACCAAATCGAGTCTAAATTTATTGGGATCTACCAAAATCAAAGCGGGGCTAGTCCTACCAAAACAAAATATCAATCTTTATCGAGGCCCTCGAAAACCCAATTGTACTCTGCGCGAATCTCCGCCTCCTCCTCCGATGTATAGTTCGTTTTTGATCTCAAAAAACTCTTCATCATAGTCGACGATGCTGCCCTTGATCCGTTTGGCGGTGGCATCAATTAGGAAATCTAGGAGATCTTTGGTGTTGAGGAAGTTGGCCACCATAATCATCTTGTTAAGCTGATCGTTGCTCTTGTTCTCTAGAAACAATGCGTCAAACGCCTTCACCTTCTCCGCTGGAGGCGATGGAGTCCTCTTTCGAAACTCCAAGTGCATCCTGTAAAAGTCAATGATCGCCGACATATGCTCCGCCAAAATATTTTACAATGACACCACCATGTCATTCGTCGCGTTGTCATTGCCGATGAAGAACGACTTCACAATCTCCATCTTCATGGCCACCGCCTCCTCCACCTCAAAGAGCTTATCACCGGCCGCCTTTAGTGTGATTTTTTTCTCTTGCATCGAAGAAGAAGAGGATGCCATTTTCGATTTTCGATGCTAGCATTGTGCAATGCTCTGTCGTTTAAATAGAAGTAAACAGGAGGGGTGGAATTGAAAAATAGTTATAATTGTGGGTGTAAAAGTAATTACACAATTTTGTAGGTACCAATTTATGATTGGTGTAACATTTATTTTAGATGATTTTTCGATAAATTTTACAAAACTTATCCATTGTATCATTGCATGATTGATATGGTAAGGAATTATGGACAAATCATTTACCATATCATCCTATTATTTATATGGTAAGGAAATATTGATAAATCACTTACCATATCATCCTATTATTTATATGGTAAGGAAATCTGGACAAGTCGTCTATCGTACCATCACATAATTTATATACTAATGACAAATCATTATCACATTTTGAATTGGTTTTTGGATTAATTTTTTTTAAAAAAAAAAATATTACATAAATTCGAGGTTTTTGGGATACTATCAAACCCCCCCAGTTTGGGTTATTGGTCAAAAACCACCTTCTAATTTCATTATTAGCCAAAATTCACCCAATTTTAGTATTTTTGTTATTTTTTTTTGTATTCTGATGGAGATATCTCCACCGGAATACAAAAACAAATAAAAAATATATATCTCCACTGGAATAAAAAAAAAAAAAAAAAAAAAAAAACCAAAACAAAACAAAATACAAAAAATTAAACCATGGAATGTGGTTTTTGGCCAATAATAAAACTAGATGGTGGTTTTTGACCAATAACCCAAACTAGAGGGGTGTTTTTGATAGTATCCCTAATTTATATACTAATGACAAATCAATTATCACATTTTGAATTAGCCCCAGTTTCCTTGTTTACCCCATTCTCTCATTTCTCTATTTAACTTAAAATTACAAATTAAATTAAAAAAACAAACATTCCATTATAAATACAAAATAAAATCCATTAGTGCATTACAAATACAAAAGAAAATACATTACAAAATAAATCATTTCAATAATTCAAAGTTTGAAACCAAGGAAACTTCACATATGGAGCAACACAAACTAAAAAATAAATAAACCTTCACATATGAGGTATTTATAGTTAGGTTTTCAAATAATAATAATAAAATATAAATATATAATTATTTTTATAATTTTTTGAGGGAAATGAGGAAATAAGATTTTAAAAAAAAAAAAATTGAAACCACCCCCACCAAAATTTTTTTCCCCCACCAAATAGGGATGGGGACGCGAGGAAATGGGGATCCGAGGGAAAATGTGTAACCCTAGTGAGGGGTATACCACCAGACCAACAGGGACGTAACCAGGATTGAACACTAGGGTAGGGCAGGCCAGAATTTTTTTTTTTTTACCGAACATTGACATCAACTAGTTAGGAAAACATAGTGAGACGTCCCTGTAAAATGTATATTCTAAATAAATACGTTATAAAATTTTATTTTATTTTTTAAAAAATCAAATTAAATTATAAAAGAAACATGAAATGCAAATGCAAACACAAATTAAATTATACAATATTTTTATACTAGTTTGATTCATTTGAAATATATTAAAACAATGTTATAAAAAATTTAATAAAATTCATTTAACAATACGTTATTTTGTAAATTTATTGGATCAAATAATAATTGGATTACTCCTAAAATCTCATTATCTATATTTAACAATAACCCTAAATTTTCAACAACAATTTTTTAAAAAAAAATAAGTAACAAAATAAAATATTTAAAGTCATAATATCCCCTCAAACATTTCTAAATGTTGATGTTGATAAATGGATTGAACCAATTTTGAAAAATGGGGAGGAATAATTGTTATTATAAAAAGAAGAAAACGGAAAGAAATTTTTTTTTTTACTCTAATTAGGAATTAAAATCAATTATTTAATTAATTTAATTTTTTTCTTTACATTTTTAAAAAAATTTTTAAGTGGGGCAGGGTGGGCTTGAGCCCACCCTATACCCCACAGTGGTCCGTCCCTGCAGACTAATCTCATCTTATCGAGTTAAATTTTTTGGATCGTATAATAATACTCATAATCTCATATGTGTCTAACAAAAAGAGAAAATCCCATACGTGTCTAACAAAAAAGAGAAAATGCAAATTTTCTTTTATTCCCTTTTTTTTTTTTTTTTCTTGCAATGAGATATTTATACAACTATATAACCTATGCATTACACACTTAAAAGGTACCAATTACATGGATGTTACGTTGTTAAAGTTACAGGATAACATGTAAGTTACATAAATAAAGTAACTTGTTACATAAAGTAAACTTTACTAATTTCAAATTTAGTATCGCACAAAGTTAACTCTATATGTCAAGTTAACTTTTGTATGTCAATTACTTAATGTGTTAGGTTACATATAGAGATAGAATAACGTTAGGCTGTCCAAATTATTTGCTCAAATTATGTGATATGTAAGAGTTGTAATCATCGTGTAAAACATGAGATGATGATGTATTAGTTACAATTTATTTGACACATCAGTCGAATAACATTTTGCTTCAGATGAACAGTACACTTAAAGTTAACTATACATGTGTAGATGACTAATTTGTAATGGGTACCAACCTACTGTCTAACATATGAATTTGGTGAGATCTCGTATAGTTTTTTATTTTATTTTAAATATTACATATAGGAGATGAGGGAGAGATTCGAACCCACAACCTCGTGGTGTTACTGTGTTGGTATGAGTAACTTTATCATCGGAATAACCTCATCTTGTCAAAATCTCATATAGTTAATAATAGGTTTTGGGATTGACAGCTATTATATCAAAATCTATAGATATTTTTGAACTATTAAATTAAAATTTCATACTTTAAAAAATAAATAAATAAATAAATCGGGACTTTATTCACACAAAAATTTATAAAAAAAAAAAAAAAAATTGAAATTTCATACATATGGATTACCAAGTATAATTACTCCACAAAAACAAAAAAAAACAAAAAAAAAACAAAAAAAAAAAAAAAAAGTATCGTGAAAACAAAACCCAATTATAAAATTGTACGAAGCAAATATTGCTAAACCATCTTCCTCTAAATTTAAGAAAAGGAAGAGGTTTGCTGGCAAGATAAAGTTTGAGGAGAAGGTCTTCTCAAGCTCACAACTTTTGGACAACAAAAGTAAGACCGGTGAAGCAAATGTTGCTGAACTATTAAATTGAAATTTCATACTTTAAAAAATAAAAATAAAAATAAATTGGGACTTTATTCACACAAAAATTTTAAATTTTTTTTCTTTTGAAATTTCATACATACGAATTACCAAGTATAATTACTCTGCATAAAAAAAAAAGGTATCGTGAAAACAAAACCCAATTATAAAATTGTACTACAAAATTATTTTTATTTACTGTTTTATGATTATAAATAAATAAATAAATAAATATATATATATATATATATATACTCATTAAAAACATTCTGAGCCTTCTTCTTCTTCAAAGAAAAAAAAAAAAAAAAACATTGTCTATTTGATTCATTTCTATATGGAAAGAAAAGTTTGAGAATCCATTTCATTAATTAAAAATCTTTAAGAAATAAGTAAAAACATGAAGCACTTTCTAAAATAGTTTCACAATGCAAGAAAATAATTAATTCATAAAGAATAAGATATATAATTATAAGAGTACTTGGATTAAACATCAAATGGATTCTGTCAACTTCAATTTTTTTTGGTTAATGATAAAATCTATTCTTACACATTGTAATCTGAATTTGTAAAGAAGGTCATTATCATTGTTGTTTAAAGAGGTTGGTTTTTTTTTTTTTTTTTTTTTTGCCTAATTATATTTTAATTTCATAACCCATCTTGTACCCAAATCTTTCATAGCTCGTGTACCAAGAGAAAAATGTTGTATACATTTGAAAAAACTTGTTTGAATGGATTCTCATCAATGAGGTTGTTCCGATTAATATGATGTCGAAAACTCATATATCTCATCGTTTTGGACAAATTTGTTAGATGGTCTAACATTACTTTTTTGAAAATTAAGGGACCATCGGTGGTATAAAAGCCAGTGTTCGAAAAAAACGCTATTAGGCGCTGCCTAGGTGGCCACCGGCCAAAATCGGCTGTATTATATGGTGGATAAAAAAATAGGTGATTTGACTATTTTTTTTTGGTCGATTTACCGATAAATCGGTCTAAATGGAATCAAAGTCGTTTTTATATCCTAGTTGTACTCTTTAAAATTTAAATATTGAATTTTTTTAAAAGACATTGAATATTGGTTTTATATGTAGGAAAAATAATTAAAATAAATAAATAAATTTCCAACCGTCTAGACGCTAAGCGCTGCTCTGCCGCTCGATTAGTGTCTAGCGTTTACTATAACACTGATAAAAGCAAACACGTTTAAAAAAATTAAATGTTTCGGCATAAGTTAGGACTAAAATATAATTCCTCCTATAAAAAAACAATAATGCTAAACATCCCACCTAAAATCTCATATTTCTCATTTCACTACATGTGGAATGTGAGGTGTCAAATTGTGAGTGGATACACATTGATGGTGATTTATCTCACCTACCCTATATATCCACTCATAATTTGACACCTCACATGCCAAATGTAGTGGGATAAAAAATGTGGGATTTTAGGTGGGATGTATAACATTACCGATAAAAAAATTGTACAAGTGCTGAGCTGGATACCCACCATACACGTGTTTAAAGAGTAGCCGTCCAAGTCTGACTCACAAAATATCATCGACCGTTGGATTTATCATGACGTGGATTTGCCGCTAACTTTATATATAAAACGTGTCACGTATGCAACACCGTAGAGACCTCTCTCCGACCTTTCTCTTAGAGAGAGAGAGAGAGAGAGAGAGTTCTGGTGAAGAAGAAGAAAGGGTCGTCACAGTACGCACAGGTACGTGAATCTTTTTCTTTGTTGGTTCTTCCAAATGGGTAAATGTTTACATGTACATTTTATTTTTAGTGTGATTTTTGAGAATTGTTTGATTTGTGGGTTTACTAATGTTTAATTCTTCGATTCATGGTATATAATTTGTGGTTGTTACTTCATTTTCTGATTTGGGTTTGTATTGGAATCATCAATTGTTTTCATAATCACAACTGCTTGGTTACTCATGATCTGGTTTTTAAATATAGTTGATGTGAAGAGAATTTTTATTTTATGATGATGGAATTCGTTTTACTTGTATTGTGATAGTTTGAAACAAGTAGTTGAGTTTAGATTATTGGTTTGTAACGAATTTCATTCTTTTCAATACAATTATGATTGCTTTTATCCATACATGGATTTTATGTATGTAATAATTAATGATACTCTAACTAAGCTAAAAAGGAGGAATCTTTGAACTCATGGTTAGCTAGGCAAACCAAGGAAGTCATAGGATTTTGCAGACAGGTTAGGGTTTTACAGTGGTCAGCAAGGATGCTAGGGTTTTACGGTTATTATGAACCACAGACTACATCACTACGAGAAAAGTTTTTCAACTACATCTAGAATAATCATAACATCTTCAGCTTAGTGTTTTCTGTATGCTCAAATGAAAATCTTGTTGGGTTCTTTTATCTCTGATTCACCTAATAAGTGGAGCTCTAATAATGACATATCAAAGGAAACTTTCCTTAATAGACAGAAAAATAGTTATTCAGATGCTGTGTTTTTTTCTTTTTTTTTTTTCTTTTTTTTTTTTTTTTTGTTATCCATCATTGATTATAGTCTATAATGGATGCCATCTGTGAACGTAAGAAAAATGTTTTAACTTGTGTTTCACTCTTGTGATACGAATGTGAACAGGGGATACTTTCTGCTCTGTGTTTAATATTAAATTGAAGGATTCGTCACTGGCCTAGTGATGCCAGCTCTTAAAATGAAGGCTAAATCATGAACAAATAGGAAAGAAGCAAGTTGAAGGCTAAATCAAGAATTCATGTTCTCTAGTGCGGATTTTTAATGATTCAGTAGAATTGGATACATCAATTCAGAATTGTGAAAATGGTAAGCTTTAAACCTCATAGTTTTGTACTAAGTCAGAGTTTTATACTTTTATGTTTGCCGATCAATAGAAAAACCATGAAGCTTCTAGAAAAGGGAATGCTTTTGATACTTAAACCCACTGCCTATGAATCCTCAAGCATGTTACATTCTTATATATTTTTAAGATCCATATTTGTCTTAGCTTTTATGACTTGCACTAATTTTACGATATTTATTGCATAAACTAGCAACAAATAGTAAGAAAGAAATCAATGACTGTCTCCTTTTAGGTGTTTAGAAGTCTTCATCATACTAAACTTCATGTTGTTCTGCATCCCAAAACACAAAAACATCAGTTTAATATGAGAAGTCATTATAATGATCATAGTAAAAAGAGATCATTGGGATGAAATGTTGAGCAACCTACTTCTGGGTGATTTAAACTTTCATGTTGTGACCTCATTTTGCATATGAAGGAACAAGAAGCAGTCAATATTCTCTGTTTTACTAAGCCCCTTTTGTTCTCTAGCACATAAATTAAGTTCTATATCATTGTGCTTTTTCCGTTCACATTTAGATATTCTTAGTTTAACTCATTTTTTCAGGGGGCAAGGATGACACTGCAGTGCCAGAAGTGAATGCCGATGATTCTCATAATTGGAGCAGTGAGTTATCAGGTTATCAAATTTCTCATTTTCCCATTACCTAAATCTCTGACATGAGTGTTCCTGTTGCCATCGATGGAAATTGAGGATTTGATGATATTTTAAATGATAACTTCTTCAAGTCACAGTATGCTGGGCAAAATTTGATGCTTGATATGATCGAGGGATTTACGGAATTGCCTGCCCTCGAGGAAACAGTAGAGGTGAGAGTGTTTTCACATTTGTTGCCACCCAATGAAACCAGCATTTTGTCTCAATGTACTGTAATTCTTTATCATGATTTATGTCATTGAAATTTGATTATCATCTTTTTTTTTAGGGCTTCGGAGTTAGAGTTTGTTCACAACTTTAGATGCCAGCAAAGTGAATTTGATTAATGCCTTTTGTTATATCATGTCATGAGACTCATTGAGTCATTGTATAATGTAGGAAAAAAGAAAAAATAATCTTTAATAGTAAAAGGATATAAGTTTATGGATCAAAGTCTTTGGTATCAGTGATTTGTTTCTCAACTTTTTAAATATATGTGATATGTCAAAATTATATTAATTGTATTATGATAAAATTGGTTTTAATTTTGAATAGAATCTTTATGTTTGTTATAGATTGAGTGGCATACAGAAACTTTGGTTTTTAATATAATAATAATTTCCTGTTAAATAATTTAATATATGGACTATTTTGGAATAAAAGTTTTTGTTAAAAAATGGTGAGATTTTCTTTGGGTGCAATAGAGTCACCCTATCGAACACAACTAGTGGGAAAGGGTCTGATTGTCTGAAGAGATAGATTAAGCATTTTTTTTTTATTTTTTTATTTTTTTTTTTATTTTTTTTAACAACTAACGTTGATATCGAACAAGGGTTCAGTAAGATAGATTCCGACAAGATCAAAACATGACTAGCAGGATCAAGATAACTATCACTGCGTTTAAAAAAGGAAATACCGAACATTCTTTCTTGAAACTTATAGCAAATCGAGTATAAATTTATTGGGATTTGTCAAAATCAATCATTGCTAGCCGGGTGAGTCATACCAAAACAAAATATCGATCTTCATCGAAAGACAATTTGTACTCTCTGTGAATTTTTGCCTCCTTCTCTGGTGTGTAGTCGTTTTCAATACCAAAAAACTATCTAACATGCTCCACGCTTTTGCCCTTGATCCGGTTGGCAGTGGCTTCAATCAGGAAATCCAGAAGTTCCTTGGTGTTAAGGAAGTTGGCCACCATAATCAACTCCTTAAGCTGGTTGTTGCTCTTGTTCTTTAGAAACGATGCGTTGAACGCCTTCACCTCCTCAACGCTCTTGTCCTTGATCTGAAGGCGGCAGAGTCCTCTTCCGAAACTCCAAGTGTCTTGTAGAAGCTAATGATTGTCGACATATGTTCTGTCGAAACATTCTGCAGCGTTACCACCATATCATTCGTCACGTTGTCATTGTCGACAAAGAATGGCTTCACGGTCTCCATCTTCATAGCCACTAATTCCTTCACCTCAAAGAGCTCACCATCGGCCTCCTTTAGTAAGATTTTTTTTTCTTGCGTCGGAGAAGAAGAGGATGCCATTTTTTATTTTCGATGTTCAAATTGTACACTACTATGTCGTTTAAACATAAGTGAAAATGAGGGGTGAATTTGAAAAATATTTATAATTGTTGATGTAAAAGTAATAACACAATTTTGCAAGCACCAATTTGTGATTGGTTTAACATTTCTTTTGGATGATTTTTCAACAATTTTTACAAAACTTGTTCATTGTATCATTGTATGATATGGTACGGAAATCTCGACAAATCACTTACCATATTATCATATTATTTATATCGTAAGGAAATCTGGATAATTCACTTACCATATCATCTAATAATTTTTATGGGAAGAAAATCTGGATAAGTCACTTACAATATCATCATATAATTTATATAGTAATGACAAATTTAATTACCAAATTATCTGAATTGGTTTTTGGGTTAACTTTTTTTTTTTTTTTTTTTTTTTGAATGTATAATATTACTCATACGTAGACTTCTAACAAAAGGAGAAAATGCAAAATTTCTTTTATGTTTTTTTTTTTCTTTCTTGCAATGAGATCCTTATATAATCAGATAATCTATACGTTACACACTTAAAGTTACCAACCAATTACCTATATGTACATTACATTGTTAAAGTTACCAAATAACATGTAAATTACATAAATAAAGTAACGTATTACTTAAAGTGAGCTAAATATGTTACATAAAGTAAACTTTACTATTTTCATACATGTTCGTATTACACAAAGTTAAATCTATACGTCAAGTTAGCTCTTGTATGTCTGTTATTTAATGTATTAGGTTACATATAAAGTTAAATAATGTTAGGTTGACCAAATTATTTATCTAAAATTATGCACAAATGATATGATATACGAGTGTTGTAATCATTATGTAAATCATGAGATGATGATATATTAGTTACAACTCATTTGACACATAAATTGAACATCATTTTGGTTTAGACCAACATTACTCATAAAGTTAACTCTACACGTGTAGATGTCTAATTTTTTGATGGTACTAACTTACCATCTAACACATGAAGTTGGTGAGATCTCGTATAGTTAATAGTAAGTTTTTGGAATATTAACCGCTAATTATATCAAAATTTCATACTTTTAAAAAAATGAAAATAAATTGAGACTTTGTTCATTAAAAAATTAGCAAATCATTTTTTAATGAATCTAGGCAAATTTTTTGGACATCCTACCATTACTTTTTTTGAAAGTAAAGGACCAAGGGTGATATAAAAGAAAATACGTTTTAAAAAATAAATATTTCGACATAAGTTAGGGACTAAATGTAAATCCCCTGTAAAAAAATGTACAAGTGCTGAGCTGGTTAACAACTATACACGTGTTCAAACAGTAGCCGTCAAAGACCGACTCAGAAAATATCATCGACCGTTGGATTTATCATGACGTGGATTTGCCGCCTCCTTTCTATATAAAACGTGTCACGTATGCAAACCAGTAGACCTCTCTCCGACCTTTCTCGCTCTTCTTTCTCTTTAGAGAGAGAAAGAGTTCTGGTGAAGAAAGAGAAAGGTTTGAGAGAAAGGGACTTCACAGTCCGTACAGGTACGTGAATATTCTTCTTTTATTTTTTGCTTCTTTAAAATGGGTAAATGTTTACATGTACAAGTTTTTTTTTTTTTTTTTTTTTTTTTTTGAATTGTTTGATTTGTGGGTTTACTAATGTTTAATTCTTCGATTCTTGGATATATAATTTGTGGTTGTTACTTCATTTTCTGATTTGGGTATTTATTGGAATCATCAATTGTTTTCATAATCCCAACTACATGGTTACTCATGATCTGGTTTTAAATATAGTTGATTTGAAGAGAATTTTCATTTTGTGATGCTGGAATTATTCTTACTTGCCTATTGATAGTTTGAAACAAGTAGGATAGTTTATATTATTTATTTTTTTGTATGGATTTCTTCGTTTCAAATTTCAATACATTTATGATTGTTTTTATCCATTAATTGATTTTATGTATGTAATAATTAAGCTAAAAAGGAGGGAATCTTTGAACTCATGGTTAGCTAGGCGGACCAACTGATTCGTAGGATTTCGCAGATAGGTTAGGGTTTTACAGTGGTCAGCAAGGATGCTAGGGTTTTACTGTTATTATGAAACCACAGACTACATCACTACAAGAAAAGTTTTTCAACTACATATAGAATAATCATAAAATCTTCAGCTTAGTGTTTTCTGTATGCTCAAATGAAAATCTTGCTGGGTTCTTTGATACTGGAATTCATCATGTTGCTACTTCTGCTTTTGATGAAAATTTAGATTCAAGTTCATTTTTGGGCAGATGTCAAAACTTAGACATGGAAAATAAAAAAATAAAAAAGAGATTTGTTTGGTATATTTGGGAATACCAAGGTTAACTATTTTCCTGTTTATTAGGGAAAGTTTCCTTTGATATGTTATTATTAGAGTTCCACTTATTAGGTGAATCTGCTGCTATGAATAGTTATCCAGATGCTGGTATTTTTTTGTTATCCATCAATAATTATAGTCTATATTGGATGCCATCTGTGAATGTAAGAAAAATGTTTAATTTGTGTTTCACTCTTGTGATATGAATGTGAACAGGGAACACTTTCTGCTTTGTGCTTAATATTAAATTGAAGGATTCGTTACCAGCCTAGCGATGCCAGCTCTTAAAATGAAGGCTAAATCAGGAACAACTGGGGGGAAAGAAACAAGTTGTCTCCATATTACCCGTAAGCCAAGTAAAATATCCAAGAATTCATGTTCTCTAGTGCGGATGTTTAATGAATCAGCAGAATTGGATACTTCAATTCAGAATTGTGAAAATGGTAAGCTTTAAACCTCATAGTTTTGTACTAAGTCATAGTTTTATGCGTGCTGATCAATAGAAAAGCCATGAAGCTTCTAGAAAAGGGATTACTTTTGATACTTAAACCCACTGCCTATGAATACTCAAGCGTGTTACGTTATATTTTTAAAATCCATAATTGTCTTAGCTTTTATGATTTACACTAATTTTACAATATTTTTTTGCATAAACTAGCAACAGATAGTAAAAAAGTCGATGACTGTCTCCTTTTAGGACAGTCCTTTTAGGCATTTAGTCGATGACTAATGATCTTTATCATACTAGACTTCATGTTGTTCCGCATCCCAAAACACAAAAACATCAGTTTATTATGAGAAGTTGTTATAATTATCATAGTAAAAAGATATCATTGGTATAAAATGTTGAGCTTGAGCTACCTACTTCTGGGTGATTTTAACTTTCATGTTGTCCTCATTTTGCATATCAAGGAACAAGCAGCAGTCAATATTCTCTGTTTTACTAGGTCCCTTTTGTTCTCTAGCACATAAATTAAGTTCCATGTCATTGTGCTTTTTCCGTTCACATTTAGTTATTCTTAGTTTAACTCATTTTGTCAGGGGGCAAGGATGACACTGCAGTGCTAGAAGTGAATGCTGATGATTCTCATAATTGGAGCAGTGAGTTATCAGGCTATCAAATTTCTCATTTTCCCAGTACCTACATCTCTGACATGAGTGTTCCTGTTGCCATTGATGGAAATTGTGGATTTGATGATATTTTAAATGATAACTTCTTCTCTGAGTCACATTATGCTGGGCAAAATTTGATGCTTGATATGATTGAGGGATTTATGGAATTGCCTGCCCTCGAGGAAACAGTAGAGGCAGTAAATTCCCATATTGCGAGATCCTGTGAAGAGCTTGTGAAGAATTCTGATTGTTCATCGTTTCATCTAGTGAACCATCAGATAAAACCCTATGAAGAAGAAATTGATGTTAACTCTAGCCGTGTTGAACCAGATGAAGCAGATTTTGATCCACAACTGTTCATTAGAAATTTTTTGAACCTATCAGACCTAGGATCTGATCTGTTGCCACCCAATGAAACCAGCATAAGGAAGCGTATCACTTTAGTTCTTGATTTGGACGGTAATAGTGTTTTCTCATTTGGCATTTTGTCTCAATATATTGCAATTCCTTATCATGATTTATGTCATTGAAATTTGACTATCATCTTTAAAGGCATCGGAGTTAGAGTTTGTTCACAACTTTAGATGCCAGCAAAGTGAATTTGGTTAATGCTGTTTGTTGTATCATGTCATGACCAATTGTATAATGTAGGAGAAATTATTTTAAATTCCTCCCAGTGGCTAAAGTCGCCTAACAACATGCTGACCTCGTGTCAAGTGATTTTCTTGTGTTTTCACTTTTCAATCATCAACAGCAGTTGATTACCTGTAATTTTAGGTCTCAATCATCATAGAAAGTTGCAAATATTACTTTGTCCCATTGTCACCTGTTATAATATTATTCCCTTAGGCGGCAACTTCCAAATTTAGTTTTTTTTTTTCTTCGATTTGAAACTTTTAAGTATCTAGATGTTATTTCCATCATAAACATATACTTCTATCTATGAGTAAAGCAGGATTTTTAGATTTGTTTGTTCTGCTTGTACCCAAAATTGTTCCATTTGAAGTTGTGTGAACACAATGTGTTTGAAGCATGGTTATACTAACTGAACCACTGGGTTCTTATTTGTCTGCCATTTTGCAGAAACACTTGTCCACTCTACCACAGAACCTTGTGATAATGCAGACTTCACCTTTCAAGTTTTCTTCAACATGAAAGATCATACTGTATACGTAAGACAAAGACCTTTCCTCCAGACATTTTTGGAGAGAGTGGCGGAAATGTTTGAAATCATAATTTTTACGGCCAGCCAAAGCATATACGCTGAACGGCTGCTGGACATACTTGATCCTGAAAAAAAGCTTATATCTCAACGTGTGTTTCGGGAATCATGCATATTTTCTGATGGCAACTACACAAAAGACCTGACAGTTCTAGGAGTTGACTTGGCAAAGATAGCTATAATTGACAATTCTCCACAGGTATTTTTGTCCACCATCCCCCACTCTTTCATTATTTTACTGTTCTATATAATTTCAAGCTCTTGGCTTTTTTTTGGTTAGACTGGAAGTTAAAATGTTGAACTGTCCCACCCTTTATTAGAAAAATGTAGGCATTCTGTCAATAAAAGTTGGAATTTTTTTTTATCAGATGTTTTTGAAGTGAAATATATTTCAACATAATATTTTTCATCCTGTTATGGGTACTGAGAATTTTTTTTTATTTTAGGTGTTCCGTTTGCAAGTGGACAACGGTATTCCAATTGATAGTTGGTATGATGATCCAAAGGACTCCGCTTTAATTTCATTAATTCCGTTTTTAGAGACCTTGGCTGAAGCCGATGATGTTCGTCCCCTCATAGTGCAAAAGTTCGGTACAAAGAAATAATTTTTCTCATTCAATTACCCCATTAATCAGAAAAGTTGACCATTGATGATCCCTCATTTTCTTCCAGAAAAAAGGAAAAATACACAAACTTAGATCTTCCATTCACTTGAAGGTATGGTTGTTAGTGTTGTCTGATTCAGTTAAAACTAGTTTATGCAGATCCTAATTGTCTCATAGAAATCTTTTGTAATTTGTAAGAGTTTTAGTTGCTTCTTTCAAATGGGTTTTTTTTTTTTCAGATAGATTACATTTACTGTTAAAAGAGTAAAATGATCTTTTGTATGTAAATGATCTTTGGTAGAGAAATAAAATTGTTGTTTTTATTGGTTCAGTCTTTGAAATAAATCATTTGTACTTCCAAGTATTTGTCTTATTTATTATTAAATCTTATTAACAGAAACAAAATTCCCAGAGAAACTTTTTCTTTCTACTTGTAGTCTTGTACCTAAACATGGCAAAAACTTGGGTCACAGAAAATCAAATTTTCTTTCAAGAAAATGTACACAACTCTATAATTTACCAACTTCATCCAGGAAAATTGTGAGACCTCAAATAAGCATGACATCTTCAGACTATAACTCAAAAGATTAAATTGTTGCAGCAAAAACAAAAAAAGAAAAAAAGACTATTACTGAACATTTGTAAAAAGCTCAACTACATGTTTTTCTGGACAAATTCTAGTGACACTCACTGTGATAAGTACAATGCTTGTTACCATGGAAATTTTTAATGCAACTGATATCACAGATAACTAGTCGCAATAAAAACCTCACGAGAGAACGAACGAAGCAAACCATACGAACAGCTGCATATTGAAGATGCATCCAGACATAGCTATCATTAAATTATACCTTCAAAGTAAAACTAAAAGCAGCATCTTGTAACTTGTTGATTCTACAAAACTTTCGGACATAAACAGATTATCAGAAGGAAGCCGATGATGTTCTGCGAAGTTGATACTTTGGCTCGGGTGGTGGAGCGGATGGCAACATATTCTCCAGCTCCTGCATGTCAAAGACAATAATCAATAATTAAAGAAAACAATGTATCCGTATCATCTGCAATTTTAAAAAGAATAATATAATACCCAAAGTCCTAAACATCGAGTATGAGTATTCAGAACAAAGATCGAAGGACGAAGATGGAAATCTAGAAGAGCTACAGAAAAGCATAAAATTCCCAATTTACCAATTGGTATTTAGCATGACCCAAACACTAATTCCAAATGCCAGACCAGGCTAATAAGAGAAACCATACTTATTACCACATAAAATCTAAAGCCCGAAAATGAACACGATGCATTATACATCACATATGACAGACAGAATAAGTTCAGCTAAAGTATAAAGACATTTCTAAGAACTGGATTTACAAAGCTTACTTACTCAAGAGAACTCACAAGAAAAGATCAAGATAAGTCTATAAACCCCACTACTTAGTTGAAGAGCATGCATCTTTTCCGTTACTTCCCCATCCCACTCTCTTATTGAAGGTTAATTATTTCCTAATGAAAGTTTCGGTACACATGTTTACTGGTTGAAGATCTTACTACTTTTCTCAATAACTATTATTTATATCATCTTTAAAAGGAACAATCTTCTCAGGTTCTCAAACTTTCAAAGAGCAGAAGAAAATATAGATGTCTTAAATATATTTAGGCTGGTTGCATCTTGGCTTCTACCAAAAAGTAATCCTAATCTTTTTATCCAATACCCTGCACCTGGACAGAAAGACCCTATGAAGCTTTACTGTTCCCTGGGATTAGCTTTGGACTTTTCCATGGAAGGTGAAGAACTTCTGTTGGGGCCCGAGCCATCAGGGAGATACCTCTCTAGAAGAGCTAGGAATCTAACCGTGTCAGAACATATGGGCCAAGGGACATTAGACAGTTTCTATGGGCATAGTCCTCCCAAAAGGTAATGGAGGAGTGCACAGGTTTCCTCGGGCCAGACATAGATTGGCCCTCGAGTGCAATTTAACTACCCCATCCGTTGCTCAAAATGGCAACTATAAGCTTTGAGATCATATTGTAGAAAAGTAAAGATTTACCATTTTACCTAAGCATACTAAGTCGAGTTTTCTTCTTAATTTTGGTGATCAACTCAAAACATCTAGATTTATTAGCATCACTTTGAGCAGAAACGATTGCTCCCTTAAGTAAAACAGAGATGGCTCATATGGGTTGGGATTGCGGAAGAGAGTTAGATAGTACTAGAATCTCCTACATGTAGCACTAAATTAGTGCAGGGATGGATGACAGTGTCAGTTCTTACAGCAAGTACTGATGTCACACATGGTGGCAGCCCTCCCCTAAAGTCCAAGGGTATAGGGGGGTTTTACTGCAGACCTCACTAGATATCTCTGCTTGAGCTTAGGCACTGCTTCCACTTACAGCTGACAACTGACTGAACTCGACTCACTAAAGTTGTAAATGCATATTAGTTCTTCAATGACTAAAAAGAAACCCCTTTTGAATGTAGTAACAAGTAGCAGTGAGTCAGTGACAATGCAAAGATTACCAAAGCAGAAGCGCATATATTTAATTTGGTGCGGTGCAGTAGGTTGGCTCGTTTGGAAAAATATACCAGATTTTCATACTCATAAAGTATTGGAAAGTGTCTACTTGCTAAAAAAAAAATTTCAAAATATGGAAAATATGGCCATTCAACTTGCACCGCAATAAGTAACAAAGGTGTGGGAGAGAGAATTAGAGAGTAATTGTTCTTCAAAAGTACAAACAGTTTAAAGCCAGACATGCGCTCCTAAATATACACAATGGTTGTTAGGCTTCATAATCTATCCCCCTCATATTTGCATCAAATCAAATCCACGCCTCAAATAAAATATGGGAAAAGGAGTAATTATATGAAGATCTTGATCTTCCTCCATGAAGCTAGATATTAGCTCTCAGCTAAAGGTAATCACACACACAAAAGGAGTAATTATGTGAAGATCTAGCGCTGCTAAATATATACAATGGTTGTTAGGCCTCATAATCTATCCCTCTCATATTTGCATCAAACAAAATCCTCGCCTCAAATAAAATATGGGAAATGGAATAATTATATGAAGATCTGGAGAAGGCCAAAAAAAATGTAGAGTTTTCAAGGTATGAGGAGCTAAGAAGGCCAAAAATATCAAACTCTAAAGTCTGAACAAATAGTTGGTAGTAATAAAAAGTAGAACCTAAAAACCCAAATCCAAATAGTAATATATGTGTCATGTTAGAGTGCTTAAATATATTGTTAGGCTCTTTCCTTATAGCTTAAGCTTTTGGGTCTAGCGGCTATCAACATGGTATCATATCCTTATTTTACCGGGAGTGCAATGATTTGAGTCCCCCACATGATTATTTCAATCTGTTATCTAAATTGGTTGTGTTTGTGTTTGAGGTTGAGGCACATTTAAAGCTTGTCAGTCTTACACGTGACAAGGTGAGTTAGGAGTGCTAAGATACCATTTATGGGCCATTTCCTAACAATAAGTGAGGTTATCTTAGATGATAACCAAAATATTCAAGGTTGTAGATGATGCGCCTACCCTAGGTATACATCTTAATTTCAGCCATCGGAGACATTTAAATAAGTTTTTCAAGAAAAAGGAAAAGACAAAAATAAATACAAAGGAGGAAACACAATGAGTGTGTGTGTGTGTGTGTGTGTGTGTGTGAGAGAGAGAGAGAGAGAGAGAGAGATTTAATGGAAAAGACAAAAATATCAACCTAGTAAAAAAAGACAGTGGTACTGGTCCCCAAGACATTGATGGAATTAACCAATGAACTTTAAATTAGTGTTGTACGGAAAGCTGTTTGAATTGTCAAATCCCCGGTTGATATGTTCCTTACAAGTAAAGGACTTCAGTATCAAAAACCAAGGAAAAGAAAAAAAGATAAAGAGAGAGAGAGAGAGAGAGATTAAACATAGTTTTGATGTGTTAAAACAAAAAGGACCTCTATGGGATGCTTTTTGAAGTGGAATTTAAAATGTTTAGCACGACATGTAACAAGGACACTTGTTTGGAGAATATATCATTTATCTGGAATCTAAGCGGCTGTCATTTTCATATTTGAACAACAATTTAGACATACCACACATAACACATACTTCATGAAAAAATGTAAGCACGCTAGCACCTATAAACTGATAGTATCATGGCCTAGGTTTGTGCAGACATTTCAACTACTGCGTAAAGGAGTGCTAGATAATAATGGCCATAATTGTATGACACTAGTGAAGTGTCTAAATGCATTGTTTTACATTAATTTATTGTTTCTGCTACACCAACAAGTTTCCCTAGGAAATTGGTAATTCCTATTTACAGAAAAGAGCAATGTACAAAATGAGGGCAAATATGAGATGAAAATACTATAATGCAATAACCTTCACTAGCATAGACTATTAGAAGAAAATGATAAGACAGTCATGGTGAAATTCAAAATCACTGCAAAGGGCTACACTTGTCAGCTTTCAAACCCACAAAATTTGAATCACATATCTTAGTCCGTAAGTCTCTGATAAATAACCCCTCCAGATAAGATCATGAAACATCCAATGAGATTCTTGAACACAAAAGAAGTGGCTAACAGAATCAAGTACAATTCATCCGTAGGAAGCTGAGCTTCTCAGATGAGATATGTTGTTCAGAAGAATTGGAAGGTAAGGCCACAAATGAAGTCAGCTGGATCCACTAAAGGAGCTTCACAGTGTTGATCTAGAATTTTATCAACAATATGTGGCCGATAACTTATCAAGCAAGGGTTCTTCTCAGTCAGGGTACTGAAGGTAAGGGATTAAAAATCTAATTATGTCAGCATAGAATTTATTATGATCACTGTTGGTTCATCTGTCTTGATATAAAGATGATTAGGAAGTAAATGAACAGCTATTTTATAGTTCTCAACAGAGGACTAACATATCTATAGCATATATGACAATCAACTCAGCTTGTTAAGACAGCATCAGGACACAATCATTGATCCAGAAATTTGGTATGATGGGATCAACAATCAAACTGGTCTCGATAATGCTCCTTTGAGTAGGCTTGAAATTGATTTACTGAGAAAGGAGTGAGCTGAGCCCTTTGAGGAATCATTGGTAATCACCAAAGACGTAACCGGGATTCAACAATATGGTGGGATAGAAAAAAAAAAAATTCAAATGAACCCGATGGTATGAGAAAATTTTATTAATAAAAAAACAAAGATACACCTAGTTATTGGACATAGTGAGCCTTACCCTTCAAAATGCATATTTTAATTAAATACATTAACAAAGTTTTCATTTACATATGTAATATTTGAACAAAAATGTACAAATATACAGCCTCTGCTTCTGTATATTTTTGCCTAGATACAAGGTTTCAATATACAAACTTTGTTTTATTTTTTGGATTTAACAATTTCAATGTTTAGAATTCAAGTTCCAACTAAATATTAACAAGCCAATAAGCTGCTAAGGGCTTCTTGTAAGTTCCAACTAAACTTTAACAAGCCATTAGGTAAAATTTAACTAAATTCCTACTTTGTAATGCCCGAACCAAGCCAAAACCACACTTACACTATAATTTTGAAAAAAGAATTATATCTTTTCTGCAAAAGAAGTAAAGGTCAGGGGGTCGCCGGATTTTTTTCCAAGCAGAAACTTTTAACACTCGAGTCAAATAACTCTCTAAATCTTTTATAATATAAGAATAATATTTCCTGAATGTCTGGTGCATACTTGGGAGATGAATTTCGTCCCTTTTTATAGTGCTTAAGAGCCAACTTCCTCATGACAAGTCTCATCCATGTGTTCATTCAACATGACAAGTGTCTTTTAAATGGCAGGATCGAATCACATAGGAAGAGAAATCTTTTTTTTACAACTGCCATCTGACCTTTAAGACCACTTATTATTTTGTTCATAGTTGTACTTAACTTACCCTCTTGAAGAAACATTTCCTAATGCATCATTGTTTCATTCCTTCAAAATTAGGAGTTCTACACAAGCAATTTTCGAAAAAGAGAAAATGTGGAAAAATTACCTAAGAAACTCCAAGTAGAAGTTGAAGAAGCATGCCTATAACGTACTCGACATGACTTCTGGACAAGCCAAAAAATAGGCCAAGTACAGAAAGCCAAAGGTCTATTTAATGGGCAGCACATCTGCAATCGAGGGCCTTACAGGAGATCCAACAGTATAAAACTAAAATGTTCAGACCTTTGTAAACCAAGGACTCATTGGGAACATGTCTTCAAAATACAGTTATGGAGTACTCAAAATTAAAACAAAACATAATTTTGCTTGAATAAGAAAGAAGTTCCCTGAAATCTTTTGAGACCAGATCCCAAAAAATGCTAAGAAGCGAACTTATCCCTCAAAAGATAAACATTATTTAATCAACTATGACAAAATAAAAATGCAAACAACATAAGCACATATATATATACACACACGCACACACATATACATATATAATTACTCAAAAGAATAATTATTATCAAGTGCGGGATCCCGCACGAATATTTCGTGCGGGATCAAGGTTTATCACATGTGATAATAAACCATGATGCTGCACCGGAAAGTGACTACTCAAAAGAATATGTACACCTATAGTCTGAACCACAAAATTTCATGTCAAAATTTATTAATTATGATGTTTTTCACTAGTCAATTGTATAGTCCAAACCAAATATAATAAATTGCAGATTAAACAAAACAATTCAGTAAAATTATCTTACAGTTTCAACATATACACATCAAAGCCACCATAATAACAAATGTTGACAATCCAACAGATATAATTATAGGTTGCAAAAAATTTGTACTTAAAAAATGAAAAATGTATCAGCAAATATCAAAACCATATACAGACATCAATACAGATGTATCTTTATCTAATTTGAGTGCAATTAGCTGACATCTAAATGAATGCCTATAATAAAGTTCCTTAGGAAAAACATTCCATGAGGGAAAATAATGAGAAATACATAACAAATTCCTCCATAATGGTGGCTTTGATGTGTATATGTTGAAACTGTACTGGCCCTTGAAACTACTATTCCTCCATAAAATCTGTACTGGCCCTTGAAACTACTAAAAGAAAAAGGAACAACAATTTAGGCAGGGACAACTATTCCTTTTGTACATATTCACTACCGTTCACCCCCTCAACAGGGGCAATTCCTTATAATTTTCCCCAAAGAATTTTGTTCAGATTCATTTTAAATTTTCTAGCTTCATCACCAAACAAACAAAAGAAATAGACAATCTACCCTCACCTCATGGACTGCTCCAGCTAAACATTGGTTTAAAATTTGTAAAAGCTTAGTAAAGAGATGAATAAACTATGTTCAACAGATCATCCCATACATGGATGAAAATCACACACCCCAGCTACATATTTGCTTTCTATACAAATGTATAAATTCTTCTAAACTATCATATATCATCCTCTATGGATCAATCAAGTTTGTGTAGATGTAATGCCTACATGTCTCAACTTTGACAAGAGCATGCTGCATGATGCTGATCTGATTTCAAAACAGCTAGGCGTGCTACAAAATCAACTGGAAGGAAAACAAGTAACAACTATATCAGAAATGGCAAACTTAACCTTTCGTTTCTTCAGCCTTTCATTTTCTTCTTCCAAACGTGAAACTTTGTTCTCCAGTTCATTTGTGTAAGCCTGTTCAAAGAAGTCTTTCAGGTTACATGGGAGGAAAACCAAGGCTCGGAAAACAAAAAAAGGGGGAAGCAAAACTGGACATCATTATGGATATTAAGAAAGAAAACAAGTGAAAGTTAACCTGCTTCCTTGCTCGTGAACGGGCAGCAGATTCCCTGTTCTTTATCATCCTCTTCTGCCTCCTCTCAACAGTCTTCTCAATAATTCCATCTGGATTGCCTCTCTTCCTTCCAAGTGTCTGTGTATCTGATGATGTTCCCATCAAAGATGAAGATAATGCCACCTGGTTCTCTGGGTATGCAACATCCATTACACCACCAGTCCCTATAGGCAGTCCCTGGTTTGGCATATAAACTCCCATCATACCTTGTTGTGAAGGCTGATACTGTGGATGTGTATACTGCATCCATTGACCTTGTTGTGGAAACTGCGATGCTACATTTTGGTCAACCCCAATAACAGAACCACCAATTTTTTTATCCGGAGATGCCTCAGTCACAACTCCCGCTTTCACCAAGAAATCCTCCAAAGTCATCTCTCCTAGTGTAGTCTGTCGTTCTCGGGTCTTCTTTTCACCATCATTTTTGGTTTGCTGAATATCTCTCCAAACCTCATCAACTGTCTTCTTGCTTAAAGCATTAGTCAGTGACAAACTTGCCTGACGCTGCAGAGCAGTTTGATTGGCCAAGGTCGTGCCCTCTACTTCCATGCCAATAGACTGGTTAGCCTCAACCGTCCATACATTCTTGAGTAGCTCATCAAGGTTCATGCTGCTGAGGGGTTTCCCCAAGTCACCCAATTGACTTTGGACCTCATCAAGTGTGAGACCGTACATTGAACTTTGTCGTGCCAATGGCTGAAATAGAGGGTCTTTACCATTACCGCTGCCATCACCTTGAGACCCCATTGTCTGAATCCCCATTCAACAATCTTTAACCTAACCTAAATTATTCATTCCACAAATCTCTAACTCCAACCCTGAAAATCCAGCTATACAGCCCCCAAAAGTCGTCCCTGAAAGGACTTGAACCCAATCTTCAAACTCAACCCAAATATCAGATCCTAAGAAAACAGGTGAAAGTCAGGCCAACGATCCATTCAAATCATCTCACTTCAAATGATCACCAATTGTATCCATGCAACAACAAAAATTTGTGTTGGGGTAAAAATTGTCAATGTAAGATGTCAAAAAAGAAAAAAGACAAAAGTAAAAGAGGGCCAGAAAGTTTTACTCTATCACATATTCACATGCAAGGCCAAGGGAGCATTAACACATGCCAAATGCTTAAATATCCATTGATTAAATTGCTTGAAACCCTAAACCCAGCACTGAAATCAGAACACATGATGACAAAAATTAACATAAGAACTAAAAGAAATTTGCCCATAAAAATAAAAACACAGCTAAAATTACCTTCAAAAAAGATTATCGATTTTCAAAAAAGAAAATCTCAGCATGACAGGAAGATCCACCTCTGCAAAACTCAACTCAAAATCACGAACCTACACCCCAAAGAGACATTATAATCTGCTATATAACCCAGAAAGGATACAACTTTACCTGCATAGATTCTATGAAGGAAATAAATTAAAAACAAAAATAACAAAAAATGAGAATAAGAGCTAAACACTAGTAATCTCTTGCATGCAAAACAAAATATCAGAGTTAAAGCCTCCACTGAACAAAACTTTTGGGAACTCAAAAACCCAAATGCAAAAACATCATCACAATTGAAGATCAAGGTAAAAAAAAATACATATAAATATGAAAATGAAAACATTTGCATGAAAATAAATCAATGCTTAAAATGCAAGCAAAATGAGAAATTACCAACCTGAAACAGATCAAAGTCCATAAAATCAACAAATTCCTGTAAAATGTAATGTAACTGGTAAGTGTGTGAAGAAATATATACAAAAAATGATGAAGAAAAAAAAAAAAAAAAAAAAAAAAAAGGAAAGGTGAGCTCAAGTCTCAAGAAGAATGAATAATAAGTGAAGAGTTTCAAAAAAAATAAAATAATAATAATAAAGAGATAGAGATCACTTACTTTGTGAGTGAAGAGAGTGAAAAACTGATAAAAAAAATTCAGACTTTTTTGGGTTCAAAGAATGGAATCAGATGAATTCTTCCCAAGTTTTTTTTTTTTTTTTGGGTTTCTGCAGGAGGACAACAGAGAGAGAGAGAAAGAGACTCTCGAAAATCGAATGCCCAAAATTTTATATTATTTAAAATAGGACCCCAAGGTATATTATTATTGGCCCATTTTTGTAAAAAATAAAAATAAAAATAGGGAATTGTGATAAGATGTGGTTGTCCTCATGTGATTACCGTGTGACCCCCCACTTATGTTGGTTTTGTCAGTGTGGCCCCACTAACTCATTGAATCAATTTCTAGATGGCAATGGTAGGAATAATTTTTGGACCTGATTTTTCTAGAAAGCCGCTTTCTAGTTTCTAATTGAAAGCACTTTTCTGATAATTATTATTGGAAAAATGGTTTACTAGAAAACACCAATTACTATTTGTTTGATATTTCTTTACAATATTTAATGTTTGTTTTATTTATTAATTTACGATATTTAATACCACTTCTGACTATTTAAAATTACAAAAGACGATTTAAAATCTTTTGAAATGCATTTTTTTTATTTAGATAAAATTTTCATAATTAACTGCAATAGTATTTAATATATCTACAAAAGTTGAGACGGTTCAAGGATGGTCCTCTCACAAACACACAATAAAAATTATCGGTTTATGTTATGTTGTATACCCTTCGAATTTCAATTTTAAAAAAAAAATAAAATAAAATAAAATAATACTAATAAAAAAACTAAAAAAAGATTTATCGACATCAAACGATAAATATGTAAACCCAGATATCTACTTCTATAAATAAAAAAATATAACATGGATAAAATTCTTTAAACGTACTTATAAAATGGGTATGGTTGAATTTAAATCCCTTATCACTACCATCCGTGTTAAGAGTTAATGCTAACTGAAAACTCGTTAGAATATTGATATTTATTCATTCAATACATAAATGCACAAATACCCATATCTTGAAAGAGTTTATATATCAAAATGTATTGTCCAAATTTTTATTACTCTACAATTATTTTAGGTAATTTAAATGTATTATTCAAGTTTGATCAAATCATATTAGATTGATTTTATCAAATTTAATCAACCGACCTAACAATAAAAGGTAAAATTTTAATTTGAATAAGAATTGTATGGCTAGATTGAATCCAACCGAACTGAATCCAAAAAAAGAACTATACCTATACCAAATTCAGATTGGTCGAATCAAAGTAAATTCGATTCGATTCGATTAATTTTGTAAAAGTCACAAGTACACACGTTAACGTAATCTAAAATAAAGTGCAGGACGGACTGAATATAATATGTGATAAATAAATAAAAATGTTCGGGGTGGGAGACAGGAAATGGTTTTGAGTGGACCCAAAACCAAAGTTGAAGGCAAAGAAAGCCTCCTAACTGATGAGACTTTTGTCGTGTAGCCATGTTTCTGAAGCTTCAGGATATTCTCCCCCTAACTCTCACTTGTCATGTTTTGGATTTTTATTATTAAAAAAAAAATAAAAATAAAAAACCCACCAAACTCCCTCTTTCTTCCTTTTATCTCTATTTTATTATCAACTAAACATTAAACTGCTGTCGTTAAAGAACTTTTCATTTTGGAGGAAAAAAAATTAATAATAAAAAGACCGAATAAGATATCGTCGGTGACTTTTTTTTATTTATTTATTAAGTATTATATTATTATATAAATTTATGGTTTTTTAACCTTATTTTATCGATATTATCAATTACTTGAACTTGAAAGTTAAGATATTCTCAAACCGAATAAGCATAATTTATCGCTAAAAATCAGTTTTGTATTACTTTTATAAAGTTAAAATCAGTTTATATTATAATTTTCACAATAAATTATGTTTGATAAAACTTTCAAAAGTGATTAATTTATAATCTGACAAATTTTAACCGTGATTTTAAGAAGTGTGGAGGTTACTTTTTAATTAAATATTGATTTGATTTATAAAATCTTTTTAAAAAATATTTTTATTGTTCTTATGGGATTTTTATTTTCTAATTTAAATATTATACTTAAATATTGATTTAATATATATATATATATGTAATTAATAAAAAAAAAAATTAAGTAAGGATATAAAATCATGTCTATTTTAGTCATTGTAATTAATCTCAGTAATTTTACAATAAAATTGTCAAACATATACAGTAGTTTTTAAAATACAATTAATCAAACATTTACTGATTAACTTCACAGCTGATTATTCTTTCAGTACAATTAATAGTGATTATAATAAAAGTTACAACAATAACCCTATTGGGTGATGGTAAATTGGGATAAGTTATGCTTATACATATTTTTACAACATTGATTTTATAATCTTTTTGATTAAAAATCGGATTTGATATTTGATAATTATAGTTAATGCATATATGGAATAGTAATTTCAATGGTTTAAGAATTTCAATGGTTTAAGAATTTCAATATATACATATTTATTTAGAAACGGTGAAATATTATGTACATTAGATGGGTCCCTTTTTTTTTTTTTTTTTGGATTGAAGTACAACTACTGTCATGACCTGGTAAGATTAATTAGACTCTACAAGAACGGTCTGGAATACTACTCCCACCATCTGGGAGAGGAATCAGGAGAAAAATCCCTACATATGCTTGTAAAATGTGTATGGTGGGACTCGAACCTCTGACCATTAGGTGTGGAAGGGAGGTGCACAATCATATCTGCTAAGATATGATGTGCTATATTATATGGGTCCTTATATTAACATATATGAGAGTTTTAATAAAATTAGATAAAATTTTATAAGGTTTTTTCATGAATGATTAGAATAAAAATATATAATTGTAAACAAATTGAAATTGTTTCTGGTACTGTAACTATTTTTTTTTATAAATATTTTTATTTTTAAATTCTATTAATATCAATCATTAAAAAATAGAAATACATACGAAAAAGTAATAATATTAGTACTTGAATGTATTTAAAAATAAATTACCAGTATATTTTATTGTACACACAGGCAGGCGCGAACAATACCAATTCATTATTGGGTAAATTGTACAAACACCCCTGATTTAATGTGATATTGCAGGAATATTTAGCGCCTTTATTTTATTTCACAAACATCTCTTGAAAAATGTTGACTACAGGTAGACATAACATTTGACTAACATTATAAAATCAAAAATCAAAAATTCCCCTCAGTTGTAATATAGGACTGACATGGTGTGGCATTCGGGAAATAAAAAATTTACCCCATCAACCTCAAACCTCATTTCAACTTCTTGCTTATTCCATCATGGATCCTCTATCTACGATAAATGCTTCCCATCACACACGGAAATTCTCCATCTACGATAGAGTCGCTCCATTGATGAAGCATATTTAATCCATTGATGGAGCAATTTTGCTCCACTTTTCATGATTGGTTATTATTATTAGTATTATTTTAGTCTAGAATGTGAATAAAAATAATGAGGTCTATTTGGATCTCGTTTGATATTTGTGTATTGCAATTTGATCGAAGAATGAGCTAGATTATTTAGTGTGAAAATTGTTAAAAATGACAATATATATTACATAATTTTTTTTTTACCTCATACAAAGTTTTAATAGTTAATAACCATATTGTGAAATTTATTTTCACTTTATAACCACAGATTATGAAAATACCCCTTACAATTATCTTTTATATTTTCTTCCTTCTTCCTTATCTCCTTTCCATATTCCTTCTCTTCTCTTCATCTTATACGATTAGGCAACACAACAAGCACCACATTGAACAAACAATCTAATTGTTAGAAGAAGATTGATCGGTTGTGAAGAAATACATAGGATTGATCAGTTGTGAAGAAAGACATAGGAGCTCAGATTAGAGTAGAAGATTTGATAAAAGTTGGTGGGGGAACAAAACAAAAAGTATTTATTTTGGACCAAGATGTGGCTCATGACACGGTGGTCGCAGATCAAAAACAGAAAGTCACTATTTTTGGGCTGCGATGTATAATTTGATCTAGTGGTCACAAATTTTTTTTGAGTCATGAACAAAAGTTTACGTCCCCTTCGCAATGAGATGAGTTTGGTGAGGTTGTCACGGTTCATGTTCACACCTAGGCTCCGGTTGCCTAGCACGACTTCGCGATGCAAGCCAAAAAGCTCTCAAGCTTATTACTCACTTCCAAACCTTAGATTCTACATATGCTAGAGATTTTTCATGTGTGATTGAATCTTCTTGGACCCACGCTAGAGATTTGTTTTGGGCTTCTTGGGGTTATTTATGTATAGAAGCTAAACCCTTGATTGAATTGGAAAGAACATATCATTCGATTATCCCGTAAGCTTGTAACTATAAGGGCGTGTAGTGTGTTTTCATACATGGAATTAGACTAATTATGGTCCAATCTCAAACACATGTTTATTGGGTATATGGGATTGAATCCTAATCCCGTCTCACATCTTAGTCCTTTAGATTTTTTGTTTTATTAAATTATTTAATTTAAATTTAAAAATATTATATTTATTTAATATATTTTATTAAAGACATTTTTAAAATATAACACAATTAAAATAGTTTAAAATGATCTTGCTTTGAAATATTACAATAATTCGGTATTAAATAATAAATATAACACAATTATTTATTAACCAATCTTATATTACACCAAACGAGAGACCTTATTATTTTAAGAGTAGCGATATTTACACCCCTTGAAAACTGTATATACACCTCTTTCAACATTTAAAAAATATTATATCTTGTATGCACACCCCACATAATACCATATATGCCCTTTTTCTTAGTTTTTGAATAAATATTTTAAATTAATGAGTTATAAGTTAAAATGAAAATCGGAAAGAAAAAAATAATGTATGGAAAACACCTCCACCCATAATCCAAAATCTCCATATTAAAGATGGATGAATTTCAAATCAAATAAAAAAAATTCAAATCAAAATTTTATTCCATGAGCTTTAGCAGGCCACTTTTCTTCTTTTTGTTTTTATTATAATTTTCTTTTACCTTTATACTTTTTAGTTTAGTTTTGGTATTTTTTATAACAATTTTTTTTTTTGAGAAAAATTATTACTGTCTAAAAAAAATTATTACCGCAATTTAATATTTATAGTTTTGAAATAATCACTATTTAAATTTAAATTAATGAATAAATAATATTTTAATCAAAACTCAAAAGATATTATAATTTTTATATTCATGTAACTAATTATAATATTTGTTAAAATATTGAAAGTAATACATATTTTATTATTATTATATAAAGATATATTTATAATAATAAATTTATTTAGAGGTAGTGTCGGAATTTTAAAATGCTCTGATTTGAGATGCGCATACGATTTTAGAAAGGTATAAATATCGTCATTCTTATTTTAATTAGTTCGATCCGGCATCAAACTCGTGAAAATAGTCCAGTCCAATCGTGCAACAAACTACCCTTCTATAATGAACTATTTGAATAGAAGTGTTCATATTGGGCCGAGATCCATTAACAAATCGTCGTCACTGCCATGAGAGTGTATGTAACTGTAGAGATTCAAATATCTGGAGCGCTCTCAAAACGTCGTGTCGGTCAGCTTTTTACTTTTTTGGATCTTCTTCTCTCTAATGCTTTAATATTCCCTCCAAATCGCAATTTCAAGTCAAATTAGGGTTGTTAAAAAAAAAAACAATTTCGTCGAAAATCGCGCACCAGACAGTCAACATGTCCGCTTCAGCGGTCTCGATCACGGCCAACACGGCTGGTCGGCGGAGACCGGTCGTGGTCGGAGAGAAGAAGTCCAACACCATAGAGCTCGTGTCTGCCGAAGCTCAACCCAACGGCGGCGTCGATAAAGTCACCTCCGCCGCGGCCACTCAGAGCAGAGATCTGAGCCACCAGTCGATTCGCGCCGAAGCGGTTTTCGACAGAGACTTGATGCAGGTGAAGAAGACGAATTCTACGATTTCGCCTCGGCGACCGAGGAAAGCGACGGCAAAGACGGAGAAGCCGCGGTGGATAACTGTGGCGAGCATTTTCGCTAAGAATTTGGCGCTCTTGTTGGTGCTGTTAGGGTTGATTCAGATGATAAGGAAGCTTTCCTCTGGGGATTCCATGGTTGGGACGCAATCTGGGTTTTCTGAATTAGAAAGGCGGATTTCGGATGTTGAGGATTTTGTTAAGAGTACCACCGGAATGCTGCAGGTTCAAGTTGACGTTGTGAGTCAGAAAATGGAGACTGAAATAGGAGGATTGAGAAACGAAATGAGTGAAAGAATTGATGATAAAAGTTCAGCTTTGGAGCTTGAGTTGAAGAAATTGGAAGAGAAGAGCAAGGGAATGGAGAAGTCATTGAGTGAATTGAAGGCTGTCGATTGGTTATCCAAAGAGGAATTCAACAAGCTTTTCGAAGAGTTGAAGAAAGGGAAGAGCAGCGAATTTAGTGAAAATGACGTGACTTTGGATGATATAAGGGTTTATGCAAGGGAGATTGTGGAGAAGGAGATTGAGAAGCATGCAGCCGATGGACTTGGAAGAATAGACTATGCATTGGCTTCTGGTGGGGCTATGGTTGTGAAGCACTCGGAGCCTTTTATAGGGAAGGGGACTAAATGGTTCTCGATAAATAGTAGAAACGGGGTTCACAATGACGCTGATAAGATGTTGAAACCCAGTTTCGGAGAGCCAGGCCAGTGTTTTCCTTTGAAAGGGAGCAGTGGATTTGTGCAGATTAGGCTGAGGACGGCTATCATACCGGAAGCTATCACCTTGGAACATGTTTCAAAGGTAAAATCTCTCTGCACTCTATCGTGCAGTTACCTACATCATGGAAATTTATAGAGTTTATTGTTTATTTATATGTGTTCATGCTTTCTATGTATTACTTAGTTTTCCACCCTGATTACGTTCTTTAGATGCCTGGACGCTTTAGTGATTTACTGACTTTAGGTGTTTGAAGTTTCACTTTATACCCTATCTTATGTATTGATTATATTCGTTAGATGACTTTAGTGATTTAATGTATTGGTAGTACCATGTGAAGCTTGTTGTGATTTCTGTTAAGTGTTAATCCCAAGAATTATAATTGCCAGTGTGGCATCTAGTAAGTCCCATCCACAAGAGCTTTGTTGATTTAATTCATTTGAAAGCTCCAGTAGTGTGAACTTTTAGGCATATAAGTCGTACAATTTTAGTTGGCTATTTTTCCATGGCATCACAGGTGCTTTGTTCGGACAAATCCTTGGTATGCATGAGAGACTATTTAGATCAGATAAGTGCCCCACTTAAAGAGCATTAGAAACGTCTATTTTCATTACCTGTCCTTTCTTTCCCTTCACAAAAACTAGTATTGTACCGTAGCCTTCATTCCTATAGATAGATATAACACTTATATATTTATATATTGGAATAATATATCATTCAAACGTTCAAGTTGCACGAATGTTTGTCACGCTACTGATACACAATCTTTTCTTTATTGTTACTTCATTACTTTTGGTTTTTAACATTTCCCGGTTGGCCTGAACTTTTTACCGACTATTTGATTTGGTTGAGTTCGTTGCATTATTATTGGACCACGGAGTTATAAAATTTGCGGACAAGAAAAGTAGTTCACAAATCACTGCATGTTCTTTCATGTTTTATGTCACATGGACTCTTGGTTGGGGTGAGTACCTTGAATTAGTAGTGTGAACAATGAAGATACTACACAAACTTGATATGTCTGATCGTGTGTTGTGTTTGTCTTGCAAAAGAAAGATTGTGGGATGGTTATAGTTTGATGGAATTATTATTTAGTAAATATTAGACTTGTTAATGGTCTAAGGAGTTGATGTTTATAAATGGTTTTGAAGTAATTAAAGAACACAGTGTAAAGAAAATAAAGATTAGTGCAGAGTGATTTGAGAAAGCATGCATGGAAAGAAAATAGTAAAAGAGAGATAAATTGAGAAAACACTGTAGGCAGCCATGCCTTCAACAACAATACATATAATAACTTATCAATTACTCATTCATCAAATCCACAAAAGATTAGATCATGTCGGCATTTAACTATGAAGAGTGCTGACTCAAGCCCCTAAGAAAGGAGGGCTAGGGTTGGTTAATCTAATTCATTCTGGCATGTTGTTATCAGAACTCAAAAGTATCGTCTAAATAAGAACAGAGTGGATTCAAAGGGTATTTTTGGGGCCGTTATCATTATCCATGTAACTCTTTTACATTGCCCTTTGACTTCTCTTGCACAAGAACCTCTTCTTGTCATATATCTTATGAGAGGTCAACTCTTCCAGTCCTATGTCATATTAGAGGTCAACTCTTCTCCTCCAATATCATATTAAAGGTTAACTCTTCTTGTCCTTTATTGAAGTCCAGGCCTGGTCATCCACATGTTTATGTGCTGCCTTTTTCTTGAATAGCCTTAGATTTTTTGGAGAGCTTCTTCACCGAGTCATAGTTAAATTATATACTCTTTTATTCTTCAAATAAAACTAAGAGTCTTATGTTTTAATTATTATTATTATTTTTAACTGTTTTTATGGAAATAAAACTAGGATTATCAAAACCTAGAGAATAACGAATGTTAACTAAAACCACTTTACCAATATCAACCGAAGACTAAATTAATTTCCTAATTATGCTTAGATAAGTTGTTTCTCAGTGGACTCTAACTATAGCCTATGACAATTAAAATGTAACCGAAACAAAATAGAGCAGCTGTATATAAAGAAGTTAATATCTAACAAGGACACATTCTTTTAAACCTAAAAGTTAGTTGTTGATGTGGAGGTTTGGACTTTAGATAAAACTAACTTAACAAAGTGAAGTTTACCTTTCACCGGATCGAATGAGATGAATCACAAGTGAGGAGAAAAATCACCTTAAAAAGGAACTTTCATTCAATTCACAATATAAGTATAATCTATACATTAACAACAACCTGTGTTCATCAAACTCTGTTTTTCTGTTAAAAAAAAAAGTTCACACACTGCCCAATAGCAAAATAATGCCGGATTAAATGAAAACACGTTCAATGCTTGAGCAGTTTTCTTTAGATAACTGCTCATGCAGTTACTTTAATAAGTGCATGGGCTTGGACCACTCATGCATGGGCTTAGACCACTCATGCATGGGCCTGAGCTCTTGGCCCTACTTGAGTGTATGACGGGTCTCCAACCCAAATACATATATACCAACATCTCCAACCCAAACACTTTTGGGGAAAGCTATTTTACTTCTGTTATGTGCCTGTGTTATGTGTACGGTTGATCATGAAACTTTGTGATAATCCTGCTGCAACTCATGGTTGAATTTACAATTGTTTTTAAGTGCTTCACAAAATGCCTAGAATTAATAACTGATTTTAAATTGGAGGTTTCAGGGGTTGATTTAAGTTTTTTTACTCAGGTATATTTGTTGCCTTTGCTGAGTAAGGTTTTTATCGCAAGATAACTTATGCTTATGTGAATAATTAATTCTTAACAAATCCTGGATTGAACTATATTTTTATGTTTGTGAGATTTACTTGATTTGAGACCCTTGTCAAGTAATTTGCTTCAAAGCATTGAGAAAATTTGGCAATGTTTGCTGCATAGCAGTAATTAAGGACCGGTGATATATATTTATATATAAAATAAAAGGACAAAATGGGTAAATTATTTTTGAGTTCTGATGAGATGCTCAATTTATGAAATCTGTAATTGTGTGATCATGTTGTTCTAATTGAAAGCTTTCAAATATGGTGGATTTTCACCTTCTGAAATTTTGAACTGTGATGCTCAATGTCTTACAATATTTTTGTATTAGATGGAAATGCAATATTTGTGGAATTGTGGGATGAATATATGTTAGTTCAAAGAGTTGTTTCCCATGTAGTCTGACATCTGACGACACAAAAAAAAATCTTGAACATCTCCTAATAGATTTTGCATCACTTCCTCTCTTTGCACGATTTAAAATGTTTTTGAGCCATTAACTGCTTCAATTCATGAACAAGAACGAAGAAAAATATTTTGTATTGCAAAATTTAAGAATATGTCTCATACTCTCATTATTACACCTATCAAAAAGTTGAATAGTGATAGCTGACTTAGGAGACTGATAGAGACTATAGACATTGCTCTCTGGTATGTTACGGATAGTATTTCTTTTTCTGCAGAAGCGCTGTTGGCTCTATTAATTTTTAATTGAAACAATTGACAACAGGTTTTCAAGAGTGGAAATGTGACTGCTATGATGTTTCTTTTCTGGAAACAATCATTGTTACTAAATTTTCTGCTTTTGTGATATGAACAGAGTGTAGCTTTCGACAGATCTAGTGCTCCCAAGGACTGTCGTATTTCTGGATGGCTGCAGGGGACTGATCATGATTTAGCAGCCAATGCTGAAAAGATGTTTCTCTTGACAGAGTTTACTTATGACCTTGAGAAGAGCAATGCTCAGACCTTCACAGTATCCGACTTACCAGGTTCTGGCATTGTCGACACTGTTAGATTGGATTTTACATCCAACCATGGAAGCCCGTCGCATACTTGCATTTATCGCTTGAGGGTGCATGGTGATGAACCCGATTCTGTATCCGTGTTACCCTTGCAGTCCTGAGGAGTAAACTGTAAGTGTTTGCCACTGCATCTACGATCTATGATCTATGATCGATCCTCTTGTAATTGGTATATTTGCTTTTTGTCTTTTTCATGTAATTGTTTGTTTAGATCCTACTTCAAACATTTTGCTAAGTTTAGATTTCCTACTCCCCGAACAAAATTGTTTGAAATTTATGTATGGTTTCTAAACGTAGTAGAGTTGTGACTTCGAAAGAAATCATCACTTTAAAAGACCACGTAAGTATAAAGCCTACATTTGATGCCGTGTAACCTGAAATCCTTAAAGAGATATCGTTGTGTGTTGAAGAGTTTTCGTATTTATATTATTTACTGTATATTGGATTAGTGAATGCTGTAAATTCGATTGTAAATGTCGAAAAGGCCCCCCTCACCAACTTATCTATAATAAAAGGATAATAGGTTTAAATAGATAAATGTATACTTGTATTTTTAGAGGATATTAGTGTATTTACTTCCAAATTATTTTATTAACATATATAAATTGCGATTAATGTTATCATTTTATGATCATTTGGGAAGCATTGCTGCTGGCTTTGGGTTATAAGCCTACTAGTCTGAAATCTGAATTAATTAAATGAACTTAAGATTTATTTTATATTATTGGAGTAGTGGATGCCATATGTAATGGACAACTGTGATCAAGGGCAAGACATTTAAAGAAGTTGTGTCTAGATGAACATGTTATAATTATGTGTGACCCACGTTTCCATTCATTTTATTTAACGTTCAGTTCAATCTAATTATAATAATAATGTATACAGCTAATTTTTTTTTTTAAAAATGTTAATTGACAAATTATGGTACATTTTGATCATTTTTATATGGGTAGAAGAATTATTCCTCTCATTCCAAGTGCAGTATTTTATAATGCAAAATGTAAGTCACCTTTATTAACGTACATGAACTCTAATATGTTTAAATATCGGTGATAACATATAAGTTAGTTATTGGTTCGTAAATGATATATTGGGTTTTGGGTAAATGACTCTTAGGTCAGCGGTTCGAGTCCTACTAATGACGAAGGCTTTAAAAAAAAAAAATATCTGATCCAGAAATTAATAAATATTATAAAAAAGAAAAAGAAAAAGAAAGTCTCGATTAAAAAAATAAGCGCAACTCTTGAGTGGAACCAATTGTTGTATTCAAACATGAGGCCAACAGGGGCGTAACTCAGTTGGTAGATAGACGAGTTTAGGGTTTGGACAAATAACTCCTAGGTCAGCAGTTCGAATCTTATCAATAGCGAAAACTTTCAAAAAAATATCTGATCCCGAGTTAATAGATATTATATATTAAAAAAAAAAATTCAAACATGAAACACTAGCTCTATAGATTAGTCTCCAAATGAATGAATAAAAAATTGCTAATATCAATATATTCATGCAATCTCTAAATTCTTTTGAAAAGCTCCTCTCTTCTTAGCCCAAATTAGTGACGTAATTTATTATGAAGAGAAGTGGGGTTATGCTTCAAAATTTGAAGCAGAAAAAGGGAAACACAAAAATGTTGTCCCTTTTTGGGCATTTGAAAGGAAACAAGTGACAAGTGTTTTGCACTATTTTGGGGGAAGAAAGCATGGACCAACCGGCATTTCTCTCTTTATTCCCCAAAAATTAACTCATTATTTTAATTCTTGAGAATTGAAATTTGAAGTAGACTGACTGACTGCATTGAATTGCCTCATCACTATTCACAATAATAATTAACATTCTCAAAGTACACTTTTTTATTTCTTCATCCTCATTACCGGTACTTCTGCCTTCTGGTCCATTCTTCCTCTTTTCTTGAGTCTTCCTTTTTACTTCACTTTTGCTCGCTCTCTTCCTTACTTTTCTTCTAAAAACATGACACATGACAAATGCCTATGGCGTAAATTTATTAATACCTTTTATTTATTTTTAGATAATTTTACCCAACAATAAACATATATCATATTTTTAGAAGAAAATAATAATTTTAGAAAAGAATAATACCCTGTTTTTTAAAGGGATGAGTAAAAATAAACTCTTTTACGATAGAGTATGCTATGTACACACTTCCAAAATCCACTATTTCTTCTTTTGTTGACACATGTCAACTTTTTACTCTTTAAAATAAGAATTAGAGCCATAGTGAATGTATTGTTTTTTCAATTCAAACCAACCACCTCTTCCCAAATATCCCTTTCTTTTTACCAAATATAATTTATAATATCTTTTATCTAATTATTTCTAAAAATCATTTTGACTTTTTTTTAAAATTTTATATATATATATAGAAAAAGAACGTTTCAGAGTTTTTTTTACAGCAAATTTAACTCTTTTTTTTTTTAACTCCTAAATATCACTTGTACTCCTTTCAACAACCTTAATTAAAATCTATTAAAAAAAGTATAAATGATGTTTGAGATTAAATATATATATATTGGCAATCAAATTTTCCATATTATAATGAATATTGAATAAAATAAGTGGCAATATAAATTATATATTTTTAAAACAGTATAAATGATGTTTTGGAGTTAAAAAAAAAAAAAAAAATTTCCAAAAAAGTTTTTTTTTCTTAAAAAAAGTCAAAAGGATTTTTGGAAATGATTAGGTGAAACAGATTACAAATTATATTTGGAAAAAAGAGAAGGGTAATTTTGGAAGGGAATGATTGGTTTGAGTGGTAATTAAGATAAAAAATAATAATAATCCATTCATTATAGCTTTAATTTTTATGGCAAAAAATAAAAACTTGACCTGTGTCAACATAAGAAGAGGAAGTAGGTTGAGAGAGTGTACGTAACATCCCCGCATAATCAATCATATTCAATTCATGATGTGTTGGACCTCTCATTTCCTCTATCATTATATTTCGAATGTATTATATTGTTCCCTATGATTATTCTGTATAATTGGTCTAGTTTTTTTTCAAAAAAAAATTTGGAAAGGGAAAAACTTTATTAAAGCCAACAGAGATCAACATCAATCTGGAAAATCTTTCAATAAGAATCTCTCCACACACTGAGGGAACTTCTCTATCTAGAAATAATCTTCAACAAATTTTAAAGCCATTTTCGAGAGAGTGTGGGCAACCACATTCCCTTTCCTAGACACATGCACTACAAAACTACTCTGGATCTTCTTAAGGCATCCTATAATATCCCCAATAACCAAACCTATATATGCCAAACTCGGCACTCCTGCCTTCACCAAATTGACCTATCTCAATAGCAAAAAAAATACCATGCAAGACTGCCACTGCTTCCGCTACTAGAGGGGAATAGTAGCATGGATCCGCTGAGAGCTAGAAGCCATCATTAGTGGGAGAAAGTAGGATTTCAAAAGTTGAGCACACCTCTAGCGCAAGTAGTAGTATAAATCATGTTCAATGTTGGTGATGAGAGATTCAAGTTTTACCATGCACATTTTTAAAGTATATATGATAAATTTTATATTTGGTATTGTGGGAGTAAATATCTCTCGTTATGGGAGTTGATTCCGAATTGTAAATTTATTGTTTGATCTTAGTAGGTCCTAATAGACCCTGATTCGATCGTTTAGAGGACTTGAATATGCAAGTACACAACCACATGATACAAGTGTGAGTGATTTTACCATTGGAACAACATCATCTTATCTATTTTGTCTTTTGCATTTAGACAATGGATTTGATGCTATATAGGCCTATTTCCACAACAAAAGATGGTTTTTATCAAATTTTGAAAAAAAACGTTTAATTTGATAGATAATAAAGATTAATGATGATTTCATTCAAAAAATGTTTATTTCAATAGAATTTAAGTGATTGGTATAGTGTTGAAGGACGCTCAGTCAAGCTTGCAATGTCATAGGTTCAATTCGTCGCCATCACCACATGTGGCATATCAAAAACATAAAATAAAATAAAATAGAATTCAAGTATAAGTCATCAGTTACGATTTACGAAAATCAAGCATAAAACACACATATCAAAATCTTACTATAGACATACCTAAATGGTATGATAGAATTGGAGAGATGGGGAATAATTACACATAATTAGAACATTAATTAAGGCCATGAAAATGAAGTTAGTCCAAAGTCGAGTGCCATTTTTTGAGGTTACCAATCTCTTTTCAACAAAATTTATATTTACACACTTAACATTGGAATTTACATATATTAAGGTTCAACTTTATATTTACAAATTACATTCACTCAAGAGTAAATGATTTAATCAACGGTTCGAATCCTACCAATGGTGAAAGTTTTCAAAAAAAATCCGGTCCTAGATTAATAGATATTATATAAAATAATAATAATAATAATAAAAAGAGTGAATGATTGTATATAAAAATAAATGTCAGTTTGGTATTGTTTTTGAAAAGTTAAAATCAGATTATTTTATATTTTTGACATAAAATGATGTTTGGTAAAACTTCCAAAAGTGATTAATTGATAATCTGACAAGTTTTTACAGTGATTTTGAGAAGTAGGTGCGGGGTTACTTTTTGAAAGTGATAATGGAATAATATATTTTCAACATTTAATGTATATTTAAAATATCATTATTATCCTTATAAAATCAAATTAAAATAATTTATTTACTTTATTTCATCTTAAAATTAAATATTCTATTTAAATATTGATTTGATTTATAAAATCTTTTAAAAATATTGTTATTGTTCTTATGGAATTTTTTTTTCAATTTAAATATTATACTTAAATACTAATTTAATATATATAATTAATGAAAAAAAAATGAAATAGGGTTATAAACTCATGTATATTATAGTCATTGTAACTAATTTCAGTACTTTTACAATAAAATTACCAAAAATATATATACTGTTTTTGAGTTATATAGTAATTTTAAAAATACTATTAACCAAACTTCTACTGATTAACTTCACAGCTGATTATTCCTTTAGCACAATTAACAGTGATTATTATAAAAGTTACAGCAATACTAAACTGGTCCTAACACTTCTACCTGTGAAAACAAATATACACCAATATTTACCCCGCACTATGCAAGTAGAAATATTTACAAATTGGGCCATACACAAGAGTTTTCTAATCGACTTTAATAAAATCTGTGCAATGTTTATAAACCACTGACTAAACATAATTAAACATAAGAGAATATTGACTTAGTAGAAGTAAATGAATCTAAAGACAAATGGTAAAGAAACTAATTTATCGTTTTGATGTTTACGGGCAAATTGCACTAAAGGACCCCAAACTATGACCATATAGCTTAATATTCGGCATTTGATGTGTATTACACAAACATACCTCGCTGCTAATCAACACTCAGCAACCATCGGATTTAATGGTTGACCAAACTTTTGGGATGAAAAGTCGCCATTACCCTTACTGAAAAAAGTTAATAAGAGAGAGTTCAACGATATAGATTTAGAGTTTAAAGATCAACGATTCAGATCTTACATTAAAAAAAAAAAAAAAACAAATTAAATAATTTTACAAATATTTAAGATAAAATGGAAAATATCGGTACAAATGGAGCAATGCCTCTCCATAGATGGAGCATATCACCCCATGTGACGGAGGCACTCCATCTCATATTGTGATGGAGGCACTCCATCTCATATAGAGGAAATTAGTCTATCTTTGATTGGAAAGTGGAAAGCCCAAAATTCCACGATACCCCATTTCCATTTCATTTCCATTTCCCATTCATTATCATCTCTAACTCTAAACGTATATCTTCCCCTCCATATTTATGATCGGCCCGTGATGTTTATGTCTTATTTCACTCATTGTTGTCTCTAACTTTAATTGTACATCTTCCTTCTCTATATTTATGATCGGCCCGCGATGTTTGCTTCTTATATCACTCATTAAAAACCAAAATTGAAGATTTTTTTCATTATACTTTATGGGATAGAGACATAATAAAAGTCTCTTGACAGAGGAAAAAAAAAAAAAAACTCCAAACACAAGTACAAATATTGGAAGTAAATAAGTTGAACATGTAGTTGCACAAATCTAACATGGTACGAATTGATAAAGGCGACCAAAGGCAAGTCCATCGCCAGACTGACACCAAACCTTTTCCAACACACTCGTGGGGTCCATTTTCAACCTCCCTTTTCAATCTTAAAAAAAAAAAGAAAAAAAAAACCCTAATAAATAGAAATAAAATTGGGAAAAAAATATAGAAAAATCAAAACTTTTTGCAAATATGCTAAACAACAACAGCAAACTGCCGAATCAAACTTGAAAAAAGGAGAAAAAAATTTTAAACAATTATAAAAAAAAGGTATTGAAAGGACATTTTAGATTCGAACCACACTTTTGAGTTTTGACTGCCTCTTTTTCATTTTATTTGTAATTTTTTCTCGAGAAAATCAACCTTGAAAATTATATATAAATATAGATATTCATTCATTCTCTTCATAAAACACAAAGACACACATCTTTTGATAGCTTCAACGATATTTCACTTCTCGGGAAAGCAACCCTGTTTGAAGACACATAACAACACAGTTGTCCCAGTTCTAGAACACCGGATATGTTCATTCTCATTCCCAGGTTTGTTTTTTTCCTTCTTTTTTTTCAAGAAATTTTATTTTTTTTATGGTCAAAACAATTAAAGAAATCGTGGGAATTGTTTAAGAAGTTGACTTTCTTGAAGAAACCCCAAATGGGCATGCGTTGTTATCAATTCTTTTTCATGCCTTCCAATTCATATTTATATGCTTGTTCAGATTCTCTTATTGTTGGACTTGATTTTCTGTTTCTTCTTTTCTATTTTTTTTTTTTTTTGGTAAATTTTATTATGTTTCTGTTTAATTTTTGTTAATTTGACTTACATTCAATACTATTCACATTGAATTGATGGATTTTGATTTAAATTGGCTCTGTTTTTGAAGGGTTGGTGATAATATATAAAGTCAACAGTGCATTGATGAAACAAATCTCATCTCAGAAACATGGCTATTAATAATCAAGACAGAAACAAGAAGGTAAATTAATTTTTGACCAATCAATTTTTATGTGTTAGTTTTTCTTTTCTTTTTTGTGACAAACAACATTTTCTGGATGTGATTTCAGTCCATTTTCCAGAAAATATTCTCTATGAGGGACAGAAATGCAAGGAAGATGTGTAAAGGTAAAATTTTGATTAGATTCTCTTCTTTGAAATGATTTGCTTATCAACAATTTTTATGTGCCTTTCGTAGATTCTCTTCTTTGAAATGATTTGCTTATCAAAAAATTTTATGTGCCTTTACAGTCAAATCAGTTTTCATTATCTGATAAGAAGATACCATTCTATTTTTACTTGCTGGATATCAAATGACTGAATGGAATAATTTGACTATCTTTGGCAAATAAAATTGTAAGATTGATGAGTTGAAAAAGAATTGTGTAGAGATAGAAATGATGATAACCAGAAATGGGTTTGTGAGAATATTGCCAATTTGTTAAAAAAATTTGAGAATATATTCATCTTTATAACTTTTAGAGTATGAAAGGAGGCAAGAATCGCATAATTTCTTCTTTATCTTTCGCTCTCTATTTGTTCCGTGCTTATAAATTTGTGTGGTGAAAAATAGAAGATTGGGTTGAGAAGTGTTTGTGGATCTCTTAACTAGCAGAATAGCATGACAAATTTTCAAAGAAAGTGTCTATGTCTTAAATTTTGAAGAGTATTCTGTTGTTTTACTAAATTTATTTTATGTTCTACATATATATATATATATTTTGTTAGAACATTTTTTGTTTTTTTTCTTCTTGCAGAAGCACACTCTAATTCAGCAATCGAGTCGCTGTTCTTCAGCAGGAACCTATCAAAGCCAAGTGGTCACAATGTTCAGTCCTTCCGGTAATATTAATAATTAAATTTTGATAGTTTAATTACTTTGATCGTAATATGTTCTTGTTTAAATGATTTCAGTTCTTCAACTTCTCTTTCTTTCTTTTTTCTTTGTTAGAGTTTTTGTAGCAACGTGGAATGTTGGAGGGAAATCTCCTCACAGCGGCCTCAATCTTGATGATTTCCTTCAAGTTAACAATCAAGCAGATATATATATTTTAGGGTATGCTCTTACTCTCTCACTCTCTCTCTCTTGTTTATATCTACCTGATTTATGATTTATTTATTTCAACCAATTCATACTGAAAAATTCATATTACAAAATACGACGTATAGAAATTTAATGGAAGTTTAGATCCTATTCAATACTTTGTCTCATTTGATTCATGTATTTCATGACGTGCCTAACATGGGAAACTCTGAAAGGAAATTGCTTGTCGTATTTTGATATGTTTGTATATTTTTATTCAGTTTGTTCCAATATGTGTACAAATTTCTTCTTTATTCTAATTGCTGATTTTATCTTTACAGTTTTCAGGAAACTGTCCCGTTAAATGCTGGTAACGTGCTGGTTATAGAGGATAATGAACCTGCAGCAAAATGGTTGACATTAATAAATCAGTCATTGAACAAAACACATAGTTTGAATTCAAGAGGATTGAAATCCGCTGCCTCTTTCAGTGGCTCGCTGTTCTTTCAGAAACCTTCGCTTAGAAAGATCAGTAAAACTTTCAGGACGGAGAGTAAAAGAAGGCTGAAGACCTGCAACTGCACTACAGAACTGGAAAGGAAGTCGAGTAAAGAATTCTGCTTTCGATGCCAACAGTCTTATATAAATGAAGATGACCTTTCTTCGGAAGAGGATGATGAGGGGACTAGCAACTCTGAAATGTCCGATGTTTCCACTTCCTTCTGTACGAGTCAGATGAAATATGGCCTTGTAGCAAGTAAGCAAATGGTTGGAATATTTGTCACGATCTGGATGAAGAAAGAGCTTGTACAACACGTAGGTCACTTGAGAATATCCTGTACTAGTCGAGGAATCATGGGCTGTCTCGGAAACAAGGTAGTTTTGAGATTTCTCGGAAGCATGGAGTTTATGAATTCATTGCTTACGTTTATATATTTATAGATACATAAATCGATGTTGCTAAGTCTTTATGCTATGTTTTCTCTGGTGGTAGGGGTGCATTTCCGTAAGCATGTCTTTCCACCAGACGAGCTTTTGTTTCATCTGCAGTCACTTGGCATCTGGAGAGAAAGAGGGTGATGAGCTTCGGAGAAATTTAGATGTCATAGAGATACTCAAAAACACACAATTCCCGAACATATGCAGAACGCCTAACAGCAAGGTGCCTGAGAAAATCCTGGAACATGAGTAAGCATTGCTGATTTTATTTATAACTAATTGAAACATTATCTTATGCTTTAGTAGTGTATATCAATAATTTGCTTATCAATTTCACTGATTATTTGATTTTCTCTTCAAAAAATCTGCGTAGTCGGATTATATGGTTGGGTGATTTGAACTACCGAATAGCTTTGAACTACCATGACACAAGAAAGCTTCTGGAACAGAACAACTGGGATGCACTATTGAACAATGATCAGGTACATAGGTTTATGGTTAACACTGAATCAGTTTTGTCCCTTGAGACACAAGATATGATCCTAATCAAGCGAAATAATAGATGTACAGAAGTTAAATACATTTCTCATTTTAAAAATCTTGTAAATGCAGAAACTAAATTTGTTTCTGTTTGATGTCGGAACAACCAATATCCATGGTTCTTCGTATCTGCTTCTGATAAATGTTGTATTTTGGCTTTGCTTGTATTGCTTTGTGCCTATATTGAGTTATTCACTTATTGTTTTGGTAGCTCAAGATCGAAAAAGACGCTGGGCGAGTTTTCAAGGGTTGGCAAGAGGGAAAGATTTATTTTGCACCGACTTACAAATACTCTTACAACTCAGACACTTACGCTGGAGAGACTATAAAAACCAAAAACAAAAGGAGAACTCCAGCTTGGTATGTATAGAATAACACTTGTATTTGCTTTTCTCAATTGCACAAAGCTACAACCAAGTTTTAAAAGTTAAGAATATACAGGTGTGATAGGATACTGTGGCACGGAAAGGGAATTCGACAACTTTCTTATATCCGTGGGGAGTCCCGTTTGTCTGATCACCGTCCTGTATGTGCCATATTTTTAGTTGATGTCGAGGTCACCGAGGGTGGACCAAAAAAGAGATCATCTAGTACTAACATGAAAGTTGGAATTGAAGAGCTCTTACCATTTACCAGTAAATAAAATTGCCTTTATATTACATGTGAGTTCAGAGATTGAAGATAATAATTTTAGTCCTTGAGATCTGTTGTTCAATTTAAATTCTTATATCTCGAATTTTCTTTGACCTTTTGTATTTTGTATGCACAGAGATTTTACGATTGAAGGAACACCAAATTTTGCCAATTACAGCACATGATCTCTGAAGAAGGGAAGAAGCAGTGTGAGTTTGTGCAATTGTACAGTGCATTCTGCTCATAAACATTGAAGAAGTTTGGTTTTTACTAATGGAGGACGACTCAAATCCGTAAGAAGATGTAGATTAAAATCCTGGAGTGACTGACCAGTCCCATTTACAGATAATTGTGGAGCTAGGCTTGATGAAATAGAAAAGAGGTTTTTGAAAGCTATGTAAATAACATTTATCTGAGGAAGAAGCTCAAAAGATGGTAGATTTTTTTTGGTTTTGATGGTGGTGTGTGTGTGTCATTGTGTGTGTTAGATGAGACAACTGATTTTGGTCTTGTGTTTTTCTAAGGCAAGAAATTGTGTGAAGAAATGTATCTAGATTCTAAATTTTTGACAGCAATTATTTTCTGTATTTTTTAATCATAAAGTATCCCTAGCTTTGGATAACCTACAAATTCTGGATCAGAACTGGTTTTATGTTTTAATTGAATATCATGTTGAACCAACAATTACGTCCTTTCAAAGTCTTGAAATGTATAACATATTGGGTGCCGTTATTGTCACACATAAACTAATTAGTATACCCATATTTTATTAAAAATTTAATTATAAAAATATCTCAATAGGAATTTATCGATAAGGATAAATTACTTTAATTAAAAATAAATCAAATATTATGTATATTCATTAATTATACTCATATTTTCAATTATATCTCTTTATTAAAAAAAGTAAAAACTTATGATAAACCCTAATTTTTATAATAAACATAAACCCTAATTAAATTCTAATTTTATTTTAAGTTTCAAACTTTCTCATCATTATTTTATAACAAAGTAATGAAAAAAGAATTTTCAGATAACTCTGATCATATAGATAGAGGTAGTATTATTTTACAAAGTAATGTACAATCTAGTTCTACATCTTTCCTTTCATAAGGTTTCTACTTTCGAAACATTTCCAAAAGTAAACTGGATCATCATTAAAAGAGGATTTGATTCCTAAAAATAATATTATTTTTTTAATATAAATTGGGTGTGTTAATAATTTAAAAAGGTTTATAAATGAAATGTGTTAAAATGAATATATTCATTTCAATAAGGGTACTATTGACATTAGGATGAGTGCATACAGTAATATTTATTTTTTAAATTTTATACATGAATAGGGATGGCAATGGATTGGATTGGGTATGGATACCCCAATATCTATCCCCATATCCGTTTGAGATATATATCTCCATCCTCGCATCCATCTCCATTTATAAGTGAGCAGGGCGGATTCGGATAATCCGCTAATTAAGATAGAGATATCCATCCATGTTCTGTTTATATCCATATCTGATGAAAAAACTTTAAATTTTTACAGTTTACAAGAGAAAAATGTAATTAGCATATGTAACAGTATATTTTATCATATTTAAAGAGAAACAAATACATCTAATAAAGTTCAAATATAAAAATTAATAATAACCTATATAATTAGAATTAATAATTACATAGTTAATTTTTTTATTCTTAAAATATTAAAATCTATAATGGATCTGGATGGGGATGGATATCCATAGACGATATCCAACCCCATCCCCGAAAATGAAATGGATATTAAGATGACATCCATCCCCGCTCCACCCCTGAAATAATAGTATCCATCCCCATTTTTAAAGGAGCAGCTTTTTAAGAATATCCGTATCCGTGGATAGTTTTGTCATCTCTATACATGAATGTACTTATGAAAATGAATAATTAGTTTTATGGATAGTAATATCCGCACCTTAACATATACTCATTCCAATAGAGTTTTGGTCCAATATATAACAAGGTCAGTTCATACTATCTTTTGGGCTGGAATGAATTGGGCTAAATCAGATAGGTCTTGGACCTTTTTCTTAGGATTCGAGAAAGAAAGCACCCTACCTGTTTTTTGAGAATTCCTAGTTTTTTTTTTTTTAGAATTATATTTGTATTAAAATTACCGAAAAATAATTTACAATTCAAAGATTTAGGTTTACCCCGTTTTCTCACAGCATATACGTATATTCCATTACTAATAAAAACAAAGAGAATTGATTTTATAATTAAAATTTTATTACAGAATTCTTTGCACGCCACCTGATTTTTAACTACTATAATCAATCTTTAATTTGCATATGTCAGCCCCCCATTCGGGATGGCAACGCAACGGGGTGGGGCGGGGCCAAGGAATGCTTTTCCATCTCTATCCCCGCCCCCCAAAACCATCCCCGTCCCCGTTCTCGTCCCCACATTAAGAGAAGTGGGGTTAGGGTCGGGGATTCCCCGTTGGAGGGACCTTCCCCATACCCGCCCAATTCCCTGCATTTTCCTTCTTTCTTGTGGTGTAAATGGTTACAATGTGTGCAAAGAAGATCTCAATACATAAGCTGGGATGGAGTTCAGTACACAGAACCTGCAAACTCGGTTTTTGCTTCTAAAATACTCTCTACTCCTCCAACAAAGTTTGATTATTTTTGTAATAGTTGATCAATTCAATTTGCAATTTAATATGCAAGTGTCAGTTCCAAGTTGGTTTTATAAAACTTGAATTTCAATGTTATTGCCATGTGAAGAAACCATTCGCAAAAAAATATAATCAAAATAATAAAAGAACATGGACTTGAAGTTCATTTTGCAGATATTGCAAAAAAAAAAAAAGAAAAAAAAAAAAAAAACTCTAAATTTGACTTTCAACAGGATATATTAGGTAAACAGAAAGTCAATGCAAATAAATTGATATGATAAATCTATTTGGGTCAATGTTTATCCATAAAAAAATTACAGATGCAGATACTTACCCTACTTAAACCGGAAAGCAGTGAAGTTTTGAGTCAAACACGGTAAGTAAGAGGGTAGAGAAAATGGGTTGTGTAGTATTTTCTCAACGTGTTATGGATAATTTATATCGGGTGGGGACAGGGCGGGGAGTGCTTCCCCGGTCCTGCCCCGTTTCACCTCCGGGGATAAAACTTTGTTCCCATCTCCGTCCCTTAATATTATTATCCATTCTTGCCCCGTTCAGTGTGGGGCCCCGGTCCTATGGGGAATACTGCCATCTCTACCCCCAAGGGACATAGCTCCGCTGATAGATGGATGAGTTTGGGGTTTAGACAAATGAATTCCAAATTAACGGCTCAAATCCTACAAATGACAAAAAACTTTAAAAAAATACATGGTATATATAGATAGATAGATAGATAGACATATTTTCTATTATCAGTTCGTGAAGAATGTGGACCACTAGACTTACATACTTTGACTCAAAGTGTATGCACTTGTCATATCTTTTCCATAATCCATGGTCCACATACTTTGTCATAATATATTTATTGTTAATAGAAAGACCAGATAGATAGATACCCAAAAAAAAAAAAAAAATTACATATGTCAGTTACATAATCCTCACATTTGTTGGACAGAAAGACAACTTAAAAATGGGAGGGGTGGATTCAAAAACATTTTCCTAATCACAAAATGTAATTTTAAAAATAGTACGTAAATGTGCAAGTATGAATATGAACAATTGAAATATAAATTTCATAAATTAAAGAGATGAGAGATAAAGAAATCAAACCCAAGAGTTTATAGTGGTTCGATCAACACTTGTCTACATGCACTCTACCGAGTTCTCCCAAGCTTGAATCTCTTCACTATGAAAGCTAGAAGCTTATATTTATAGAAAAATTGAAAAACTAGTAGTTAAACTTACAGTTTGGCCCCTTTTGTTTGAAAACAGTTCATTTAGATCCTTGTAAAATTGTATTTTAGTGTTTATAGTAGAATATTGTGGGCAAGGTCTTAAATAAAAACGAATATTCAAAAGACTACAGCAATAAAACAAACTAGCAGTTAGAGAATTTTTTTTTTCCTTGTTACAAAAATAATAAAGAAGAAGAAGATAGAACTGATCTCCATAAAATATTGTGGAGAGCAGTTCTATTTTTTGAAGATAGAACTTTGTTTTAAAATACATTTTAATTAGGAGTGGTGCTATTGGCTCACTGCTGAACTATTTATACCTAACTTTTTAAAATTTTGATTTAATTATATAAAATTATATGGTTTTATTAATATTTTGGATTTATTTCCAAGACTACCATTTTACTTATTTTTCAAACTTAATACACCCTATATCATTTTCAAAAAAATAAAAATAAAAATACACTTCATCTCTAATATTTATATAGTTTTTCTTATATCCATTCATATGACTTGTTTTTTCTTCTTATTTCGTGGTAAAACCATCTTTATTAGATTCGATTTTTTTTTTCCTATAATTGTTGGATTGTTGATAGTAAATTGTGAGTGTGATATTAATCATCTGATGATTTTTTTTTTTGAGCGATTAAATTAGAGTTTTGGTGTGGTTTCGTTTTGTCAAAGTTTAGGTTTTCTTGGTTGTGATTCTTAGTGTGATTTCGTTATTTTTTTTTATTATTATTATTGTTTTTGTAAATAACATTAAACTAACTTTAGAAGATCTGGAATAAAATCTACAAAAGAATTGATACAAATTATAGTATACCTGGAAGATCTGAAAGAAAATAAACTGAGAAAAAAAATAGTAAATATGGATCTAGAATTTGAGAAGAAAAATAAAACAAACATGTGAAACAATAAAAATCAATAAATACTAAACCTGGTAAACATGAGATTAAAATCTGAAAAAAAAAAACATATAAACAAAAATAGTAATAAATCAATAAATACTAAACGTGGGAAACATGAGATTGAGATCTGAAAGAAAATATAAACAAAAATAGTAAACATTGAAATAATCTATGTTATTAACGCTTTTGTCATTAGGGTTTTGAAATATGGAAAATGAGGTTTTATTAGTTTTACTTTGTACAAGATTTTTTTTTAATAAAAGCTGTATATCTCTTTAAATTTGATAAAAGAAAAAAAAGAATAATAAATAATTTAAAAAGTGAAATCTAAATAGTTCAGTAGTGGGTATGCTAGCACTACTCTTTAATAAGGCATTTCGAAGATATATAATGCTCTCCTCAAACTAAAATCCATATGGATAGGTTAAATTGATTATGATGTATTTTGTCTTTATAATTAAATACACATTGTCTATTATAATCAAACAAGCATGCATAGGCTAAAAGGCCACTTGCCTAGCTAGTGCTGATTTAAAAATGAGTTACAAATTTACAATTATAACATAGATTAAGGTAATCCACCTTTAATTTATTAACAAGCACGAGTTTATACCACATAGAAAATGTAAAACTTGATTTGATTAAAGGGTTAAAAATTCAAAACAAAGGAGTCTCATTATCTCGAAAGACGAGCAATTTATGAACATATCGAAAAGAGTAAAATATATATATATATATATATATATTTTCCTTTTAAAAAAAGAAAAGAAAATTAAAAAATAAAATACAAGTAGCTAGAACCAGAAGATAATAATTACACACATGAATACATGATCAATAATTGCAATGAACAACTCTTTTCCTTCTACTTCACAGACACTACTCGATCAAATATTTTTGTCTTTCCTTACACGTTCCACACTCACATGCATTCATTCACTAACCCTAAATTTTCTCACACCGACACCAAATAAAACCCATTCCAAATTTTTATTTTTATTTATATTTATTATATTCATACAACATGCACCTCTCTTATTGATAAAATCTGACATGCACCCGATGTAATATATTCAGCCAATAAATAAATGACATGTGGCATGTACTTAAATCGGATAGGTTTTTCTTCCCACGTGGTGCACATTCATTAGTTAGATGTTGCATCGGTCGCATACGAGTTTTTCTCTTCTTCTTCTTCTCTATTTATACTCCTCACTTGCTAATTTTTTCCATGCACACACAATACACACCTATTTAAACAAAAATGAAACCCATGATCTCTTCTTCAAATGTATTTGTCTCTCTTTTGTTTCTCTTCTTCTTGCTATTATTAGCTCAGGCTGATCAGCCAACAACTCCGCCGTCGCAGCCACCGTCTGTCGCCTGCAAATCCACCCCTTACCCGAAGCTTTGCCGTTCCATTCTCTCAGCCTTCAAATTCTCACCGTCCGATCCATACAACTACGGCAAGTTCTCCGTAAAACAATGCTTGAAACAAGCTGAGAGACTATCCAAAACTATCAAACACTACCTGACCCACCGCAAAGAACGGTCCATTCTCAGCCACATGGAGGTGGGAGCCTTGGACGACTGCCGGCAGCTGATGGAGCTGAATGTGGACTACTTGGAGTCGATATCGGAGGAGCTGAAGAAGTCATCAGCCACCGCCGTAGAATCGACGATGAGGGATGAGCTGGTGGAGAGAGTGAGGAGTTTTCTGAGTGGTGTTGTGACGAATCAGCAGACATGTTTTGATGGACTTGTGGAGAGTAAGAGCAGCATTGTTGGTGCAATCGGTGAACCGCTCTCTAATGTCACTCGTTTGTATAGTGTTTCGCTGGCTTTGGTCACCAATGTATTGGACCGGAATTTGAAGAAAAACAAGAGGAAAATTGGGTACTATAAGCCCAACCGGGTCCGTGAACCACTTGAAACTCTTATCAAGGTAACACTATTATATATTATTCATTAATTACATATAGTGCTTTGATTATTTAAGTGTTTTGCATCGTAAAAGAGTAAAAGACTAAATGCAATACAATTGATATGTTAAAGGTCAATGTCTATAAAATCGTCTCGGTCAGTAAATGCTAGCTTGCTTAGATTAGCTTTGCACAACATGGAAACCTTTTATTCATATATAATTATATATATATATATATATACACGGAAATTTTTATATGAGAACGTCTTAATAGAATTATATAAGAATATTGAATGTGAATCACTCGTTTTACATACTTTGACTTGGTATGTATGCACTTGTCAAATCACTTTTATAAATGAGTGACTCACATTCAATATCCTGATAAAGTTATATAAGGATGCTCTGATAGGATCAGGACCGTATATATATATAACTTATACATGCATTTGGAGAATAGTACATTTAACACGTAAATTATTTGTTTTTTTTAAGATTCGACAATTCAAATCTAAAATATTATAATATGATTAGGTTGAATAAGAGTTATTTAACACCGAACTGTATTAGGCGGTGGTATAATATATTATGTTAATTAATCATTGAAAACTACATTGATCTAATAGTATACAAACGATATGTTCCATGAAGTAATTAAGATCAATAATTTGGACATACATTCTAGTAAATTTTTATTTCTTATTAAATTATCTATTAGGACTTTATATGTATCATGTAATAAATTTAATGTATGGGATTAAATATCAATATACAAATTAAATGTAATAGTAATTATTATTATATTATATATATTATGATTTTAGGTACATTTATTGCCTAAAAATACTATTACACTACTATATTTTACGATTTTTATCTTTCAATGGTTTATTGATAAATATAATTATCCCTATTGATAAATCACTTAAAGATAAAAATCACAGTATAGTAGTGTTTTTAATGGAAACGTTATTTAAAATATCATAATTTAAAAATATATAAGATTCTATAAATTTAGTAGTATATGTAGACCTAGAACATTCTAAGATATAATTTTTTTTATTTTTTTTTTAAGAACATTAAGATTTAAGAATGGATGTAGATTTTAGATTAGAAGGGTCAAAGTCAAAGCAAGGTTTACTGAGAACAATGTAAAATGATAGGGTGACGGAGGCACGTGTTTGGTTAGAAGTCAACTTAATATAAATGAGGCGTGAGCGGGTGGGCCGAACCGGTTGATGTGGTTGGATTTATTTTATTTTATTTTTAATTATATAAAATTTGTCGTCTTCTTGACTTGTTTTGTGCAACTTGGACAACAAAGCCCCATAACGTCACATGGCCTTGCGTGCCAACTCTCTACACTATATATAGCTGTCTCCTCTCAACTATACTTCACCTCCACATTTAACTCTTTCACGTATACAACCTATTATTCATTCAATTCTATCGTAGAATCTTAAATTAATATTATTTAATTAAACTATTACAATATTTTAGAATTTTATGGAGGATATGACTCGAAACCCATAATAGGATTATTATTATTTTTATCTAAACTTAATTAAATTATCATATACGATTTGTTATGTTTATATAAGCCCATGGCCATTTTATGTGTGTCAAATTAAAGGATTGCTAGAATGTTCCACCGTATTCTAGACATATAGGAGTGACTGTGAGTCCGATCGGTTTTGTTTTTGGTCAAAACTATTCATAATTTAGGCGAAATGAAGTTGATCCGATAATAAATTCCTTACACTGATCATATAAGATTACAGTTTCGAGTACTTCTTTAAATTTATATATACGAAGGATTCGGATGTTCTTTTACCTATGAAATGATATAGAATGGGGCCAAAATGATAGAATTGTGATTGAATGTGACATAACGTTGCATTTAATTTGCACCTTCAAAACCTCTATTTTAATGTTTAATCTTAAAAAATTTGCAGGCTCTAAGAAAGAAATCATGCAAGGATTGCCATAAAAAGGGAGAACGGACCCTTGAAGAATTAGAAAGCGGTGGTGGTGGGATTCTCGTGAAGCAAACAGTGACGGTGAGCCCAAATGGTACCGATGACTACACAACAATTGCCGATGCTTTTGCTTTTGCTCCCAACAACTCCAAGCCTGAAGATGGCTATTTTGTTATTTATGCAAGAGAAGCAGTTTATGAAGAATATGTGCTTGTCACCAAACATCAAAAGAACATTATGCTCATCGGTGATGGCGTTAATCGCACTGTCATTACAGGAAATCACAGCGTCATCGATGGCTGGACTACTTTCAATTCTTCAACCTTCGGTAACATGACATACTCAATTTTAACAAACACATTTATATATTGACCCCCGGACATAATTAATATCCGGAATCACTGGATAATCAATTTTGTAGTGCTATAGAGACGGATAATTAGTGATTCCAGACATAAATTATATCTAGAGTTTGCACAATAAGAGTCCCCTTTTGTTTAAAAAATTTCAGGTGCAAACCTCCGGTCATAATTTATATCGGGGATCACTAATTATCTCATTTGATAATCAGTTTTACAGTGCTAAAAACCGATTATCATAATCAATGATTCCAAACATAAATTATATTCGGGGTATGCAAACGTTCCAATTTTTGTACATAAAATTGGTTATAACCTACGTACTTGACATTTATTGCAGCTGTGTCCGGTGAGCGATTTGTAGCAATAGACGTTACATTTAGGAACACGGCTGGTCCAGAAAAGCACCAAGCAGTAGCTCTGAGGAACAATGCTGATCTCTCCACCTTCTATCGTTGTAGTTTCGAAGGCTATCAAGACACTCTCTACGTACACTCTCTCAGGCAATTCTACAGAGAATGTGACATCTACGGAACAGTTGATTTCATATTCGGCAATGCAGCTGCTGTCTTCCAGAACTGCAATCTATATGCCCGGAAACCGCTTCCAAACCAAAAGAATGCCTTCACTGCTCAGGGCAGGAGTGATCTGAATCAAAACACTGGCATTTCTATACACAACTGCACCATTGATGCTGCACCGGACTTGGCCAATGACATGTTGAGTAACTCCAGTACTACATTGAACTATCTGGGTCGGCCATGGAAGGAGTATTCGAGGACCGTGTTCATGCAATCGTATATCGGGAAGCTGATCAATCAAGTTGGATGGTTGGAGTGGAATGGAACTGTTGGATTGGAAACCCTATTTTATGGAGAGTTTGAGAATTATGGTCCAGGTGCAAATACTAGCATGAGAGTTAAATGGCCTGGTTATAGTTTGATGAATTCTTCTCAAGCTTTGAATTTCACTGCTTATAATTTCACCATGGCTGATACTTGGTTGCCTGACACTGATATACCCTTCTGTGGAGGATTAATATATACCAACTAGCTATACATGCACTACATGTACAACTTAATTAAATTTCATTTGGAAGTTTAATTATTTTCTTTCAAGGTACTACATGTACTTACTATATTGGAGTTGAAAATTATCATTATTTTTTCTCTACGGTTATTGATTTGTGATTATTGTGTGTTTAATAAAATTAGCTGAATCAGATTACTGAATCCTACACATAAATCAAGAATTCCCCCTCCCATCTAAGGAATCAAGTTCACTTCCAGATTCCCTTTCCCATGGAATTTAATTAGTAAAAACGCCCAAAATATATGTTTAAATCAATTTAATTTGCTTGTTTGCATAAAACAGATTTTTGAAAACAAAAGATAGGCCTTCATGATCATCAATCTTTGATGATATATATGATTTAATTCAACCAATCCACTATGTAGTAATTAATATATGGCAGAGAAGAAAATATTCTCAACGACACTGTATATTTTATAATCGATCAATGTGTGACACAATCATATCAAAACAAGTGTGGGAAAAAAAAAAAATACAAGTACAAAAGAAAAAAAAAAGTAGAGATAATTTTGAAATGAAAAGAATAGTAGTAGTCCATCAAATGTATCGATCATAGACCAGATTTGTAGGTGACACTGTTGGGGATCCATTTGTCACCTTGGAGGAATGGTTTCACTGTAAACTTATTAGCTTCTTTTTGGGTAATGTTTTTGACTCCAGTCCATTCAACTCTGTTTTTGGTGGAGGATCCTGGTCCATAATTCTGAAACTCAGTGTAAAAAATGGTGTCTGGTCCTGAAGTACCTATCCATGGTAACCATCCACTTGGATTAATAAAGCTTTCCATACTTGATTGCATAAATATGGTGGTTGAGTAATTTTTCCATGGCCTTCCAAGATAAGTCTCGACTCCAGACAAGTTTCCGTACGGCCAGATGCTGCAATTCTGTATTGAAATACCCGTGTTTTGATTCGGGTCCATCCTCTCCTGTGCCGTGATTGTGTTTTGCTGACCAGGAATAGGTCTCTTGGGGGATATGTTGCAGTTCTGGAGGACAACTGCTGAATTACCGAAAATGAAATCAACTGTTCCGTAAATGTTGCATTCGCGGTAGAATTGGCGATTTGAATGTATATAGAGAGTGTCCTGGAAGGCATCGATATTGCACCGGTAGAAGGCTGAGCAATCGGCAGTTGAAATTAGAGCCACAGCCTGTTGCTTGCTTGGTCCGGCTGTGTTGAGAAATCATATATCTCTAGCAACGAAACCTTGTCCAAATACAGCTGCAACCGAAATTAAGGAACTTGGTGTAAATATTATGTTCACAATCACATTCAATAATTCACTACAAATAAAATCTGTGGCAAATATTAAAATATTTGAGTTTTTTACTCTTTTACCGTAGATTGCAATTTATATTTTCTACGCGATAGAAGGTCACTATTTTGTAGTAATTATAATTTCAACACTAATATATATATCTAGCAGAAGAGTACGTAGCTAGTTAATACCAGCCCCTAATGTGGCTCAAGGTTGAAGAGCATTTATTCAGCCGATAATAATTCAGTTTCGATTCGCTATACTATAGTCTAATGCCCTAATAATGATAAGAACTGAAGAATAAAGAGTAGAATTCGAGAAGATACCAAAAGTTGCAGTGGAAAATGTTGGGGTCCATCAATAACGTTGAGGCTACCGGAAACAATTGTAGCATTCAGTCCATCACCGATCATGGGGTGACATTCCATTTCGTCTTCTCAACCCTAACATTCTCAAAATAAACTCCACTCTTCACGTATATTATCAACCTCTTCTTGCTCTTTTCCGGCACATCGTTTAGAGCAGCCATGATGGTTTTATATTTGCTAGAACCATCTTTTGCCACAACAAAATCTGCTTTTTTCTTCAAGTCCAAACCCTGATCAGTCATCAGTTTCCGGACTTCGGGTCGCAGCCATTCCGGCTCTTGATCATCTTTAGTAGTACTCAGTAACTTTCTCAGTTTCACTGAATTTTCCACCTTAGAAATCCACGTAATAATAGCCAAACTATTGCTTGTCAACTCTGTAGAAGTCTTGAGATTCTCAGAAATTCCACTCTTGTATTTCTCTCCATTTGCGATTTCTTGAAAACCATCTATGCAAGTCTGTTGATAAGTTCCAGCAGAACTCAACCATGTTCTCAGATCATTAACAGCATCAAGCACCGATGACCCACTTGAAGAAGACAACGAGCTATTAAGATGATCAAGAGCCAAACTCATAAGCTCACCACAATTGTTCAAAGCAGTGATTGTCATTGTATCATTGTCTCCACTGAAAACACTTGCATTCTTGGAGAAATATTCAGATGCTTTCGAGAGTTCATCTAAAGCCACTTTGATTGACAACTTGAAGAAGTCTTCAAACCCCATTTGTCCCATGTTCGTCGCGTTACTGAGACTTTTATAGCAAGTCTCCTTGTACAATGTTTCGTTGCAGACAGTTAAAGCAGCAATGGTACCTCGGCTATCTTTACCATTTTTGGAACCAGAATCTAAGCACTTCCCAATACAGCTGCTACTACAATGGCGACAAGGACTATCGTGGAGGGACAAGGATCCTCTACGATCATACTATGTGCTGAGCTTTGTTGGATCTTTTTACACGTGGCCAATAAAGAAATTGATGGCTGTGATTTAATTAATAGTTTACCTTTTCCTTTTTCTTTCAAAACACTGAAATACAGTTACAATTAACACTCGTTCACTTTGCATAATTCCTAAATCCCTTTCAGTCGTTGCTCAATTGTTCTTGATTTCTCATAGTCAAGTATCATTTAATTACAAAATTTAATCAAAATCGTTAATTTTGAGCAAAAAGGAACTCTTTTAGGTTGAAATCGACAGAGAGAGATGGGTGAAAATGAAGAGAATTTTTATAATACACCACCACTGTCTACTCATCTAAAAAATTGAATTACAAATTCGATTGATACATGGAAAAAAGAAAATCTCAGATATGGAAAACGATTTAAAGTCGGTCAAGGAATTGTGCCGGATCTCTTACGTTCACAATTAGACTTCCATTATTAAGATCCGGATCTCTTATGAATTTTTTTTTTTCTATTTTGCTTCTAAGTGAGATTTTTCCCATGAAAGCATTTTCAATTGCTAAGAACATCGAACAGAGCAACCTTGCCACCGCTCGAAACCAACGGCCCCTCCTACCACCAAAATCAAACCACAAATTCCAGTTACAAACCCCATAAATCAACCCCAACCCTACCGAAATCCAAACAAATAGTCAAACCCAAAAAACCAACACAATCAATCACCACTACCACCACCAAACCGCCATCCACCCAAATCCCATCAAACCGAGAAGCCAAAACACCCTCAAATTCAACCTCAGCCTGCGACCAAACAAAACTCAAACCCAAACACGACCGTCGGCCTCCTCCTCCTGTAAACAGCCACAACCAAACCCTTTTGATTTTTTGAATTTTTGAGGTGGAGATGAGAGATTGAGATCGAGTCTGAGATGAAGATGAGAGAGAGAAGAGAGAAGAGGAAGACGATTATGATGCTCTGTTATTAGGGATTTTAGTGTTTTGAATGAAAAAGGAAAAAGTAAACTAAGATGAGAGAGAGAAGAGGAAGACGAATAAGATGCCTTGTTATTAGGGATTTCAGTGTTTTGAAAGAAAAAGGAAAAAGTAAACTATTAATTAAATTTCAGCCATCAATTTATTTATTGGCCACGTGTAAGAAGATCCAACAAAACTCAGCAAAACACAGCACATAGTGTGATCAGTAGAGGATCCTTGTCCATCGTGGAGAGGCCAATGATGACGATTCTTCTTCTTGTCCTGCGGCGAGACTCGAGCTTGGCTTAATCAAATTCATTGACTTTGCCGTAGGACAAGAAGCTAGACATGTTGATTGTTTGTTGTTGTTATTGTTGTGTTTTGAATTTGCATATTTTGTATATGGTGGGTGGTGGTGTTTATATACAACTATACAAGTATAAGAAGAACATGTACGTGTGTGTGATACGTGCAAGGCACTAATCCATCTTAAAATGTTCTTAATTGTCACCAAGCATCACAACAACATTATGCTCATTAATCTCACTTGTCATTACATGAAATCACAGTGTCATCGATGCCCTGGACTACTTTCAATTCATCAAACTTCGGTAACAACATACCTTACTTTTAGTTGACTTTCATCTATATTAACCATTGACCAATTTTGTGTATGAAAAGTCTAAGATACCTTTATACAATTATTTTATCCATTATTTTAACATATATGTTTAAAGAAAATAAAAATTCAAACAATTACAAAACTGAAAAAAAAAAAAAAAAAAAAAAAAAAAAAAACATCAACTCGACCGGTGGTGACTGGTGATGATCTTCCCCTTGGTTTTTTTTTTCCAAGTTGTTCATTGTAGTTAATTTCTTCATTTGGGTGCCAAGAAGATTAATTTATTTATTTTTCATAATAAAATAGATCTCATTCCGACCTAGTGTGTTATTTATTTTAGCTTTCAAAATAAATATTGTAGCATACACACGTATATCCGGAGGGATCAAGAGACCATTTTGGGTCCTTTAAATTTATAGCACTTTTTGGAGAGACATTTTTCGAATTATTATCAATTTAATAATTTAAGTTTAAATGACACCAAAGTATGGTGATAGATAAAAATACGCCTGTTTTTAATTATATTCTTACCTGTAACAATTTTTGTTTTTTCTTCCAAAAACCTCCATTGATAGAGGTCAATCAATGGAGGTAGAACAGACCTCCATTTGAGGTTGTCGAAATAACCTTCATTGAAGGTTGAAGAAGAAGATGATAATTAAAAATAAAATAAAATAAAATAAAATAATAATAATAATAATAATAAAAGATTTGGCTTATTTACAATGTAATAAGTGGCAATAAGTCTCGGATAGGGTACCTGAGAGTCCGAGACTTATTTCCACCCTACCCGAGTCTTATTTCCAGATCTATTTTCATTTTAATCTTCTTCTTCGAAAAATTTAGATATGGAAATAAGTATAAAGTAGGGTGGAAATAAGTCTCGAATACCCTACTCCACCATACCGGAGACTCATTTCCAGATCTATTTTTTTTAATCTTCTTCTTCGTCGACCTCCAATGGAGGTTGAGTTCATTTTGACCTTCAATTGAGGTCGTGGTCGTTTAGATCTCCATTGATGGAGGTTCGAAAATTATATAGCACATTTTTTAAGGTGCATTTTAAGACTATCATTATTTTAATAAGTTGAGTTTAAATGACACATATTATGATGAAATGACAAAAATGACCCTCACAGTAACCTTCTTCACCATTTTTTCTTTTCTTTTCAAAATCCTCCATCAATGGAGGTCGAAATTGGCCTTCATTGGAGGTCGATTAAAAAGAAGATGAAAAAAAAAAAAAAAAAATTAAAGGTCATTTCCAAGACTTTTCACTCTAAGAATTTTGGTAATTTTTGAGATTTTCTAGGCAAAAATTAAATTTTCCGAGACTTTTCATTTTTGCCCAGAAAAAAGTCTCGTAAAATTTCACCTGTACCTAGAAAGTCTCAGTAATTACCAAAAGTCTCGAAAATTACCAAAAAGTCACGGAAATTACCAAAAGTCTCGAAAAATTTCACTTTTAACAAAAAAGTTTCGAAAAATTATCAAAAGTCTTGAAAATGCTTGAAAAGTCTTGGAAATTACTTGAAAAGTCTCGGGAAAAAAACAAAATTTACAATTTTTTTTTTTTCATTTTCTTCATCGACCTCCAATGGAGATCAATTTCAACCTGCATTAAAGGTCGATTTTGACCTCCATGGAGGTCGAACAGACTTCCAACAGAGGTCGAACGACTTCAAACTCCATTGGAATTCAATTTCGACTCTCATTTGAGGATTGTTAAACAGACTTCTATGAAGAAAATGAAATAATAAAATAAAATAAAATAAAAACTGAAAAGTAAATTAAAAAAAAAGAGTAAAGTAAGGGTATTTTTGGAAGTCATTTACTTTGGTGTATTTAAAACGTAAGTTATTAAAGTGGTGATAATCTTGAAACACTAACTTAAAAAAGTGACAATAATCCCTATTTCCTCCCATCGGTGGAGGTGAGGTTCTTGAAAAAAAAAAAAACATATGAGAGAGGAAGAAACAAGAAAGAGAGAAACAATTAAAAAGTAAAAAAATAAGTTAGGGCATTTTGGTCTCATCACATACTTTAATGCTATTTTTACAAGAATTATTAACTTGGTGTTTTCCCCATAAAATCAATCCCATTTGATGCTATTCCCCCCCCCCCCCCCCCAATTTCGTTTTGTCTATTGATATTCTAATGTAATTTTTTTTTATTTTTTTATTTTATATTTTTTAAGGATGAGAAAGTTGAAGAATAAGATTTAGCTTTGGGATTGGTGCAATATGCTGTAACAAATTCGCATGGATTAGGCGACAATGGAATCAAAATTCATTGAGTTCGATATGAGTCAATATATATTTATATAATCATACTGACTTGAAGGAAAAAAAAAATATCACATATGGAGAGAAAAGAAAATAATAAAAACGAAAAAAAAAAAAGAAGGTAAAAGAAAAAAGAGAGTAATGGGGCGTGTATGCTCTAAAGCAGAGGGGGGACATATATATATGAATCCTCCCAAAACAATATTTATGATTTCAGTTTCAAAATATAAATACACATCTGATAGTATAGGTTGAAAACTGTATTATAAAAATAAAGTGGAAATAGTGAGAAATGTCATCCTTTAAAATTAGTTTTTTAATAAAGTCACCACTTTAATAACTTAAATTTAAAAGAAATCTATTATAATGAACGGACAAAAATGTCCTTACTTTACACACATTCTCTTCCTTTGAAGTTATTTATTTATTTATTATTCTTTCATCTTCTTCATAAAAGTTTATTTAACAGACCTCCAATGGAGGTTGAACATCATTGGATAATTAGTTTAATGGCGCTACGCAGACGCATTCGGGGGTCGAGCTTTCGAAGCCAGTGTTAAAAGGCTCGGAGACTATTTACAAAGTCTCGGAGATACAATTTTTTTTTAAAAAGGTGATGGTTAAAAAAGCTCGGAAAAGGCTCAAACAGTGTATGAAAAGTCTCGGAGAATTGTTGAAAATGCTCGAATACAATGTTAAAAGTCTCGCCGATGTGTTTCTCTCTCTCTGTCAACTGTTTTCTCTGTAGGTTTGAAAAGAGACAAACTGACAAAATAAGGGTATTTTTGTCTGATCACTTAAATATGTGCCTTTTAAACTTGAATTAATAAGGTAGTGATATTCTTACAAAAATCGCCCCAAATAGTGATAAAAAAAATTTGAACCCTAAAAATAAAAGCAGTAAATACACATTCAGTGGATTAACTGAAAATATCAACAACAAAATGTTATCAAATTTGCATTACAAATATTTTCCAAAATAAAAATAAAAATTTGCATTATAAAGGTCCTGAGCTAAAACGCCCAAGTGTTCTGATTCATAACTCAATTCCATCCCATAATTCCCTTGTGGACATATCCAACGGCATCTCCAGATATTTGTAGCTCCATTTGATCTTGATTTTCATGATCATCATTTGTATTGCTCCTCCCTCCTTTACTCGGTTCTTCTTGATGATTCGGCAAAGCACATAATCTTTCATTGCACCGCAATTGCTTTGGTCGATTATGCTGCAGCCACCTAGTCTATATTCATGCATCACCCATTTACCGCGGCTTTCTTAACTACCAGTTTTTGGCATAAATGAGAAGCTTCGCTTAAATCCAATGAACACTCTTTGATAATCACAGTAAGAAAATATTTTTTATCACTTCGAACCCTCCACGTACTGGAATCAGTCGCTCTATTTATTCTTTTGCCTTTCTCATCGTTCTTGTTCTTCAATCTTGTGAAGAAGTAGAGAGTGTTTTCTTCGCACTCTTCAAAGAGTCACTTCCATGGACAGCCGCCTCCATAAAAATCACATTCGATGACAGGATTGAGAGAAGAGAGCAGGTTTCCATGTACCTTGTTGTAAAGGAAATTAACAATCAATTCTTGGTCGGTCGGATCGAACCGGTAACCGACTGCAAGTAATCGAAATCCTTCATTCATGACAACATGATCAGTTGTGATCGCCATGTTCATTGCCTTCAATCTTGAGAGCCAGGGGCGGAACTAGATGTTCGAAGTTGGGGGGGGCCAAAGTGTATCTAACAAATTTTTACGGTATGTATGATAATGACAAAAACAATCATATTAGTAATTTCTTCTACGTATTTCTTTTAAAGAAAGAATCAATAGTTTTAAGTTAATCATGGTGCTAATTATAATTTTCAAGAGTCAAGACTATTATGAAGCACAAACCTAAAAACCATTTAACATGCTTATATAAAATTTTAATTAAATCAGGGGAGATGGAAATATAAAATACACTTAACACTTCATACAACTTTATAAAAAACCATGACAATTACAATAATCTGTAAAATTTAAACACATTTTAGATACTAAAATCATACTATTATCAAAAGAATGTTAAATTTAATAGGACCAATAAATAATAGAGGAGGCAATGTAGATGTTGAATTCGTCCATCATTAAATGTATCAACTACACAAACATTGGTAGTGCGGAGAAGTGTGCTAGAGTTGGGATAAATGTACAGAAGAAGCAACAGAGCAAGATTTTAATAATTGTTTTTTTTTTTTTTTTTTTTGTAATAACATTACCAAGTGAGGATTTTTATATGCATAATTTATTTTTTTTGAAAACATTGCAGGGGCCATGGCCCCTGATGGCCTCTGCACTTTTCCGCCCCTGTTGAGAGCAATGAATGATAATTGGAAAGAGCTTCAAAAAAGATCGAATACTTTTGGAAGGGATGTTAAAGATGGAAAATTGTGGTGAGTCGTGGAGAGAAGAGCTTGAAAGATCGGAGTTAACAAATGTATATTTATAGGTATGTGTTAATGTTAACTTCTTGATCAAGAAAAATATCATAATTGTAGTAGATTTAGAGTTTCTAAATTGTTGGAGAGATATTTGGATATGTACTGTTAGAAGTGTATAGCAAAGTTTCCTTTTTTATTATTATTAATCTTAAATCTTTTTAATCACAAAAAATAAGAAATAACAGTTAGAAAAAAACGTAGATAAGTCATAAGTCTCACAAATTATTCTTGCAAATTAAGCCAAGTTCAGTTAATAAATTTCCACAAGAGATTAGAGTTCCAGTCTCACAAATTACTCCTTGCCCTTGAACCGGTCGGCACTTGGGGATCACAGATTCACGAAGCTTAATATTCAAGTCTGGCCTCTAACTAGAATAAGCTCATCTCCCGGGGGTTGTATTCAATTAGGATTTCAAAAGACTTTCAAATTTTTTTATTAAAAGGATGACTATTGCAAATTTTATGGACTTTTATAGACTTGATAGGATTGTGAAAAACTTTCATAGACTTTAATTTAAAAGATTTTCATAGACTTTTATTTTAAAAAACTTTTATAGACTTTCATTTTAGAAGACTTTATAGACATTTATAGATTTTCATTGAATTTTGGGTTAATATTAAAGACCTTCCCTCACCTTTGAACTATTATTGGATGTCTTGCTAAAAATGCTTTTATTTCATAAACATCCCCTGTGGACTAACAAACAATGATTCAATTGATCGATTTTTTATGTTAAAAAGTCTATAATGTCCGTATTTAATTTTCAATTATATTAATTGAACATTATACCCTATTAATCTTACCAAATAAAGCATTGTTGTTGGTCCATAAGGGGTGTTTCTGAAATAAAAGCATTTTTATCTAGACATCCAATAATAGTTCAAAGGTGAGGGGATGTTTTTAATATTAAACCTTGAATTTTAAATATAATGTATACTTTGTTTTAGCAAAATTATATATATTTATCATGTCAATAAAATATTTTTTCAAATGAATAAAAAAAAAATCATCGTTAATTAAACTTACATTCATTTCTATATATGTGATTTTAAAACTTTTATTTTTATTTTTATTATATTTTGCATTATAAAGACAATATGCTCTTTTTTTTTTTTTAATAAATAGTCAAAATATTACAAATTTTATTTTAGAATAAATGAAGCAAACCGACAATAATATTAACGTATACATGTCTCTACGAAAGTTTGACAATAAGTATACAAAATCTACCAAAAATTCATTCAAAAAGATAAAACATAAAAACCGCACCTAATTGTTGAATAAGGCCCATGTCTAAAAGTGGGTAGCTTGATATTGATCATAATTACATGGAGTCACGCTCATATGCGACTTTGATTATGGCATATTGGTATAGTTAAGTAGTGATTTTTGTTTTTTATTATTTTTATTTTACATTACTGAAGTTCATTTGACTTATTTCGGTGTTGTTTAGCTGCTTTGAAAATATAGGTAAAAAAAAAAATGAAATCTCTCATCTTTAATTGCATATCTAATGGAGAGTTGGTTTTTGTTTTTTTTTTGTTTTTTTTTTGTTTTTATTTTTATTTTTTTTTTATATATATAGTTTTTATTTTTTTGTTATAGATCGTTAATGTTTGTATATTTTATTTTATTTTTTTTATAATGCTTATTCATTTTAAAAGTTATTCATTTTATTTTATTTATGAAATTTGTTAAGAATGAGTTTGTTTTTATTTGAAAATAGAACATATGTTTGGTGATTGATGTTTTTCAAAGAGTTTTATGTTTTTCTTTTAAAGTGAAATTCTTTCTATTTTTTTATTAAAGTCATTCAAAGTCTTTGGTAGGAATGGAAGACAAATTGTGAGATTTGTTATAACTAAAAGTCAATAAAAGTCATTGATATTTTAAGGTCATTAAAAGTTATTGAGATTTTGAATACCCCTAACTTTCATAGAATGTTAAAAAGTCTTGATTGAATACTACATAACTTTTAAAGACTATTTAAAAGTCTATAAAGTTTGTATTGAATACCCTATGACTTTTATAGAGTAGTTAATAGTCTACATTGAATACACCTAAACTTTTTTATTTTATAAAAGTCACTAAAAATCTTTTAAAATCCTAATTGAATACACCCTCCTTAGAATATTTCACCTTATAGATTATAATATGCTTTCAACAATTATTCAAGTCTTATAAATTGCACCATTAATTGGTACCAAAAATATTCGACCGCTTCTTAATAATCTGGATTTTTTTTTTTTTTTTAAATATCCTAATTTGGAATCTAGACTACAGTCTACACGTCTCTCTTTTGTTGAAAATATTCTTGATCTTGAAGATTGCACTTAATCTCTTTTTTGTTACCTTGTTATGTTTAAAACTTTTTTCGGTAACAAATATTTTATGGGTGTTTATCAAAATCCTTTTTTTTTTTTGTTTACATGTTCAAGATCGATATGTGGTTTCCTCATTTGAAATCTTAGATTTCTCTATTTGGGTTGTCACCGTAATGCAACTTTTTTTTTTTTGAAGAAAGGCAAACAAGAAAACCAGAATATTAAAAAGGCATATCAGCCTAAACTAAACTCTCCACATAGGGAGGACAAGACTCAAACCAAACTTTATCTTCCGTAGAGGAAATCGCCAACTTTGCAAGACTATGATTGTGGCTAACTTTATCTTCTAGCCATTTTTTTTCCCTGCATTAACACACAATCTTTCCATCTTGTCTTAAGGATTGAACAACCCCAGATAGCATGAACAATCGACTCTATATTCCTTCTATAAACCGGGTAATAAGGGCCAGCTTTGATTCCTCGCTTCATCAAGTTGAAAGAAGTAGGCAACCAATTGTGACAAGCCTTCCAGATAAATATCTTAACTTTCGCCGGTATTCGAAACCTCCACATAGATTTCCACCACGACTCCAAACCACAAAGGCCCGAAAAGCTAGCCAACACCAACCTCTCACAACCCACCCTATAGCCACCGCGTAGATAATAAGTACTCAACTTTTCATAGTGCCAAAGAAGAGAATCAACAGTTTGAGCTGAACCAGTAAGGAGGCTCAAAATAACATCGACATCATCTTTAGGAAATCTCTTATAAGGGGAACATTCCATCCCCCAGATTTGGAAAGAGAGAGCTTATAGTAGCTACAATCCCCAACTTTAGAGGGGAGAAAACTTTAAAAGTAGACGGTCTAGGAACCCAACGATCCTCATAGATTTTAATAGAAGTATCTTTTCCAATACGCCAACGGGAACCAATCTCTAAGATTTCCTGCCCCAAAGTAAGCCATTCCTGATTATAGACCCCGAAGAACACTTTGAGGCTTGCAAGAAAGAAGTGTCTAGGAAATAGCAAGCTTTCAGGATTCACACCACAAGCGACTAGGGATTCGAGACCAAACACCAACATTGTTTCGCAAGAAGGGGCCTAATTGAAGATTAATAAGGCACGAAACCCAAGACCACCTGCATCCTTACTCAAGCACATCCTGGACCAAACACACCAATGAATTTTCTTTAACTCAGCAGGACCAACCCATCAAAATCTAGCACACATACAATGAATATCTGCAATGAAGCCCTTCAGCAGCCGATAGAGGCTCATAAAGTAGGTTGGGATAGACTGGACCACCTCTTTAAAAGCAATATGCTTTTCCAACCATAAACTCTCTCTCAAACCCGCTTTTTAATATCGGCAAACAACTACTTCATATTTCTACTAGCAAAACTAGTAAGATCCAAATATCTTTCCTAACAGTCGACCAACTTAACACCCGAAATGGAGGCTAAACGAGCACCCTCCACCCTACCCAATAGACTTACTAACATAAAGAGCAGACTTACTAACATAAAGAGCAGACTTACTAAAATTCACAACTTGACCAGACACCAATGCATAATCATCCAGGACACGTTTAATAGCCACACATTCTCTACTAGAAGCCTTGGTGAATAATAAGCTATTATCTGTAAAAAAAAAAAAAATAGGTGAGAGATAATAGGCCCTAAACAGATACACTTGAAACCCGAAATAACTTTAGAATTTACTGCCGCATTCAGCATACTTGAGAGGCTCTCAGTGCAAATAAAGAAAAGGTACGGGGAGAGAGGCTCCCCTTAACGAAGTCCCCTAGTTCGTCGAACATGGTCACAAATCTGACCATTAATGTTGAAAGAGAACTCGACTGAAGAGATACATCGCATGATTCTACCAACCCAACTGTCAGAGAAACCCAGCTTTGACATCATCCTAGCCAGAAAATCTTATTCTACTCTATCATAGGCCTTGGACATATCAAACTTAATTGCCATAGACCCCTCCTTACATTTCCGTCTTTTTAGCATATGCAGACACTCAAAACCAATGATAGCATTGTCTGTAATGAGACGACCAGGAATGAAATCGCTTTGGGTTTCAGAAATTACCTCACCAAGCACCAATCTGAACCTATTTGCTGACGACACGTCATTGCAGTGTCGCGTGTCGGTCAAAAGATGAACAATTAAGTTCGATCTCACTAGTGTGCGACTCACAGAGACTAGCACAGCGGCAAGTGAAGGTATCGTTCAGTAGGGAGGTGGAATCCGTCGACCGTTACCGATTCTAGCTATTATTACAACACGCCGAGAGAACTCGTGTGTTGTGGGTTTGAAAAACTGTAAATAATAATATAAATTACATAACATAATATTTATAAGGATATGATGGAATGGAGAGATGACATGCAATGTGGTTACACTAAGGAAATGAATCAACCGTGCAAGTATATAATAGACTCGTGTCCCATTAACTAATCTCTAATCTTTCTCGAGTCTTAGAAATCGCTTCCACACATACGTTTGGCTTCATTAAGTACCGTGGGACACAAATAAGAGCCATGTATGCTGCCTTAGTGATCTTTCAACTTTTCAGTCAAATACATTGGTTATTTCGTTGGGCATGTAATGCGCAACCGCGTGGGTCATATTACAACCAATAATTCATCCACAAGGCTAACCAAATACGGGGTGGGAACCAAGTGAAAGCATTAAGAATACGAGATACCCATATAACATGAATGTTATATGCTCGTGCCCCCTTAATTAATCTATACCCTCTCTCGAGCGACATAAAGATTATATCCATGCATAAATGCTTGGATTCATTAAGGAATATGAGACACACACACGAGCTCTACACGCCAGCCTAGTGATCTCTTATCTTTCTGGTCAAATGTAGAGGATATCATGTTGAGCATGTCAATGCGATACCATGCGATATATAACACACATCCTAAATATCATTCACAAGGTGGCTAACCGAGTGAAAGCTTAAGCAATGAAATACCCCTATAACTATACGAGCACAAGAGGAATTCAATGGTCTTTACTCTAGATACAGATTCGGTTTTATCAATCTCTTTAGGATGGCTAAAAATGGGAAACAAATTTACCTAACACTAATTTGCATCAATGCAAATTGTTAAACATTAAGAACATTCAAATGAATTAAGAGTTCTCCTCTTGACTTCAGAGTTTTCTCTAAATCAATTCATCACCTTTTCCGGCCAATGATAGGCAAATGTGTCTTAAAAAGACCCATTAGGTACAAGGATGTGAACCAAAGCCAATTTAGCAACTGAATGCATAAACTGGCTTTTTCTACTCTTTGGGGATAAAATCCCTAAAACTCAAATCATTCAATAAATGGTATTTTGGTCATCCATTAACATACAAACAATCATGGGAAGCTAAATTACTCTACTCCTACATTAATTACTTTACTCCTAATCCCATTCAAGCATACATGTCAATTTCTAACCTCCACAAACATGAATTTCACAATAAAAGATTAAACATACATAAATCAAAGAGCAAAACAAAACCCAAATGAATTTATGAACAAAATACATATATATAGCACATGTGAGGGTTTACAGTATTCCCCAAATTGGGGTTAGACATCTAAGAAACGAAAATTACAAAGAAAAGAATATATAAGAGCAAACATTTGAAGACAATCCTCCAAAGATGTTCCATAGCTTTCCTAGCTCGAAATTGGCTCATAATTCCTTGTAATTTGCTCTAAGATGGATGGATGAAGTAAGAAAGGGGTGGTGGAGATATATGATGAGCTCTCATGGAGGAAGAGCCTTCATGGGAGAGTGGGTCTCTCCTTTATTGAGTGAAGAAGAAGAAGAAGAAGAAAATGAAAGAGATGGAAGAAAATAGAGGAGAAGGTTTGGGTGTGAAAAAGAGAAAAAAAAAAAGTGGGGATTCTTAGATCTAGAATTTGTGAAACCCCCTTTGAAAATAAAGGAAAAATGATATATATAGGTAGGTCAAAGTGGGTCTCAAAAAGTGTGAAAAACAAGCGGTGACAGCAATCTCGCGGTACGCTTTAACGAAACGTACCACAAGATGACTCCTGAAGAGACTCGAGGTACACCATCTTGCATGACGTGGTTCGCTTTAACGAACTCAACCACGAAACATGGCCGTGGTTGTGGTCTTCAATTTCGTGATACATCTTACTATTCGTTTTGACGACCTATCTAACGAAAGTTGGCAGTGGATTAGGTCTTCAATTTCGTGATATATCTTACTATTCGCTTTAACAACCTCAACCGCAAAACATCTCAACTGTTTTACTCTTGATTTTCGTGGTACAAGTTACTATTTGCTTTAAACGTACTGCAAAAGTGCTCTTTTAACCCAAAAGTCCCTTTTTTGGCCTGAAAATCCCAGTTATCGCACATAGAATTCTCAATACAAAATGAACATGCACAAGGCTCACAAAACATATTATATTCACAAAAACGCTCGAAAACGAGAACAAACGATAGAAAATAGGGATCTTAAAAGATGTATAAATCGTTCTGATCATTTGTCAGGCTTTTGCCACTATTTTGTACGCCACATTACAGAGACTGATATGCCAGTAATCCGTCATACCCTCTACCTGTTGACTCTTAGGAATTAGAGCAATCAGAGTGTTACATCACCGTAATGCAACTTGGAAGCCTCTATAATGACAAATCTTTTGTGTGTGTGTGTGTGTGTGTGTGTGTGTGTGTGGGGGGGCGGACAATCCAATCAAGGTTCAAACAAAGCATTTTTTTTTTTGGTTTAATTAGTTCTGAGTTTTTTTTATATTAGTTGTTTTTCTGTTAAATTTTGTAAGTCGGATCTAGAGTTGCTTCAAGTAAATTTAGTTAGTGATTCGACTTCTTTCTTTTGTACTCATTTATATAAGAAGCATTTTGTAAATGGACTATTTTACCCTTACATCATTAACTTCTAACCGTCCTTTACTCACAGTAAGATATGTTTGTACAATTTCGATCAAATGTTCCGTATGCTGTCAATTACTAATAAATTTGAGATATATTTGTGCAAGTTGCCCTTTTAACAAACCCGCACATTTGTATATTAACCCTTTTGTTTAAAAATCTCCCTGTTGTGCAAACCCTTGAACATAAAATATATCCTGTGATTATCTTATTTGAAAATCAATTTTCTAATGCTACAGACTGATTATAATATAAGATCATTTGTGATTTCTAATATAAATTATATCCGGGGTTTGCACAAATGTCCTCGTTGTTTATCTAAAATTTGATATAACCTAAGCACCTAATTTCCGGAGTGCAATTTGTAGCAGTAGACATTACATACAGTGACACAGGATTATATATATATATATATATATTTAATGAGGAAATAGTAGGAAATGACACTTTTCATATTGAATTTTGAGAGTATCACTGGATTAATAACTTAAGTTTAAATCACACCAAATGACTAAAATAACTTCATTTCCTTCTTTTATTACGTTTGTGCCATTTTTAGGGTTTTTTTCTTTTTTTCAAAAACCTCCATTGACGGAGGTAGGGGTGGGCATATAAGTGTGAACTGATCCAAACCGAACTCGGTTCGGTTTTATACTTGAATTTGGTTCAATTCGGTTAGAACCGAATGAACAGTATTCATTTCGGGTCAGTTTCGGTTTTACGTCTTCAAACCCAAACCGACCCGTATAAACCGACACATATATAAAATAAAATAAAATAACCTATTTTGTTCTAACTCTTTCAGACCTTCTCTCTTTCAGCCGCATCTCTGTCTTTCAGACCTAAGTTTTTTCCATCTCTCAACTCACAACATTACACGGTCTCTCTCTCTCTTCCGCCACTTATTCAACCAGTCAACCCACTGGAAATCTCTCTTCTGTCAGCAATTGTCTCTCTTCCACGGTTCCGGCTTCTGCCTACAATCCTCCCTCTTCAAGTTCTTTTTCTTCTTTCACCATTTCGATCTTGATTTTTCTCTAACTATTTCCCCTCTTTTTTGTTTTCTACTAATCTGTTTTAATCTTGTGACTTTGATTTATTTGGTTTATATATAATTATATATACATATATATATATATATGATTTATTTGAAAATATTATTCTCTTTCATTAATCGTATTTGGTGATTGGATTGGATTGGATTTTAGTCTATTATGTGCAAAATCTAATGTAAGCAAACCGATACACACTCCTGACTGTAAATGAAGTCAATTTGACGAGTCTTGTTCAATAATAATAATAATTAAAAGAATATATAGTTACGTATATGGATATCTCATATATGTATATAGTTCTTGTTCAATTTGACACACTCCTGAGATATCTGTATATAGTTCATGAGTTGCTAGAGATATAAATAAATTTTATGCTGATTTTCTAACTTGTTCATTCCTTACTGTGTATACATCTTTCTTTAATCGATTTGGTCTCGTCAAGAGGCTAAAAGGATTATTGAAGTTATGTGGATTCAATTTCTGGACAGCTATTTATAAGCTACTTTTGATTGATTTGAATTGTATTTATGCTTATATGTTGATTATGTGGACAGAATTTGATTATGTAAACAATATTTTAACCATTTATAATAATAGCTGTTAAAAGGTAAAAAAGAAATGGAGAAATTGAAAATAAAATAAAATAACCGGAGGCCTAATAGGCCCAAAACCGAATTGAACTGAACCGGACAGAGATAAGGGTGTTCGGTTCAATTTGGTTTTTGGGTCCAATATGGTTCAAACTGATTCATATTTTTAGAAACCGAATATAAGTCGGTTCAATACGGTTTTGACCAAAACCGAATTGAACCGAACCGCGCTCACCCTTAGATGGAGAACCAATGGAGGAGGTCATCCATCAATGGAGATGAAAGACCTCAAATGGAGGTTTCAATGGAGATAAAAGACCTCAAAAAATTGAAATTTTTTATTTTTGATCAAAAAGTCTCGGAAACTACAAAACAAATCTTAGAAAAGTCTCAAAAACTACCAAAAAGCATTTGAAATTACCAAAAAGCCTCGGAAAATACCTGGCAAGTCTGGGAAATTACCCAAAAAGTCCCAAAAATTAGAAAATAAATCTCGAAAATACAAAATAAGTCTCCGAAACACAAATAAGCACAAGACTTATTTTTGTGAATGTGTTTTAGTGGTATTTTTGTCAGATCCACACTTTATGTGTTATTTAAATTTAAGTTATTAAAACAGTAATACTCCTAAAATTATACCTTGAAAAGTGTCATTTAATTTTTTTTGAACCCAATAATGAGCTCTTGACACTGTAAATTTTATTCCAAAATTTTAAATTCAATCGATATCAATGTGTGACAATATAATCATATCAAAACAAGTGTTGGAAACAAAAAAAAAAATACCAAGTACAAAAGGAGAACCAAAAACGACGAAAAGGTAGAGATAATAATTTTGAAATGAAAAGACTAGTAGTAGTAGCCCATCAAATGTATCAGAGACCAGATTTGTAGACGACAGCGTTGGGGATCCATTTGTCACCTTGGAGGAATGGTTTCACTGTAAACTTATTAGCTTCTTTTTTGGTAATGATTTTGACTCCCTTCCATTTGACTCTGTTTTTGGTGGAGGATCCTGGTCCATAATTCTGAAACTCGGTGTAAAAAATGGTGTCTGGTCCTGAAGTACCTATCCATGGTAACCATCCCTTTGGATTAATAAAGCTTTCCATCTTTGATTGCATAAATATGGTGGTTGAGTAATTTTTCCATGGCCTTCCAAGATAAGTCTCGACTCCAGACAAGTTTCCATACGGCCAGATGCTGCAATTCTGTATTGAAATACCGGTGTTTTGATTCGGGTCCATCCTTCCTTGTGCCGTGATTGTGTTTTGCTGACCAGGCATCGGTCTCTTGGGGGCTATGTTGCAGTTTTGGAGGACAACTGCTGAATTGCCAAAAATGAAATCAACTGTCCCGTAAATGTTGCATTCGCGGTAGAATTGACGATTTGAATGTGTATAGAGAGTGTCCTGGAAGGCATCGATATGGCACCGGTAGAAGGCTGAGCGATCGGCCGTTGACATTAGAGCCACGGCTTGATGCTTGCTTGGCCCGGCTGTGTTGCGAAATCCCATATCTCTAGCAACGAAACCTTGTCCAAATACAGCTGCAACCGAAATTAAAAGAAACTCGGTGTAAGTATGATGTTCAGAATGAGACATTATATTCAATCAATATAAATAATTTAAACACCAATATCAAATATATATCTATCAACCACGAGCTGTGGTGTGGTTGGTCACTGCACTCTCAGTGAGGCAAATGGTTCAGGCTTTGGCTGAGTTCGAACCTCATTGGAAGCACCTCGTGGCCAGGATTTATTGACCTCCCGGCCGAAGCTGGGATTAGTCACACTCATTAACAATTGGTTGCTGATCGGAGTAAGGGATATCTCGTGGTCTAACAAAAAAAAAATATATATATATATCTATCAAAAGAGAAGCTATAGCTAATACCACCACCGCCCAATGTAGCTCATTGGTAACGAGTGTTCATTTAGTTCGGTAATGTTCCGGAGTAGCAAAGCCATGTTGTGTTGTAGGGGGCATGACTCCCCAAGCAAGCACACAATTTTTTATAGTTTATTTAAATTTTACCCTAATTGTTTTGTTATTTACATTTTCTATTAAAAATGTAGTGTTCATTTAGTTCGGTAATGTTCCGGAGTAGCAAAGCCATGTTGTGTTGTAGGGGGCATGACTACCCAAGCAAGCACACAATTTTTTATAGTTTATTTAAATTTTACCCTAATTGTTTTGTTATTTACATTTTCTATTAAAAATGTATCAATCTTTTTAAATTGGCCCTCCAAATTTGATGAGGTTGGCTTTGCCCCTGGCTCCAGGTTTGATTTCCCATACCATAGTAGCTATCTAATGCCCTAATAATGATAAGAAACGAAGAATATAATTTGAGAAGTTACCGAAAGTTGCAGTCGAAAATGTTGGGGTTCCATCGATAACGTTGAGGCTACCGGAAACAATTGTAACATTCAGTCCATCACCGATGATGGTGACATTCCATTTCGGCTTCTCAACCCTAACATTCTCAAAATAAACTCCCCTCTTCACGTAAATTATCAACCTCTTCTTGCTCTTTTCCGGCACAGCATTTAGAGCTGCCATGATTGTTTTATATTTGCTAGAACCATCTTTTGCCACAACAAAATTCGCCTTCTTCCTCAAATCCGAACCCTGATCGCTCATCAGTTTCCGGACTTCCGGTCGCATCCATTCCGGCTCTTGATCATCTGTAGTAGAACTCAATAACTTTCTCAGTTTCAATGAATTTGAAACCTTAGAAATCCACGTAATAATAGCCAAACTATTGCTTGTCAACTCTGTGGAAGTCTTGAGATTCTCAGAAATTCCATTCTTGTATTTCTCTCCATTTGCGATTTCTTGAAAACCATCTATGCATGTTTGTTGATAAGTTCCAGCAGAACTCAACCATGTTCTCAGATCATTAACAGCATCAAGCACCGATGACACACTTGAAGAAGATAACGAGCTATTAAGATGATCAAGAGCCAAACTCATAAGCTCACCACAATTTTTCAAAGCAGTGATTGTCGTTGTATCATTGACTCCACCGAAAACATCTGCATTCTCGGAGAAATATTCAGAGGCTTTTGATAATTCATCCAAAGCCAATTTGATCGACAACTTGAAGATGTCTTCAAACCCCATCGTCTGTCCCGCATTCATGGCGTTACCAAGACTCTTATAGCAAGTCTCCTTGTACAATGTTTCGTTGCAGACAGTTAGTGCAGCAATGGTGGTCTGTGGTTTAGCATTTTTGGAATTGCTTTTAGTGGAAGCACTTCCGAGTACAGCTGCTACTACAACGGCGACAAGGAGTATTGTGGAGAGGCCAATGATGAGGATTCTTCTTCTTGTCCTGCGGCGAGATTCGAGCTTGGCTTGATCAAGTTCATTGACTTTGCCATAGGACAAGAAGGTAGACATGTTGATCATTTGCTGTTGTTGTGTTTTGATTTTGAATATTTTGTATATATGTTGGGTGGTTGTGTTTATATACAAAGTACAAGTAGAACATGTATGTGTGTGTTACGTGCAAGGCACTAATCCATCTTAAAATAGAAAGTCATTTTTCTCAAAGTAGCACGTATATATTGAAGTGCTTCTCATGTTTTTGTAGCTAACTACTATTTGGTGAACATTTTTGTTAGATTCTTTATACGAAAATGATTTATGTCTTTAATTAATCATAACAACGCGTGGTGACTTTTGATAAGTAGCAGACGACATGTACAAGTGTAGAGCCCGTTTGACCTGATTACAATTAAAATATGAGAAAGAAATTCATTCAAATTAATTTGAACATGAACATAATGGAGAGTATTGTTAAGAAATAAACGTATTAGGCTGTCGAAGGCAATAGCCTTGTGGTAATCACAAAGTCAAAGTTCAAATCTCTCCTCCCGATCTAAAATCAAAAGAAAGAAAGAAGAAGATGATGATTTAATTAAACGTATTAGGCCTTCTTATTGCTTATTAAATGGAATATATAAGCTTATAAAGAGAATTGAGTTGCATTTCATTCATCCAATAGTACTAACCTAGAGAAAAAAGAAGTATGACCGATTTACAATAAATACTTAATTAATCAATCCATAGCTAATTGATAATTAGCTTAATACTCCCCCTTAAGCTAGAACATATATAGATAATTACAATACATGGTTTGTAATAAAAATATTAAAAAAAAACAATATAAATTGCATAGTAAAAAAAATAATATAAACATATAATAATTTCTTCTGAGATTCGTTAACGTCCTCTCAAACTCAAGATTGGGAGATGAAACACTGCTTCATTTTGTATAGTTCCGATGACATGGTAGCAAATCATTTCAACCTCTCAAACTCAAGATTGGGAGATGAAACACTACTTCATTTTGTATAGTTCCGATGATATGGTAGCAAATCATTTCAAGAGGTTGATGAATTGACTTTATACAGGTGTCAACCAAATGATTTGACAGAGATGCCGACAAATGGCTTGATAAGGTGTCAACGGAACAACCGGATAGAGGATTTTTTTTAAATAAATTAAAGAAGATTGTCCCGGCTGCTATTGCCAATTTGCCATCATTCTTTGATCTTATCCAGGAGAATGATTTCCCATAGTCTCGTTGCGTGCCATTAGAAGGCTTGTTGTAACTGTGCTTTGATCATACCACTCGACGAAGCGAAAGCAGTAGATTCTCGAATTCACGAGAAGAATTCGCTCTAAAGGAAACTATTCGGATCCTTAAATAGAAAATTATAAAAACCGATTCCTCTAAGACTCTGAATTCCAAAATCGACTAAAATAGGAAACCTCAAAACTTACCCCAAAAAGATAAATTCGAGTTATTTTTAAAACCTAAAAGAACAATCCTAAACAATTTCGAAGAAGAAACCTTATCAAAAAAAGAAATTCCTAAAACTATGCCTAAAAAGAGAAAAATGAAAGGCAAATAGGCCATTTTTGGGAATACTATATTGCGTTACGGTGTTATGCAGGTAAACCCTCAAAAATTACTGTAGGGCTTGTTGATATAGTTCCAAGTTCCAAGTTCCGACGATAAATTATGGATCCAAATTGGATGCCGTTTGCCCCTCCAAATGGGCTTCCAAAGTGTCCTACACCACGAACCATTCCAAGCAACAACAATCCTTAATGACTAACAAATACAACCAAAGAGTGTTTTGCTCTTTCCTAGGAAGCACGGATACTTCATTTGGTGAAGGTAACTCGTATCGAACTCGTATCCGGATCAGATACTTCACGGATACTTCAGGATACGTATTCGATACACCAAATGGCGTATCCGTTGACTTTTTCATTAGTTTGACCAACGGATACTCGGGAGATAAATTAAGGATACTTTTGGGGCAATATTATAATTATTTTAGTATAAAATGTGGTCAAATTATAATTTTAAAAATTTAGGTGTCAAAATGAAATTATAAAGAAATTTTTGTTTTGATTCCATTGACATGGAGAATAACGGGATACATGATATTGAAAACTTTTCTCTTGAAAAACAAGAGTTAGAAGCAGAATTTTCTAGATCATTTAACAATATAAATGATGATTGATCATTTAACAATATGAATGATGAGTGATGATTGATGATAGTGAAGTTACTTAGGAATTTAGAATATGTTTTATGATTTTTTTTTTTTTTATGTATTATTTATATTTTATAATGTCCTATGGCTTATGTGATGTATGTTTTATTTGGATTTTGTAATATGTTATAACTTATGTGATATGTTTAATTTAGATCATGTAATATGTTACATTGTTATGATTTATATAGATATTTGACTGTTTTATTTGGATTCTGAATATATTTTGATTTTGAATAAATTATCAAATATGTTTTCATATATTATTATTATTTTTTAAATATAAATATATATTATTTTAATCGACATATCCTGCCGTATCTGTATCCTAGTTTTTAAAGATTTACCGTATCCCTGTATCGTACCGTATCCGTATCCCGTATCCCGTATCCGTATCCGTATCCATGCTACCTAGGCTCTTTCATAAGTTCGTCGGTCGAGATTAATCCATGGTGGTAACTGTCGTGATCCTACAATGTAGCCTTCCTAGCTAGTAAACAAAGGAGTTTTTTGCAAAATATGATTGATGTTCATTAGCCTGTTTCCTACCTTTGGGCTATTGTATACTTTTCAATGATAATTTGATTTCCTGGAGTTCGAAAAAATAATTTGTAGCATCTCCTTCCTCTACTGAGTCTGAATATACTTATATACTATATAGAGCGCTAGCTTTGGTTGCATTAGATATATAAATAATACTTGGATTGGATTGAAATGCTACGTTATAGTGTTTTACTTATCAATATTTAGTATCCCATATTAAAAAGACAAAATTTCCTATTGATAATGTTTTTTCTTTTCCTTTTTTTCAGGGAAAAGTTCTAAATAAAGCTTTTTTTTTTTTTCAGCTTTTTTTTTTTCTGACTTAAGAGTCATTTACTTAAACTTCAAGCTCGTCCATCTATCAACAAAGCTACAACCCTGGGGCTACTATGGTTTTAAGTTACAAAGGCATTGCGGTTCATAAAATATAACATGTTATATTAGTCTAAATTCTCTGCTAGTTGCCAACCAAATGAAATAAAAAAACAAAAATAGAAAATAATCATTGGAATTAAAAATTCTCTTTTGACAAGCAGAGATGTTCTTCCAAACAAACATACACTAATCTGTGACCACAAAACAGGGTCAAATATCTCATTTTCTTGACTTTCTAAGTTTATCCCTTCTTGTGACCAACCAGGGACCACTTTGACTCTGTTCTGTGGTCACAGAAAATATACAAATTAAGGGTTGTTTTTATCCAGGATAAAAACCCTACAAGTAGAGTAACACAACCAAAAAGAACCTAAACGAAGTAAGATGGACAAACCAGCATATAGATAGATATATATAAAAGTTGAGTGTACATAAAAGGTCTGTGTATATATTTATAAGTCAAGAGTACATGAACTGTAGCAACACTAATTGCCCCTAACTTCAACAGCAATACTGAACATTGGGTATTTGGGTTGGGTCCTTACCACTTGTTTATTGTCTGTGTCCCTTCTCCAATACTGCAATGAAAGCAACCTAGATACTTAACTATAACCCTACACTTGAAAAAGACAAGTAGCTGTCGATGGCAAACTCAGGATGGCATGTGTTTTAAACTACTAAAACCAAACATATTTAACAACTACATGGAGGAAGAAGCCTCACCCAACTATGTTTAATGGCCGTCCTAACTGTGTTTTCAGAGGAACCACATGGATGCATCCTGCTTTGTGAGTGGATCCAGGGTATAATCGGCTGATGCAATGTTGAATGGAGAGCCCAATCTGAAATCCGCAATATTATTGTTGATATTATTGTTGGGATTGGGATTGCTGTCGAATGGAGATTCAAATGCCTTGCACTGATCAAATTGAATTTCAACTGGGGAGAAAACGGTGGTGCTATTCATTGGCATGTTTTGTTCAGGCATGCTGCCTCCCATCATAACTCCCTGACTGTAGAAGCTATCATCCAACTGAAACTGAAATTTTTGCTGCTGTTGCTGTTGCTGAACCTGATGCTGAAGTGGCTGCTGCAGCACTTGACGCTGATGTAACTGCTGCTGCACCTGATGCTGATGTGGCAGCTGCGGCACCTGTGGCTGCTGTAGCACCTGATGCTTATGTTGATGCGGCTGCTGATTGTCCTCTTCACTCTGCTGAAGATTAGAATCATAGAAACACAACATCTCAGAAATCATTTTTTGCCCATCATCCGGAAGTGGTGCAAGCCCTGACACATTAAATTGGGATTGTGGCTGGCCCATTGGCGGAGTTGCTGGCTTCTGCTGATTTGTTTGAACAAAGGGTAGAGAGAACACCGGAGGTTTGTCATTGTTAATTTGGATGTTTGGAATTCTAAACCCTTGAGCAGAATTATTGCGATATTGGCAATTCAACTGGTGATTGTTTCTTGAAGTCCTGTCAAGAAACCCAAGCCGGCAATCGTTATAAGGGCACTGAGGGTAATTGCAAGTGTAGATCTTTTGATCCATTATCATATGTGGCTCGTCAGCCAGCTGCTTCCTTTTCTGAACGAAATCTGAGTTGGTTTCAATAAGCTCTCCCTTGATTTGAGGAGCCAAAGCAGGTGGCATCATAAGCCTGTCTCTTGGTCCCACTGCCCCCATATTGAAGAGATTGACATCACGAGGCTTGATCTCCTCAACTTCAACATTTGGTTCATCATCTACACCTTCAACATCATAATCACTGGAATCAGAGATGACAAAAGAACCACTCCCACCAGCAGATGCAGGAGGACAGCTATCAGGATACAATTTTCGGGACAAAGCTTCTTCTTGGTTTATTATCGCCAGCCAAGTGGCACTCTCCTTGGCAGTCATCTTATCCTGCAAGCATTTGGATTGACGAACAAGCTTCCGGATCTTAGTAATATCAGGAGACATGTGCTTGATCACTGCTGTGAGAACACTCACTTTCCACGCCTTCTTCAAATCGTGTGGCTTCTTGTACGGGGGAGGCCCCTGATCCTTAGGCAGACCCAACTGTGGCCACCACTCCTCATTTCCAGTTGGCCACCATGGTGGGGGAACACCCTTTTCCAAAGGAAATCGCCTCTGAGGTGGATCACAATGCTGCATCAGAGCCGACAAGAGAGATCCAAGAGTAGTATCTTGAAGCTCTTGTAATGTGTGAGGTGTAGAAACCATTGTGCCACAGTCTTCATTCTTTCCAGGGATCATATGATCAGCCTGATACTTTGCAATTGCTGCAGGGCCATTCCGATCAAATCTGACTTTTTCTTTCCACCATGCACGAAGATTATCAGATGCGCCACTTACTGGCTTTCCCTTCTCAGGGATGATTCCATACACAAAACCTTGGGCCTTGCAAACTTCCATCATTTTCAGCATATACTTAAGGATGCCATCTTGGGCACGAGACATCTTCTTCCTCCGTGCTTGCTCCTGAGATTGGCGTTGCTTTGCATTGTCAACAACTCCTTCCTTTCCCTTATTCTGTTCTTTAAGCCGCCTAAGAAGCATTCGGTCTCTCCACATTCTCCTCTCAAGCTCGTCAACATCCATTTCATCATCACTATAATCCTCCTCTGCATTTGCCTCTGCTTCATGCTCCAGAACTGGCTCTCCTTCCCCAGGAAGAGAAGAAAGGAAATCAAGGTTTCCGGAAAACCCCATTTCTTCAAAGATTCCCATTCACTACAGGCACAAAAACCAACCCTGATTCAAATCCTACTTCAAATCTGACTTTGTCTCTCTTGCTCCCTTCCAATCTGAAAATCAATAACTTTCAGATTCAGGATATGGATGAAGAAAAGCAGATCAAATCTTCAACGCCTGCAAATTGATAAATAAATAAAATAATTCCCAACATCTCAAATCCGGTACATTGAATCTATGGTCCGTAATAACTCTAATTCAATAACATAATACAAACCAAGTACGGAATCGCCATAAAAGCTATTAATTATTAGACAAATCAAGCAAGCAATACAACTATAAATGTAAGATTAATACAACTAACAAGAACAATCACATATAAGCCAATTAAAATGAAAATTAAAAATCCGAAGCAACAAGATAAGTATCAAGTGAGTTCAAATCAACAAGCTAATCTGATGTTGGGAATTCAACAACGAAAAACCAAAAAAAAAAAATAATAATAATATAGCAATTAAGATCAATTAAACTACAAAAGAGAGAGAGAGACCATTATCAGAACCCAGATCTGCCTGAACAGACAAGAACTAGCTCTAAGAAATTATTTGTTTCTAGCTTTAAACACAATCAAACAGCCAGAGTCCACTCTAATTAAGCGAAGATGTCACCTTTTTTTTTACCACAAGCTACACATACGAAACCAATCCGATCACTACAAATCCGGAAATTTCGGATTTCATTAAAAATCAAAATCAGATTCAGATAGACCTAAAACAACACATCCGACTAACCAACCAACCAACAATTTCAGTGATCAAACGAAACGAAACGAAACTTTGGTAAACTTGGTATGTGTGATGTATGAAATGTTAAATATTCAAGATCATCAATCAAAGATACAGAAAAACAGTGCTTAACCAACAATCGAGTGATAATTACAGAAGATATATATATATATATATATATATTTGAGAACAGATTAGTGAAACTAAGAAATGATAGAAAATTATATACCGGATAATTAATCGTTGGTTTCAGCCATCGAAAACCGCCGTCGCTTTGAGCTCTTGCTGCTGCTACTATCAAGAGAGATAGAGAGTTTTTTCTGGTTTTGTTTTGTTTTTTTTTTTCCCCGGAGGGAGAATTCTGGATAGGAAGAGAGAAAGAGAGAGAGAGAGAGAGAGAGAGATAATAAGAGGAACAGTAATTTTGTAGAGTGTGTTAGGAGTGTAGTCGTATTTAAACCCCGAGTCAGTGGTCAGGTTTAATTTTAACCGCGGTTAAGACGTGGGTGGGTCTGGCGTTTTGGTTTTTGGATATGCAAGAGTTTTGCTGCTTTTACTTTATGGAGATTGGGAGAGTCTCTCTTGTGTGTTTTTTCTCATTCCGCAATTTGTGTATGCAACACTACTCCTATTATAATTGTTTGATTGATTTTTCTAAGAAAACTATAGATCCTTTTATGTCATTTTAACATCTTACAAATAATGATTCACTATGCTCAAATGGCTGAGAGTCGGTCTAATGAACTTGAGAAATTTGACGTGTAAATTGTTTCTGTATGGTTATCCATACCAGTCGATATGATATTATTAAGTCTGATGCAATGAGACATACCTTTTAAAAGTCTTTTTTATTTTTATTTTTTTATTTTTTTTATTTTATTTTATTTTATTTTATTTAGTATTTCTTTATCTTATTAAGTATAATATGACTTGTTAAGAAAAATATTTTATATAGACTTCTAATGAATGCATATTTATTGTTTTTATTAAGGAATGGTTTTATATAAAGAGATATTTTTATTAACACGTTTTTTATTTTAACTTAATATCGTTTTATACTTTATTATGACATGTCGGGCCAGTTTAGTATAGCTCTTGAGAAGTTAAAATCAGTTTATTTTATAATTTTGACGTAAAATGATGTTTGGTAAAACTTCCAAAAATGATTCATTCATAATCTAACAAGTTTTGACAATGATTTTAAGAAGTAACTTTTTGAAAGTGATTATGGAATAATCTATTTCAGCATTTAATGAATCTTTTAAAAATCATTATTATCCTTATGAAATCAAATTAAAATCATTTATATACCTTATTTCATCTTAAAATTAAAGATTTTAATTAAATATTGATTTGATTTATGAATCCTTTTAAAAATATTTTCACTATTCTTATGGATATTTTTTTTCTAATTTAAATATTATATTTAAATATTGATTTAATATATATAATTAATGAAATAAATAAATAAAATTATAAAATTATGTCTATTTTAGTCATTCTATCTAATATCAGCACTTTTGAAATAAAATTACCAAACATACATATATTGTTTTTGAGTTATACAGTAGTTTTAAAAGTATAATTAACCAAACATCTGCTGATTAACTTCACAGCTGATTATTCTTTCAGCACAGCTAACAGTGATTATTATAAAAGTTACAACAATACCAAACTGACCCGTCATCTTTATTATACATAGCATATTTAAAAACTCCGACTTCGAGCCGGTTGCCATGACCGAACCAGACTCATTACAAATCATCATTCTTGGGCCAAAACCTCTCTATGGAGCACATTTTATTGATACTTCTATGGGATGTATATTTAGTGTGTTTATCAATAAACGGTTTTATTTAGAGTTATATTTTTATGAACACACTTTTTACTTTAATGTAATACTGTTTATACTTTATTATGATGTGTCATCTCTATTTTACAGAGCATATTTAAAAACTCCGAGCCAACTACCTTGACCAAACCAGACATGTTACAGATCACCATCTTTAGGCCAAAACCTCTATTTGTTAGTTAAAATAAAGCATCTCTATTCAGTTTAAACCTGGCAGGTGGGAACTCCATTGCGGGATGAAGATTCAATCTCCAACGCAGTGGAGAGGCTAAGGTCTCCACCACAATGGAGATCTAATTGAAGATCTCTATCAACAATGGAGATCCCGTGGTGGAAAAGGTTAACCTCTCCCTATTGGCAGTAGGAGAGAGAAGCCTACCCCTGTATATCATGTGGATCTCCATAAACAAATCTACATCACATTTCTTTCTTTTTTAAAAAAAAAATCTTCTTTTTTTTTGAAAAAATGTATCTTCACCGTCCATTTGAGATGGACGGTGGAGCTCCAATTATTTTTAAATATATATATATATATATATATATATACATATATAATTTGTAATCTATTAATTTTCTAAAATTCAGAATTTCAAAGATATTTTGGTCTTTTAAATATTCAAACTCGATCAATAATTAAGTTTGACCAACTTTGACTAACAGCGGGTGGGGTTATTGTAAGTTAATGATAAATTTGTTTTTGGTTGTATGTCAAAAGGCAACCCTTAGGGATGTTGGTTGTAATTTGCTCAATTATATTTAGATATATTATATTCCATATATAGCTAATAATCATTCCATATATAACTCTAAAAATACTATAACCATATTTTTTATTTTTTATTTAATACCATAACCAATTTGAAATTTGAACATTATATATTTAGTAATAGAGTAATGACTTTGCCCAAATTTGATGTTCAAATCTGATACACAAATGATGTGATAACACTTTAATCCATTTAGGACAAAGTAACATTACTCCTAGTAATATCCGGTTAAGGAATATAACTCATCATATCCAAGTTTGTCGACAAACATACTAAAAACAAATATATAATTAATCAATACAATTTAGACAAAAATTACAGCTCAATGGTAAACTCTAGTACCAAACTCAAAAATTAAAATCGACATAAAATGATCCATCCAACAATAATAGTTTAAGACAACAAATTAATACATTGAATTTTGCCTTGTGTCTTTTAGCAAATTCAAACTTTAAAGTTGGTAACCAGAGGTTGATCCAGTGGTAAACCCTTCATGCCTGCACCACGGGTATAGGTTCGAGTTTTTCACTTCTCAAAAAACCGGAATTTATGTAATAATGTAATATTTAAAATAAAAAAAATAAAAAATAAAAAATAAAAAATAAAAAAAACTTTAAAGTTGGCAAAAAGACATGGGTTTGATTTTATAAGTTTATAATGGAACGGATAAAATAATTTATAATTTTATAAGTAAAGATATAAATTAATAATAAACGTGATTAAATTAAACTCTTTTACAAATATATATATATAATTAACTCATTTGCTATTTCTAGATAATTTTGTTATATTTCTCCCCATTTTATTACTCATCCTTTGGTCGTCATAAAAAGATTGTAGATATTTTTTTTAGGTTTCGTTGTTGTACAAGTAAATATTCTACTTTCATATATGAGATTCCATATATAACTAATAGTCATAACTCTAAATATACCATAACAATATATATATATTTTTAATTTTTATTTGATACATACCATAACCAATTTGAAATTTGAACATTATATATTTAATAACATTTGGTCAAGGAATATAACTCAACCTATCCCACGTTTGTACGTTGACTCAACATACTTAAACATGTATACAGTATACAATTAATAAATATAACAATTTAAGCAAAAACAATTAGGTGGCTCATTTGTAATCCCTCACAGTCTCACACCAATTTTAAGAATTTAAAATAATATAAACTGATCCACAATAATATTTAAGAAAATAAATTAAAAAGTTAATCCTTAAAAAAAATGGACTAAAAAAAATAAAAAATACAATACGAGCACTTCCCAAGAGGTCCCACCTATTAGCATATGCGGTATTTCATCTCCCTTTCAAATATGCAGTTAGTGGTTCAAATCCCACTATACACGGTTTGTGTGGGCAATTGTTATCTTTCGTTATGTGAGTAGATTTTCAGACTGACTTATATTGTTTGTATCTTGGTAGCCCTATTGTAATAATTATTGTAATATTAAAAAAAATAAAAAATTGGACTTGAATTTTAATATTTTAAAAGTTTAAAATAATTTAAAATCGTATAATGAAAGAAAGGTGGTGTAGTGTAGGGTTGGAAGTGGTATGAGTAAAAGATTGTATGAAAACCAATTAAAAAAAAAAAAAAAACAAAACAAAAAAGGGAGTAGCAGAGCCGGGACGGCGGTCGAACGTGCAAAAGAGCACCTGAAAGAAAGCCTAGCTTCGTGGAAACGGATCTACTTTTCATTATTTTATTATCTTTATTCTGACTATTTTACCCTTCATCAATGATACTGTCTATTACTTTCACTACATTTACATGTACACATTATTAATCTTTTTGTCCCACTTCACGATAAAGTTTATGTGCTTGTGATTTTATTTAGGAATTAATTATCAATTCACTTTTATCAAACCCCACAAGTTTTCATTTGTTTAAACCATTAATTAAGCCATTAGGATTTTAGATTAATGGATGCATTTGAGATTGCTATATATAGGTTTAGAATTGGAGCGGGAAAGTATTTACAATCTACTTGTTTAGTAATTTTTGAGAAATTGGTGGTGGGTTGTTCTTAAAAATTGATTATAAAATAAGCTATTATTCTGTTACTTTGTAAACATCTAATTAAAGAGCAATAATACCCTTATATTAAAAATATTTAGAATTCCAAATTTAAAAACTGAAAACTATAAATTAAAATTTATTAATTAACATAAATTGAAATAATTTAAAGATTTCGATGGCCATTGTAGTGGTGACCACCATTCATTGATGATGGAGGAGTTCTTCATCCTCAGAGGAAGGACTATCGTACATCGCCTATGTCATCGGAGTATGTCAGTTCTCTGCACGTTGGAGGATACTCTAATGCCAAATGAGGAAAGATAGATCCTCTGACGAAAACGTTGATATCGACATTGACGTGGCAAAAGGAAGTCTGTCCTCATGCTACAAGGAGATTCCTTGCATCCTCTGTTTTTTTTTTCTTTCTAAAATTTGATATTTTTATTTTAATTAAATTTATTTGTTTCAAAATAAAAATAAAATAAATAAATTTCACGTGCGATTATATAGGGCAGCAATAAGGGTGACTTATTTGTCAATCTTTCGACTTTCACCTCAATCAAAAAAAAAAAAAAAAAAACTTTGTCTTAAATAAAGTTGTCAAAGTATGATTACTCTTTGAGTTTGAAATAGTTGCTTATATAGTTATATACAATTTAAACACCTTAGATTTTGTGTTAACCAGATTTGAAGAATCTCTTTGGGAGAGTTTTTTTAGATTTTGTAGGTTAATTTGAACAAAACTTCGTTTATCCAGGAGAGAAAATGAAGGTATGATGAAATTTGGAAAAATGGGGCAAAGTTATAAGTTTTAAGGTGAAAAAGGAGAACCAATGTCGGTGGGGAGCCGACGATCTTTTTCCGACGTTCAAAGAAGCTCTTCAAAGATCATGAAAATGACAAAGTAAAATGCTTTGTAAATTAAAGGAGAAAAACTTGAAGAGAATTTTATCGGTACCCAAGGTCCATTTATATTACAATTCAGACCAAGTGGGCGGACAAGTGTCCCTCTCCCATTGGGTGACATTATTTCAGCCTCTAAAATATTTAAAATTCATTTTGTTTGATGGGAGGGAACAATTTGCTAAGCTGGATTGCAAGGATTGAATGTTAGATGTTGGCCCATATGATCATGGCTGAGCTGGTTTCAAGAAGGTTTTCTCTTCCGAAAAATCTAAGGTGTTTGATTTATTGAAGTGGGGCCCTACCAAATTTCGAATCTCCCGTCTATGTTGGCAAGGAGAAGGAATCTTATCTTTTGTAACTATTTTCTAGCCACTTGCAATGCTGATGTGGCATGTTTCTATATCTTTCTTAGGATTTTGTCATTACACTCAGCCATGGATCTCCTGTTGGCCATTTCTTTTTGTGAAAAGTGTCTGGTGAGGAGCGTCTGGGTGGAGAGCCTACTTATTTAGACCTAGTATTGACCATAAATCCATAATTCACAAGAACATGTTCTGTTTTTTTTTTTTTTTTTTTTTTTGGATAATATCTATCGATCCACCTATTTAGACCAAGTATTTTTTTTTTTTTGAAGCTTTTAGCCATTAGTAGGATTGAAACTGCTGACTTTGAAGTCATTTACCTAAACCACAAACTCGTCCATCTATTAACAGAGCTATACCTAAACATATCATGTTGTGTCTCAGTAGGGGATGGGTTAATGATTTACCTGATGTGAGATATCACATTAAATAAAAGCAACAAAATAAAAATGAAAGTAAAAGGAAAACAGCTCACGGAGGTGGTCTACATGTTTGTAGTTTATATATATATTTTTAATATATTTAAATTTTATATAAAGGACCTAATCAAAGTTTGTTCAAAGACATATGTAATATACATTTTTTTTCAAAATTAGGTGATCTTTAAGATCATTAATTAATTCTATCTAAACCAAATAAAACTAAAATAAAAATAAAAAAATCAAAGGACTTTTATGAAATAATCCTAAAATAATAAATCATATAGCATCAAACTAATTATTAATTAATCATGTGAAGATGGATTTAGGAGGGAATGACTAAATAGCAAAGTTGACAAGACCAGATACATGTATACAACAATACTTTTGAATTTGGTTGAAATATTTGACGCACGTGGGGATTAGCTTTATTATCCTAGTCTTGTCTTTGTGGAAGTGGGAATCTTGACAATTATAACACAAAAGTATTTCACAAATTAAAGTATTAAAGTGTCAAAACTCTCATTCACTGCCTTCCATCTGATTTTATGAAATTATATTTTGGAGATGTTTATAGTACGTTATTGATAGGCAGTAAAAGATGTTCATTCAACTTCACAGTTCTTAGATTCAAATTGTTATCGGGTGCTATATATATATAAAAAAAGAAATAAAATAAAATAAGAAGTTTCTGCCCAATATCACAAATTAATTAAATTAAATTGATGACACTTTTAATATAAAAAAAATTAATAGTTATCTCCTAACTTTTTTTTGTTGACAATATCTATTAATCTGGGACTGAGTATTTTTTTGAAATCTTTTGTTATTGGTACAACTCGAACCGCTGACCTGGGAGTTATTCGTCTAAACCTTAAATTCGTACATCTATCAACTGAGCTACGTCCTTGTTAGCTATATATATCTCCTAAATTTAAATTTTAAAATTTGTACTTAAAAAAACATTTAATTTTTTATTTTTGTAATTAAATAATAAATCCAATAAACAGAATAATATTTATGGTAGTCTTATTGGATCAAACAAAGTATTTGCATAGTTTTTCATAAAGTCACTAGAATAAGTACAAGTATAATTATGAAGTTTTGAAATGACGCTTGCCAATATTTATCTTTGAACATTAATTAGTGATCAATTAACCAACCTTAAGACTATTTATTTATTTCAAACATATCTATCATGATGGTGATCGCTGACTTATAAAGCCAACAACCTTTTTAATATTCTTTCATAAGAGCATCCTATGAGATTAATCAAAATTTCATTATTTATCCCAAAAACAACGTCTAGCAGAATCATTAAAATTTAACAATAACTTTAATCAATAATTAAATTGTCTCTTTAATAATCAAATTTAAAGATTGACTTTCAATCATTATATACAAACTTAACCCAAAAATTTCAATCAAATAAAATTCATCTCTTCATACGAATAGATTAATACTCATATCATATACCTTTTTTTGTCATTTATAGGTTTTTTATTTTTATTTTTATTTTTTTTTACCCTGTTTGAGTAATAATAAATTGAAGAAAATTTTTATTATGATTCTATAATAACAATCGATGGTTGATTTTAGAGCACAATATTTATTAACTGAGAGATAATTCACCTAAAAAATAGAGAATTGATTTGACCAGTCTTACCAGATTAGTAATGGAAGAAACTCAAAAATAAATCCATCATTTTGATGTGTAGAGAAAGAAAAAGAGTATTTAATATCTAGAGATATGAGGTATATATAAATTCTACAGATTTATGAAATAAAAATAAGCAGAAACAGTGAAAAAAAATATGACAAATAGATTTTTGATTTAAATAAAATATACCATTGTGAACTATACAATCATCAACAATCTCTGAAAACAATCTTCAAAGGCTGAAGTGGTAACTTTTAAAGATTCAAATTTGTTTATACCACTAAAGATACTTTAATAAAATAACTTAATTAATTAGTTTTAAATAATTTTATTAATTGAAGATTCACTAAATATTTTTATACATTTAATTTTATATTTTTTTAATAACAATTTTATCTTCAGTAATTTTTTTTTATTAATAACAATTTTATCTTTAATTAAAATTACTAAAGATAAAAATAAATATAAACGCACTATAAACTATTTTTTGACTCCAATATTATATATATATATATATATATTATGTTTCACATGCCCAAAAACATTTTTTTTTAAATATTAATAAAGTTTTATTTAATTTGAAAGTGATGGAGAATGATTTATACAAGAAGCAAACAATAATGAACGAGTGAGTTTTTAATTAATTTTAAGGTTAGGTATTTAAAAAAAAAAGAAGTAAAGTAGGTACTCTAGTGTTTGAGTGTGAGTCTTAAGAATATTGAAAACATATGCCGTGTTGAAATTTGCAAGTTATGGTTTAGTATTAATTTCGAATTAAATGCGTTGGTTTATGCATACAATGATACAATGCTACAAAATTATGATATCTCTTTAGATATATATATATATATATATATATATATATATATATAAATATATATAGTGAGTCTCTCATGAGGGATCTTTTACTTTAATTTCAGTAAGGACCATAATGAAAACACATCGATTTTAATGAATTTTAATAAGAAAGCTTTTGTGGATGATGAGTTCATTGAAATCTACCTATGAACAAAATTTGAGAATTTTCCGAGTACTAGATCTATTTTTCTAAATTTTGTTAAATATAGAGACATTGGAAAATAGACAAAATATAGGAAAATTCAAGAAAAATAGATCTAGTATTCGAAAAATTCTCAAATTTTGTTCATAGATAGATTTCAATAAACTCATCATCCACAAAAAAATTCAGATTAAAATTCATTAAAATCAATGTGTTTTCACCATGGTCCTTACCGAAATTAAAATAAGGGATCTCTCATAGGAGACTATATATATATATATATATTTGAAATACAACTGCTGTTGGGATCCGGTGAGATTAATCAGACTCTACAAGAACGGTTGGGAATACTATTCCCAATATCAGGAAGATGTTACATATGGACTATAACTCTAAGAATAAGAGAGAGGGCTGCTCCCACAAATTTGGAGAAAACTCAGAGGGCTGCTCCCACAAATTTGGAGAAAACTCTCCAAACATGCTTGTAAAATACGTATGATGGGACCCGAACCCCTGACCACTAGGTGTGGAAGGGAGGTGCACAACCATCTCTTTAGATATTTAGTGATTCCTTATGTTGAATTGTTGGAATGTACACAATTTAAGTAGTATTTGAGTTCAAAAGTCTTTTCTAGTGGACAAGAATGACAAACAAGAAATTTCAAGGAGCTAATACATGCAACAAATTCTAACGTAAGTATTGTAAACAATAAGTTAAATTGAAAGCAAACAAACCATTTAGCCAAATTCACTTTTTATTGAAAAAGATAATTTTGAAGCAAGATGAGTGGTATTTAGATTTTTTTTTTTAAAAAAATGAGTGTTAAAAGATGAAAATATGAAGTATCTTTAAAAACCGGCTGTTAAATAATGAAATTGGATTGTACGAAGAAAATTTCATTAGTTTTACCTAAAGTATGGACAATCCAATTTTATTAAACTTAAAATATCCTATGCCAACTTTGACTAAAATTGCTATACTTAAACAGTTAAACATGTTTCAACAGATAAAAATAAAAATTGCTAAACTTAAACCCGTAAAATTACTAATTACAATCATGTTGCTATTTCTTAAACCAAGCTTTGGCAGCATTAACCATGACCGACTTCTTCTTCTACTTAAGACAAAAAAATAAAAATAAAATAAAATTTGAGTGAATTTGTAAAAATGTCTGTATCTTTATCTTTCCCAAGACAAGTCATATTGATTTTTTTTTTTTATTTATTTTTTTTATTTTTAAAGTGTCATCTATTCAAATTTAAGATAGTATTAAGCTGAATGGATATTTTTACCATCTAGCCACATTGAACGGCGGTAAAGTCATCATGATTCCGGTCATATAAAATTATGAATGTAATTTAAATTGAATTGCAAACCCCTTAATTATTACTCTTCTCATTTCACAGTTTGTGTTTTTCTTTAAAAAAAAAAAAAAAAAAAAATTCCTGTTGATAATAATAATTTCTTCATTATTGTATTGTATCATTTCAAATTTTGCATTTTGCATTTTTCATTTTTCTTTGAAATTTTGAGATTTATATACATTTTTCTTGAAAAACTTTATGTATGACATAATGTTATTTTTGTTTTTGTGTCCTCAAAGCAAAAAGTGTAATAACATATCTATATAATTTAAATCTATAATGATAAATTGTAGCTTTTGTGGGTGATTTATCTTGATCACCGAAGTGGAGTCGAGACATTGAACAAGTCTGATAAGAGTTATGATCCGTTATAACTAATGTCATTTAATCATGACTCATGCTCATTTAAGCTGTCTTCAAAACTTGATCTTTTAAATCAATGGTCTAAGTTTATTTAATAAATTGTTTATTGAATAATATTTATTTTTAAATCTTATTTACAATATAGGTATATTAAAAATGATCACTAGAACATTTAACGACTTAGGAATAAATAAGTAATTTAAAGACATGATTTTTGGTATAATTTAATTATGAGAATTAGATCCAGGGTTAATTACATGGTTATTATTGGTTTAAGAACAAACCTAATTTATTTGAAATAGTTTTGTGGACCAATCTCCATGACCATGAGTAGTTGGTAATTGAGAATTGAGATGATGATGGTCCACCGAAATCATGATAGCCAAAAGGAAAAACCTTTTATATCTCTTTAATTGCCTTTGATTCTTCATTCTATCCATAATTTTGTAAAAAATTCCTTATAAAGACATGTATGTGAGATATTGATTGTAGATGGATTTTGGTTTAAGAAAAAAATAAAGAGACATAACAATCATGTTCATATGTGATAAAAAAATAAAATAAAAATAAACATATCATAAGAAAAAAAAAATGGTTTAGTGATCTCGATCTCAATTTGGAGAGGGAGGATGAATCATTTGATCTATCAACATATGAGATTTATGGAGAGTTAATATCTCGATAAGTTGGTGATCATCTTGTTATTTCAATACAGAGAAAGCACGAGATTTGAATGAATTTTACGAATTTAAAATCCCTTTGGTATGCGGTTGTTCTTGCTACAAACCTCCCAAGTTTCAAAGTTCATTTCGAACTCTTCAAAACCTATTTAAACAGTGTTCAATAAATTGATATAAAATAACGTTGGAAAGATACGTATGTCTAGTTTCTCCAAAAATGTTCAAAACTTAATTTAAGCAACTACACAAAAGCCATGATTGAAAACCCAAGTAAATGTTAGTTTTGAAAACTCTAAAATCCTTGAAAAACATTTTTCGGAACTAGACAAAACACAATCAATGAACCTTACACCACTTAAACATGAAACTCTAACATACAAACAAACATCATATGACAACCAAATGCAGTGTATTAGTTAATATGCATGTATGTGATTATCCTAGCATTCTCTCAAGAGATAAAGAGATTAGATTCTAAAACCTTTACCTTTAAAGCTCCTCTCAAGATCTTTTTAGCTTCGACATATGTTTGAGTCTTAAGTTCTTGGTGATGTCTCCACCAAGAACCTAAACTAAAAATACATAAATGATTGCTTTGTTCAGGAAATAAAGTCAATCAAGACATTATTTTTAAGTCTTATCTTACTTATAAATTATAATAAGGGAAGCGTGATGAGACATTTATGTATCGAAAGAGTATAGATATCCGATTGATCTATTATGTTTAGAGTAGGTAATTTACGGTGGAACCTTAATAGTATCTCATATCAACTCTAAATAAAAATTATAAGATTGGAAATAAAAACACAAGTGAACTTGATTATTGTATGGGAGTGCTCTTCTCTTGATATTTTTCTGTTAAAAAAAAAAAAGAAAAAAAAAATAAAGACTTTTCAAGTAAATTTTAATGGAAAAATAGTTTAGAAATGTGAAGGGTAATTAAGTAATTGGGCATTGATGAAGTGCATAATTACTAAAAGGTGCCCGCATTTGACGGTAGCCGCCGCATTTGAAGATACACCATCTCCCATGTGCTAGTCACTACCATTGACCAGTAAGAGCGAAACACGTGTATAAATGTGGACCCCACGTTTGTCGTATTGGTTGGAGTACGCGTCCCTTTCTTCGACCAGGACTTTTGAGTTTTGAGTCTTATCCTTTTCACTTGTTTCGCTAAACGACAACGTTTTATTTTTCTTTCAATTATTTATTTATTTTTTTGTTAAGAACATTATCTCTAAGTGATTATTCCGACAAAGTAATTTCAGGATCCGATCCTCATCTCACCTTATCCTCATATTTTCCTTACATTTTTAAAATATGTGATTGGTTATTAATAAAGTATCAATTATATTTTAATCATTCATATATTATAATATTTAGTGTCATAAGATTAAATGAGATGAGGATGAGATGAGGTAAGGAGAAGATCCTTGTTCTTTTACGATACCAAACAAGTATATTTAGAGAATTGTTTAGAGAGGTTCCTATTAAATTTTCAGTTAATTCAAAGAGAGTAAAATACACTGTTAATTTATATTCTTTTGTGTAATTTAAAATTTTAAAAGCAGCTCTTTATTTTCTAATTTTAAATTTATCTATAATTAAAAACATGAGAGGATTTAAATTATAAATTATTTATTTTAACTTTAAATTTTTACGACGAGAAGAGGTTAGTTTGGTGGTAATACGTTTCACACCTGCACTATGGGATTACGGATTTGAATCCTCTTTTCTTTAAAAAAAAAATTCTAATTTATATAAAAAAATAACTATAAATTTTTATTAAAAAAATAGATTCTTCTGCTAAAAAAAGAGTGGCGTTGGGGCAGAGCAGGGGGATTGGGGAAGCCTTAGATTGTATGAGTTATCATCTTATTTGTTTTATTTGTTGGAGCAACGTGAACGTGAAATAAATTTAAATGACGTGACATACGAACCGTAACTAACTATATCATCACATGATTAATATGTTATTTACGACTCAAAGTATTATCATTTAGATATGATTTTAAGTTATTTTTTTTACTGTTTAGAATTATTATAAGCCTCTACTGCTGTAAAGCTTATAATGTTTTTTCATCAAAGTATTTTTAGATTGATCGAATTATTTATCTAAATGATGAGATAACTCATATATTACATCATTTAGGGATAAGTTTAGACATAATTTGGATAGTTTATCATTTTTCAAATATAAAACATAAGTATTGTTAGACATCCAAATTAATACACACATGATATTGAATGTGGCTTGTAACTAACATATCTCGTAGTTTACACGTTAAAATCTCACATGTTATATCATTTGAATAAATTTTTTAGTTCGTATAATATTATTCATAAAACTTAGACAAGTAAATAAAATGGATTAGGATTCTACCGTGGTTTTCTTTTTGTCTTAATTTTTTCTTAATCTAGAAACACTTGGGTATAAAAGAAAAGATACGATTAAGATTTAATCGTTTTTTCTATCATGCACGTGGGTGTTTCTTTTACTTTAAAAAAAAAAAAAAAGAAAGATTCGGGAAGGATCGAAACTCAAATAAAGAACACGTGTATTAATTGTGCAGATCTATACTCACCGAGTCACTACCCACTAGTGTTTGGGATTTCAGTCACTCCTCTTTCTTAAAGATTCATTACTTTTTCCCTTTTTTAATTCTTATTTTCGATTATAAAACCATTAATTCCATATTCAAAAAAAAAAAAAAAAAAAAAAAAAAAACCATTAATTCCAAAGTTTTGCCACAATGGTAGGCTCCAAGTACAAGAAGATGAAATACTTGGTAGGAAAAGTGAATTAAAGGTGTCAAACAAGCGACATAGGCCTATTATTTTAGGCCTATCAGGCTTGCAAGTCGGACCAGGCTTTAAATATTGTTATTGGGCCTAACCTTGCCCATGAGCCCTATCCAAAGCACACTCAACCACCGTGGTTTATTTATTTTGTATGTAATTTTCTCTTATAGGTACACAATTTAGGTATATCTATAGCATACTAATACATATAACCATACATTCGCTATGTAAGTAACATAACTTTAATCATAATAATACACATGATAAAAGTGTGAAGATGTACATTAGCATACTATAGATATGCTTAAACTGTGTACCTATCGGAGAAAAATTGGTTTCGTATGTGGTTTATAAGAATAAATATTTTGAGTCTACATATACGGTTTGATCCAGACAGGCTCAGGAAGATCTATCACTTCTTCTTGGTTCTTATTCTCCTTTGAATTTCTTCAGCTCCCTTTTGTCCAAAAATAAGAAGTGATGATGGATATGGTCAAAAGATGTGGTGGATCTGTAGGATTTTAGAGAAAGGTAGAATCTTTGTAGTTTTCTTGGGAAGAGGAATGGTGATGTAAGAGGAATTGAATATGTAAAGATGAGATCTTGGTGAATATTCTTGGGTAGATAGTGGTAGTTAGGTCTGAAAATAGCAAATGGTTATATAGGGGAATGAATTAGGTAAAGGGTAAGGAGTTGATTTTCCTGAAATTATACCTTTCTTTAGGTAATTATGGATTTAGAGATTGATTTAAATTTGGAAGTGAAAGAATGCATTAATTAAATTGTTCAAGACTGTAACGATGCCCCGGTGGAGAATGAAAATACTTATTTGGTGGATGATGAACTTGATAAATGTTTAGAGTCTTTTAATAGAATGTAGTTTGATTCCCGACATGAGCCCTTTGCTTTTTACCTAAGGTATGCAAAATTTACAGGATTTGGTATTTCAACGAAAGCTAATTGTCGATCAAAGTCATCTAAAGAATTCATTGATGTTAAATATGCATGTACTAGGCCATGGTGTGAAATGAGAATTTGATGTTGATAATCATCGACCTTGTTTGAAAATTGGTTGTGAGGCAATATTGCATATCAAAAGAGAATCTTGTGGGAAATAGCATGTTCACAAATTTGTTAAAGAGTATAACCATGAACTCTTTCCGGCTCATGAATGTTATTTTCCACGTCATAGGAGCATTACATTAGTCAGTAAACAAGATATTGATAGTTTACATGTAGTTGAGATGGGTACTAATAAAATTTTTGCTGCAATGGCTAAGCAACATGCTTGAACATTTTATGCATATGCAGAAAGAAAATAAAAACTTCTTTTATGCAATGGATTTGGATGAAGAACAAAGATTAAGAAATGTTTTTTTGGTTGATGCTAGAAGTAGAGAAGATTATAAGATATTGTGAAAATGGTGGAAAATGTCACATTTTCCAACTCACTTGGTGACAAAGTGACCGGTTTAATAACTTAAGTTTAAAAAGCACTAAAGTAAGTGATTTCCAAAAATGCCCTTATTTTACACATTCTCTTTCTTACTTTAAAGTTTTTAAAGATTTTTTCTTTCATCTTCCTCTGTAACAGACCTTCAATGGAGGATGGAGGTTAAACACCATAACATTATCAATTTATCTCCTTTGGATAATTAATTTTGTAGCGCTACGCAGACGCATTCGGGGGTCGAGCTCCTCGGTCAGCTCGCGGGGGTGCAGGGGGCAGCGCCCCCAGATCTTTTTTTTTTCAATTCAAAACCCTAACTGAGTTCCTTTTCATTTGTTATTTGAGTATTTTGTAAGTCTTTCTCTGGTTATATGAATTTTGAATCTAATTGAAAAGTCCTGGAGAAGAAATGAAAAGGCTCGGAGAAGTAATGAAAAGGCTCGGATAGTTCATTAAAAAGCTCGGAGAAGTAATGAAATTAACAAAAAAAAAAATTGTTGAAAAGTCTCGGAAAAGAAATGAAAAGGCTCGGAGAAGTAATGAAAAGGCTCGGACAGTTCATTAAAATGCTCAGAGAAGAAATAAAAAGGCTCGAATATTCAAAATTTTTTTAAAAAAATGATTGTCGAAAAGGCTTGGAGAAGAAATGAAAAGTCTCGGAGACTAATTGAAAAGTATCGAAGACTAAATGAAAAGGCTTAAGCTTTTTCAATTGTTCCCCGAGCCTTTTCATTTCTTCTTCGAGACTTTTCAACAATCATTTTTTTTTTAAATTTTGAATTTCTGAGCCTTTTTATTTCTTCTCCGAACCTTTTAATGAACTGTCCGAGCCTTTTCATTACTTTTCCGAGCCTTTTCATTACTTTTCCGAGCCCTTTCATTTGTTTTCCGAGACTTTTCAACATTTTTTTTTTTTTTGTTAATTTCATTACTTCTCCGAGCCTTTCAATGAACTATCCGAGTCTTTCCATTAATTCTCCGAGCTTTTTCATTTATTTTCCGAGACTTTTCAACAATTTTTTTTTTGTTGTTAATTTCATTACTTCTCCGAGCCTTTTAATGAACTCTCCGAACCTTTCCATTACTTCTCCGAGCCTTTTCACTTATTTTCCGAGACTTTTCAACAATTTTTTTTTTTTTGTTAATTTCATTACTTCTCCAAGCCTTTTAATGAACTATCCGAGCCTTTCCATTACTTCTCTGAGCCTTTTCATTTCTTTTCCAAGACTTTTCAATAATTTTTTTGTTGTTGTTAATTTCATTACTTTTCCGAGCCTTTTAATGAACTATCCGAACATTTTCATTACTTCTCCGAGCCTTTTCATTTCTTTTCCGAGACTTTTCAACAATTTTTTTTGTTAATTTCATTACTTCTCCGAGCTTTTTAATGAACTATCCGAGTCTTTTCATTACTTCTCCGAGCCTTTTAATTTCTTATTCGAGCCTTTTAATGAACTATCCGAGCCTTTTTATTACTTCTCCGAGCCTTTTCATTTCTTCTCCGAAACTTTTAATGAACTGTCCGAGCCTTTCTAAGCTTTGTCCGAGACTTTTTCGAGCCTTTTTAACAATCTTTTTTTTTTCTTCGCACAATCAATTTAAGGTTTACAAAAGAGAGTTTTATATTGAAAAAAGAAAAAAGAAAAATGAAAATAGCAACTAACAAGACGGTTTGTATCTCAGATGTAACTAACAAAAGCTGGGACATAAAAAAAATCGCTATTGTGTTTGGTCGTGGTCCACCGTCGTTCATTGATGGAGGATTTTGAAAGGAAGAAAAAAAAACAAAATGGTGAAGAAGGTTACTGTGGGGGGCATTTTTGTCCGTTCACCATAATAGGTGTCTTTTAAACTTAAGTTATTAAACCGGTGAGTTTCTTACAAAGTCAGACCCAAATAATGACAAAAAAATTTTGAGCTGTCTCATTGCAGCTTTCCCCAACAACACAAAAAAACGATAGCATTTGCAACTACAACTTTTTTTACAATAACACAACAAAATCTAAAGAACTAGATTTATCAAAATTAGAAAATTAACAATCCTAAAAGTCATAATAAATTCATGCAAACACTTACACAAGTTCAAAATTGTAGAACATTATATATAAAAATTTAAGCAAATACAAACTTAAGTTACAGTTTTAAACTTTAAACAAAATTAAAAGATGAACTTAAAAAAAAAAAAAAATTAAAGGAAAAAAAAAAAAAACCAACACTGATGAACTTTAAATAAATTCAAAAATCAAGCAACATTGATTACACCATCTGGGTATGAACGTGATAAACGATCACACCATTTTCAAACCCAACAGTTCATCTTCTCAACTTATAACTATATATATATTACAACCAGATGGTATTAAAAAAAAAAAAAAATTTCAATTTGACTCCCTAAATTTTTTGTTTTTGTATATCTAGCTTCGCCCCATGTTGGGAGTCAAAATTTTCAGATTTTAGAAGTAATTCGAGTCGCGTTGTAGTACTGTTTGATCTCAGTAGACATATTTCTGAAAAAAAAAAAACACTAATGAGATTATGGACTAAAATTGTATTCCCTGAATTAAATAGACATGTTAATTTTGATGTATGAGAGTTCTATTTTTTTTAAGTACATAAATTTAAAAGTTTTGAGAAGGATAATTTGAACCAACAATCTCAATTATATTTGATTATTATTATTATTTTTTGAAGTAATACTTGATTTAAAATTAAGTTTCTTTAGCTAATAATGTCATATTTATATACAATTATGTTTTTTTTTTGTTTTTTTGTTTTTTTGTTTTTTTTTTTGTTGTTGTAAAGTTTATTAAGATTTAGATTTAAGTTTTGGAGATAAGTTATTAATTCAGTTATAACTTTTTATTGTTTCTTGAAGACTATTTATTTATTTTGTATTTTGAATATTTATTCTGTACATAAGAACAATATATAAGATATTTAAAAATTTTAAAATATATCTAATTTATTTAATTGATATATTTCTTAGAGCATCTCCAATGCTATTATGCATTTGGAGAAAATTGAGTGCCACACATGATAGATATTAAAAAAGTTAGAAAAACTCTCTTCAATACTATTATCTAAGTTGAATATGGAGATGATGTTGCCAAAAAAAAATTAGAGAATATGGAGTTGAGTTTCTAATTCTAGAAACTCTCCTAGAAATGCTGACTAGGATTTCTAACTCTTTCCACCAATAAAATTAAAGCTTTCAACCTTTTCCACCAATGAGATTAAACCTCATTTAATTATAAAATAAAAGAGGAGAGAGAGTATAATAATTGTTTTATCATGATTGAGCATAAAATGGATACATATTTGACTTTAGATAATTGCATTGGAGATGTGAATATGCATTTCTTTAATTTTTTTTCAAAAGTGGGTCCATAATAAATAGAAATGCTGATGTGATACTACTTAGAAACTCAAAAATACATATTTACATCGGAGATGCTCTTAATTTCTTCATCACTAGAGTTTTCTTGATCATTTCTTTATCTTTTGTTTTGTACTACTAAAAATATATATGAGAGTCATGAGACAATGAAACACGTAGGTCAGAGAGGCAAGACACTATGAGCAATTGCTTTCAGTTTCTCATTTCCGAAGCTTTTTGTTTTTCTCAATAATCAGAGTAAAAAAAATTATTTTTTATTTTCTAAAAGGTAAAAAGGGAGTCCGAATTTTATAGTTGTAATATTGACACACTCTTTACTAATCTATTTATGCCTCACTTGTTTAAATTTTAATTTAATTAAATAAAGTTAAATGCTTTTATTATTTTATTTTATTTATTTTCAAAACTACCCTTTAATTTATGGGGATATAATCATTTTCCCCCTATAGTTTGGCATATTAGACACTTTGCCTTCTCTAGTTTCAGTAATGATCATTTTCCCTCCTAAAAACTAAAATATTAGACATTTTACCCCCTCTAGTTTCAGTAATGGCCATTTCCCCCCCTAAAAACCAAAATATTAGACATTTTACCCCCTGATCGTTAGAAAGTTTGTTATTCAACATCTTTGACCGTCAAAAAATCAATTAAAAGACATTATTACCCTTAAATATATTAGTTATGTCCCCTAATGATACCGCTAATGTTTTTTAAAGAAAAAAAAATCAGAAGTAAAAAAATTAAACTAATAAAAGTATTAAAAAAAACATAATTGAAAATAAAAAATTATAAATTTAATTAAAATTTAATAAAAAAAAATTCGGTATTTCAATAAAAAAATATTAATGTTTTTTACATTATTTTTACATTAATTAAAAATTTTAATTATTTTTACATTTCACTCTTTATATTAATGTTTTGTAAATGAAATTTTTATTTTTTCATTTCATTCTTTATGTTAATGTTTTTAAAATAAATTATTCAATATTTCAAAAATATGTATTAATGTTTTTTACATTATTTTTACATTAATTAAATTTTTTTGGTTATTTTTACAGTTCATTCTTTATATTAATTTTTTTAAATGAAATTTTTATTCTTACATTTTATTCTTTATATTAATGTTTTTTTAAATAAAATTTTATTTGTACATTAATTCTTTATATTTATTTTTGTTTAAATAATTTTTTTTATTAAAGTTTAATTAAATTTTATAATTTTTATTTTCAATTATTTTTTAAGAAAATACTTTTGTTAGTTTAATTTTTTTATTTCTAATTTTTTTTTCTTTAAAAACAATTAGTGATGTCATTAAGGGACATAACTAATGTATTTAAGGGTAATAATGTCTTTTAATTCATTTTTTGACGGTCAAAGATGTTGATTAATGGACTTTCTAACAGTTAGGGGGTAAAATGTCTAATATTTTGGTTTTTAGGGGAAAAAGTGGCCATTACTGAAACTTGAGGGGGGAAAATGTCTAATATTTTAGTTTTCAGGGGGGAAATGGTCATTACTGAAACTAGAGGGGGCAAAATGTATAATACGTCAAACTACAGGGGGGAAAATGATTATATCCCTTAATTTATTTCTCAAACTTAATAAACTTCATCTCTAATATCTTTATCTATCTCAAATCTCTTTATCTTTGGTCTCATCTTTCTCTCACCTCTATGAACAAAATTTTTTTTTTTTTAATTTCTTTTTTAGTGTTTTGTTTTTATTTTTTATTTTTAACTTCAAACTTTATAGAAAAGGTCAAGAAATCACAAAACAAAGAACAAACAAACAGCCTCAAGAACAGAGTAACCCAAGCCAAAACACAAAGAGAAAAAAACGAAACAACCTACAAACAAAACGAAACAAGAAGTAAAGAGCAAGTTTTTGTTTTGGTTATCATCATTTTACTTTCAAATTCTAAAAGAGTAATGAGATTAAATAATAATCAATATTTCATCTGTCTAATGCACCCCAAGTGTTTGATTTATTGTTTAAATAAGATCTATCACAAGTATTTTTAGGGTTTGAGAGTTATGAAAAAAAATAATTCAAGAAAAGGATTAAAAGTAAGTTTTTATTTTATTTTATTTATTGTTATTTTTATATATATATTATTTTAAAGGAATGTGGGGTTTTATTAGATTTACTTATAGAATAAATTTTTTTTTAAAAATTGTATATCTCTTTTAGTAATTTTGATAAAAGAAAAAAAATAAAACTAAATAACTAAAAAAGTGGGACATAAATAGCACTACTCGAATTTTATTGAATAATATCATAAATACAACATGTTGAAAAAAATAAATAAAAAAATAATTAAAAAAACAGACATCAACCCAAGGTACGATAATAAAATGAAAATTACCTTGCTTGCCGACCCTTGCTATATGAAACAATCAAATTAAAAGCTATACGTGTGTTTACACTCATGGTTCTTGTTGTACGTAGTGTACTTCTAATCTAAATAGACTTGGAAGGATTTTTTTTATATCTGAATTTAGGTTTTATGATATGTGTTGAGAAATATATATAAGTGCAAATTAAAGAGATATGGATAAGAGGCTTCCATCTAATATTCCTCAAAATCTTTATATTAAAATTAGTTGTGACTTGTACGTGCTCATCATCTATCTATATAATCACTTTTGCTTCTCATTCTAATTCATAACCCATACCGTATACAATTATTTTGAAAAACTACAAACTAGAGCAAAACACAAAAATGTCTCATCAAGGACCCATCATGATCATGGCCATGGCCACGGAGGAGATAGGCAGGGGCGATAAGGGCCATAGCCCTCTCAACCAAAATATTTTCAATAAATTTTCTATGTATAAAAATAAAATGATTATAATGTGTTATATAGGTAAAGATATCTCTGATCCATCATATTATTTTTTAATTATAAACAAAATTATTACTCTTTAAAGTCTTATTCAACCAATATATTTAAGAAAGTTTAATGTATAACAACATCAGCAACTATGAGCATGTGACCATAACCGTTTTAAGAATAAATTATTCATATGTTCCTATTTAATAATGCATCTAATGAATAAATATGATGAAGATTATTAACCATGATCACTAAGATATACCGAGTGTAATAGATTATTTACTAAAGTAGTAAGTTCATTTTGTGAAACTTGCAACATAAATGTTCCAGATATTAATGCTTGTTACATTGCAATACGAGGTTGAACTCAACATCGACAAAATAATTTTACAATTAAATAGTACTATTTGGTATGTATATATTTTATGTTGCAATTGATTCTCAATTACAATAATTAAATATGAGTATAGATTTAATTATAAATGGTTTTTTAGAATTTTAAAGAGCGGTATTTTGATTCAAAAAAATTCTATTTATTTTCTTTATAATTTATGAGACTAAAGGGTATTATATTTATTTATTTATTTATTTTTAATAATTTAGTTTTTAAATATTAAAATATTAATATATTTGCCTTTAACAAACTTAAATTTCTTTTTGTCTTGGCTCCCCTAAAGCCAAAATCTTGGCTTTGTCCCTGGCCATGGCGGTGGACCTCCAGGTCAAGGCGGCCAAGGTGGTCAAGGTGATCCTGGTGGAGGACCTGGAGGCCATAGAATTGGGGGCAGGCATCAAGACGATCATGGACATGGAGGTGGTCATGGCGGTGGCCATGGTGGAGGAGGACATCGTTCACATTAGAGGGATTGTGTGGTCCTTGTTATTACCACCTATGTAGTGGCCTTGTATTTTGAGTGTCTCTGTGCGCGCGGTGTATTGTATCAGTCTTTGTGCCGTGTACTAAAAACGCTAAATAAAGGTGGTAAATGAAAATCCTAGAGTGTCATATTTTGTGGTTTTTTCTGGTACATTTAATTTTAGCGTTTATATTTGTATAGTTACAGAGTTGTCAATTTTTAGTCAATGGATGAATCAAGGGTATATAAAAATTAAAGATTTAAAAATTAAAAATAATTGTAAAAAAAATAACTGTGTTTCTCATACTAACCTTTCAACTATCGTAGATTCTGTATAGCTGATTAGGAACTTTTCAAAAGCTTAAATTTATCTCATATATATATATATATATATATATGTATGTATATATATATATATATACATATATAGTAAGGACGTCCTGCAATTATAAGTTAAAGACGTCCAACTACAGTCATACATTCATATTGGGTATGGGTATTTGTTAATGTGGAGTTGGAGGTACATTGTGACTGTGGTTGAACGTCATGAAATTATAAAGTCATGACGGTCATGGTTATATAAGTATTATATATATATAGTAATTTTTCAACGAGGACTTTTTACGATATACACTTTAAACACCTTTGATGAAATTGCATGTAATTAAATGTTTTGTATGCGTCTTAAGAATATTAAAATGGGTACAGATATTGACACCTCTAAAAATGATAAGCGCACCCATGTCTAAAATTTAGAATTAAAACATTACTGGAAGCACCTATCTTAATGCCAATAGTACCTTTATTTAAATGAATGTTTTCATTTTAATACAATTTATTTATAAACCCTCATAAGTTATTAACACACCCAATTTTACAAATGATAAATTTATGGTTAAATAATAATATAAATGGGTAAATATGTAAACAAACTTTGTAGCAAAAAGTGATAGCTTTATATTAAATGAAAAAGTGTATACGTGTCAAACAATGAATGGGGAAAGTAAATGAGAAAGGTAGATGGAGAAGGTAGATAACATTCCCCTAAATAATATTATTCTTGTTGAAACAAAAATAAAGATGCTTGCCTCTTCTTTAACACTTTCCATAATTGTTCATCGTAAAACTTAGAACTTGGCTACATAGTGGTGATCGTAATTGAAAAATGCAATTGATTTCGGTGATTGTAACTTGGCTACATAATGTAATGGTGGCAAGGTTCCGGTTCCGGTTCGGTTCCAGTTCCGGTTCCGAACCGGTTTTTTTTTTTTTAAAATTAAAAAAAAAAAAAGACTTCTAAATTGTAAACTACTAAACTTGTAATAATATAATTTTAAATAATAAAATAAAATAAAATATATAAATGACAAATTACAAAATAAACAAATGACAAAATACAAATTACAAAAGGAAATTAAAATAAATAAACAAAATGTCAAATTACAAATTACATATTACATTTAATTGGATATTTGGGAATTAGGTCACCCGAAGTTCGAAAATAACATAAAATAAATAAATGATAAATTACAAAATTAAATTAAAATAAAACAAAAAAAAAAGTAAAATTATTAGCCTTGACTTAATTTTCACTACAATTAAGTAGTCTAAGTATCCTCTTGGGGGGTTTAGAGGAATCAAAGGCCACGTAGTTCTCTTATCTTTTATTGCAGGTTTGTTGATGACATGGACTTGTGATGACGTGAATAATGATCCACATCTTCTATTCCGGGCCCGTTGTACTTGTCTCTCCACTTTCATGTTCGTCATCTTTGAAGAAATCATATGTTATCTCATGTTCGATTTCTTGTTGTTTATATTGAGCCTTTGTCCAATCATCCACACAAACTTGTATCTGGAGTGCTTTTGGAGTCAAGCATGAACGCCTTTCATCCAAGATATTCCCCCCGGCGCTGAACTCTTGTTCCACCGCCACTGTAGAAACTGGTGTTGAAAAAATATTTTTGGCTATGATAGCCATGATTGGATAGTACTTTGCGTACTCTTTCTAATATTGTAATATATCAAATTTTTTGTCTGACCTTCTATAAACTCATAAGAATCATTTAGATAAGATTCAAGCTTAGAATACTTGTCAATGCTTGATGAAGAAGAAGATCTAGGTTTTTTTATTTTTTTTATTTTTTATAATAGACTATATCCTAAATTCATAAATCCGGAGGATGATGATGTGGGCTGTGCAGTTTGTGTTCGTGTAACATCTAAGTTGAGTGAGGATCCATAAACTAAAAGATATTCATCATATAAAGAATACAATAATTTTTTAATTCTATCATAACATGCATTAACATTATATTCTATGTTTAAACCTTGGATGCCATAATAACCATTGAGATAATAACAAAAATTTTGTAATTTACAACGTGGATCAAAAATCATGGCAATCAAATAAATATCTGGCAACTCATGATAATAACGTAACCATTTTTCCTTCATAGCATTAACGACTTCCCCTATTTCTATGTCGGATTCACAATAAACAAATGCATCAGCAATATTTAGACTTTCAATAATAAATAAATGAGTTGTAGGATAATAAACACCAGATAAATTAGTTGTAGTAGTATGAAAAACTTTTAACAAATTGAAAACGTTGTAACAAGCATCCCAATGAGATTTATAAAGTTGAATGTCAATAACATGAAATTGAATATAAGAAACTAATAGATCTCTATACTCGTAACTTTGAGCAAGAAATTTATAAGCAGAATTCCAACGTGTTGGAACATCATGAGAAAATCTAACGGCACGTCTACCATTTTGTTTACAATATTTTACCCATGCATTTATTATAGAAGAATGTTTCCATAAAAAATGAAGGGCTTGTTTAATAGGTAGAATAAAATGATCAAGAGTTTCTAATCCTTTTTGAACACATAAATTTAAAACATGGCATGCACATCTTTGATGAAAAAATGCACCACCAACAAATGGTTTGCATAAATTAATTAAAGATGGAATAACAGCAGTATTGCTAGAAGCCTTATCAAAACTAATTGCAAAAATTTTGTTCTCAATTTTATACTCTGAAAAAATAATTCTAAGCATTCTAACAATATTTTGAGTAGTATGTGAATCATCAAAAACTCTAAATGTAAGAATTCTTTTTTGGATATTCTATGCATCATCCATAAAATGGCAAGTGACACCCAAATATGAATGTGATCGCCAATGGTCAGTCCATATGTCGGCACATACGGAAAAACTACCGTTATATTTTTTAAAAAATCTTTCTAACTTTTTTTTTGCTTTTACATAAATCTTTTCAAGTGTATATACAAGAGTAGATCTAGGAACACGACATGCATCAGGGTTTAATGCTCATCGACAATAATTAATAAAACCAACATTTTCACCAAAACCGAATGATAAGTGTTCTACTGCTACCATTCTAGCTAATTCTTCCCTATTTTGTTCATCAGTATAATGAAATAATTGTTTGTTATGAGTAGCGTACCTGGGAATTTGTGTTTGTGACCTCGATCTGGTCTCTGCTTCTGGATGTTTGGTTTGAATATGCTTCCGATAAGTGTCATATCCTTCGGATTTGGACCACTTATATACTTTATTGCAATAATTGCAAACCGCTACATAGCTTCCATCTTCTTGCCTAACTTTCTTCATATGTTTGACGAATAGATCAGATTTGCTCTGCTTCGGATCCGGTTCGTCCTCATCTGCTTCCGGTGGATCAAAATCATAATCCGGAGGTGTATCAATATCAGGCATATTTTCTGAATGGCTTGTCAAATTAGGGCCGGGGGGGTGGCATTATGATCGGGTTCTAAAATTATTAAATGGGGAGTAGGAATGTTTAGGCCTAGGTCTTCAGCATAGGCCCGGCGTTGCAGATAATCGTGATAGGTGGTGTCGTTATGACCGAGATTATCGACCATTTGACCCTTACCTTTTATTGAAATCGAACGCCTAAGATCGTCACGGCCGTGACCTCTTCCATTTCCACCACTTGCCATTGGATTGGACGGAATAAATTTGGGACTAGAGAAATACTGAAAATCTGAAATAGATAATTGAAAACTTAGAACTTAGAAGAATAATACTATAAAGTATAAATATATATTCTATAATAATATAATACTATAATAGTAGAATATTAGATTAGTAGTAACTAGTAAGTACTAAGTGCTATTATAGTAAGTACTAAGTAGTAACTAGAAATAAGATAAATTGTAAATAAATGAAATTGGAAACTTAGTATTTAGTAAATACTAAATAGTAATTGGTTATTCAGAAATTAAATAAATTATAAATAAGATAAATTGTAAATAAAATTAATTGCAAATAAAATTAATTGCAAATAAAATTAATTGGAATTTTGAAAATAAAATTAATTGCAAATAAAATATATTGGAAATAAAATGTATTGTAAATAAAATTAATTGCAAATAAAATTAATTGGAATTTTGAAAATAAAATTAATTGCAAATAAAATTTATTGGAAATAAAATTAATTGCAACTAAATGATAAATTGCAAAATTAAATAAATAATAAAAACCTTGGAAACTTGGAGTCTTCGGTCTTTGAGTCTTGGAGAGTTGGAAAGTGTTGGAGACTTGAGAGTTGAGTATTGAAACAATGAAATTTGAAATAAAAATTAGAAATTTAGAATTAGAGATTTAGAGAATTGAGAATAGAGAGAATTGAGATTTGAGAGAAATAGAGAATGAGAGGAAAATAAGAAATTAGTGTGAGATTGTGAGAAAAAATGAAAGGGGAGGAGGGGTATTTATAGAAATAAAAAATAAAAATTTAAAGGGTTGGCCGTTGAGGCCAACGGTATGTTGATGTCAGCATGATGTTGGGCCCAACGGCATGTTGACGTCAGCTGTCAGCATGCCATTGGGCCCAATGTCATGATGATGTCACGCTGACGTCAGCATACCGTTGGGCCTCAACGGTAAAAAAAAAAAAAACATAAACCGGACGGTTTGAACCGAACCGGAATCGTCGGTTCCAGCACGGTTCGAACCGGACAGTTCGTTAAATATGGGTGTGCTTATCATATTTATGGATGTCAATATCGACTCCCAATTAAAATACACATTTGATTAAAATTTAGAAATTTTTTGGATTTGAGAACTATTTTTTCTTATATTTCCCTATTTTAAAATGTTTTATCTTCAAAACAATAGGAAAAAATTAGTTCTGCACCTGGAATTTTTTTAATATTTTTCCATAAATGTATTTCAATGTTTTCATCATTCATACAAAAAATCTCATTAAAAAACATTTGATTATATGCAATTTCATCAAATGTGCAATTTCATTAGAAAATTACTCTCTCTCTCTCTCTATATATATATAAATTATATATATAGTGAGTCTCTCATAAGAGATTCCTTATTTTAATTTTGATAAAGACCACAATGAAATCACATTGATTTGAATGAATTTTGATCTAAATTTTTCAATGGATATGGATGATAAATTCATTGAAATCTACCTATATGTAAAATTTGAAATTTTTTCAAACACTATAACTATTTATCCCAATTTTTTTTTTAAATATGAAGACATCGGAAAAATTGGCGAAATATAGGAAAATTCAAGAAAAATAGTTCTAGTGCGTGAAAAAATTTCAAATTTTATTCATATGTAGTTTTCGATGAACTTATCGTCCACAAAAAAAAAAAGATCAAAATTCATTCAAATCGATATAATTTCATAACGGTCCTTACCAAAATTAAAGTAAGGGATCCCTTATGAGAGAGTGAGAGACTCACTATATATATTATTTGCTCCTTCACAAATGACATTTAGAAGCTTTTTTCACTAATGTTAATCAACCCAAAAATTTAGCGCAAAAACCAACTCAAATGATATGGCAAGTGATTTGGTCTTATCATATTATTCAACACATTACCCCATGATTTGTGTAGTGATAACAACTTATTTACCACATCATTTGGATTGAATTTTTGGTTAAGTAGAAATAGGGAGAAATAGCAACAAATTGGATTGGTTTTGTGGTAATATCATCAAGTTAATAACTCTATGTTTTATAACACCAAAGTATGTCATCTACCAAAATTGCTCCTCACTTATTCTCTCTCTCTCTCTCTCTCTCTCTCTCTCTTCCCCCTTTGTTTTTTTCAAAAAACTTCATTGATCCATTAATGGAGGTATCAATGGAGGTCAGACAGATCTCAAATAGAGGTTGAAAAGACCTCCACTGGAGTCGAAATGACCTCGACGGTCGATGAAGAAGAAGATTAATTTTTTTTTTCTTCTAGAAATAAGTCTCGGGTATTTGGAAATAAGTCTCGGGTAGGTCACCCGAGACTTATTTCAAGCTATTTCCAGCTACCCGAGACTTATTTCAGCTACTCGAGACTTATTTCCAAATACTTGAGACTTATTTCCAGAAAAAAAAAAAAATTTATAACGGAGGTCGTTTCAAAAGACTTCTAATGGAGTTGACCGTTTCAACGGAGGTTATTTCAATAGAGGTCGTTTCGATCTCCATTAATGGAACAATGGAGGTTTAAAAAAAAAAAAAAAAAAAGAGGAGAGAGGAAGAAAGAGAAAGATAAAGAGAAATTATGACAATTTTGGTAGATCCCATTAATTGGTGCTATTTCTACAAAATTTATTAAGTGGGTGATTTTTCCATAAACGGCTTTGGAAAAAGTGCCATAAAAATTTCCAACCCTTAACTTTGGTTAATTTTTTGGGTTACATAATATTACTTTTTTTTTTTCTTTCAATATTAGATATGTCAATTTTTAAAAATAAACTAAAAAAATGATTTGCATCTACCCTTTCATGTTTGGGGTCAAGTCTTATTCCATGTTCATCATCATCCAGTTGTAGGAGAAGATATATAGACTAGACATATAGTGTTTGATCTTGATAAATCTACATTGTGCGAATAGATATCTGGATCAGACATGTAGAGCTTGATCTCATCATGTCGCGTGTGCCTACTTGATCTTGGTAGGTCTCTACAAACGCGCGTGACTCAATGGTTTTTGGATTTCAAAATAAAATAATAGATAGACAGCTTTATTTACACCCTTTAAAATTTGTAAGTACATTTGTAAACCTTGTTAAATAAACCTCATTAAATTCTTTAATCAAAATAAATTCTAAAATAATAAAAATTTAAAAAAGAATAAGCCTTCTTACTAGAGATCCTCTAGAATCTCCTCAACCTTCTGACTGTTTTTCATGGGAGAGAGGGCTTGTTGGTTGAGTGACAATTGAAGCAAATACATATCATTAACATTCTCATATGAATCTTGGCGAATAATTGGTCCATATTTAATAAATAAGGTAGAATTGGTTCATTAAAGGCCCAACCAAGGAGTCATATAAATGGTCAGTTTGATATTGCTGTAACTTTCATAATAATCAATGTTAGTTGTGCTGAAGGAATAATCAACTGTGAAGTTAATCAATAGATGTTTAGTTAATTATATTTTTAAAACTATACTGTATAGTTCAAAAGCAGTATACGTATATTTGGTAATTTTACTTCAGAAGTGTTGAAATTAATTACAATGATTAAAATAGATATGATTTTGGAACCTTATTTTATATTTTTCATTAATTATATATATTAAATCAATATTTAAGTAGAATATTTAAATTAGAAAAAAAAAATTCTATAAGAATAATAAAAATATTTTTAAAAGATTTTATAAACCAAATCAATATTTAATTAGAGTTTTTAATTTTAAGATGAAATAAGGTATATAAATGATTGTAATTTGATTTTATAAGGATAATAATGATATTTTAAAATATTCATTAAATGCTGAAATTGATTATGGACAAAAAGTAAACCCTCACATACTTCTCCAAATCACTATCAAAACTTGTCAGATTATCGATTAATTACTTTTGGGAGTTTTACCAAACATCATTTTATGTTAAAATTATAAAATAAACCGATTTTAATTAACTTCTTAAAAGTAATATCAAACTGGCCCAAAGACTAGATATAGGCTCAATATAAGGGAAAGGTGAAAAGCCTTTTCCGTAACATATCAATGAATTGAAGAAAATTGGTCGAGTTTTTATCAAGATCATATATTATACATACAGTCTAAATATTCACTCTCACATCCTGAATATATATACTCCTACAGGCCACAACATGCCACAACATTAAGGAAAATGTGAAACTCGAACTCCTATCATAAAAGTGAAATAAAAGGTGTAAACCACATAGTTAAGAGTGAATATGTTTGTTTAAACTTAATTAAGACAATGAATCTATGATTCAATCATCAGATAAAGCTTTTTATCCAACCCTTACATCCAAAAAAAATGAATTTTTAGATGTTAATTTAAGTAAAAATTTAAGCTACTATAACCCCATCCATATTAATATACAAATGAAAGTATATTATAATTTCTAACTGAATATAGTAATATTTCAAAAAAAAAAAAAAAAAAATTGTGACTGAATATAAAAACCCCAATAATAAGTGTGGGAGACTTGGACAAGACGAGGTTGATTAAATGGTTTGTTCCTTATGCTTGCGCTATAAAGTTGTTCTAGTCAATCACATCCTTAAATTTAGAATTATTGTAAATATTCAACAACAAAACAAGGAGACTTATCTCGGTTTTGGGAGACGATTTCTTTGGATTATGGAAATAAACATTCAACCGCTCTTATAGTATTTGATCTTAGTAAATCCCGATAGACATCATTAAAAAATAATAATAATAATAATAATGCTATGATGTTCCTTTTCAACTGATTCTTTAGAAATTCACTGAGATAATCTTGACCAGCCAAAATATAATAGGAAGATTCGTACGTGGGAGATGGATTGGTGGCACTTTTTCTGACTAACGAGATAATGTTGACTTTTATGTGGAGGCTGCTTTTTGATTTTTTTCAATCATACCAGCACTTGCATGGATTATTATATACCAAGTATGGAAGACGTTTTCTGATCGGAGTTTATAGGTCAGAGCCTCCATTCATGACCAATATATCAATATATAAGCACAAGGGTTTTGGAATTAAAACAAGCTACCAAAGTCATCTATTTCTCTTATACTAAGAGAATCCGTGGACTCACCGGAGAGCCGGCACCGGCGGTCAAACCCAAATGGAAAATCTATTCATCGGAAAAAGTGTCAGCAAACGTTGGTTAGTTTTTCTAATCACTAATATATTATGTTTCTTGTGGTTTTGTTTGAATTATGCATCTTTAATTGGAAGCAAAATCGAGATAAAAGTAAATAGCAGAGAGGAGAAAATTATTAAAAAATCCAAGGTGGATTTATGCTTGGGTCGATACATTTACATTCATAATCTCCCTAGCCAATTCAATGAAGATATGCTCAGGAATTGCCAACTTCTGACCAGAAAAACCGACAAGTTCGACATGTGTTTATTCACAAACAACTCAGGTTTTGGTCCTCCGGTTGAGAATTTCAATCATGGGGTTCTATCCAACACAAGAAATTGGTTTTTCACTAACCAATTCATGTTGGAAGTGATTTTTCACAACAGAATGAAAAACTACAAGTGTCTGACTAATGATTCTTCACTTGCTTCTGCGATTTTTGTACCGTTTTACGCTGGTCTAGACCTGAGAAGACATCTATGGGGTCACAAGACCTCGGTGAGAGACGCGTCAGGTTTTGAACTGGTCAAGTGGCTGTCAGAGAAACCTGAGTGGAAAAAAATGTGGGGTATGGATCATTTCTTGGTTTCAGGAAGGATTTCAAGAGATTTCAGGAGAAAATCAGACAAGAACTCTGAGTGGGGAAGCAAGTTCAGGTTTTTACCAGAGTCTAGGAACATGTCAATGTTGTCAATAGAATCATCATTGAACAACATTGATAATAATGACTTTGCAATTCCATACCCAACATCTTTTCATCCTTCAACAGAAATTGAAGTTTCTCAATGGCAAGACAGAATGAAAAGACAGAACAGGCCTTATTTGTTCTCTTTCGCCGGTGCACGAAGATCAAGGAACAAAGGCTCCCTCCGGGATATCATCATAAACCAGTGCCTGGAATCAAGCAATAATTCTTGTAAATTTATGGACTGTTCTAGCTCAGGCTCAAGTAATTGTGACAACCCTTTAAATGTCATGCAAGTTTTTCAGAAATCGGTTTTCTGTTTACAGCCTCCAGGGGATTCGTACACTAGAAGATCGATATTCGACTCGATTTTGGCAGGTTGTATTCCAGTTTTTTTCCATCCTGGAAGTGCTTATTCTCAATATTTATGGCACTTAACAGAAAATCATACAAAGTATTCTGTGTTCATATCTGGAAAAAGTTTGAGAGATAGGAAATCCAGGTTTATTATTAATGAGACCCTGGTTGGAGTTTCCAAGGAGGAACAAGAAGCCATGAGAGAGGAAGTGATAAGGCTAATTCCAAGAATAGTATATGCTGATAATACAATCAGGTTAGAGACTGGTTTTGAAGATGCATTTGATTTAGCAGTGAGGGGTATTCTTGATAAAATTGAGACTTCGACAAGGGTAATCAAGGAAAAGGAAAAAGCAATGGATTAAATTCGTTGAAGTTGTAGTTTGTTTGACAGCATTAATTGCAACAGCCAACAGTGTCAGGAAAATGATGTTCCAACTTCCAAGGGAAGAACAAATCAAGAATCAAAATTCGAAACCAAGCTTCAGTGATTGGAATATGTATATGTATATATCGTTTATTCACTCTTTATTTATTTATTTTAATTTGTTATTTTTTTAGGCAGAGAAGGGGGAGGTCATGGCGGGGAAAGTGTGGTTATCTGAAAATCTTATATAAATTATTTTTAAATTCAATTAAATATGTATGATCCAAAGGTTTACCTGGATTAGCTAATGTATTCAAATTAATTTTTAGTGGTCTGTGTGTGAATTTGACCGATAAATATATTATAAGAATCCACAAGGCAAAATATCTCAATTTGGACATGTGGCACGGGTTCGGTTTGAACTAGTAAAACCATAATCGAAACTGAATCGGAACTGGGACCAGAGCGATTCCAGTTCCATTTTTAAAGGAACTGTCCGGTTCAAATCGGATTGAGACCGACGGTTCTAACATTAGTTTTTAAATAAAAAAATTAACACTTTATTTATAAAAATAAAATATTTAAAAGAGAAAGAACATTGAACGTCGTAGAGTATTTATAACCATTGTAGAGCCACGTTTTATATATATATATATATATATGGTGACCGATAATGCATGAAATTGTGTTTTCTTCTTTGTTATTTGCAACTTGAGATAGTTGTGGTAGCAGTGATCCTAATTAATAATGGTAGTTGTGTTTATGATGTTACTACATACACTTCCCCAAAACTGAAGATAATAATCTGCAACAGTGTCTTGTCTCTTTTTCATGCTCTTAATTCACTTTTAAATTTTATGAACAAATCAAACCTTTCAAGTAGGAGAACATTGCGGGGGTGTATTGGATTGAGATTTTAATAGACAATTTTTAGGTGGCAGGATTTTTAGAATTTTTAGGATTTTAAAGACTATTAGGATTATATGAATTAGACTTTTAAGATTTTGAAATTTTATTAAAAAGAGTCTCTAAAATTTGTTTATAAACTATTAGAATTATCTATACTTTATTTATAGACTATTATGATTATCTAGACTTTTTAAATAGACTATTATGATTATCTAGACTTTATTTAAAGATTTTTTGGACTTTTTTTAATTTTTAATTTTTTTTAATTTTTAAATATGGGTCCTATAAATTTGTTAGCTAACACACATACCCAAGTTGAGAAACCCAAACTAGATAGATGGTCTGAGCTGAAAAAACCCAAATAAGATGTATTCTTTTAAAATAGATATCAACACACAATGAAAATATACATAAACAAATATCACAATAGTATGAATAATAGTCATCAACATATTTGAAATTCTAAAAAACAAGCACAAATCCATTTTATAGGTATCATATTGTTTAATATCTCTCAAGTCATATAATTATTGAAAAAAAAATTGCCGATCGTTCCACATAGTACTTTTTAATTATAAAATCATAAATTCAAACTAAAACCCAAACTTAAAAAAAATTCAAATTAACTGAAACGCTCGAAGTTCTTAGCTCCGTCGAAACGCTCGAAGTTGACGAAAATACGAAGCAGGAGGACTCAAACGGTGACGGTAGTAGCAACAGCAGCGTGCAAGTTACGTGCTTCACCGAACTAGTCGACGACATCACTCCATTTCCAGATTATCCGTCTCGCAAATCAGGTACTGTTAAAACACACAACCGTAGAGAATTGTGAGTCGTAATAGTAATATATTCACACGATATTGATGTTGATTTTAATATTTCTCTCTTGTTTTTACTTGTGAAAAAAAAAATTGTGATAGATATATGCATGGATTGGTTGAAACTCTTCGAAATTGGGACGATTGTATGCAGCTGCACTTACACGGCATATAAGTTATAACAAATCCATTTAATTAATAGATATTATCCTGTCAGTTCAAGTGCGTAATGTTTTTTAAACCAGTTTGTTTAACAAATCGATATTAATTGTGTAATATTTTAATTGTTGATGATGATGATGCACAGAACAATTCAGTGAGTGTAAGTTCAATACTTGGAGGAGTTTTGGCTAATATAGGAGTTGGCATTGCTCGAAGATTATGTATGATATTGTAGCCATGGTTCTGATGTGCTTTATAGCTTTAAAATGTTCATTTGCAGTGTTAAAGACCGATCTCAATGTGATTGTTGCTTGCAATATCGAGAAGAATAGTTATATGCTTGAAGTTTGGTTTTCTGTCAAAATGCTTTCTATTTTCTGAAAAGTTTTGAGCGAGCATGAAAAGTTTGATGTGAAAGGGCAAAACAATTTTGAGGTCTTGGTATTTATATTTATCACTAAAAAGTCTAAACAATTTGTATTGTCATGAAATCCTACAGATTTTGATCTTAATCCAATACCACCAGACAACAATATGGACTTTTTTAAAGTCTAGACCCAATACCATAAGATATTATGGATTTTTTTAAAAAAATCTTAAAAGTCTAGATCCAATACCACCAGACAATATGGAATTTTTTTTTTTAAATCGAAAAAGTCTAGATCTAATACCATAAGACAATATGGACTTTTTAAAAAAATCTTAAAAGTCTTGATCGAATACCACTAGACTTATCTAACTTATTAAAAAGTCTCAATCCAATACCACCAGACTTTTACTTCCCCAAATTGTCTAATAAAATCTTGAACCAATACACCCCCTACATATGATTTCAACCTTTTTATATATGGCCACATCCCACATCGGATAAATAAGAGAAGTGAATGAGATGTTTAACCTATATAAAAAGAGGGGAAGTAAAGGGAAAACATAATTACTTGGACGAGGGTTATAGGCATGAGCCAATACTCTACAATACCTTTCCTAACATTTTTTTTTTTTTAATAAATAAAATGTAATATTTTGTAAAGTAAAAATAAAATAAAATTGAGAACCGAACTGCCGAACCGGAACCTCCTAAGGCCGATTCCGGTTCCTCTTTCCTCAGAACTGGACGGATAAAGCCACGAATATCTCCGGTCAACCCAAATAATGTGGTAAGTTGTTTGTTCATTAACTACATCATCCTATGATTTGTATGATAATGACAACTCACTTGCCACATCATTTGGTTAGAATTTTGGGTTAATTATTTGAGTTGTATAGTATTACTCAAATTAATATAAGTAAATTATATGTCAATTGAACAATCAATCAGCATATCAAAAAAATCAATATATATATGACAACGAGATGAGGTTGTTCCGATGGTAAACCCCTCACACCTGCACCACGAGATTGCGGATTCGAGTCTTCTCTTCCTCAAAAAAACCCTGAATTAATATAGTACTTCAAAAAAAAAAAATAAATATATGCAAATCATAGGTCAACTACACAAACGATCAGCATAGCAAGAGAAACAAATGGGGTGTTCTTTCTAACTCACATGCCAGATTAAGGGGCATGTTAATCATGTTGAAGTGGTTTGATCTAAACTATCAATCCCACATCGACAAAAAACAAAGTCTTTCTTTATATATAAGTGATTATGATATTACTACGGTTCGAATGGCCAATAGGCTTGGATTTAGGCCCAAACTTGTTGGAGCTCCCATAAAGAGATGATACATGGGCTATGGGCTTTTGGGCTCGGGATGCCTTCGGGTGGTGTCTGGACCTTGTCCCAAAGAATATCTATTTTTGTTATTTAAAATAATTTTTTAAATTCAAATTCAAATTCAAGTTTGTTAGGAAGAGTTATAAGTCTTTTTCAATAAACGTTGTTTTCTTTCGGAGGTTTTATTTGTTTTGAACAAACATCTCATGTCTTTTAATTTAGAAACAAGTTACGTTGAAACTTAATTATTTTCTTTATCTATCTGTCTTCCAAAATTTGAGAGAGTAAAACACCGTAGTTTGCCATACTAAAACACCGTAGTTTGCAATACTTCTGGGTTGAGTGCTTCAACACAAAAGATAGATAGTTGAATCTTGGGGGCAGTCTCCATTCATCCTTCAAGCATTGGAAGGAGAGAAATTCTATCTTAGGACATTGCAAGTCATTGCAAGCCTCTATCTCCAGATTACCAAGTTAGTTTATTAATTAATTTTTTTATATCTCTAGATTACCAAGTCAGTTTAATGTGATCACTGCAGCATCACATTCTTCTTCTTCTTTTATTATTATTTTTTTTGGTTATGCTATTTTCTGTATATTGATTGATTGTTTGTTTCCATCTATCTAAGACAAAATCATTTATGGATTCACAATTAGTCTGTGTGTCTCTAAGAACCATGATGAGAAGCTTGAGAAATTCAAGGGGCTTGATTTCAAGAGATGGCAACAGAAAATGCTATTCTACTTGACAACCATGAACTTGGCTCACATTGTCAGAGAAGATGTTCCCAAAACGGACGAAATTCCAGTGACAAAAAGAGACCATGCTAAAAATTGAGGCACGGAAACAGTCAGATTTTTTGTGCAGAAACTACATTCTGAACAGGTTGGATGACACATTGTATGATATTTATTCAGAGTGTAAAATTGCAAAAAAAAAATGTCCGGGAACTGCTTGAGAAGAAATACAAAACCAAAGATGCAGGTGCCAAAAAGTTTGTGATTGGCAAATTTCTCAAGTTTGAAATGGTTGATACGAAAACTGTAATCAAGCAGGTTAAAGAACGTCAAGTCCTAATCCATGAATTGCACGTTGAAGGGTGTTCAATCAATGAACATTTTCAAGTTGGTGCAATTATAGAGAAATTGCTTCCATCCTAGAAAGACTTCAAAATTTATTTGAAGCATAAACGCAGAGAGATGTTAATGGAGGATTTGATTCTAAGGCTTCGGGTTGAAGAGAAAGGAAACAAGGTTGATGCACCAAAAATAAAGGCCACGGCAAATGTTGTTGAAGGGATTTCCTCAAAGTAGAAATTCCAGAAGTCAAAAGCTAAGAAAAATGGTAAAAAGGCTGTCAATCTGCATGCACCAAAGGCAAAGATTTCAAAAAAATTAAAGACAATTGCTGGGTGTGTGGAAAACCTAGACATAGAGCATAGGATTGTCGTCACCGCAAAGACCAGAATGCTCCTTAAAATTTTGCAAATTCTGCCCCAAATAATCAAGCAGCAAATGTCATTGCAATGGATGTTGATTTGGTTGATGTGGTATCTTAAGTCAATATGATTTCAAATGTGAAGGGTCGGTGGGTTGACATAGGAGCAACAAGGCATATTTGTGGAGATAAAAAAAAATTTCTTCTGAATTTACACCAATTACTAGTGGAGAAAAACTCTACATGGGAAATTCCTCTACTTCTGTTGTTGAAGGAAAAGGAATTGTGCTGCTCAAATTCACTTCTGAAAAAATAATGACCCTGATTGATGTACTATATGTTCCTAAAATTAGGAAAAAATTAGTGTCTAGTCCACTGCTTAGTAAGAAAGGATTCAAACTTGTTTTCGAATCTGAAAGGTTTGTATTAACTAAGGCAACGATGTACATTGAAAAATGGTACCTTGCTGATGGGATGTTCAAATTAAATGTAATGGATTCCAATGCAATCAATACGAATAATAATGCTTTCGTTTATATTGTTGATTTATTTGATATATGACATGTTAGATTGAGACATGTTAATAATAAATTAATTCGTATAATAGTCTTCTTAGGATTGCTGCCAAAATGTGATATTGATTTAAAACACAAATGTGAAATATGTGTTGAATCATAGACAAAGTTTTAAAACTGTCAAAGAAAGATCAAATGAAGTATATGGATTAATTCATATTGATCTTTGTGATTTCAAGTCCATACCTACAACGGGTGGAAGAAATTATTTTATGATGTTTATTGATGATTGCAGTAAATTTTGTTATGTCTATTTGATTAAAATAAAGATGAAGCTTTTGAAATGTTTAAAATATATAAAGCTGAGGTCAAAAATCAATTAGACAAGGAAAAAAAAAAAAAAAGATCAAATAGAGGTGGAGAATATAAGTCCACTGCTTTAGCTGATTTCTGTACAAACCATAGAATTATACATCAAATAAATGCACCATATGCTCCACAACAAAACAGAGTTTCGGAAAGAAAAAATAGAACATTAAAAGATATGATTAATTCCATGTTGAATAGCTCAAGACTCCCACATAATTTATGGAGAGAGGCTTTACTTACTGCAAACGATATATTAAACAGAATTTCATTGAAGAAAACAAATAAGTCTCCTTATGAAGTATGGAAATGACGATTACCGACTTATAAAACCTTTAAAGTGTGGGGCTGCCTAGCAAAAGTCTTAATTCCTTTACGAAAAAGAACAAAACTTGGACCTAAAACTGTAGATTGTGTGTTTATAGGATTTGCAAAAAATAGTGCAGCATATAGATTTTTAATTATTAAATCTGAAGTTTCTAATATGCATGTCAATACTATTATAGAATCTGCAGATGATGAATTCTTTGAGGGAATTTTTCTTTATAAAGAAAATAAGTCCATTTCATCTAAAAAGAGAGAGTATTTTACTATCTAAATTGATCAATGAAGAAATAAGATATTTTTCAATCATCCAGTCATCTACCACCTCGCGGTGGATATGGTAATCGGGGCAAAAGGATATTATAAGGAGCATGGCCACGATAGAGGACATCATCATGGAGGTGAAGATACCGGACATTATCAAATCCATAGTCACGGTGGTAATGGAGGACAAGGACATCATTATCCAAATAGAGATACCATCTTTCTCGTTAAATTTATCTGTGGATTTTTTGTGTGAATTTTAGTAACTTTAAGGCTCGTTTAGTGTGCATGATAAGATATGATTATTTTTATAAGATTGGATTGGATTGAACTAAAATTTGGTGGTAGTGGAGGACAAGGACATCATTATCCAAATAGAGATACCATCTTTCCCACTAAGTTTATCTGTGGATTTTTTTGTGTGAATTGTAGTAACTTTAAGGCTCGTTTGGTGTGTAGGATAAGATATGATTATTTTTATGAGATTGGACTGGATTGAACTAAAATTAATGTTGCGATGTGTATGGTGACGTATAGGATTTGATTAAAATAGTCATGTCTCTTGTTTGGTGTGGTATGAGATTGGATAAAACAAATAATTTTATTATATATTTAATATAGTGTGAAATTGATTAATATAAATTAAATTAAATTATTATTTTAAAATAAATAAAAATATTTAAAATTATTATTAAAGAAAATAACATTTTTTATTTAATATTTAATATTTTAAAATATTATATAAGATATATTAAATAAATATAAAAATTTATAATTAAATAAAAAAGGAAGAAGAAGAAATTTTTTTAAAAAAAATATGGGATTAAACAGCCCTACCTCACCCGGATAAAATGGTTGCATAGAATTGGAATGGTAAAAATAATTATTTACATTAAATTTTGAAAATAATTTAAATATTTAAAACCAATTTTAAACAAAATAATATTTATTTTTATTTGTTAAAATTGAAAATTATTATTTTAAAAATGTTTAAAATTTTTTTATTAATTATTAAAATATATTTATATTTTAATCACATAAAAAATAAAATAAATTGAAAAGAGAAAAAAAAAAAAAATATATATATATATATATATATATGTACAAAGTGGTGGGACTAATTAGTCCCACGTTGGTGGGATAAGTTGTTTGTATGGAATTAAATAATATCATCCTCATGTAAGCAGAAAATATAGAATATAGGATAAAATTAGTTCAATCTTATCCTATCTCATATAACCTTTATATATATATATATATATATATATATATATTTGTCTTATCTCAAATAACAAATATGACATTACTGTTTTACAAATAATAGTTCACATAATATACCTATTATTTTTGTTGTTGTTGTTGTTTTTTTTTTTTTGGTACATTTTAGGGTGAGAATGTTACGTATGATTGGACTAATCTCAGTCCAATCTCACACTTATGGTCTACTCGAGATTGGATTCCAATCTCATGTAGACAAATTAATTTAATAAATTATAAAATAGATAAGATAAAAATAAAATAAAAATAAAAGTATGGAGAAGTATAATAGTTACTTAGGATTCCAAGACCTCCCCATTCAGAAACCTCCTCCATCTTTTTGTTCCCTTTTTTTTTTTTCTTTTAGTTAATTTTTTTTTAATTAAATCCAATGATTTTATCTTCTTAATTTTATAATTGTAAATAATCATTATTTAAATTTTAATTGATAAAAATTAATATTATAATCAAAAGATATTATTATTTTCTTTTTAACTAATTATAACGTTTTCAATATTAAATATTGTATTAATATGATATATGAGATATAATTATTTTCATCATTTTAATAAGTTTATTTAAGGGTACTATTGAGATTTCGAAAAATATGTTGATTTGGAGTGCATGAAAGATTTTCGAGGTTTACAAATATCGTCACTAAAAAAAAATGGCACGGGCAAAGTTGTTAATGTAAATATTTGGTTATGAGAATGAAATTTACATATTTATTAAAAAAAACATGAGAAACAATGTATGTCAAAACTTTTAGATTTTTTTTTTTTTTTTTTTACGGTATTTATCTATCGAGATATCTAGATCATGTATATTTTTTTTGAAGCTTTTATTATTAATAGGATTCGAACCGTTGACTTAAAAGTCATTTGTCCAAATTTTAACCCTCCTATCTATTAATTGAGCTACGTTCCAAGAGCAGTAATTTTAGAAAGTTAAAATTTGATCATTTCCTCTTAAATTTGTGGTCATTTTTTATAATTCCTACTTTTTGTACTTCTATGTAAACACGTAATGACGTGGCGATGGAAATTACAGTTGTGAAGTGGATTGATTGAAAATTCAACACTCGAACAGGACCAAAATTGAGTCCATTTTTCCTACCTTCCTCCAAAAAGATACCATTTGTCTAGGGGTAGATAAATTTGTCCAATAAATTAATCGTATTTGGATAAATTTACCCGTCTACGACAATCGTCATCCATTTAAGATGGGATGATGATGACCTCCGTTGAAGGAGTGAGCAAAAGGGTTCTCACCAAACTTCCCTCTCTCTTTTAGTTTCTGCAATTGACCCAAAAACCCACCAAACAGACACCCAGATGGAGGCGGCAGGTGCGTCAAGCGGCAGCGGAGGTGGCGGAGGCGGAGGAGGGCCGGCGCCTTTCCTTCTGAAGACGTACGACATGGTTGACGACTCAACCACAGATGAGATCGTGTCTTGGAGCTCCAACAAGAACAGTTTCGTCGTCTGGAACCCGCCTGAATTCGCTCGCGTTCTTCTTCCTACGTATTTCAAGCACAACAATTTCTCCAGTTTCATTAGACAGCTCAACACCTATGTGAGTTTTGTTATATGAATTTTGTGAAGCAATTTATAATTTTGCAATGTATGTGTGTGCGCACGCATGCTCTCTTTGATTACTTATATTTGTTAGTTAAGAAATCCTTAAGTTGGCTTGATATTTTAATTCCCTGATCTTGCTTTAAAAAATAAATTTCCAAAATCTCGAATTAGAATTTGAAGTCAATTCTTGATGGTACACTTTTTGAAAAAGGAGAACTATAATCTCCATTGGAGGATAACCGTGAATTTTAACCATTTGCTTCATTTCTTTTTTGGTTTTTGTTCACGTAATGATTGATTTCAAAATTGAAAACATCTGTGTGGTGTATCATTTTTCACTTGGGCAAAAACTTTATGAAAATTTTGTGAATAATCAATGTTGTGATTGAGTTGACAGCGGGTGATAACTGGAGAGAATGATCATTTGGCCTCAATAAACTATGAATGTCATGTTGTTGAGAGAAACAGTTGGTGGATTGAACATTTGAACAAAAAAAAAAAGAAGACAGTGAGAAACTATAATTTGGAAAGGGAAGATATTCCTTCACAGCTAAGAATCAATCCTTTGAGATTGTGAATGATACTATAGGTAATTTAGGATAATTTTTATTGATAATTGATGGTGGTGATTGTGGAGGCAGATGGCACTGATTGAGTGGGGTTGTTTTGCTGGATATAGTAGGTTGATTAGTCTACAGCAGTGTTTAAAAAGGCGATCTGAGGTGGCCGCCTCAGCCTTCAAATGAGGCATGGTCTCCTCAATGGTTTGAGGCGATCGCGAGGTGATTCACATTTTTTTTTTTTAAAAAAAAAAAAACTGTCGTTTTAAAAAATAATAATAAACTGAAAAATAAAAGGCAGAAAGTTGGCGCTTTCTGTCCAAAATGAAAGTGCCGACTTTCAACCTTTAATTCTCTAAACCCTAAAATAGACACAAATGATAGTCTATTCGATATATAGTATTTACCATTAGTATGACGTGTTTTTTTTTTTTTGTTATGTTTCATTTATTTGTGATATTTATGTTAGTAATTTTGATTATGGCTAATTTATTAAATGTTATAGATTTTTTTTTTCTATTTAGTATATATTTTTTTAATTTTATTTCATATTTTATCATTTTCGGGTTGAGGAGGCCGCTTCTACTACCTCGAGGCGGGCCTCCTAGCAGGCTAGTTTGTTTTAAATATATACATACATATAGAGTGAAGCATTTAGAAATATAATTTAATAAGATGCAGTTGCAATTCAAAAGAAGATATGCAAAAAAAAAAAAAAAAAAAAACCACAGGTTATTTTTTTTGGAAAGTTAGGAAAAGTAATTTACATTATCTTTTCCTTTCATCTATCTACTGTTACTTCTTATTCTTCCAACTATAAGTCGGTTAACTGCATTTCATATAGTTACATCTAATTCTATATTGCACTGTTCAGTTATGACATTTTGAAAGATTTATTTATTATAACCTGGATGAATTTATATTAGTCAATGCAGAACTCAAATTCATTGCATACGGTATTGCAGTTCTTTACTTATCATGCATGGGACTTAAGAGAAGTGTCCTACGAGCTTACACTTGGACTTCGTCATCTGAGCATGCCTTTCCACCAATGCAACCCATAGCAGCCTCTGTTCTCTTTTGAAAAGGAATTGAAGATATTACTAGAATCTGTTTCTTTCAGTGCATGAACTTGGTCTTTATCATTAAAGAAAAATATATTACTGTCGTTTATGTATTCTTTTCTTTAAATTTATTCTGGTTGAGAATATGTCAAATGTTGTTCATATCTCATCTCAAATGACTAAAATTTATTTGCTGAATGGATAAAGTGTTGATTTAGCTTCTATTTTTTGATGAAGAGAAATGTAGTATTCTCGGGCTATCATTTGGATATTAGTTTCCATTCAAATGACTAGGTCTATCTTCTGTTTCTAGTGCACAGGTTTTCCATCCATAGATTAATCTGGACTTCTTAAATTTTATTAAAACTTCTTTTCACATTCTTGTATTATATCACATAAAATTCCTATGTTTTGGTTTTCCTCTGGCCCCTTGTTTTTCTCCTCGCACAGGAGAAAGAAAAGAAATTTTATTTAATAGACACCAGTTGATTTTCATATAACTTTGAATCTGACTTTTTGAGTTTGATTTAACCGTGTATCTGGATGCGGTTTTGTGACAGGGATTCCGAAAGATTGATCCCGAGAAGTGGGAGTTTTCTAATGAAGAATTTGTCAAAGATCAAAAGCATCTTCTTAAGAATATACACCGCCGGAAACCTATTCACAGTCACAGTCACAGTCACAGTCACCCTCAAGGTTCTTTAGTGGATACAGAGAGAGCAGCATTTGAGGAAGAAATAGACAGGCTTTCACGTGAGAAAGCTGCACTAGAGGCAAATATTTTAGGAGTTACACAGCAGCGGTCAGCTGCAAAGCTTCTCTTGGAAGATATGACACAGCGAGTTGATAGTATGGAGCGAAGGCAGGAAAGTTTGTTGAACTTCTTGGAAAAGTTTATTCAAAACCCTAGTTTTGTTGAGCATCTTGCTCGGAAAATTGAGTCCATGGATTTCTCAACATATAATAAGAAAAGACGTCTGCCACAAGTTGATCACTCAAAGACAGTAGTGGAAAGTAGTCATTTTGACAACAATAGTAGTTCTAGACTTGATTTTGGGAATATTTTCCACCAGGATTCCTCAAATAAGCTAAGACTAGAATTATCACCAGTTGTTTCACATAGCACACAGAGCTCCAATGAAGATGGGGGAAGTCCACAGAAGAAAATATCCAACAGCGATAGAAAAGATGCACATACAAGAACAGAAGGCAATTTATTTGTGCCTGAAATATTTGATCTTGCAGATACTGGGACATCTTTTACTTTTAAAATGGATTCATCCTTACCTCGTAAAGTACCAACAAATGACAGCCCAAGTGTGCATTCCTTGCAGAAGAGATTGACCTCTAATGAAGAAGTCGATGGACATGTTTCCTGCCATCTCAATCTATCTCTGGCATCTTCTTCTCTGCAATTCAGTAAAGGGATTTCTTCATCTAGTATGCCCCAACCGAATCATGTTACTGTCAAAGCCCGAGAGTTGAGGTATAAGTCCGATGATAAAGAATATGATACTAGATCATTTCCTAAGAGCAAGAATGTGGGTAATGAGAGTGCTACATTGTCTTCTTCACAAGAAGCCCCAAATAACAATTCAGAGCCTTCAGCTGCCCCAGCTCGAGTGAATGATGTATTCTGGGAACAATTTCTTACAGAAAGACCAGGTTATTCAGATAATGAAGAGGCCAGCTCTAGTTATAGGGCAAACCCATATGAAGAGCAAGAAGATAGAAGCTCAGGCCATGGAATGCCGAGAAATGCTAAGAGTACGGAACAGCTCACTCTTTGAGCATCGAGTTGTAAAGCTCTATGATAGGTATATAAAAGCTGCTTCTCTAGTTTTTTCATGATTCATAAAAATTTACATTTTGACAAGATATATGGGATGGCATGAAACCACCATTTATTGTCAATAAGATAAATGTCCATGGCTAGTGAATACTGCAATTGCCTCATCTTGTAATTTAATCATATAGGTGTTTCTATATTTCAATTTTTGTTCAATAGTATCTCATCGATCAATTCTTTTTGAACCATGATTCTTTTTCCAATTATACACTTCCTGTTTACTTGTAGATTCATAGATATAGCTAATTTCATCTTCCATATTCGAGTAGACAAAATAGCTTCTGGCTTTTGGAAGAATAACTAATAAGCATGTACCATTTTTCTTTTGAGTTTTGGCACAACAACTAGAGATCCAAAATGAAGATTTACCATAGTACGCCTAATTCCCCTATTAGTTTCACCATCATACATGTCACACAAATTTCTCTTATAACAGGAAATGGATAGATTAAAAAAAAAAAAAAAAAACAATAACAATTCCTAACATCAACAATCTCTTATTCACTTAAATCCCAAGGGTTTAACCCTAAGGTTTGGTTTGCTTAAACAATTCAACTACATGCAAGCAACACACATCAGATATCAAAATCACATTTGGTATTAGATGGCCATCCACAGTGTCCGGAAGAAATGCGTAGGTACGACAAATCATTGTCACGTCTTCTTCTCTTCCGCTTTCCTAGGCTGCAGGCAGAAAAAAGCATGAAAACATTAACATAAAGAAAATTATAAATACACTGAAACAACGCTATCCTTTTTAATTTTCTACGACTTTGCATACAACAAGTAATAGATGAGGATGCTTAAAGGTTAATATAAAGGCCGTGTCTTCTTAACACAGCAAATACTCCTCCCAATTTCGTGCTTTCTAAATCTTGGTTAATTATTCCATACTGGAAGTTCATGCCAAAGTTAACGAAACAGATCAATCTCATATTAAATCGGATGCATAATTTAATAGCTTTTGAACGTACAAATAATTCTCAAGCAAGTAAATGGGAAAGATTGTCAAACTAAATACAAAAAAGTTCAAAACAATAAAATGTTTAAGCTTTAAAAGGCAGATCGGGAGAACCGCTATTTGTCATCACTATGCTTCTTATTCGCTTCCCTTTCAAAACCGACAGGTGAGAAGGATATAAGGACAGGGCATACAAAAGAACCTACCACCCTATGAATGCATTAAGGCTCACCAGACCATCTACTTTGCTGAATCAAACCAACACTGCCTCAAATAAGTAGTCCTTTATTATGTAATGGTGTAAGAAGATATAATTCAAGCCATGCGTTACATAGCATTTACCACACGGTTGCTGGCTTCAATGGAACTAGAAAATTTTACCAAATTTTTGCAAGACAAGACTGTCAGAAATTTATCCTATTTCTATTTGCTATTGCCTGGTAGAAGCAATCAACAATTAGTTTATCAAACACCTCAGGTTATATGAATAGAAACTGATATGGTTTATCTAGAAGATAGAACAAAGAGTAATTATACATAGAAACAAACCTAAAAATATCCCACAAGACAAATCAAACAGACCAATGACTTGAAACAGTGTTAAGCAAACCAAGTCAGTTTACAAAACACTAGTTGAGTACTTAAAGGGAAAGGAGGAGATCCAAAAATATCTAGACTACTTTTGATTTATCATAAAGGAAACATTCCCCTTTCTTGTATTCTTCATTTCTCTACATTTTCTTGTGATCTCTTCTCAATTTCTGCTCTTGTTAAAACCATGACGATCCACTAAGACAACAGCAAAGATGTATTTCCCCTCTGGCTTTGCCTATGGACTACTATGTATAGGTAAAGAACCGGTACCCCCCTCGCACTATCGAGTCAAGTCCAAACCCATCATTCAAATTATTGTCCATAGCTGTTTTCAATCATATATTTATGTAATTGCAAAAGAAAATTAAGTTAAACAAGAACCTATTGTTTTACTTCAAACGAATAAACAAGAAGAAAATTTATCATATTCACACCATCATTAAAATGGTTAACTGGAAGATAATATAACAAGCATGTATTATAGATCAAGTGCACATTCATCAAAAATTCAAAACATAGAATATAAAATGAGATATAATATAACAACTCTTCAACAATAACGAATACATCACACCAACTATTCGACGAAATGCCTATAAACAGAACAAAAAAGAAGGAAAGAAAAGACAGACCTTGGTACCAGGGGCATGTTGGTGGATTTCCTCCTCGGGAATGATAACGGGCCACTTCTCACCAGCTTCAAGGAACATTTGCTCGGTCTCAAGATACCGACCCTTCTCGAGAATCATGGTCCTGATGGTCTGGGCGGGTGTTGAGGTGGCATCAAACACCTCCTCCACTCCGTTGACGAAAGTGACCATGATCTGGGGTGGGTGGTCGTCAGTTCGTCGCTTGACCTCCAGTTTGCAGGCAGGGTTCGATTCTTTGGCCTTGCGCGCATTGCATTGGGCCAAGAACTCCATACACGATGCGAGTCGTGGGTCCAATGCGTTGAACTCGATCCGCACCTTTGATAGAAACTTCAACATTTTTCACTCTCTCTGGCTAAGACTTTGCTCTGCGTCTAAGAAGAAATGAACCTCAGCCAAGTTAGTATTACTTTTTCTTGCAAAAAGCCAATTGATGGGCTGCCAATATTCAACCCAAATTACAACAAAAGAATAAAGAGACTTGGTTGGTTGAAATTTATTCAATTTAACTAATCAATCATGACCAAACGGTCCAAACAGCAGATTAACTTACCAGGTGAAACGAAGACGGCGACAGAGATGGGCCACGGCGATGGCGACGGAACAAAGGCCGGCGATTTGAGAGAGGCAGTGACCAGAGAGAAGATTTGTGTGAGGTTGTGTGAGGTCGACTGAATGGTTGATTCTGTACAGGTTTAATATTCCATTATTATGTACCCTATATAATTTAAAATTACAAATCTACCATCTTATGTATCCAAATTTTCTATTACCAGTTCGTCCCGACAATAAATATATCAGGACGAAGAATGTGGATCACTAGATTTACATACTTTGATTCAAAGTGTATGTACTTATCAAAACTTCTCCATAATCTATAATCTATATTCTTCGTTTTGATATATTTACTGTCGGGACGAACTGACAATAGAAAAACTGCTTATATACCATATGTAAAGTTTCAGATATGACCCTATATAATTTAAAATGACAAATATACCCTATGTAAAGGGTCAATAAACAGGTTGTGATTGGGTCAACCTGTTTGACTTGTTTAATAAACAGGTTGTGTCGAGTTTCACAGAGCATCTCCAATCGGTTCTCTATCTCATCTCTAAAATGAACAAGAATCTTATGCTAAGTTCTTTCTCTGCTGAACTTGTGCTGAGTTTCATAATCTAATGACATCTGCCTTTAAAAACAATAAGCGATTCATATTTATTTATTTAATTATTTCCATTTAAATCAATATGAACGATGACTTCTTACTTCCCTCAATCCCTACCCAGTATCCACTTTCCAGAATTTCACAAGTCCAGACCCAAAACCTCTTACTTTCCATTTCCACCCAAACTCAAATTTCCTCATATTGCAGACACCAAGGAAAATATCGATTCAAGTTACGATCTTTGTGGGTCTTTTGTATTCGTTTTTGGTCAATTTATAAATTCTGATAGTTTTCAGGACTGGTTTCATCTCTATCTCAGAAGAAACTCTGACTCCTTGTGAACTCCACTCAAAAGAGGATTTTCAAGTTGAGAGACCCCATCTAGGTTGATAAATCGGGTTTCTCAGAACTCGGACTCCCCGACTCAGACCCAACTCAACAGCCACATCAAGAACTCATGTTTCTTTGTGTTAAACTAATGCCCAAGTGGAACATCTTAAAATAAACCTTCTGAAATGAAGTCAGATGCGAGTTAAATTGATATATTTATGAAATTTTAATTTGTTGAAAAATAAATAAACGTTGTCGTTTTTATGGATTTTCACTCTTAGCTTGATGAGAAAGGGAAGAAGAAAATGATGAAAATCTGCACTCTAAATCAATTTATAGAGGAAGTCTGGAAACTTTTGTCTTCTTTATTTTACGGAAAACATATTAAAAAAAAAAATTGCCAATGGAATGGAAAGAAGAAGAATATATCACCAACAATTTGTTGATTGTTAGAATGGTAAAAAGACGAGATTTGATGCAGGAGATATTAAGAACAATAATTAGAATACATGCATCTGTTTATATAGGTTCATTGTTTTCAAAACTATTTAGTTAATTTTAGTAAATGAAAATAGGAATTATAAAATGAATTTAGAGATTCTAGGAGCGAACATGGAGAACATAAAAGTTTTATTTATTATTGATACATGTATTTGTCATTGTGTTTGGCCTATAAATAGGCTCTATTTCCTCCATTGGAGATCAGGTGATCAGATTATAAGTTTTTTCAAATAGAAAGATTTTCTCTCTTGTCCATTGTTCTTGGTATTCTTGAGGAAATCAACAAGACTTTGATGCCTTGATTTTCGGTATTCTTTGAGAATCAACGGATATTAAGAAGGTCGTGATCAATTTTTCGTGTGAGTCTTTCTTGTAAAAGCTTCCACTACATCAGTTGATATCAGAGCCATAGAGTCTACCGTTGTGCTAGGCTCATTTAACCATAACAAACTACTTCTCCATTAGATATTCACCTTTCGTATTTTTCCCTAAAAAAAATCAAATTCTCATGAATCCCTAAAACAAAATTTCCTCTTATCATTCATTGTTTTTCGATGATGACTATGTGTCTGATACGGTTATTGTTGACTTCGATAAGCCATCAATTGTCGATGGGGAATATGTGACCGAACCTGTTATCGTCAATATCGATAAGCCACCAGTTTTCGATGAAGATTTGTTCCAGAATGAGCAGCATGAGAGGAACTCAATTTTTAAATATTATTTCTACGATGTTGCCGTGGTTCATCATTGAATGGCATCTCTAACTTATTTGTTCCTCAACGTTGTCAAAATTCAAGGACGAATTTTCTCCACATTGGAGAGAATGATGCATGAGATATTAAGAACAATAATTAGAATACAAGCATCTATTTATATAGGTTCATTGTTTTCAAAACTATTTAGTTAATTTTAGTAAATGAACCTAGGAATTATAAAATGAATTTAGAGATTCTAGGAGTGAACCTGGAGAGAGTAAAAGTTTTATTTATTATTGATACATGTATTTGTCATTGTGTTTAGTCTATAAATAGGCTTGTATTTCCTCCATTGGAGATCAGATGATCAGATTATGAGTTTTTTCAAATAGAGAGATTTTCTCTCTTGTCCATTGTTCTTGGTATTCTTTAGGGAATCAACAAGACTTTGATGCCTTAATTTCCGGTATTCTTTGATAATCAACATATATTAAAAAGGTTATGATCAACTTTCTGTGTGATTTTTTCTTGTAGAAGCTTCCACCACATCAATTGGTATCAGAGTCATCGAGTCTACCGTTGTGCTAGGCTTATCGATCCACAAACCATAACACACTACTTCTCCATTAGATATTCACCTTCCGTATTTTTCCCTCCAAAAAAAAAAATTCAAATTCTCATGAATCCCTAAAACAAAATTTCCTCCTATCATTCATTGTTTTTCGATGATGACTATGTGTCGAACCTGATTATTTTTGACTTCGATAAGCAGCCAATTTTCGATAAGGAATATGTGACGGAACCTGTTATCGTCTATTTCGATAAGCCACCCGTTTTCGATGAAGATTTGTTCCAGAACAAGCAGTATGAGAGGAACTCAATTTTTGAGGATTATTTCTATGATGTTGCCGTGTTTCATCATTCAACGACATCTCCAACTTATTTGTTCCTCAAGCTGTCAAAATTCAAGGACGAATTTTCTCCATACCGGAGAGAATGATGCAGTAGATATTAAGAACAATAATTAGAATACATGCATCTATTTATATAGGTTCATTGTTTTCAAACTATTTAGTTAATTTTAGCAAATGAACCTAAGAATTATAAAACGAATTTAGAGATTCTATGAGTGAACATGGGAGAACATAAAAGTTTTATTTATTATTGATACATATATTTGTCATTGTGTTTAGCCTTTAAATAGGCTTGTATTTCCTCCATTGGAGATCAGATGATCAGATTATGAGTTTTTTCAAATAGAGAGATTTTCTCTCTTGTCCATTGTTCTTGGTATTCTTGAAGAAGTCAACAGGACTTTGATGCCATAATTTCTGGTATTCTTTGAGAATCAACGGATATTAAGAAGGTCGTGATCAATTTTCCGTGTGAGTCTTTCTTATAAAAGTTTCCAATACATCAGTTGGTATCAGAGTCATCGAGTCTACAACTGTGCTAGGCTCATTGATCCACAAACCATAACAAACTACTTCTCCATTAGATATTCACCTTCCGTATTTTTTCCAAAAAAAAATAAAATAAAATTCTCATGAATCCCCAAAATAAAATTTCCTCCCACTATTCATTGTTTTTCGATGACGACTATGTGTCGGACCCGGTTATTGTTGACTTCGATAAGCCATGAATTTTCGATGAGGAATATGTGACGGAACCTGTTATCGCCATCAATTTTCGATGAAGATTTGTTCGAGAACAAGCAGCATGAGAGGAACTCAATTTTTGAGGATTATTTCTACGATGTTGTTGTGTTTCATCATTCACCAGGATCTCTAACTTATTTGTTCCTCAAAGCTGTCAAAATTCAAGGACGAATTTTCTCCACACCGGAGAGAATGATGCAGGAGATATTAAGAACAATAGTTATAATACATGCATCTATTTATATATGTTCATTGTTTTCAAAACTATTTAGTTAATTTTTGTAAATGAACCTAGGAATTATAAAATGAATTTAGAGATTCTATGAGCGAACCTGGAGAACATAAACGTTTTATTTATTATTGAAACATGTATTTGTCATTGTGTTTGACCTATAATTAGGCTTGTATTTCCTCCATTGGAGATCAGATGATCAGATTATGAGTTTTTTCAAATAGAAAGATTTTCTCTCTTGTCCATTGTTTTTGGTATTCTTGAGGGAATCAACAGGACTTTGATGCCTTAATTTCTGGTATTCATTGAGAATCAACGGATATAAAGAAGGTCGTGATCAATTTTCGTGTGAGTCTTTCTTATAGAAGCTTCCACTACATCAGTTGGTATCAGAGCTATTGAGTCTACCATTGTGCTAGGCTCATCAATCCACAAATCATAACAAACTACTTCTATATTAGATATTCACCTTCCGTATTTTTCCCTCAAAAAAAAAAAAAATTCAAATTCTCATGAATCCCCAAAACAAAATTTCCTCCTACCATTCATTGTTTTTCGATGACGACTATGTGTTGGACCCGGTTATTGTTGACTTCAATATGCCACGAATTTTCGATGAGGAATATGTGACGGAACCTGTTATCGTTGATTTTGATAAGCCACCAATTTTCGATGAAGATTTGTTCCAGAACGAGCAGCATGAGAGGAACTCAATTTTTGAGAATTATTTCTACGATGTTGCTATGTTTCATCATTCACCAGCATCTCCAACTTATTTGTTCCTCAAAGCTGTCAAAATTCAAGGACGAATTTTCTCCACACCGGAGAGAATGATGCAAGAGATATTAAGAACAATAGTTAGAATACATGCATCTATTTATATATTTTCATTGTTTTCAAAACTATTTAGTTAATTTTTGTAAATGAACCTAGGAATTATAAAATGAATTTAGAGATTCTAGGAGCGAACCTGGAGATCATAAACGTTTTATTTATTATTGATACATGTATTTGTCATTGTGTTTGACCTATACATAGGCTTGCATTTCCTCCATTGGAGATTAGATGATCATATTATAAGTTTTTTCAAATAGAGAGATTTTCTCTCTTGTCCATTGTTCTTGGTATTCTTGAGGGAATCAACAAGACTTTGATGCCTTAATTTTCGGTATTCTTTGAGAATCAATGGATATTAAGAAGGTTGTGATCAATTTTCCGTGTGAGTCTTTCTTATAAAAGCTTCCACTACATCGGTTGGTATCAGAGCCATCGAGTCTACAACTGTGCTAGGCTCATTGATCCACAAACCATAACAAACTACTTCTCCATTAGATATTCACCTTCCGTATTTTTCCCTCAAAAAAAAAAATTCAAATTCTCATGAGTCCCTAAAACAAAATTTCCTCCTACCATTCATTGTTTTTCAATGACAACTATGTGTCGAGCCCGGTTATTGTTGACTTCGATAAGCCGCCAATTTTCGATGAGGAATATGTGACGAAACCTATTATCGTCAATTTCGATAAGCCACCAATTTTCGATGAAGATTTGTTTTAGAACGAGCAGCATGAGAGGAACTCAATTTTTGAGGATTATTTCTACGATGTTGTCGTGTTTCATCATTTAACGGCATCTCCAACTTATTTGTTCCTCAAAGCTGTCAAAATTCAAGGACGAATTTTCTCCACACCGAAGAGAATGATGTAGGAGATATTTTGAACAATAATTAGAATACATGCATCTATTTATATAGGTTCATTGTTTTCAAAACTATTTAGTTAATTTTAGTAAATGAACATAGGAATTATAATATGAATTTAGAGATTCTAGGAGTGGACCTGGAAAACATAAAAGTTTTATTTATTATTGATATATATATTTGTCATTGTGTTTGGCCTATAAATAGGCTTGTATTTCCTCCATTGGATATTAGATGATCGGATTTTGAGTTTTTTCAAATAAAGAGATTTTCTTTCTTTTGTCCATTATTCTTGGTATTCTTGAGAGAATCAACAAGACTTAATACCTTAATTTTCAGTATTCTTTGAGAATCAACGGATATTAAGAAGGTTGTGATCAATTTTCCGTGTGAGTCTTTCTTATAGAAGCTTCCACGATATTAAGATCTTACAAGGAGACCAAGACGATAAGAAGAGTTTTATGATTTTTAGCGTATTAGGTTTGGTTTAGTCTATCAAAACGATGTAGTTTTAGTTTTATTTATAATGATAAAATAAAAACACAAATCCTAACCTACGTTTTTATTAACATGGTTTATTTATGGCAATGGATCCTCAAAAGTTCAACATGGTTTAACAGAGAAAGAGTTCAGCAAAGGATCTTTGTCCCTTTAAAATAGAGTTTCAAAAGAAAATATTCCCTTCAGATTCCATCTCTAAAAAATTTTCACTCTAACCACACTCCCAACATCTGTCTCTATTTCTATCTTCAAATAATTTTCATTTTCATTATTATTATTTTTACTCCATTCAATAAACTTTTTATATAATATTATTTTTGAACTAAATTTTAGTTGAGATGAGATATAAAATTGAGAAGTATAAAATTTTCAACTTTTGATAAAACAAAACAGATTGGGTTGCATTACAGATTGAGATGAGATATAAAATTCTTGATTTTTTTTTTTCACAATTGCCTGGGAATCAGTTTGCGTAATCGTTATTTGACTGACAATAAGACATAAGAACATGCGATTATAACATTTCACCAGAAACCTTAATGTACAGCAAGAAATTGTTTTAGTATTAGGTGTAGGATATCAAGCAGAAGATTCTTGACGATATACTACTATTGTTCGTATTATGACCCTTCGGTGTCGGAATTTATCGTAATACATTAAAAGAAATAGTTGTTGACTCTGTCTTTGTCTCCTCTTGCCGAGCTCCTACTCAACAATTTATATTCCCTCGAAATTGTTAATTATTTTAATCCTATAAACAATTAAAAAGTTGATATCAATCCTACTCAGTCATACCAATCCTGGTTTCAAGTTTCAACTTGATCGAATAAACAAAAGGGAGCAGTCAAGTTTCTCCATTTTTGTCAAGTTTCCATGGGGCAGGAAACTAAGAAACTTTCAGATGAATATGAAATCACAGGCATTTTAGGTAGGGGAGGATTTTCAGTCGTAAGAAGAGGCATAAGAAGAACAGCAACAAGCGGTGAAAACGAAAACGAAAAAGAAAACAATCATGTTGCCATCAAAACACTTAAAAGAATCGGCCCAACAACTCCACTTGGCAAGACAGCAGCAGCAGCTTCAATGGGGTTTCCAACAAGGAAACAGGTTTCAATTTCTGATGCTTTGCTAACTAATGAGATATTGGTCATGAGGAAGATTGTTGAAAACGTTTCGCCCCATCCGAATGTTGTTGACCTTTACGATGTCTGTGAGGATCAAACTGGGGTGCACCTGGTGTTGGAGCTTTGTTCTGGGGGAGAATTGTTTGATAGGATTGTAGCACAAGCAAGGTACAGAGAAGTCGAAGCCGCCTCTGTGGTTAGGCAGATTGCACAAGGTTTAGTAGCTATTCATCAGTCAGATATTGTGCATAGGGACTTGAAGCCTGAGAATTGCTTGTTCTTGAATCAAAGCAAGAATTCTCCTTTGAAGATCATGGATTTTGGATTAAGTTCTGTTGAGGGTTACACTGATCCAGTTGTTGGCTTGTTTGGTTCCATTGATTATGTCTCACCAGAAGCACTTTCTCAGGACAGAATCACTACCAAGAGCGATATGTGGTCTTTGGGAGTAATCTTGTATATCTTGCTTTGTGGGTAAGTTTGCTAACTTTTCCAGATTTGACGAGATAAGGTTGGTCAATCCTCTGACCTTCAATTGCTTTTCAGGTATCCACCATTCATTGCTCAGTCGAACCGGCAAAAGCAACAGATGATAATGGCTGTATGTGTGGTATCAATTGACAAATTCCTACCATTCTGTTTGTTCAAGAAATTGAAAAAATGATTTTGAATGCAGGGAGACTTCAGTTTTAATGAGAAGACATGGAAAAGCATTACTTCATCAGCAAAGCAGTTGATTTCAAGTCTTCTGGCAGTTGATCCTCACAGAAGGCCTAGTGCTCTAGAGGTATTATACGTGTATATGTCATGCTCCCTTATTTGATTTAGAGCAAAAAATTGAAAATATACCTTGGAACAGCTCCTCAACCATCCATGGGTGAATGGTGATTCTGCTAAGGAGGATCCAATGGATGCAGAAGTTGTTTCAAGACTGAAGAGTTTTAATGCTCGTCGTAAGCTTCGTGCTGTAGCCCTCGCTAGCATCTGTTGCAGCTCAGTTTTCTCGAGAACAAAGAAGCTTAAAACTTTAATAGGCTCCTATGATCTGACAGCAGAGGAAATTGAGAATCTCAGAATACATTTCAAGAAAATGTGAGTACTCAAATCAAAAAACTTACTTTCTTACACGATGCATGATAAAGTTACTCAGTTCAGCCACTATAGCTTCTTCATCATAAGTTCACAACTGTTTTTTCGATCAAATTCTGACAAGACAACAAACAAACCTGCAGATGTGCAAAAGGTGACAATGCCACTCTACCTGAATTTGAGGAGGTCCTCAAAGCAATGAATATGTCTTCACTGGTTCCTCTAGCGCCCCGTATATTTGACCTATTCGACAATAATCGTGATGGAACAGTTGATATGAGAGAGATACTCTGCGGATTTTCCAGCCTCAGGAATTCTCAAGGAGATGATGCTCTCCGGCTGTGCTTCCAGGTGCATTCTCTTCTTCTGTCTTCAAAATCCAGTGGGTTGTTGGGTATATTCTTCAACATACAGTATGTGTTTAACTATATGAAAAGTACACTCACAAGATGCTAGACTAAAGAACCATTAAAGGTTTTCATTGAAAACAAAGTAAAAGACAAAAACAAATCACATGAAGCTCAGTTTTCTGACCAGATGACAGTGAAAAACAAAGAAAAATTTTCCATTCCAACAAGAAACTTTAGACATTAGAAGACCTCTCTGTATCTCTTCCTTCCTGGCAACCAGTGAAAGCAGATTTTATATCCTGATTCTTGTACAATTCCTCTCTCATACCATATCCAACAAACATTTAGAAGCAATGGCAACAATTATTCCAACTGCTAAAACAATCTAGTCTAAACAACACAAAAGAAAATATTTTACCATGTATGCAAAAAGCTAATTGTGGCATTTTTCTTTTGTTTGCCACAGATGTATGATACAGATCGATCCGGATGCATCAGTAAGGAAGAAGTAGCATCCATGCTTAGAGTAAATACACTTCCCTTACCTTTTGAACAGCTATTTAATTAAGAAATTAATTATTTTAAAATCCACAATAATCATAAACCAACTTTTATGGTTACTTTCATTATCAGTCTAACAGAGACTATTTTGAGCAGGCTCTGCCAGATGATTGTCTGCCGGCTGATATTACAGAACCAGGAAAGTTGGATGAGATATTTGATCGGATGGATGCCAATAGTGACGGAAAAGTCACCTTCGAGGAGTTCAAAGCTGCTATGCAGACAGATAGCTCTCTCAGAGATGTTGTTCTCTCCTCTCTTCGCCAGCAATAAGTTTCCAACATTTCACTCGCCGGGATTAGAACAATAAAATTCAAGCTTCTTCAGTTTCTCTTTAAAGATTCATGTTATAGCCAATCAAATTTGTAGCAGGAGATGTTAAATGATACTATCTGTCAAGTTTATTTGAATTTGAAGGATATATATATAACAATTACTAGTTTATCTTTTATATATATATAAATAAAAAGAACTACATTATTTCGAAGAGTATGGAGTCTTTTTGAAACCTGACCCTCTTTATCACCTCATCCCACCCATTAGATTTGTTTTGCTTGACTTCAGAAAATATATAAAGCAATAATAACAGGTGAACAGGAAAGCAATAGTATGTTATGAATGCATATAATCTTCTTTTTCATTTGTTCTTTTAAAGCATTAAGATATAGAAACAATTGATTCTTGAAATCAATGGCAAATTAGATATTTGATACCACCACTTAATGTAGCTCGGTGGTAAATGACGTTCAACCTGGGAATGTCCCAAGTTTGAATCGTCGTATCCGCAGGTGGTATATAAAAAAAAAAAAAACCGAAAAAGATATTTGGTATGTTAACATGAACTGAAAAATTGATTACTTGGTGGATAGTGTTATTGGGTTCTTCAACAAAGCGTTCTTTCCCAAAGCTAAAGTGTTTACCACTACCACTATGAATTAGGCATAGTAGTCCAACAACCATCCAAAAAATGATTAAAAATGTGTAGAATTTGATCAAACCAGTCACAGCTCAGCTATCTCCCTATAAGTTATAAAAAGACATCATAAGACTATATAGGTCATTAGCAACATCATAGGTCATTAGCAACGTCAAAATCAAACCCATCATTTATATTAATTATATCGACAAGAAGAGCACAAATCAAATATTAATCCACTTAGCTCTGATCAAACATATGGAAAGTCAGCATCATTGTCAAAGGTTTAAAAGATTATTATGTTACAGATATACAAATGTTTTGAAATATTATGACTAATCCATGTTTTAAGTAACTGTTACTAGTGCATGCTAACTAAATCATCTGGTAATGTATCTCATAGTTACAGTTACTGAAAGAGATTTGGAATCAACTTTCGTGTACAGAAGTTGGGCGGGAGTTTGGTTTTCCATTTGAGGGGGGATTGGGGAGAGGTGACTACAAGAAAAATATATATAAGTTATTAACTTTTTTGGCTTGAGTTTCACTTATTGCATGTTCCCTATTATAATTTGAATGCATCTCGAGTCTGGCTATGAGAATTATTTATTTGATAACCATCCTCCAGATATAAGGGTTTCATAACAAAAATTCAAAAAGATCAAACTGCAAAGTTCCTTTCTTTTTGCTCCGGTTACTTCTTTTTCTCTTTTTTCCTTTTGAGGATTTTTCGTTTTGTTCTAGTATTTGGAAATAGATAAATCATAAAAAAGCCACATCCATCTTTATAGCAAATCTGGGTAAATTATAGTACTGTCAGATTCAAGAAAAAAACAATAAAACTCGATAGTCAGAACAGAACTAATCAGTGATCATATCCACAATTGCATTTATCTGTATGTTTGCTTAAAATGCCTAATACGAAAACTTTCAAGATATAAGCTTTAACTATACTAAAAAGCATTTTGTTTGCGCACTAAATCATTGCATACTACTTTGTACTATGAAACTATAATCACCAGCAGGTGTAAATAAAATATAATATTCAATAAATGAGCCTCACTACTTTTTAAGAACAATAATAAAAGCACTATAAATCATCACTTCCATCAATACCTTTCGTGGCATTGCTGCTTCTGTTCTCTGTACTGTCAACAGAATCATCCATGTTTTGGACTTCATGACTGAAAAATGTCCGCTCACTCGGAACACTAACATCCATCCAGCTAAGATCCTCACCCTCCATGGATCCCATATCCTCCACCCAATCTCCAATGTTTGCATCCATAGCTTCTAAGCAAATAGGATCAAGTGTTCCTTTTGAACACTTGGCTTTGACAGCTTCTGCTCGCCTGCTTGCATGAACATGAAGGCCAAGTGACGAGCCATAAGTTTTTCCAAGCATATAATGTTTTAGACAAAACATGCTAACAACGTTGAAGGACAGCAAAGTTGAAGGTCTTAACAAAGCAACACCAGAATAACAAGTGAATATATATACAAAATATATTATTTTTGTGGAAAGCTTAGAAAATGGATAAAAAAAAATACATTGTTTTTCAGTCATTTAGTAAAAAACTGTGCAATGCTTAGGCCCTTCAAAAATATAATAAGCCCTGAGAGAGCTGGTTCACCATGTCTACTTTGTTTACCTTAATAAAACATAGAGTTTCTGATAAAAACAAAATATAATAACAGAGTAGTAGCCAAAATACCTATGAACAAGAATTTGGAAAATTAATTTTTGGTAGAGACCTCCAGGCAAAAGATATGTCTTAAGTCTTAACCACGGCAAACTTATGCAAATTCTTGTATTACATATGACCTTTTGGTTGTATCCGGTGAACATCATGTTTTCCCTATGATCTTGTAAGCAAATTCAGCTATAAATATGTCTTGACCAGTGAATCAACTAGACCTTGAAAAGTGCATTTGGGTTCTTTCTTTCACAATTTGAGTTATTCAAGGAACTCAGGAGCTTCAAAATGCAACATATGAGGCAAATCATATTAAAAGGATCAGAAGAAAATGAAAAAATCTATAGATGTCATATTATGTTCTAAAACCATAAAAGTAAAAGAACAAACATAAGAAAACCATTAAGCATCTAAGGTTGTATCCAACTTAGCATCTCACCAATTCAAGAAACCCAAGGAGCATTTAAGTAATAGCAAAATATGCATGTAAATAATAAACAAATTAGTTTAGGGGGTGTTTACTAATCATGAATGCCAATGAGGGAAAGGGAACTTAATTCTTGATTTGTGATTACAGTGTTTACTAAAAACTGTTGGGAATCAAGTTATATGGACCCCACACACAAATTAGAAATTAAGTTCTTGTTGGAAAGGGAACTTGATTCTCCTCTCCCACCTAGGGAATTAAGTTCCCTTTCCAATGCAAGTTGATTCCTTTTGATTTTTATTCCTGATTAGTGTCTATGACTCATTCATATACAATAAGTATTGAGGAGGGTCTAACTTCAAGTAAATTACAAATGTAAGTAGTGACAAAAAAATTACCTCTGTTGGAGATGCAGGTTATTGTGAACAAACATGAGATCATTCAACCTTTGGTGCTCCAAACGATTCCTCTTCTTCGAATGGATACGTTCAAACATGCTCCAATTCCTTCTGCATCTGGTGATGCTACATGTTTGACTTAAAATCCGGATAGCCAACCTTTGCAATTCCGGGCAATCAACTGCATACAACGACCACCAAGTAGCTGCAAGAAAATACAAACATTCCTCACAAAATCTCAAATATGTATAACAGATAATCATAACTTGATAGGACCAATGAAATAGATTCTAACCTGGGGCCAATGATTCTCGACCACGTAAAGCCACAGGTCGACCAAAATCTCCCTTGGCTTCCTCATAAACATTTATGTGGTTTGTAATCAAAACTTGGGCTGACAAATTAGGCTCTAGAGTTTCAATGCAATCAAGTAAGCCCTTTTGGATGACTTTGTTAGAGGAGAAGCTAGGGTTATAAAATACAGACGGGTTGAGATAGTAAGCAGCTGCATGAAGAGGGCTGTGGAATTCCTCCTGCCATTTATGATCAATAACCTTCAAATATGGCATCAAGTCGAATTCCTTATCATCAAATGCCTCAACAATACTTTTCTTTGCTTTTTCCATAGCATCGTATATATATCCCACAGATGGTCTTTCTTCAGATTCCATAAGGTGTAAAACAGAAAGTAAAGGCTTCGTGACCTTCAGAGTTTGGTCACAAAAAGACCAGAAAAGAGGGTCTGTAACAATTTCTGCCACCTCAAGCCCTGCCCTTTGCTTAGAAAAACTCGACTGTATCCAAGCCTTACCAGTAAACATCTGATGAAGATGGTCCTTCAAAGATAAAATATTTTCCAGTGTCAAGAAGATGGAAGTGGATCTTGTAACTGCAACCTGGAGAATATCCCTTCCACCTGTTTTCTTTTTCATTAGTTTGAGGACCCAGGCATTGTTATATATGAACCGCGTTATTCTTTTAGACTTTGCTAAAACATCGTTCACTTCGTCCATTCTTCCGATTTCCTCAAGTATTATATCAATACACTGCACTCCACAAGTGCTGCAGAAAAAGGTTTTATACTTATTCATCAAGAGCTTTCCTGCGGTTCTATAACTAGCTAAAGTATCTGTCACAAAATTTACAATATTTTTGGGTCCAACTTCTTGAACAATGCTCTCAAACAAATTCAAAAGTGCTTCAGCGGAATTTGTGATGTCTGATGCATCGACAGATTTGAGGAACACAGTTCCTTTAGGACAATAAACAAAAAAATTTATGACTGTACGATCAGTTCTATCCATCCATCTATCAACTAATACCGAACACCCAGTCACCTCCCAGGTCCTTTTCAGTTCTTCGCTATATACTCCGGCATCTTGAGCTACTTTGTTCAACAACTTGCTCCTCAAAGGCTGATAAGAAGGCATCTTATAACCGGGGCCCACAGCAGCAATAGCATCAGCCATCTGTTGGAAAAAGCAAGAATTTGCAGCAGAGAATGGTAAACCGGCATCATACATAAATCTTGCAACAGCCATATCAGCTTCATAGATGCTCTCTTGTGAGGCAAAATTCTGGCGCAAAGGCAGACCAACAACAGGTGTAGCTGCTGCAAGATTCTGCTTCTTGCGTTTCTTTGTTCGATTGGAGGCTCCTTCAACAATCTCTTTTCCTCTCCTCCTGCTAGTGGCTAGTACAGATAGAGGCTTCTGAATTTGCACTGCGTTGTTGTCATCTCCTTCTTCTTCCATACCCTCAAAACATGGTGTAGAAGAGTTCTTGTTACTTTTTAGTCCTTTCTGCCTTTTTAACTTTTCCGAAACTTTAAAATCTAAATGTTGTTGAATCTCCAGTTTAACATCCTCAGGTACTTCTTCACATGGAGCAACATTTCCCCTTTCACCAGCTAAATGTTGCTTCAATCTGGAAATTCCACCCCCAAGAAAAATTTTATGACAATATTTACACTTTATCTTCTGCCGACCCCCATTCACCATGGTTCCATGGGCCCAGCCAGGATCAGTAGCTCGGCGAGGTGCCAAACCCTGGTAATAGATAGATGCAAAGTGGTGAAAACTCAAAAAGAACAATTATATGTTTACAAAATAGGTATTGATTGGAAATCGTAAATGTTTTTCAGAGTTTAAGCACTATATAGAGAATTAAGAATAGAAAAACAATAACAAATAAATGAAAAAGAGAACAAATGTGGTACTCACTTGGTAATCCTTGTGTTGCATAGCTGGTAAATCAAAAAACTCTCGAGTCTCCACCATGAGATATTAAGACTCTAACAGGCCCAAAGTAAAATACCATAAACAATATGCAGAGCAAAGAAATGCCAAAACTAGATTACAATTCTTAAACGAAAGTACTAAATTACATAAAGAAGATGACACAAATTATATCAAGTGACACTACGAAAAAATAAATTTAAGAAACAAAACATTTAAAAATGGAGAAGAGAATGAAACTATTCTGTCACAAAATTAAAAACATCCAAGAAATGGAGTAATGTAGCCATGTTTTTTTGGACATCAACACTTCTGAAGTCTGAAGGCAGTTACTGTTATGGCTTTTCGAGCTTAATTTCCCACCAGAAGCAACGATAAAGAACTTTTAAACATGAAAATTATCGAAGCTGATGAACATCCACACTTGCACAGCCTAATGAAAATCATTCACTACCCTTACTACAACATTGAAATGAAGCACCTTCACTCAATAGCAAATAAAATAAATAAAAAAATAAAAAAATGATAACATCAACAGCATCAATTGATATTATTTTAACTAGCTTGGTAATACAATTCAGTGGACTGTTTTCAAACACAATTTCCATAATTACTGACAAAGCTAAAAAAAAAAAACAGATATTGAAATCTAGAAAATGTTGATTTAACCTAACAATTGAGTAAGAGAAGAGCATTTACCGGAGAAAGGAAATTGCAAAGCGAAGAAACTGAGAGACCGAAATATCGGAATTGTCGTCCGAAATGTCGGATCTGAAAGAAGAAAAAAGAGGCGATTTCCGAAATTGAAATACGATTAGTGGTAAAGTTGAGTGTCCATTATTATGTATTTAAGTTATTTCGGACTGTGAACGTCCGGAGAATCGGGTGTAAACAAGATAATGTCTTTCTTGTTTCACTAGCTTCGTTTCGTTCCGTTTCGTTTCCAATAATCCAATAGGATCCATTAGATACGATCCGATATATTGGATTTGAGGACATGATTGGATCCTAAATTTTAAAATACATTAAATCATATCAAATCTTGGTTTTCCATATAAGAATCCGTTAATCTGTCATACCCACCAAAATATAAGACGTAATTTATAATCAACCAATTTATTTTGTCATATATAAATGAATATCGAGCAAATTTATATTTTGTTAAGACAAATGATTATATTTTTATTTCAAACTCATGATTATTTTATTTGTGTTTGTGTTTGAAATTTATGTGTAATGTTTATAATTCGTTAGACTTTTTGAACTTTAAAGTAAACAATTATGTATTGTTTGGCTAGTTGTAATTGAATCAGATCAGATTCTACTCTAAGATTAAATTAGATCGGATTATAATATTTTTGATTCAATCGATTCGGATCTATGATCATGGTAAATACAATAAATCTAATCCACTGCACTCCTCTAGTTGTCGTTTTCTTCTTATTAGGATTTTTTCACATTTCTTCTTTGCAATTTACTGCTTTTTATTACCATAAAATTTACTAGTGTTTTTTTTTTTTAAATAAATAAATTAAAACTTTTTTTTTATCAATAATACTACTTTACCTAAATTAGATGTTCAAATAATGTAGCATTATTGATTTCTTTGTATTATAATTATATGAATAAATGATTGGATTTTAGGAATGTCACATCCCAGATTTGAACAATTTAGCATTATTCTTTTTTCATATATATACCACTAACCTATATTATATACTTCAGTTCGTCCTGATATAAAATATATTAAGACGAAGAATGTGGACTATAGATTGTGGAGAAGTTTTGACAAGTACATGCACTTTGAGTTAAAGTATGTAAATCTAATAGTCCATATTCTTCGTCATAATACATTTTATATCACGACGAACTGACAATAGAAAAATTATATATATATATATATGTATACGGTCTCGTTCCTATCATAGCATCTTTATATAAATTTATCAGGATATTGAACGTGAATCACTCATTTATAAAAGTGATTTGACAAGTGCATATATACAAAGTCAAAATATGTAAAACGAGTGGCTCACATTCAATGTCCTTATATAATTCTATCAGGACATCCTCATAGAAAAATTTCTGTATATGTATGTATATATATGTATATATCATTGATGAAATCCATTATTTATTTATTTTTTATATTTTTCAATATTTTCATTTTAATTGATATGGATAATTTGAAGGTTGATATCATTTAAAGCTTTTCGACTGTTATCAACAAAATGTCAAAAACTAATGATTAATATTATTATTATTATTATTATTTGAAAATAACTAATAATATTGATAAATAATAATATTATTATTTCTATTTCTATTAATAATATTATTATTGATGTTACATTGTGACAAAATATGTTCAACTTATTTAAAAGTGGACAACCGCTGAATATGACCTAGTGAAAAAAGTTTATTCAAACGGTAATATCTCGGATTCAAATCGCTGCTACCTCATTTGCCATTTGATATATCAAAAAAATTAATTAATTAATTAATTAAAGATGGGAAAAAAAACTGTTAAACCGAATGGATTCTTGAAATAAGTTTTTTAAATCAATCTGAACGGCCCCAACCCATTTATTTTGGTTTACCCCACTTCCTATGAAGACGGGCAAGGTGCTTGCAACAGTGCTGTAATCAAATCATTACCAAAAAAAAAAATCCACCTTTCATTACAAAATAATTACATTGTTATATAATGTTTTTGAAAAGCTATTTCTTATTTTCTTTTATCATGAGCCTCTTCAAAGATCTCTTTCAAATTTATCCAATCTGCTCTTCTACCTTTCCAGTTAATTTCTTCTTTAATTTAACATTTTCAATTACAATCCCCTATCCATCCATCCATCCCAAGTTGAGCAAGTATAATCCAAGAGAAAATATATATCTCTCGCTACGAAGAGATAATAATTTATCTGCAATATCCATTAACATTCGATACATATTTGAGCGGTTCTAAATAGACATGTACAACTAACGAACCCAACGAGTTACATGTAAACAATGTAGTCTCTAGAAGTTAGGATATAAAGAAGCATACCTAATCTACAGCTAACCTGAATCTTGTGGATCAAATAGCATTAACCATACCTAAACTATAACTAAATCCCATTCTGCCAATGCCAACATTAGCATGATACATAAATATGGTTATTGTATCGAAAGGGACACACCTTCTCTAGCTCTTGTATATATATATGCTGCTGCTGCAAGCTTTTACGATGATGATAACTCTGCTTCCGGTCAGCCTGCCAGAATTTTATCACAAGATGATCTTGCTCAGAATATTCACCATCAGAATGAAATCAAAACCAGTACAGACATGATAACATTACAGGGGAATTAAAAAAGAAAAGTAACCAACGGTAAAACAAAAGCTCTCAGAAGAGAATTTACAGATTACAAACTGTTTATCAACTCAATTGTCAAGGCACTGTAACCAGGTAGCATGAAATACTTCTGTGTTTTTCAATACTCGGATAGGTATAAGCTAATTGATTAGAATGATATAATTATGATTCAAGGAACTTGACAAAGTCCGACAACCTTGCTCATTGCTGAGATTACAATCAAATATGAATTAGAGGCCAACATTTGGTTGAGTATAATGTCCTTAGATAACATTCCATTTGAACATATGCAAATCTGCAACATTTATTGCTTTAAGAACAATTCAAAGAAAACTTAAAAGATCTTTATATATCAAACAGTGTTGAATATAGCAGTTCGCATGCTCCAACATAGCACGTCTAATTAAACAGGGGAAATATTGCAAAGCAGAAAAGGTATATTCATATGCATTCAAGCTGATGCATAGCAGTATAACCAGTTGCTGCGTAGCATATGTAGATTATAAAGAAACTGATGATCTCTTAATGCAGCAGGGAAGAATATACTTACAACTTTCAAAGTTGCTCACGAATATAGGCCATTGATCTCAACATTGAACCCAGTGTGTCTCTCGACACCTGAAATTTCACCTCTGTTTCTCCAGAAGTTGTCTTTGTATCTTGCAGCTGCATGCATAAAAAATAAGCTATTAGTTCAAAGTTTTGAGTATTTAATATTACCTCACATCAGAGCTCGAGAAGATTAACTCACAGAACAAATCAGATTTTAATAGCTCCCACAGTTTCAAGTCAGACTTTGTGATTAAATATTAAATGTCTTTTCCTCTTTTCTTGGTATTCCTTTCAATTCAAGAATCTAAGATAACCTTGAAGTTAACTTTGAGCCTTCACACTTATTCTAGTCTAAAATTATTAAAATTCAAAGCCACACTCATGATACTACTATACTAGTCACATTTTTAAAACTATAAATCTTGTATAAGTCAACTTAAAATATTTTTAACATTCCATTTCTCCCAGCCCTCCTCCCAGTCTCCCACCCAAGAGTGGCTACGGTTTTGGCTTGAAGTAAATTCCAAACTGTCCTTTTAAAGACTAAGGAATCTAAAAAATGAAATAAATAGGAAATAGATAATTTACCGATTGGTTTCAGGCTTTCAGCAGAGGCCGGTCTAAACTATGATTTAAGAAAAGTGTAAGGGACAACTCAAAAGTTTCCTTCAGAAACAACCTGGTACTATGAGAATTACTGCAACAAGTATTACTCACAATTGAAGCAAGTTGACTTACATTTACCTATTACATAGCTTGGCAGAAGAATAAGAGGTTAACCATTTATCTGTTACTGTGTTACACTGTTACTGGACTGTAGCTAGCAAGGGTATTTTTTCTTTTTTGATTGGCATAAAAAATGTAATAAATGAAAACGATGTTTTCTCCCATTGTAAAATATCCTATAAACCGGTCAAAATGTTAGTCCATGAGAAAATATATGCAGAGTGGCAGAGAAGAAGGTCTTGAGCTGATGACAAAAATCCTTATTTCATACCAAAATGGAAAACCTCCTCCAGATGACATATTTCATACATTCTTACCCATAGAATTAAATAGAATGTGCAATCTATAAGCATTGAAATGCTTTGGGGTGAAAATGTCGGAAACAGAAGTCAGTTAAATTGTAAACTAAACAATTTTCTAACAATCTGATCAATTTTCTTTCAAGAAAGGATTTCATAATGTTTATCTTCATGCCAGCAACGCATACCCTCCAAAGGGATAACGCTGAATTATTTCAAGACTAAAAGGCATTACTCAAACTGTTAATTGAAAAAGTCTATTCCTTGCCATATTCAAGTGAAATTTCATTAGTCTTGATCAATGTTTGTATCTGCTTCTTCCTCTTATGGGGTATTTCTTTTATTGAAAGTATTTCCAAAAATTCATTAGGAAAAAAAAAAATGGGTGAAACAGAGCAACATTTTTTTTTTTTGGGATATTACTACTACACCTCTGGTTAGTCTTAATTTCATACGGTTAGCAAGATTTTTAAAATTATTCTGAGACACCCCCTGCCCTATTGTAAAATGGGACCATTCAGTAGCTCTTTAACACATTATTCTCATGAAAATGTCAGAAAGACCCTTATTAATACAAATGTAATAAATGAAGAGCTGTGAAAAATTGAATGAAAAAAATAAAAGAAAAAAAGAAAGAAAACTGCCATGGCCACAGCCACTTTTACCTCCACCTCAATTCCATCCCAACACAGTGACACACCTTCAAAAGAAGGTACTTATCAATTGTCAATTCCTAAAATTTAATCTTGCACTCTACTGCACGCCCCTTAAAAAAATCTTCTTTTTCTTCCTTTCTATATCCAGTAAATTTATTTTTCTACTCAAAATATGGAAAATACAGATAGAGTTTTGTTTATTTTCAATTTTTCTCTAACCTGGTTATATCTCATGTGCAGAGATCTCACCAACCAAAACCAATGTATTCTCTTTTTACCCAGACCAACATTTTTTATTGAGATATTTTGAGTGTTTTGTTTCTAATGTGCAGTGGTTTAGGAGTTATCTTTGCCCGTTTTGGATTTTTGGGTGATGGTGTTGTGAATTTCTCATTGCACTTTTCAGTTAGGCATTTCAGCATATGTGGGGAATGGAGTGTACAGGAAAAGGGAGTTTCACACCATTCTAAAGGTGCATTGGCAATAAGATCTTGCCATAAATGGAGCAAGAGAAGGGAAAATGGAGGAGGCAAGGGTGGGGGATGGATGGAGTGTGGGACTGGGATACTTGGGTGTGTCAGAATGATTGGTAATGGTGATTGAACTGGTAGGTGAAGGATATTAGATGGGGTTTGGTTGGTGACAAAGGGTTGCAGCCTTCCACCATGGAGAGTTGGAGACATCCAACAGCAGCTTCTAATTTAAATTTATTTTTTGTTTACATTTTTAGTTGTTTACTAAAATATTTTATTTTTATTACATTTTTATTTGTATCAAACTAAATTCATTTGAAAATACACAAGGTGTGTAAAAATTACTCTATTAACCCTCAATTGTTAAACATATTAAATACCCGTCAAGAGCAGGGGATCCCATGCTAAGCTAATCTCAAAAGCTGGTAACCACTGCCTCTTTCTCCATGAAGACCACCAATGGCAGCTTCCATTTTTCATTATTTTATAAAATAAAATAAAAATAGTTTTTAACTTAAATATTATATTTTTACTACATTTTTATTTGTTTTAAACTAAAACTCATCAGAAAATACACAAAGTGTGTAAGATGAACAAATACCCATTAACAGCAAGGGGTGTCCCAGGCTACTTTTGGATATTGATTACTTTCATATTTAAGTTTAACCTCAAGGGGTGTCAAAAATAATATTCAAAGGCCACTAACACTGATATAATGAAATTTAAGAATTAAGCCACCTATCATCACCAAAATTCTCTGGCATTCCAGCTTGTATAGTAATAATAGAAAGATTTAAAAAGAAATCACAAAAACAGTAAAACAAACCTCCCAAAACTGATAGCTAATATGATTTTGTATTAAAAGTTAAATTAGAAGAAAAGGAAGATATAGGGCCAAAATTTGAATTTTTGCATACCTTCAGATTGATGACAGCAACCTTATTGGCTGGTGTCGAGAGTTGCTGACCAATGTAGGCCATGGATCTCAACATAGGTTCCAGTGTGACCCTTGTTAGCCTAAATTGCACATCAGTCTCTCCTGAAGGATTTTTCCCATAATCGTGCAGCTACAGAATAGGTAACAGAACATTTAAAACAATTATGAATATCAAAAGAATTCAATTTTACCTCTAAAAACTAAAAAGAAGTATGAATATGAAAACAAATCAACTCCTGTCACACTTGTTAACTAATGCATGCTTTATCTATTTGAAAAAGTACACAAAGCACCACAATGAATTAATGATCCTTCCATGCTATATGATTCACATGAATGCATATTTTTTAGCATAGCAAAATAAGTGTCTAGACTGCATTTTAAATTCATGAAAAATAAATCTGAAAACAATGCAACTAGTACAGTTATATTCACAAGCATGCATACCTTCAAGTTGATGACAGCCACTTTGCTGGCAGAAGTTGAATTCTTATTCTCTATGACCCATGTCATGGACTTAAAACAAGTGAGAACCACCTACATTAACAAAAGATATTCATATAACTACATTACCAACATATCCTCAAAAATACCTATTAAAAGATAATTTGCTCTTGCTTCATACCGTCCCGTCACCAGTGCCACAATCACGATGAATAGACACGGGGGTCATGCTGGGCTGATTCAAATCAGAAACAGGAACACCATCATTAAGATTAAAGCGATGTGGCATTGCTTCTTGCCATGGCCATAATGATGGGACCAGTTCAGGAACTGATGGAGAGGTTTTCTTGTTACCTTCTTCATTACTATTTCTAGCACCCTGAGAGCTTGGAGGTTTGACTTTAGCAACATTCTTCTTCACTGCAGCAATCTTTTTCGCACCCTCTCTTAGAACAGCAATAGCTGCATTGTAAGTCTCCAGTGCTATTGCGCCTTCCTCTGCATATTTGATAGCCTCCCGACATAGATTGTTAAAGCGTAAGGTGAGAGTCTCGATACCTTGTGTATCTGCATTTCGTTCATCTACCCCAATCCAAGATTTGGCATTCCTTGTCCATCGTTTTAATATATAACAAGGTGGAAGGGTCAGAACATTTGTTACAGTGAAGACAGTCAATATATGCTTACAAAGAATGCCAGAGTATTCAAACATTTGACAGCTGCAACTTGCTTTCATCTCAGAAATATTCAATGTGACTATGTATGCCTTGTCATCATGTTCGTACTTTGCAACACGGAATTTGCTGACCGCCCCATCCCCCTCAATCTTATTAGCTGTATACACAAAAGTTTCAACTAGTTCTTCCTGAAACTTTGCAAAAACTTTCTTGCTATAGAGGTTGGCTGCCTGTTGTTCCATTGGGGATGGTGTCTTAAGCACCGGTGTGGTGCAAATTGTATCATTATCTGCCTCTATTTCCTTGTCTATAGAATGTTCTAAAGCCCTTTCATACTGCTTAAAGAATAATGGTATGGTGGTCTGTTGATTCACATACCCATCAAAAAAGGAGCTAACCCCTTGGTTTGCAGAAATTGCAGCAAAAAAGGTGCCACGAAAATAAACTGGAGCCCACTGTTTGCGAGCATTATAAACCGCATGAAGCCACTCATTTTTTCGCAGATCATACTTTTCAAGGAGGGCTCCCCATGATGATTCAAACTCATCAATTGTCTCAGAAAAGTTTATGCAGCTATACAGCTCTCCGTAGAATGATGGATGAGCAAGATATATATGAGCCAACCTTTCTTGACCTTCTCTCAAGATGTGCCACTTGCAAATACAGTGGCGAGTTTCTGGAAACACCTGCGCAACTGCTACTTGTATGGCTCTGTCTTGGTCTGTGGTGAAAGAAATAGGAGGCCGGTCATTCATTGCAGCGAGCCATGTTTTAAATAGCCACGTAAAGGAAGACTCTGACTCATCCAGAAGTAATGCACAACCAAACAAGACCATCTGGCCATGATGGTTTACGCCTGTGAAAGGTGCAAATGGGACTTGATATTGATTTGGTCTATACATTGTGTCAAAGAGAACTGCATCGCCAAAGTGATTATAAGCCATCCTTGATCTAGCATCAGCCCAAAACACATTGGTCATGCGGTTATCATCATCAAGCTGTATTGCATAATAGAAACCAGGGTTTTCTGCCTGCATCTTCCTAAAATAGTTCAGAAGATTTTGGGCGTCTCTTCCGAGGGTTCTCCTTCGACTAGGAGTTCTAAGATAGTTTACAGGTCCAGTATTCCTAGATGTGTGATTAGGTTCTATAGGGGAGACATTCCTAATACGATTTGGTTCATATGACACATGATTTCCATCCATTGTCACATAAACATCAGTAGTACCATCTAGTGTTTCAGCCACATTCTTTGTAGAACCCGCAAAATGTCTACGTGGTCGAAGGTAGTGAACCTTACTTGGAGTGACTATAGAATGGTTATGGTCCTCCACAAATTTTGTGACAATCCATTTGTCTGGATCCTTTCTCTCGATCCTAAGCACGGCATTACAGCTTTCAACATTCTTTCTCTTAAACACTTCCCTGGAACATGCAAATTCCCAAGTTACAATAGGCCCATCAGGCTTAGCACGAGTGAACTGACCAACATGGGTGCTAAAACCCACACGCCTGGCATATGCATCATATAATGTCTTGGCAGCATCCTCTGAATCGAATTCCATGCCCATGTTTGGTTTAAGACTCTCGTCATCATCATGATTCATTGTCTCTATTTCTGAAGAATTTTCAGTTATATTCTCTTTCCCAAACTTATTTGATGCAGCATTTGTAGCTATATGATCATCCCCTTTATCCCCATCCACATCTACCACTTCAACCTCCATATTTGTTGAGTTGTTAGATATGAAAATGGGTACTTTCTTTTTATGGGTTGACTAAAACCACTAACTCATTCTTTTCTCAACTTAAGCAGAGGTAACAGCACCCTTCATTTAAGAAAATATGCCTGTACAAATGTTTATATCCAATAAGGCAACACACTATTCAAAGTAAACTGTAAATTAATATAGAAAATTGAATAAAACCACAAAAGAAGGGAAAGGGGGGAAACAGAAAAGAACAGACACAACCTAGATGCACAATCCAACATACAAAGAGGTGATTCATCTGTAAGCAAATTATCCTTTTGGAGCTAGAATGTAATCTAATTGAAGAGAACCAGACTTAGGATTGTATGACACTCTGTAAGGACCTTAACCATGCTCCCACATAACTAGGAATTCTTCTTCCTCCCACAATGCCAATAGGGGTAATCATGGTTCGGATCAGTTTTTGGCCAAAAGGACCAAAACCATATCTGATTCGAATATACTCAGTTTTCAATTTTTTTTAAAAAGATTGACCCACAAAAACAGGTTGACTTGAGGTGAACTGAACCTAATTTTTTCGGTTCGATTCGGTTTAATAGGTTTTGGGCCAAATGAAACATTTTACGTGTTTTTTTTTAACTGTATGGGCATTTTGGACCATAATCAGTTGCTTGTTGGATAAAATATCCACTGATTATAATTTGTTTATATATAATCCAACTCCCAAGTATTAAAAAAAAAATATTTAACATAATAATATAATAAAAAATTTATTCAGAAAAAAACATATAATCTGACAAGTCCATAATTCAAATTCAAACAAAACATATAAATAGTCCCACATAGTCAAAATTAACATCCAAAATTCAAACAAGAAAACCTATTAGATGTGGAGTGCGAGAACTATTAACATCCAAAGTCCAAACAAGGAAACCTATTAGATGCGGAGTAGTGTGAGAAGTGAAATAGAAAGGTAACACCGTTATCGGTAACACCTCTGCTCCGAAACTTGGGGTTGGCTTTCTATCATGACAAACAACAAGATGTTTAAAAATATTTGTAGTTCCATATTTGGTGCATTGAATTGATAAACCAAAACCGGAGTCATTGGGGCTCAGTTCAAAATCCAAAGTTTTCTTTCCACAAGAGATGGGTGAATTTACAGCTATGTTAAACTGATTTTAAGGCCAGTGGGAGGCAATCTACAAGCTCAACATTATCAGATGATTAAATGTGATTTATTATCTATGTTTCATAACCAAATTGAACAATGTTTCCAATGGTTTACATGCATTCTATATATAATGAAACAAAATATCCGACCATTAAGCCTAATAAGCAAACACTATTACACAAAAATAAAACATAAAACGAAGTGTTATATTCTGCAGGTGCCTTGAATCAAAAGTATAAAAATAAACTATTTAGTACTTTTCTCACTTTTTCAATTCAAAAGTTGGACTCCTAAAGCAACAAAAGCATTTTGGAAAATGCTTAAACAAAATAATTACACATTGCAGACATAATTCAACCCACAGAATTCTAACCAGTAATTATATAACAACAAAGGAAATTTGTTGAAAACATATGTATGTTCTAAAAAAACAATGCAAATTCAACCTCAAATAAAAACCCTAAACAGAAGAAGAAAAATAAAATATAGGAATGGAAGAAGCAAAAACTGACCTAAGTGGGTATCGAGTGAATTAAGGTTGGTTTTGATTGAAATTGTGTGGTCTCCGTTTGTTAGTGAGAGTGGGTCTAGGGTTTTGAGTTTAGAGGTGAAGTGAAATTTGTTGTTGGACTGTATTGAGTTTGAGTTTCAGTCTTTGGCTCTGAGTAGGAAGGACCCTACCGAACCCAGAATTGGTATCAAACTTATTTCTTGTTTTGTTTCGTTGTCATCCTTTTTTTCCTTTTCCCATTTTCACCCCACTATGTTTTATTATTTCCTTTCTTACCCCTCTATTATTTCTCCTCCTGTTTGCACCCCTAACTAACAACTCAATTATTTATTTTATTTACGGGCCAGTTTGGTATTAATAGAAATTTTAAAATAATCACAGTTAATTATACTGAAGCCCTAAGGGAACAATCAACTATAACCATGAAGTTAATCATGTGAATATTTAGTTAATGTTACTTTCAAAATTGTTGTAACACTTAAAAGCAGTATATATACAAATGATAATTTTATACAAATGATAATTTTATCGTAAAAGTGTCACTAGTATGTTTAATATCGTAAAAGTAGTATGTTTAACATTTATTCAAAATGTTTTACTACAAATAACTATAACTGATTTTTTTTATATAAAAAAAATAAAAAATAAAAAAATAAAAAAACATTATTCAATAAATAATATTCATTTCTTCTAGCAAAATCAATAAATTACATATAAAATAACTATTTACAGAATATTGAAATTTATTATTATATAATTATTTTTTAAGAAATAAAACATATTAAATTTTATAATTATAAAATCAAGGGGCCAGAATCTATAGTGAGTCTGTGAGTGGCTGAGTGGTGACCTCCATCAATTTGAATTACTTTACCAAACACCCACAATTATTTACAAAACTAAAATCAATCGAGCAATAACAATCACAAACTAGACCTTATTTTCTTTTTTATTTTATGATAAATGTAAATGTAAGTGATTTTTTTTTTTTTAAAATGTCCTCCTAGTTGAATTAACTTGTATGGTTGTATCCATTAACGATACATACTTGATAGAGTTTCTTATAATTTGATTTAATTACTCGTCATATAACATATTTAATTTATTTATTTTTTACCTTAATTAGTCATTTTTCCTCGGATTCATGCAAGTAAATATCCTAATAGCACTTATATTGTTTGATCAAACCCTTTATCGGACCGTTTGGTGTCGAAATTTATTGCTGCTTCTTGTAATTGTGGAAAAGATTTTGCATTTAAATCTCCTTCACTTTGGGCCGACAATGAGTTTGATTTATTGTCACCTAGCAAAATTAAATTTAACCCACTAATTCGACACAAACTCACTTGTTAAAAAAATCAATTAATGAGTGAATATATAGGTAAAAAAGATAAGTATCAATTAATGTGTGTCTATTTACCAAATGACACCTCAGCTGCCACGTGTGTTAAGATGGAAATTATGGAATTGTAGGTGAGATGTTTAGCATTATTGTTAAATAAAATATATAAATTAAAAAGAAAATGAGAAAAAAAATGAGAGAGAAACTGACCAAGTCAATACATTCACTCGTTTTCTTTTCTTTGTTTCAAATTTAATAAACTAAAAAATAAAAATAAAAATTCCATTTCGGATCCACCCACCCACCTACAAGGCTACAACAAATCCCAACAACAAACAACACGACAAAAAAATAAAACCCGACCCAACAGTTCCCCAACAAAACCTCAAAATTCAAACAGAACAGATATTACAAGAAATCGAGGTTGTTGTTGTAGTTGTTGTTGAAGAAGAAGATGGAGAAGACAAAAGACTGACATTTCCAATATTACCCTCCATGTTCTCAGAAACGCCAACCACATCCCCAAAACCTGCTGCTTCAAACATGTAGTCTATGTTTTCCTCAAACCCTGCCTCAATGTTATCAAACCAGTCCGGCAATAATTCACCGGAGTTTCCCATCGGAATATCTGGCACCGAACCCGTATCCAGACAGAAGCTCCATGCAAGCTCCTGCTCGTACGCTTCGGTATCAGTCGGGTCTATTACAACCGTTGTACAACAACTGTCCATGCATGATATTGGAGGCACTACTAGATGTTGTTGTTGTTGTGTATATTCATGATGAAGCTCTGGTGAAGCTGTTGTTGTTTCTTCTTGTCTTTCAGGTTTCGGTGGTGGCGGTGGCGGTTGTTGTTGTTGTTGTTCAAGTTCTGGTTCTGGTTCTGATAATTCGGTGGAGGAGTTGTTGGGAAGAATTCCTTTATTCTTCAAACGGTCAATGTAATGGCTGATGTCAAAGTTGGTAACTGCATTTGCTCCTCTGTATTCAATGGCTGCCATGTCATATGCTGCTGCTGCTTCCTCTTGCGTATCTGCAACAATGGCAAAGTTTGAATCTTTTCGTTTTAGGACACGTAAACTAATCAAGAATCTTAATGAAAATAAAAATATAATTATTGATTTGTGATTACATATTTACTAAAAATTATTGAAAATCAAGTTAGTAGATGTAAAAAAATATATTTAATACTCTCTAATAGGAAGTTCATCACACTTGCGTGATTACATCTAAGAGATTGAGGGTTCGAATCATGCACCTTCCTCAATCCTGAAATATTGTAATAATTAAAAAATAAAAAATTTCACCACCTCATGAATTAAGTCCGATTAGTAAAAGTGCACTAAACGAAAAGAATTGATGATTTGAAAGTATGTACACTTTTTTTTTTTTTTTTTAATTTATTTGAATTCTAAGTGAGAAAATCTCAAGGACCCTTAATTAATTGGTTAATTATAAAAGGACAACTTTATGATAAAGAATCTTATAAAGTAGTATTAAAGTGGATCTCCAGAATCCAACTTAAAATAGTAGTGCTAAGATTGGAAGTCACGTGACGTCTGTAATCTATTATTAGTAGAAATGTTGATGTTGTTGTTTGAATGATTTTGCTAATTAATAAATAATAAAAAAAATGGTAGGCAAGAATTTTAAATTAAAATTCTTGCATGATTGTGGGGACAGTTGATCGACAAAGTACAATCCTACAATCAACCGTACCAAGACCATTTCTTCTTTGAGATATATAAAATCTTTTTCCAAAAAAAAAAAAAAAAAAAATTTGTTTAAAAAGTTATAAAAAGTACATTATGTCGAGAAGGTTGATACAACTATAATTAAATCAAATTTCTAATCCATTTAACATGACCGTATGACAAATACTTGTTAATCTGATAATATCTCACGGTCGAGTTATCTATCGATAGTACTTAATTTTAAGTGAGTTTAAAAATATGTAAAAATTAAAGAGACACATGAGACCTCGTGGGTTGTCACTGTAAATATGTTTAGCTTTAGAGATTGACAGAGGTGTCATGTGACAATGCATATACTAATTAGTTGTTAAAAGTGAGCTTAATCTGGTTAATACATATCGGGATCTACCTAAACTAATCTAATCTAATCTAAAATTAGCAAATGCTACTGACATTTCTCGTGAAAGTGACTCATTTACACTTGTCTAACCTAACAACACTTACTTGCTTTATTTTATTAATTACTGATTACAAAAACTAATAAATTTACATTTACTAGTTTATATATCTATATAATAGTCAAAGAAAGACTATATATATATATATATATTTATAACCTAAAAGTGTCAATTTCAAAGCAATACATGTGTGATGGTGAGTTGTGTTTCTTTTTATGTCTTTTATTCCGGAGTTAAATTAAATATGTATATATATTTATTATAGCGAAAAAGCAGGATATTGGCAGAACAATATTATTACGTGTTGGAAGAGTTTAGAAACCTATTGCCACGTTAGCTTTGTTGACTCGAAAACTGTGGTCTCCATTTGCAAATATTTGGCATTACTATGTTACAATCCTGACAACTAAAAGACTTGACAAATAGTTTGAACACTCTCACTAACAATGCAAAAACAAACTCCACTCACAAGCAACAGGAAGTGCTTCTCGATTTCGGTCAAAACATCGAAAGTTCCAGTCTTGAAAATTTAGGTGAAATTTCGATGAAAATATCATGAATATCTATTAGACAAAAGACTAGAGAATGAGTTTGAAGTTGGAAAATGCAATAACAAAATCACTTCCAAACAAGAAAGTAAATGTTGATTTCAATTAAAAAAAACACGTGAAAATATACTCAAAATATCTAGATATCCAGTGATATTTTTAATATCACTATTAAAATGTGTAAAAAAAAAAAAAAGACAATTTCGGTTAAGGTATCGATATTTACTTTCTTATTGACGAGAATGAAAATGAAAAAGAAAGAGAAAAACAACTTACTATAAGTTCCAAGATAGAGGTACTTGTTTCCGAAAACTCGACCAATACGGGCTTCCCAACGGCCGTTATGGTGGTGGCGAGCGACACCGCGATATTTAGAAACACCTCTAGAGAATCCACTGCTCCGCCGCCGCAGCGACGCCAAGTATTCTTCCTTGGTCCCCTTTTGCATTTCATCAATCTCTTTTCCATAATTTTCTTTCTGCATTCATTCATTCAATTTCAAATTTATCACTAAATGAAAATTAAATAATTAATTAAACAAATTGGAATCAGCTAAAATTAATAAGAATAATGTAGAGCACATACTGGAAAATTGAGAGTAGTGTCTGGTCCCCAGTACTTGAGAGCAGCAAGATCATAAGTACGAGCAGCAGCCTCTTCACAATCATAGGCCCCTACATTAAGACAACAACAACAACCCATTTTCACAATTATTTATTTATTTTTAGTAATTTGAGAAAAAATAAGAAGAAAAAAAAAAAAAAAAAGAGATTTAGATTTGATCGTGTAGATTGTAGACTTACCCAAATAAACTATAAGCAGCGACAAAAGCGTTACAATGAACAGAGATCATCAGGAATAAAAACATAGTCAGTACTACACATTATTAAATTAATAATACTAATAATAAAATTAAACAAAGATTATTACAGATCTCCTTGATTTTATTAAAAAATAGATTAATTACCTTGTCTTCCCTTCTTGTTTTGAATGTTGTTCCAAGAAGTCTTGTCCCAGAGATGTGCTTCAAATCTTCCTGTCCATCTATGCCTGCAAATTTAATTACCATCAACATGCAAAATTCATCACAAAAAAGAAAAAAAAAACACTGATTCACTTGTATATAAATAATTGTATATATAATGAAATTAATACCTGGTGACGCCTCTGTATTTGGAGCTTCTTCTGGCTGATGATGGGTTAGAGTTTGGAATGCCATTCTTGTTCTTGCATTTGTCTCTGTTTTGAGTTTTTCTCAGGCGTTTGGTCTTTGGAATTTCAGGTTGGTGAGTTGTTACATCAGATAAAGCGCAAGAAGATGAAGATGATGATGAAGTAGAAGAAGATGGTGATGATGGTGATGAAGAAGAAGTAGTAGAAGGCCTCTTCATTTGCTTTCTTTCTTTTTCTGTCTTACTTTTTTAATTTTCTTTCACTTTCCTTCTTTCCAAACAAGGATATATAATACTTTGAATGTGTAAGAGTAAAATTAGTAGGTTACATGGAAGAAAGACTTTTTTGGTAACCAAAAGTGGTTTACCAAAACAAGAAGAGACAGCAAGAACAAAGAAGTGAAGAAGTGAAACAAACAAACAAGAGTGGAAATTATTATAAACAAGTAAATTAACCACTTGAGTAAAGGGAGCTAGGTTGAGTTAATAATTAACCTAGGTTGAGTTAATGAAATGCTTTTACAAACACTTGGCTGAAGGGTGCAGCCATGCTACCAATGGAATGCCTTTTTCTAATTTACCTTTTTAATTCTTCAATTTAAAGAATCTAGTAATTTTTTATTTATTTTTTTGAAAAATATTGGAGATTTTAATATATATATATATATATTTTTTTTTTTTTAATTTGATTGGAGAATTTTCAAATGGGGTTATTTATACTAATTAGCTCAATAAAAAATAAAATAAAATTGAAACATTATAAATTAGTTGTTTCCGGATACACTTAATAAATCAAGACACAGATAGCTGAGTGGTTAGAAACTTCAAAAAAGCTCTTACAATAGTATTATAAGCTGGTTTTAGAGATCGATCTTGTCAAATTCCGAAAGACCCAATTGAAATGAGATATTTAGATCTTGAAAGTAAAATAAAATAAAAGGCACGTGAGTGAATCCAAAGATGGTTACTAGCGTTTTTATATAAATTTGTCAATTTTTTTGGGTTGGGTTTGACAATTGTGCTTGTGAGTTGTGAATCACTTTAGCAATATTAAGGACGTGTAACGAAATACGAGGTGTTGGAGTAAAATTAATCTTCCTTTCGCTTTCGGCTGAATAGTGTTCTCTAGTGTAACACATGACATGTTTCACCCATTTTATCCAAGGTGCCCTTTCATCATTTCATGGTTTAACATTTACGTTCAAGTGTTTAGTTCAAAAATAAATAATTAAATAAAACACTTTTAGATTTTTTTTTTTAAAAAAAAAAAAAATCGATGAGATAAAGTTGGTTCAGTGATAAACCCCTCACACCAGCACCACGAAATTATGGATTCAAGTTGTCTCTTCTTCTAAAAAAATCGAATTTATATAATATTTAAATAACTCTTATGCCTGCTTTTCCATTTTATTTTTTTTTTTCCAAATTATTGTCACATTTCATGTTTGATAATACATCTCTTGATACATATGTACTAGGAGTGTGAGTGTAATCGGTATGACTTATTTATTAGCCAATTTTTATTTTTATTTTTTTTAATATCAAAAGCTCTTTTGAGATTTTTTTTATTAAAAAAAATCTATTCAAAAATAGCATTTTTAATTAAAAAAACAGATTGTTTTATATAAATTTTACATTTAAAACATATGTTTTACGCGTAGATAAATCCTAGCGACATTCACATAATTTTATTTAGAAAATTGAATGCTCGTTATGTCCAAATACATTTGAACTTGATGAATCAAAGAGATTGTACTTCAATAAATAAATAAATAAATAAATAAATAATCAAACCTTTTGAATTTATTTATTTTTAAAAGGAAGTTTGAATTTATTTACATCTTATAAAAAAGTAATATTTACCGAACACGTTTCTCTTGATTTTGATTTTATTTACAATCTCTTTATTTTTCTCAAGCTAAAAATTTCTCAATTTCTTAGATAACGGAAATCTCAAACATAGAATAAGTTCCAATACACCTCACAGGTACCTTTTAAGATCTTTACCGCACACCCTACTACCTCAGTGTGGATAACCCCACCCCATCCCATCCCAGCACAAACACAGACAGGTTAAATTAAAGTCTCCTCCGAGAATTATTTAAGCATTGATTCCCACACCTTTTACTTCATTGCAACAATTTTAAAACTATTATGTCTTGATGTGTATATAATTGTTCCACCTTTAGCTATTAAATTTCAAAATGTGGGGAGTCTTCTCTTGATATAGTGGGAGCTGTCCTCTCTTAAATTATGAGAGTTGTAATATATTTGTATTCTCTCCCCGATAGTAGGAGTAGTATTCCTAGTTGTGCTTGTAGAGTCTAATCTCGCCAGATCCCAGTTGCAATTATACTTTCCAAAACAAAAAAAAAAAAAACAAAAAAAAAACTATAATAAGGTTTTATTTGATGTTAATTTATATACAATTTCTACTGCATATTTAATGTCTATTATTGTTTGGGTAATTTATTATGAATATTTCTAATGAATATAAAATTTGGGTAATTGACTGTCTACAATATTAGTTCAAGGGTTTTTACTGCCTTGTTGTTAACAGCAAGATTATTTGGTAGTTATGTGAAAAATAATTGATTACTTTTTATTTTATTTTTGAAAAAATTTGTGAAATTCCTTAATTTTATAAATCATTGGATTGAAATTTAAAGACTGAAATTGACTCAACAATCTAATCGTTAACAGCAACTTAGCCGAACCCTTAGTTCAATTACTATACTCGAATACATACAATTACCCCCTTACGATTAAGCATATTCACATATTTTAAAATGCATATCTAATGTGTTATGAGTTATCAAATTTGTCAACATTTATTCAATTAAATATTATGAATTTTTTTTCATAGAGGCATATTTAAACACTTCTATAAATATGCAACTACCCGAAATTTTATATAAATTTATTTTTCATAGAAATTCAATTTTGTAAAATATTTTTTTTAGAATATACCACATTTTAACCCCCAATTTTTTTAATAATAAATTTCCGTCGTAAACTTGTCCCTTATAATTAAAAACTATTTCTCTCAAATTTCCCTTACTAAATATTACACATACCAGAATACAGTACGTTTAGTATATTAAAAATTACCCAAGAAGTAGCCTTCTAGGCTTCTATAATTAATATTTTTTTAACTATTTAAATTTTTATTACCCTATTTTGGTAACTTACAAAATTACACCTTCTACATAAACTTCTTAATGTGAATATTCTTTTTTTATAAAATTGAAGGGGTAGTTTTAAAATATCTCAAGTTCAAAAATATAGAAGTATTTAGAGTATCCTCAACAAGACTCCCTATTTTTTCCCTAGATTTAGGGAGCCAATTGTACTTTTTACGAATAGGGAGTCATATAAGGAGTGAAGACTCCAACAAGCCTCCCTAAAAACGACTCCCTATTATTATTTATTTGTTTTTAAATAAAAAAGAAATATTATTATTTGTAAATAAATTTAAAATGTTATCATTTACAATTAACGGTCAATATTTATTATTTATTTATTTATAAATAAATAAGAAATATTATTATTTACATAAAATAGTTGTTGCAATTTAGGTTAAAAAAAAGAAAGAAATGGATGAGCAGCGGTAGCTGTTGGAGATAGTAAAAAGGAAGAAGAAAAATATGAATTATTTGGGTTAAATAAATAATAGGAAGAACGAATTTGGACCATTGAATATGAGTGATGTGGACTCATCCTCACCATCAATTTCATTTGAGGAGAGAGGTAGAAAAAATAGGAAGGATGTCTAGGCTCCCTAAATTTAGGGAATCTTTGGCCTGAATTAAAAATAGGGAGCGGGATAGGGAGCCTATTGGAGCACTTTCCGATTGAGGCTCCCTAAATATAGTCAAGGAGATCCCCAATTCCGGCCTATTGGGAATGCTTTTATAGTACTTCTATGAAATAGACTATTTTTTATATAACTACTATTAAAAAAAAATTAAATATAAACTACTAATATAGTTTAATATAAAATTAAATTTGGGCTATAATTCTAATAAAAAATTGAATAAAATTTTACCAATGTAAGTTGAACATATTAAACATTAAAAATACTTCATATAAATTTTTTAAATTATATTAAAGGAGTTTATTTTTTAAATATATTGGTAATCTAATAGAACTACAAATTATTCTACTAAAAATCAATATAAGTGGGTTATGTAAACTACTTAGTTAATTAAAAATATATTTTAAGTAATTTGAGTATTAATACTTATTTAAACTCTATAAAAATTTGGGTTATAAAAATATTACCTTAATCTATATAATTAATTAAATACTCCTTTACTAACACTATGTTTGGTTTGATGGAATTAGAGAGAAAAGAAAGAAAAGGACTTAGATGGATTTCTAATATCTTGTTTGAATTGTTAAATGAGAGGGAAAGGAAAGGAAATGAGAAGATAAAAAAGAAAAGGAAAGGGATTTAATAATTTCTTATTGTTTCACCCAATTGGGTTTCCCATCAAATTTGAGAGGAAATGGAAAGAAAGGAAATGGATTTTTCAATATCCCAAAAGTAACCTTATATAACAATACATATCTATCATTCATATTGTTGAAAAAAGAGTATTTTCGTAAATAGAATAAGATTTATTTATTTATTTTTGATAATATCTATTAATTCAATACCAGATATTTTGAACTTGTAGTGAAATGATTAAGTCACACAATCTCTTCATTTATTTATTTTTATTTGTCTCATTTCCTTTCCTTTCATAACTATCCAAACAACATTAATTAAAAACACTATCATTTCTTTTCCTTTCCTCTCCTTTCCTCTCCTTTCCTTATGAACCTATCATTTCCTTTCATTTCTTTTCTATCACATCAAACATAGTGTAAATATAGTTAATTGAGTATGGTTTGAGTAATATTAAGCAAAATAATGAATTTAGCCTTGAATTAAGCTTTTGCACTACTTTGAGACAACACGGACTGTTTCTTGCTTCGCCAAATAACCAAGTTTCCCCAAATATAGGAGCAATACCCTGAGGTGGACCTTCTATCAGTGACTGAACCTACCTAGTTTGCATCAGAAAAAATCTTGATATCTCTGCTGGAATTCTTTCTGAAATAAAGGCTCTTTCCTTGTGTCATTTTTAGGTACCTAAGAATGTGATATACAACATTCATATGTTTCTTATTTGTAAAATTCATGAATTGATTAACAATACTGACTAGGAATCCTAAATCTGGTCTTGTATGAGCTAGATAAATCAGTTTCCCCACCGGTCGCTGATACCTCCCTTTATCCACATGTGGACTATTCTCAATTGCACCCAATTTCATGGTGTTGTCCATATGAGTCTTGACTAGTTTGCAATTCAACATTCTAGTATCCTTTAATAAGTTCAGTATATACGTCCGTTGAAAGACTGAAACTTCCTCTCTCGATCTTACAACTTCCATACCTAGGAAATATTTGAGACTTCCTAGGTCTCTGATCTCAAATTTCTTAACTAAGAAATTCTTCAGCTTTTGTACTTCTTCCTCGTCATTCCCCGTAAGGATGATGTCATCCATATAGACAATAAGAACACTAGTTTTACCTTCAAGAGTATGTTTGACAAATAATGTGTGGTCTAATTGACACTGTAGATATCCACATCTCTTGACTGCCTTTGTAAACCTCTCAAACCAAACCCTTGGGGACTATTTGAGCCCATATGATGATTTTATGAGTCTACAGACTTTATCGGAGTTAAATTCAGTCTCTAGACCCTATGGATCCTCTATGTACACCTCTTCTTCTAGATCCCCATTTAGGAATGCGTTCTTGATGTCCAGTTAATGAAGTTTCCAGTCTAAATTAACAGCCAATGTTAATAAAACCCGAATGGTATTGAATTTGACTACTGGAGCAAATGTCTCTTGGTAGTCAATCTTATATGATTGTGTGAACTCCTTAGCGACTAATATGGCCTTGAATATTTCCACACTCCTATCGGTTTTGTATTTTACAGTGAAGATCGATTTACAACCCACAAGATTCTTCCCTTTTGATAACTCAAAAATCTCCCAAGTTCCATTCTTTTGTAGAACCCTCAATTATTCTCATATTGATGCCTTTCATATCGGTACTGTGAGAGCCTTTTGAATTATATTAGGAACCTAAACCTTTGATAGGTTGAGAGCAAATGATCGAAAGTTTGGTGACAGCCCTTCATAAGATATAAATTTACACATTAGGTTGAATGGGTGATCTCTGTATTCTCTTACCCCTTGTCTCAGTGCAATGGGCTGATCAAGGTCTGATCAAGGTCTGAAAGCTCATTTTTGTCACTTGGAAATTTCAAGTTTGTGTTATCTACATTAGTCTCACTCACTGATTCTGTATAAGGTTCAATATCTTAGACTAGTTTTGTATATAGTTCAATATCTTGGAGTGATTGATCTGGTTTAGCTGTCTAACTTTGCTCAAAATATGGTTGGGTTATTATATTATTTTGAGTTTTATTTCTTTAAGAATAAACAGTCCACTCGGAATTTCTATCAAACTCAATAACATTATTTGTTTATGTTGTAGTTGACTCATGATGATATTGGGATTCTGGTATTCCATTTGTTTTAGGACTTAAAGACTTGAGGCAAGTGAGGTTCTAGATTTTCAATAGGATTCAAGGACTTATGAGGTAAGTGAAGTTATAGTCATCGAGGAAGTTAATCAGGTTTTTAAATTCAGGAAAGACATTGAGACAGGGAATGGTTTAAGGAGTGAAAACAAGTGCAAGAGTTCATCAATAGTGAGAAAAAAACTTTTCTATGGATTCATTTCCTGAAGACAAAGAACCTCCCTACAACAGTAATAACATTAATGGAAGAGAAGATTTGCTTCAGCTACCTGTTCGATATGATAAGTTGGATGGGCTATGCTATATTGACTCTCAAGAACCTAGAGACTTATCACAAGCCGATGCTCTTAATTTTGTGAAAATGTTTATTAAGAAGAATGGTTTTGTTGTGTTTGAGCATAAAGTTGACCATGGAAGGAGTACGTGTGGAAATCAAAACTTGTTTCAACTTTTATAAGACCATAAAGTTTGGCCAAGAAAGTCAATGATAGAAACATAGTTAGAGAAACTGGCATTTTTGATTGGGATGACATTCGTGAGAATGACGGAGGAGAATATATTTTCTTTAGAAAAAAACAAGAAATTTTTGGTCCGGTAAACTATTAAAAATCCTTAACTGAACCCTAGAAATCCAGAAAGATGAAGTATATATATGATCATTCTCTAGTCAGGTTTGTTCTAAAAAATTTCTTGAGGTACTTGGAATTCCAACCGGTTGGATTTTCATTCGAGATCACTGATTCGAACACCAACATTGTTGGAATAAGTGTAAAAAAATATAAAATAAATCCAACCGGTTGGAATTAGTGATTCCACACATAATAATTACTATATACAAGGACATAAAGAGTGAAGGTGACCCCGATTCCGGTTCAACTATAACAATTGAATGAATTAACAAATCTCTTTTTACATGAAAATTAGGCAACTCATAAGAATATCTTATCATTCAACCATGCGTGAGGTCTAAGACATTGCAAAAGTTGCCCAGTAATATCAATATTTGTTCCTGAATGAGTGACCAAGATCTTCCCCCTGTAAGGGTAAGCCCCAATTAAATTGTAGCACCAACACCGACCAAAAAGCTAGCAAAGAAAACAATATCATACCAATTAGAAGCAACACTTATACATTCAACCTCATACTCTTCCTCCTTTGTAAGATGGACAAACGGTTCATGAACTACTTCCTGAAATCAATTAAAAACAGTTTAAATGTCATAAAACAATAGGGTGAGGTCTTTAACTTGAACTCAATAACAATATTTTCATGTGTCCTAAAAGCAACTATAAAGTTCTTTAAAATGAGTAACCGAAAACAAACACAAGATAAACAACCTCTCATCTACTGGTTCCTCTTTTGGTTGCTTCATAGGTTGCAACAACCTAAACAAATTCCGACGCTTCTCATTCAAATCAATGACAAACCCTATCTCCTTCAACTTCAAATCCCTATTCTGTGCACTCTCATCTGAATTCAACGACAATGAATCCAACATATTCTCCACTACTAAACTATCATCATTGCCAACATCATTATTATTCAGTTATTCACATATGTAACCATTGAAGACGGCGATGGGTGCAAATGATAAAGATTCCTCTTCTTTGCCACTTTCTCATAAATTTCCACAGCATCAACCACATGTTCTTTATTAGGTTCCTTAAAGTCATTGCCGATCTGGCTTCTTCAAAGTCATCGCATCGTCGCCGATTGGGGTTAGGTTTAACTTCTAGATACGGAATCTCGAAATTGTACTACATTCAGGAAACGACGCTTACCTCTTCCCACACGACTAAGAGTCTGATTCGAATGATAATTTTGTTTGTTCAATAGATAGGCATCGGTTAGGAAGAGCTCTAAAAGGGGTACACCACTATAGCTAATTCCAGGAAATGGCGTTTATCCTTTGAAGGTTGACTTTTCTACCGACGAGAAATCAACGTCAACACAAACCCAAAATCAAAGAGCTAATTCCAAGAGTTCAAATTGTAACGGGAATTGAACCATTATTATTTGTGACTATGTACTCGAAATGTTAATTTAATAATCTGAATTTAGAATGAATGTGGCATGCTAGTTCAGGTTTCTAAAACCATACTAGATAATATAAAAAAATAAATGTAACTTGATTATAAAATTATAGTTAGAAATATATTGATACATTACCAAATAAAATAAATTCTGCTTCTTAGAAGTTCATGACAGATTAGAGTTTCCAAACCCTTCCTTAATTAGGTTTGGCAAGAGGCTTTGTATATGTTTAAGCAACTGGGTTCAAGTTTTAATAACACCACAAAACTAGCAATTTCAAAGAAAAAAGAATGGAAATACAATTGATTTACACATTAAATAAAATTTTAAGTTGTCAGTTAAAGATAAATAGGCAACTCTCACTACCAATAAAAAGGACAATCTTGTTAAATAGTCTAATGAGAGTTAGTTTGTACTCGAGTCGAACTACAATAACAAACAACAATTATTACTCGTGAGTGTGTGCGTGCTTGAGTCAAGAAAACGAACACCACAACTAGCAATTTAAATCTTCACTTTAAAAAAAATACAATTACAAGTGACAAATGACTTAAAAACATAAGTTACAAAACACTAAGGGAACATTATTTGTGTCCCTAGATACTGTTGTGCATATGCAAATAAATTGATCAATGAATATCAAATTACAAGGTAACAAATGATTTAACATAAATTGCAAAACACAAAGGGAACAGTTTGTGTCTCTAGATACATTTACCTGGGATCTTGGATACTGTCATATAATTATCTATTTTTTAGTTATAAATCTCTTAGGCTTTGACAGCCCAATTAAGCCCAAGTTAAAAAAAAGATGGGAATCCAGATACTTGGGTTGTTAGACAACCCTTCATCTTCTTTTTTCTTTAAAATCTCCAACAATTCTCGAATTCATCAGTAAAACATTATTGTAAAATCTTGAATTCTAAAGAATAACATGTGACAACAACCAAAATCTTTTTAAAAGAAGCTAAAGTTTATAATTCGAAGATTGCTCAAACACAGTTAAATTCTCCGGCTCTTAACACTCAAGTTGAGAAAACAAACACCACCAAATTACTTTAATATCTCCATGCAACGATCTCAAGTATTAAATAAGCAATTTTAAAGGGAAAAAAAATGAAAATTCAATTCAATTACATGTTACATGCCCTAAATTGCACCCACCTCTCCTAAGGTTTGAGTTCAAATTTAGAAACAGAAATAAAACCGATATTGTTTCTTTCAAAGAGAGAATCTGGATTTTGGACTAAATAATTAAAACCACACCAAGTAACAAAAGTTGTTTTTTTCTTTGTCATTTTTGGTTCGAATCGAACCGTGGTCACCTCTAATAGAGAGTCACTTTCTAGTGTGCATGATTATTATAAGTCACAAGAAATATGGGTTAAGAACAATGCTCAACCAAAAGGTCGGGGATGGATCTCAATTCTGGATGACGTTAAGAAAATTGGAAGATTGAGATGCTAAAAAGAAGAGAATTTAGGGAATGTCTGATAAGAATATAAACAACTTATTCCATCCAAACGGTCAAATACACACAAACGAAGGCAGTGAATGAAGTAAAGTATATGGGTTTGTAGTTTTATGGTAAAAAAAAAAAATTATGTAATAATGTATGTGAATAAACATCCACACACACGTGCGGAGGCAAGAAGTAAAGTAAGGTATGCAATGTTTGAAGTTTTATGGTAAACACAAAAACATACACACATGCAAAAGCAGGAAGTGAAGTGGAGTAAGGTATGTAGGATTTGGAGTTTCAAAAGATATGTAATAATTATTCCTAACGCATACTTAGATGTGGACAAAAAATGACTATGAAGATAAATACAACACATATATTTTTTTATACATAATACCATAGTTTATTTAGTTATGACGTTTTTTTTTTTTTATTTAGGCAGTGTCGACCAGCCCGACCCTAAAGGGGTGCTTTGAGTGTAACCGCCCTGGGTTCCATTTTTTTTTATTTATTAAAGTCAGCATATATTATTGGGTTTTGAGAGCTTAGAGAAAATAGAATTGTAATAAATGACCCAATTCTTTTTTTTATTATTTTAAATTATATGTATAGAATATATTTATAAAAATGGGCACAATTCATTTTTGTTTTAAATTATATGTATAGAATATATTTATTAAATGGGCCCAATTCATTTTTTATATAATATTTATATAATATATTTAAAAAATTTGTGACCGTGAAGGAAGGGCCCAATTATTATTTTTAATTATATGTATGGGATATTTTAAAAAAAAATCAGATTTCCGAATAAAGGGGACAAATTTTGTTCAAAAGGGGCCCATTTCAGATTTCTGTCCCCGGGCCTCAAATACTTCAAGACCGACCATGTATTTAGGGGAACCATTTATTGATTGACAAGTAAATAATCTGCATGACTATTACACGTCATAAGAAATATGAGTTAAAAACAATGTTGAACCAAATGGTCGGTGAGGGATCCTAATTCCAGATGACGATGAGAAATTGGAGAATTGAGATGTTTAAAATAAGGGACTAATTGCACAAACGTCCCCTGAGTTTAGGTATAATTGTATGTATATGGAATTTTTTACCCATAATTGCACAAACATCTCATGTAATTAGTTGACTTCGTTAAATCTAACCATTGACCACAATTTTAATCAAAAAATGACTAAAGTGCCGCTAGTTGCCTATTTTATAATTAATTATATATATACTTAAAAAAATAGTTATATATATACTTAAAAAAATAATTATATATATACTTAAAAATAATAATTATATATAATACTTAATTTATTTATTTTTTAAAAAATGGATTATAAAAATGTAAAAAAATGGATTAAAAATGGATTATAAAAATTATTAAATAAATTAATTAAGTATTGTATATAATTATTATTTTAAGTATATATATAAATTGTCAAAAAAAAAGTATATATATATAATTAATAATAAAATAGGTAAATAGGGGCACTTTAGTCATTTTTTGGTTAAAATTGTGGTCAATGGTTAGATTTAACGAAGTCAACTAATTACAGGGGATGTTTGTGTAATTATGGGTCTACATGCAATTATACCTAAACTCAGGGGATGTTTGTGCAATTAGTCCTTAAAATAAGTGAATTGAGAAGTTGTCCTATAAGTAAGGGTGGGCATTGGGAAAATGGGGATGAATATAGGTTCTCTCATCCCTATCCTCATTTCCCAAACGTTTCCCCATTTTCCCAAATTTCCCCAACCACCGCCTCCCCCCCCCGGTGGAAATTTCCCCATTTTTTCTTAAAAATTTTCTCCCAAGCGGGGATGAGGAAGCGAGGATTTGGGTATGTGAGGAGAAATTACCATCTCTACCTATAAGTATATAAACACATTAATCTGTCCAAACTTTTAAACACACACATACGATGGTGATAAGCAGAGTTGAGTATATAGGGTTTGTAGTCTTATGGTAAACATAAAATTCTTTGGAACAATGTTTGTGAATAAACACTCACACACACATGCGGAGGCAGGAAGTTGAGTAAGGTATGCGGTGTTTGGAGTTTTATGGTAAACACAAAAACACACACATGCGAAGATGGAAAGTGGAGTAAGGTATGTAGGGTTTGAAGTTTTATGGTAAACATAAAACTTTCTAGACAATGTCTTGAATAAATTCATACACACAAAACACACACACGAAGACAGGAAAAGGAGTCAGGCCCGACCCTCGGGGGAGCCCAATGAGGTAGCCACTTAGGGCACCTGATCTTTAGGGGCTCCCTAATTAAAAAAAAAAAAAAAAGATTTTAAATATAACTCATGCATGATTTTAAACTAACAAACTCATGAATGAGTTTTAAATAGGCCCATCAAACATATAATTTTTTAAAACTAACAAACTCATAAATGAGTTTAAAATAAGCCCGCTGAAAATATCTTTTTTTAAGAAAGACCCACAAATTATAAAACTCAATTATCATTCTCAAGTTCCTACACCAAGTTAAACGTGGGCTGAATCATATTCTTAATACTAATATATCTAAAACGGGAATACAACTGTACAACACTACTCATATCATTTATCAGACAACCAGAAGCAAACATCGAACAAAAATCAAAAAATCAAAAATCAAATTAGGGTTCTTCAAAACTCTCTTAAATCTTGCTACGAAAATTCATAATCCAGATACAAAATCTCAACTTGAAATCTCAGGAGCCCATAAAGTCATTTTCTATAGTTAGCTTTGGACCCCGAAAATCTCAAGGCCAGCCTTGAATGGAGTAAAGTATGTATGGTTTTACTTCATCACGTCATTGCAAATATTTCGATAGTATAGTTTCTTGTTTACTACACCCGTATAGCTATTGGAGCAATGGTTATTGCATTTGTTACAGGTGCATGGGCAATGCCAGAGCCCTTGTTATGGCTTGCCATTGTCTCCAATTTAGGGGTGGGCAAAAAACCATTGAATCAAACTAAACCAGTGAATCGAACCGATCCAATCGATTTTTTTTCGGTTTTCATAGGTTGACTGGCTCAGTTCAATTTTTTTTTCCAAAACCAAATTTATTGAAAACCGAATCGGAAACCAATGTATAAAAAAAAAAAAAAAAAAAAAAAAACCCTAAAATTTTAAGCATTCATTCTTCAACCCCTTTACACATTCAAAACACAAACTCGTTCTAGGCATTCTTCCGCTTTTGCTCCAACGATTCCACAGGCCAAACCCTTCTCTGCACCTTTTCCTTCTAGGTACGTCTTCTTCTAGATTCAATAGCAACAAATAATGTTCATGTCATTTTAAATTTTCTGCCGATTAGTTCTTTCTATTGTTTGTGTATTTTTAACTCCTAAACAGTTTGTAGAAATACTGGAAATTAAATCAATTAACCAAATTCTTTATTGTCAACAAATAATGTTTATTTTTACTGTCATTTTTAATCAAATCAATTAATCATCCCCAACTTTCAAAAAAAAAAAAAAAAATTTAATCATCCCCAAGACCTTAACATGAAAAAACAGAGGAAAACTGGGGATGATGGTTTGAAAGAAAATCTGTCAGAAAATAAAGGAATCAAAATTATTCCCGTGAATATCTGGATGTTTTTTTGAAAATAGAAATCAATTAATACAAATGCATTCAGATGCCACTTACAATTTTGAAAATGCTCTCATATATTTTCATAACCTCTTCGATTCATATTTTCATAACCTCTGATTTTGATTTTGTTAGGTTTTGCTTCTACGAGAATTGACCACCCTTGTTCCCATCCATTTCAACTACTTGTTTTGTCTCCAAACTCCTCAGCGAAGCCAGCACCTGACAATATCGATTTTAGTGTGTTTTTTGTAATGAAGTCAAATTCGGCCCAATAGGCCCAAATATGAAAATATATATATATTTATATATATATATATATATATATATATATATATAAAAGCTCAGTAATTTAACTCATTAGACCCAAAACTGAAAAAACCGAACCGATCCAATTCGGTTGGTTTTTTTATTGGTTGATATTTTAAATTTTAATAGATCGGTGCACTTTTTCAAAAACCGACCTTTATCGGTTTTTTATCGGCTCTACTGAAAAATAAACCGATCCATTAAACACCCACCTCTAGTCCCCATACTCATTGGCTTGGCCTCTTCCATCTCTATGTTTTGTGTATATGCTAAGGTAAAATTCCGTAGACTGAAAATAAAATGGGTCTTTTTGATCCTGAAACGAAAGTAAAGATTTAACTATAGTAGATTTATTCTTTTGGCGGAATTTATTTGAACTTTTGAATGGTTTCTTTTATCCAAAATTTACTTGAAGCGCTTAGCATGTAGAAGACTAGGTAGCATTATGATGTTTTTGAAATTCCATCTCCAGTCTCCAAAGGGAAGCTTTTATCTTTTTGTTCCATGCTTTTGCACCCTAATGAAATGTTTTTTAGCTGAGTTTGAACATGATAATCTCGACGAAAAATGATCAGATCAACTGGCTTTAAAGCTTAGAATAGGAGAGTAGAATAAAATACTTCTGTAAAAAAAAAAAAAAAAAAACTCTTTTAGTGGAAAGCAAAGAGCAGACAATTGATTCATGCCTGATAAACTTTATAATCAGAATTCTTTACACATAATGTACTTCACTTACCAATCAATCCAACTTTCAATAATATTATCACAGCACTAACTCATATTACAAGCATCTATACACTACTGTAATATATAGCAAGGCACGAGTTTTTAACACTCTCTTGCAATCACAAGTTGATATTTAGCATGTAAAATTCATCAACCGAAAAATTTAAATTATAGATGCAAAAGGAGAAGATGAAATTGCAATACCTCCACTGCAAAGTAGTAAACTACCTGACTCTAATCTGTTCTTGAGGAAAACCCGATCAAACAACAAGCTTTGTGGTGAGGCTTGCAAACTATAATCATCCAAATCATAATGGTTTGATGTTATAATTTTTGGGTCGATATTTACTTTATCCGCATCTTTCTCAAAATTCTTGACATACTTCATTATGTCTTGTTGGAAATCAAAGTTTTCACTTGGTTTGCAGTCAAAAGAAAACCTCCGACCCCATACTTTGTCAGCACTGAATAGTCTGACTTGATCTTGAGTGTGCTCCTTGCTACAGCTACTTGCAGTTAGTTCCAAAGCATCTTGACTATGTGTGAACCAACAATCCTGTAGATGTGACACATATGATGATATAAAACTAAGACCAAACTTTAAGATGTATATAATTCTATGTGAAGAACTGTGATTGTTCAAGTACTTTAATTTTAGTACCTTTTTTATATTTAACATATTATTGGGGACTTGTACAACCTAAGCTTTCATGTGCAATGTTAAATTAATGGATCTAAATCCTCTCCTCACCTTAATTGTCTTCACCTCCATAATCTATTGACACGTGTCTAATATAGCAAATCAATGGTCTAAATTATTTCTATTAATTTTTATGTTTTTAATCTACCAAAAGATAGAATCAATCAAGACCATTGATTTAGGCGAGGACAAGGTGACAACAAGATGAGGTGAGGAGGGGATCCAAATCCTAAATTAATATGTTATCTGAGTTGGTTTGAACAAAAGGTGTACTGAACAAATCCTTCCACATGGTTGGATTTATATTTACATCTACATTTCTGCATGTGTACCTATGCTCAATTGAATTGACAAATGACAAGTACACCAACCTTTCAGGTGAGATGGTGTATTAGAATTTGAAAATGCTATTATTGTGCCCTCACCTATACAAGCTTAAGTATTTAGGAGAACAAACCACAAGTTGCAGGATCTCATTTCCGGGGTCCGTTAGCTATGAAGGCAATATAAAAACATAAGAAAGCATTTTTGTTATCATCCTCAAAGCATGGGATACTAACCAACACATCATACTAAATCTTTGCAAGTCGATAATTCCTTCAAGTAATAGTTTAGGAGATGGTCTCAACTCATTTTTCTTTTCATGCACATGCAGGGAATAAAAGGAGTGCCCACAAGGATAAATATTTAAAGTTCTTCGTTTTATTGATATATCCATCTAAAATGCTCTGTAAACCTAAATGAATTAGTAGAATAATTTAAATGCCAAAAACTATCTAGAAGGAGATGAACCTGTTTATCATTAAGGCAATTGTCAGGGGAATAGGAGGCTGACACGCTTGAACTTGCATGGGGTAAAGATACGCTAGCAACAGCTGGAGTGGCAACTCCCAGTGAGCTAAGCAGTGGATCCTCTGGTGATGAGAAGTCAGAGCTATCAAATGTTGATAAGGATACACACTCATCAAAATAAGACATGGCTTCGTCAGTTAACCGTTTTGACATCTTTCTTCTTTCAATGCTAGACTGTTATTGTATTCAATAAAACTCATTTGAGAAGAATACAAATAAAAAAACAAAAGTCAAAGAACCTTTTAATATGCAATATACGTACAAACTGCATGTCCTGCCCATTGGCTGTGCACATAAATGTAAATTAGAAATTAATAAAAAATATTGGATTCGTCAAATAATATTGGTGGAAAACATTATCATTCTACTATTACGAATATCCACAACAGACTCATTTTCAAGACCTTTAAGTCAAAATCCAACAAAGAAGGGGCGGTAAGGGCAGTAGGGATGATAGAACATAAACATTATGCAATTTGTATGACAATATACATAATGAAGAAGTACAAAATAAATGAACAGAAACACATGCTGAACAACTTGTATTGAATAGATAGAGTGAAAAAGCATAAAATATTTTGACTGAAAAACAAAAAAGGCCTACTTTTCTTCCTGGGCGGGACTTCTGCACATTAGGGGTGTTTGGATCTGGAAGTACTTCTTTCAGGATTCTACTTAGCTCTAGCCCACGGTGTTCCTCGACATTAAGGTCTGCTCTAAGTCTTGCAGCCCGTTCCTGGGACTGCATGTTAAAAATAGTATCTTTGGTAAGAAGTAATGAGAGAGAGAAATTACAAGAAACATATTTAAAGTTCCCCTAACATTTCATGTCACAAAAAAATAAAAATCCAGATGTCTTTGTTATACTTAAATATCTTAACATTTACCTATAGGTACCAATAAATAATTATAACCACAATTATTAAAATCTATATAGACTAGAGAGACGGCGGTTTATTCACTTCAAGTTAAGTAGTTTACTTATCCGAAATAAGAGCTTGCCTGTTGCCTCACAAATCTGAGCACCATTTGCACCAAAACCCCAAATAAAGTCATCATCTTGATCAAAACGATACTCATCCAGTTTTTATAGGGAAGATAATATTACTGAAATTTTTACTATTTAAGACTTTAATTGGCAACCTCTCCTTGTCATTTTAATGCGCTCTTCATTCTTCCCTTACAGACATTCATGATTGAGGTTAAGATTACTATTACCACTTGCTAAAGCAACCCCTGTTTTGTCATTCTTTTCGTTGTATAATGACAATCAATCTCCATCAATTGCTTGAATCTGTCATTTCTGCCTCATATTTAAATTTCATATGTTAAAGCTTTCATCAACTCTGGCCTAAATGTTGATGATCGCAGGAATCACCATGTCTATCACAACCTTGTTCAGTCATTTAATGGGTTGGAAAAGCTCGAGATGGTAAATAGCAATGCTTAAGGGGTTGAACTTTTGTAACTCTATATGAGCACAATTTCCTTCTAAATTTTCAATCCAATGAAGTTGTTCACACTGTTAACATAAGGAATGCAGTTATAATCTATAAAAAAATTAAAAATAAATAAAAAAGGTTGTAGCAGTCAATAAAGGGGAGAAAGAGAAGATGGGATGAGCACATTATGGACGGGGTAATACATTATGTTAGCATGACAACGCAACTAATTTCATACATATCCACAGATAGGCTTACAATGAGGTTACCTGCTCTAGCTTTTTAGCATATTCTCTTCTGATGTCCAACACTAATTCAACCGCGGCTGGGCTTACCAAGTCAGGAGAGATATCAGTTACACTAGCCGTTGCAATAGCAGTGGTATTACTCCTCCCCATAGCCTGAACTTGTAGAAACCAAAGAACAAGTTATGGACTTAAAATAAAGCAGAACAGTATAATAAACTGAACTGAATGATTGTTATGAGAGCAGTAAATAAATATAACTGATCGGCTCCAGCTGTGTACTCTTTTGTTAACTGATAAGGCACACGAGTTAGGAAAAGGTTTAAGCAAAAGCTCCAAAAAACGAGAAACTAGAACACCTATGTAAATGCATATATGTACGTATGTATGATATTAGAACAACCACGTGTCCCTAAAAGAATGATTTGGAATTAAAATACACTACACGTCATAATTGAGGTGTGCCCAATTCCTGTTCCCTAAATAAAACCGCAGATCAATTTTCAAGCTATCAATCCACAATAGAGATAATTAGTACCTTACAGAATATATCAGGTCTAACTCTAGATGGAAACCATTATACAGAGTAACAGGTAAATCAATCTGTACATTATCACACAGTCGAAGGAGAAAGACCAAATATATATCACAAACTTTCAGATCTAAAAAGAAAAATTTAACACCTTTTGATTCTAGCCAAGACTACAGGTACACATAAACAAACATATTTTGACAATTCTGCTCAACTTCCTGAGTCACTCCAAATATCTGATTGCATATATAAAATTGATTTCCCCTTCTAATTGGAAAAACATGTATAGAAATTATCATGAACATTTAAAAAAAAAAATGATGTCTATCAAGAAATATATGATTCGGAGTGTGAATCCCAACATTCATCTAACTCTAGAACAAATGCCAAAGGAAAATGTAGAATTTCTTCATTGAATATTGCATAGCTTATGAAATACACTTCTGATAAGAATCCACTCTAATATAAAATGAAGATACTAGTTAATCAATCATGTTTGCAAAACTAATCATACACAAGAATTAATCAAAAGTTGATACCCTTGAAGCCGTATGAACTTACACTTTGTAGGTCATTTTCGATGTCAGAGATAGCACGCCTGACTTCAGAGCGAACAGTTTCATATATACTTCTCCCAGAAGCATCACTCTCTAGATTATCCCCTTGAAATGTCTGAAAAATGAAACGAAAACAAAAGATATATTTCAACTACAAATTTACGATTACCATCTAACAAATAACTATATTGCATCTTTAATAACATGAAGTAACCACTCAAAAACTTGCAACAAAGAAACCAAAAGTCCATACAATTTTTCTCAAACCTCACCTTCACCTGTTCACAAACTGCTTTAATAGTTTTCTCTTCAGCTTCTGCAGACGAACCTGTTATCGTGCAAGACTAAAAAGAGAACAAAAACACAAAACACAATATCATTAAAATGAACCCAAAAAAAAAAAAGTTTTCTTTTCCACAATATCACGAAATGTGTATTTGATTTCAGATACCAAATTCGCAGCAGAACCATTTATAGATTTCCTGTCTTCTTGCTCAACTTCACTCTGCTAAAAAGCAAAGAAATACTGTAACTACCAATCACACATTAATCAGATTTCTCATAATTTCGTATATATACAGTGCAAAAAAAAAAAAAACAAAAATCAAACCTCACAATTGACAGATTGACCTCTTGAAACCGGACATCGGGAAACGGATCGACCACGGCGGCCGGTGTCGACCCTAGACAAGCTTCTTCCGATTCCCGAAACTGGTGCGTTTCTGGACACGGAACGGCCTCTTCTACTAGTATCCTCTTCTACACTGGAAGCTTTCAACTTTGTTGTTGATTCGTGCAACTTTGTTGTTGTTTCGTGCATTGAGTCATTGGTGGTGGAAAAAAGAGGGTTGTCTCTTTTGATCAAGAAGTCGTTCGACGAAATGTCTAAATGAGTTCTCGAGAAGGCACTGACACTTCTTGATCTTCGAGGAGGAGGGGCTCTCGATTTTGATGAATCATGCTTGCTTTCTTTATCAGATGTTGTCGTTGTAGTGGAGGAATAGTTCAATGGAGTAGTACCTCTTCTGGAAGAAGACTTGAATGCTGAAACGGCCATTTTTGACACACAGAGTTGGATTTGAAGCGTGGAATTTGTGTTTAGATTGTGGTGATGCAAGAAAAACAAAGATTTGGAGGCTGGATTAGGAACCCAGTGTAGCACTAGCACACAATGATATGGAAATTAAATTTTTTTTTTTTTTTGCCTTCAAAATCCTCAAAATCATCATTTCAAAAAAAAAAAAGAAAAAAATTCTCGAAATCATCATTTTGTCTCCATCTACGCCTTTGTCAAATCCGTAGACGCCTTTGTCAAATCCGTAGATGTGCTTAGTTTCTGTAATTATTTTAAGGGTGAATTACAGAAATATCCCTTAACTTTACCATTATTTTAACAAGGAAACAAATGTCATTTTTGGTAATTCTAAAAAGGTTTAATATTAAAAACATCCCCTCACCTTTGAACTATTATTGGATGTCTAGATAAAAATACTTTTATTTCAGAAACACCCCTTATGGACCAATAAACAATACTTTATTTGGTAAGATTCATATGGTATAATGTTCAATTAATATAATTGAAGCTTAAATACGAACATTATAGACTTTTTAACATCAAAAATCAATCAATTGAATCATTGTTTGTTAGTCCACATGGGATATTTCTGAAATAAAAGCATTTTAGCAAGACATCCAATAATAGTTCAAAGGTGAGAGGAGGTCTTTAATATTAACCCTTCTAAAAAAATAAAATAAAAAGGCTTTTAGCTAGAGCATAATGCAGTAATGCATTTTCACAAGATGAAAGCAATGCATCTAGAGGTGCCCATGGTTTCGGTTAAACCGACGGTTTTGCCCGCGGTTTAACCGAAACCGTACTTCCAAAAACCGCCAAAAATCGGCGGTTTTAACCGAGGTTAAACCGCCGGTTTTTTTATGAAAAAAAATTAAAATATCGACTAATTAGAAGCTGACACGTGGCATTTTTTTTTAATTTTTTTTGAAAAACCGAAACCGAACCCAAAACAGTCGGTTTTTAAACCGAAACCGTAAAACCGCCGGTTAGAAACCGTGTACCAAACCTGTTTTCCGGTTACGGTTTCGGTTTTGGATGGCCACGGAACCGAAACCGCCGGTTTCAAACCGAAACCGAACCGAAACCGAACCGTAGCCACCACTAAATGCATCAGAATCAATAACAATATGTATGACACACGAGATTTAATTGGACTATTTTTAAGAAATTAAATAATATAAAATTGATTAAGATCTTATTTGGCATATTTAAATAAATTCAAAAAAAATAGAATTATATTAAATATTTTAAAATAAATTTAATTTAATTTAATTAAAAACATTGAATTGAAAATTTTAAACCATTATATATAATATAAAATTATTTAATATAACCTTTGAATAAAATAAACTGTTTAAATTTTTAATAAAATATATTAAATTAACTTTTTAAAATAGATTACATGAATTTAATTTTCATGTGTAGAAAGTTTAATAAAATAGGTGAAATTGAGAAGGAAAAAAAAAAGTATTTGTCCCTAGTAGATAGCGAGACCCAATGTGTTCGAAGTAAAAATAAAATTTGTTTGTAATCGAAAAAGAAGATCATGATCATACGTGTTTATATAATAATTATTATTTTTGAATTGTTTTTATTCTATATTACATACATAATTGTTTAATATGGGTATAGATATAAAATTACTTATTTTCAGACATTTTTAATAATAATTGTATAATAATAATTATTTTTGGAATGCTATCTATCTTTCCCATTTGCCTTTCTTACTCATTGCTTGACACGTATACACTTTTTCATTTAATAAAAAACTCTCACTTTTGCTACAAAGCTTGTTTACATTTTTACCCATTGTGTCTACTTCTATCTTTTTATTAATAAGGGTGAAGACGTAAACAAACTTTGTAACAAAAAGTGAGAGTTTTTTATTAAATGATAAGGTGTATATGTGTCAAGCAATGAGTGAGAAAGGCAAATGGAAAAGGTAGATAGCATTCCCCTCTATTCAAACAATGTCTGGCTATTTATGCCTTACACTAGAGATAAATCATTCGTCCACTATAACTGGAAAACAGGAACCAACAAAGCAAGTAAAGCAACAAAAGTGGAACATAAGCTAAACTAATGCAACGGTGGTGCGTTTTAAGAGGCATTCACTTATTGACCTTAACTATTCAAAACAACTAACTTTAACATAATCCAAGTCGGTCCAAGTGTGCAAGCATGCATGAATACGTGTGGTACCAACGTACATAACATTCCTCCCCTCATGCAATGTCCTTGTCCGCAAGGACGAAGTCGGGATAGGTTTTTTGAGAAACGCCAATAATTCTCCCAGGTCACATCTTCAACAGAAGCCGCAGCCTATTTGACTAAGATTTTAGTATTCGAACGGTAAAGTCCCTTATGGACAACACGGCTATCCAATATACACTCGGGTTGGGGAAGTATGACAGATTTGTCCGAAATTGGTGGAATTGTTAGAGAGATGGCAATGACCAACCCAAGTTGTTTTTTTAGAAGACTCACATGAAAAACGTTGTGAATTTGGGACCCGATTGGTAAGTCCAATCTATAAGCAACTGGACCAACCTTGGTGGATTTTAAAAGGACCGAAGAATCTCGGAGCCAACTTCATAGAACTACGAAAGGCCACAGACTTTTGTCTATAGGGCTGCAGCTAAAGGTAGACGTACTCACCTATATCAAAAACAAGTTCTCGCCGTTGTTTGTCTGCTTGAGACTTCATCCAATCACGGGCGATTGTCAAGTGGCGACATAAATCGCATATAATCTCTTCACGAGTGCATAAGAACTCATCCACAGCTTGGACTTGAGTTGTTCCTAGAATATAAGAAAGTAAAGTGGGTGGGGAACCCCGTACATAACTTCAATAGGAGAGACTTGATTGGATGAATAGAATGAAGTCTTATAGCTGTATTCAGCCCAAGAAAGCCAGCCAAAATATTTTTTTGGCTACTCAATCGTAAAAAAACGTAGTTACTGCTCCAAAGTCCGATTAACCCTTTCCGTTTTTCCATCGGTATGCGGATGATAGCCTGTACTCATCTGTAGAACCGTACCATGTAATTGAAACGTCTTCCAAAACAAGCTTAAAAAGACCTTGCCGCAATCAATAACAATCGAAGCGAGCATTCTATAGAGTCGTACCACATGATCAATGAAAGCTTTGGCTATTGTCAATGATGTGAATGGGTGTTTAAGTGGAAAAAAGTTTGCATATTTCGACAAGCGGTCAATGATTACCATAATGACACTTTTTCCTTGAGATAGCGGCAATCCCTTCACAAAATCCATGGAGATGTCAGTCCATACCCTTTTCGGTATCAGAAGTGGCTGCAAGAGGCCCGCTAGAGCCAAGAAATCCGTCTTGCATCTTTGGCAAATATCACAACTTATGATGAATTCCTTAACTTTAGTTCTCATATGAGGCCAATAAAAACTGTTGTGAATGTAACTTGATGTCTTGTGATATGGAAAGTTCGCCCCCCCCACCCCCCTCCCCTCAATGGCTGAATCATGCAAAGTCGTCAAAATAGCAGGTATCATACTTAAATTATGACTCAAAAGTATACGACCATGCTTAAAATAAATTCCATCTCGAATTGAATATAGTGGTTGAAGTTGCAGTGGAATGAAATTCAATAATTGCTTGTAAAAAGAATCGTTCCCCACTTCATGTTTGAGGGTAGTCTACCAATCACCAACTGGTAACGAGAGAGACAAAAATCCGAACTCAACAATGTGAGAAAAAGCATCAGCACCATGATTCTCCTTTCCCTTCTTATATTGAACAATATAGTCGTACCCTAAGATCTTTAGTACCCATTAAGCTTGGGCGGGAGTTGTTATACATTTTTCCAAAAGATACTTCAAACACTGCTGATCGATGCAAACCACAAAGGGTCTTCCAATCAGGTATGGTCACCATTTCCGTATTGCCTTCACAATTGCAAACATTTCCTTCTCATATGTGGACAAGGACAATGTTGTCGGTTTAAGAGCTTCAATGAAGAAAGCTATAGGCTAGTCTTGCCGTGATAGAATAGTACCAATGCCTACTTCACAAGCATCACATTCGACAACAAATTGTTGGGTGAAATGTAATCTAAGGACCAGAGCCGACGTCAAAGCCTGTTTCAATTGTGAGAATACAGCGGTTGTATTTGGTGTCCAACAAAACCCTTCTTTGGAAAGCAATCGGTTCAAAGAAGCTGCAATTCCTCCAAACCCTTTAATAAATTTATAATAGTAACCCGCTAGACCAAGGAAGTCGCGTACGCCTCTTGTTGTTAATGGAATCAGCCACTCGAAAACTGAACGTATTTTATCAGGATCAACCGCTAAACTTGCAAAAGATATTAGATGGCACATATATGCTAACTGTAACACTCCAAAACAACATTTAGATAGTTTGGCAAATTGTTGATTATCTTGTTAGAATTTTCAAAATTATTTGAAGGTGATAGAGGTAGTCGGTCTAGGATTGACTATACACCAAGATGTCATAAAAAAAATAATAAATAAATAAACAATAACCGATTTCTATAAGTAGGGTCTCAGCAAATCGTTTATCAAGCTCTGGAAGGTGGACAGAGGATTCATTAAGCCAAACAGCATAACAACAAATTCATAGTGTCCATCGTGAGTACGAAACGCGGTATTAGGAATATCAGTGCCATAGACTTGAATTTGGTGGTACCCTGAACACAAGTCGAGTTTGGAAAAAACATTAGCACCATGCAATTCATTAAGGAGCTCATCAATGACCGGTATCAGATACTTATCTTTAATTATGATATTGTTGAGAGCCTTGTAGTTAACACAAAAGCGCCACCCACCATCATTTTTTTTTTTTTTTACCAACAAGATTGGGAAGAGAAGAAGCTGCCACTAAGTCGAATGACACCTCAGTCTAGAAATTATTTAACTAACTTTTCAATTTCAGTTTTTTGATAATGTTGGTATCGGTATGGCCGTACACTAAACAGGGCTTGATTAGGTTGTAGGGAAATTTGCTGGTCATGGGTTCATTTTGGTGATAATGTGGTAGGGGTTATGAAAACTTGCTGAAATTTTGTAAGAATATGTTTGAGGTTGGTTGGTGTGTCGGGGCTTGGTGTTTGCTCACTGTTGGCTCAGTGTATGATGTTATTTGAAGGAGTAATGCTTGTCCATCCAAATGATAGAGTTCTTTGTCAGTAATGGCCGAAAGTGTTGGACTTCCCAAACCTTGGAAAGAACATGTCTTACCATCCACTTGAAATGACATATTAAGCTTATGATAATCAGTTTCTATCGGTCCGAGAGTGGCGAGCCATTGGACTCCTAGAACTGTTTGACATACAGCCACATGGAGAATGTAAAAGCCCGTTTGAACTGGATGGTCTTGGATGAGAAGAGTGAGCCTCAGGCACCTCCCTTCGTCGTCGATCTTATCCCTGTTACCAACCATAACTTGTAATTATTTATCTCGAGTTACTGACAATCCAAGTCTTGTTATTACTGACTAATCAATGAGGTTGTGAGTACTCCCACCATTAATAAGGATTGTCACAACTTGATTCTTCAATTTTCCCACGATGGATAGTACCGGCAATAGCATGAAAAGATATTTTTAGAAGAGTTTCGGCCATGGTGGGTTTGTCAGGCAGTTCATCAGTCTGCATTGGATCGTATGCCGGACGGTCCTCTAGCATAAACAATTGTGGTTGTTGGCAACGATGCCCCGGAAGGAACTTTTCGTCTCAATAATAGCAAAGGCCCTTCTCGCGACGTTCACGAGCTTCTTGACTAATTATTCTGCGGATAGGAACAGTAGAGTTAAGGATATCTATACCTGTCTTTAGTGAAAGTGGAGGACCTAACAATCCAACTGAATTGTGTGGGGATGATCGTGGCACTGTTGTAGCTGTTTAGGATCGGAAGGAACCACCAAACTTCTTTTGTAACTGGTTCCTTTCTTAGATGATTCGGGCCACTCCGATTGCATATGTTAAGCTTCAAGGTTGTTTGATTTTGACGTCCAGCCGTAGTTCATCATAAAGACCTGTAATAAAACTGCCAACTAAAAAAATTTATAGCAAACCGTCTATCCAATGTGATAGCTTTTCGAAGGACTCTTGGTAGGAGGCAATGGTTGAAGTTTGTCTAAGACATATCAGAGCTTCTGATGTGTCCTTATAATCGGTAGGACCAAATTGAAGCAATAGAGCTTTAGTGAATTCATTCCAAGAAAGAGGTCTGCGTAACTTCGTTACCTACTTATGCCATTGTAGGGCGATGCCTTTCAAATGGAAATACGCTAACTGGACCTGTTGGTTAGGCACAATATTTTTGAAATCAAAATAGTGTCTGCCTTATATATCCAGTCAGTCGGATCGTTTCTGTTAAATTTGGGAAGGATAATTTGAGGTGGTAATTGATGCGATCGAGAGTTGGGTTGGTTCTTAGTGTTTCGAGTTGGGTGTTGTTCTGGTTGGTTGAAACGAAAGGGTTAATGTCTTTTTCAAAGGTGGGTCGGTTTTGTTGTAATGCATGGCTTGCAATTTGGTGAGGATTTGGTCGAATCTTGATTCGTGGCTGGCGAGGATCTCGTTGACTTCATTACGGAATTCAGCATTCGATTTTGCCCTAGTGTCTATGAATGAACCAGGCTTTGATACCAATTTGTTAAGTAATTAATTTATCTTAGAGAAGTTAGAGATTTTAGAAGAAGGGAGAACAATAGAAGAGGATAAATGGGATTATAATTCATGATACTTTTATTCAAACAATGTCTGGCTATTTATGCCTTACATTAGAGACGAATCATTCGTCCACTATAACTGGAAAACAGGAACCAACAAAGCAAAGTAAAGCAACAAAAGTGGAACAGAAGCTAAACTAATGTAACGGTGGTGCGTTTTAAGAGTTATTCACTTATTGACCTTAACTATTCAAAACAACTAACTTAGACATAGTACAAGTCAGTCCAAGTGTGCAAGCATTCATGAATGCGTGTGGTACCAACGTATATAAACAGTAGGCAAATCTTTTTTTTTTTTTTGAATAATCATTAGCCAAATCTTAAAACATAACATCAACTCATAAAATACAACTAGTTTTTGAATTATTATAAGAACTATTACAATAGGACTACCGAAACCTATAGAGATCAAATAATATATGTACAGTCTAAATATCTAGTTGCTAAACAAGTAACTACCAATTTCACTTATGGGGTATTAAAAATGTTTCAAATGTTTAATGGTCTATAATAGCAAGCAATAAATAAGAACGATCTTTAGATCGAGAGCGTGATGTGAAATGGTGGAAGCCATGATTTCGATGACCTAAGAAAATCAAGAGACCCTAATCTATTATGTTAGATTTCGACTATTTATTCAACTTAGCCCGAGAATTAGAATTAGAAATAATTGGTAGATGGACGAGCTTGGGGTTTGGTCAAATGATTTATAGATCAACAGCTCAAATCCTATCAATATCGAAAACTTAAAAAAAAAAAAAAAAAACAAAGATTTAAAAATAATTTGCGGTGGATCAATGAGTAAAACAGGTTTTTATGCAAATAGTGCCATTCAATCCAATCTAATGGATTTTTAAAATGTAGATCCAATTAGATCGTATCATACCCTAAAATTCAATCATATCAAATGAATTGGATCATATTGAATCATGCGTACCCCTATAATAACTTGTTATACTCATGTATTGAGAAATTGCGTTCTAAATATATATGGAAATTCTCTAACTTGGAATTCCGCACGTACAAATTTGTATATGATGAAATTTCCGCACCTATGTATAAACAGAAATAAAGAAAAAGTAGACAAAAAAACTAATTACAATTTTTATTTGTTTAAAGGGCATGAACAAGAACATGAACACTAAAGAATTCGTTTATTGTATTATATTTCCCACGTACTTCGCCAGTCGCCACTAGACTTTTATTTGTGTGGGATGCCCACGTGGTAGATTCTTCTCCGTCCATCTACACATCACACAAAATTAATCTACAGTTCCTACTCACCCAACCAATTACAGTAGACAACTCAGCACCACCATATTACACACAAAAAAAAAAAAAAAATTCTTGATTCGACGAGATATCTGTAACTAAAATAGTGGCAGAAGTTTCCTTGAGAGGCAATCATGGAATTTAACGATACTTGAAATCACACAAAATGATTTCCCATTCTTGACGGCAGCTAGGTGGGGTCCCCATGTGAAAAATTGAAACCCTAATTTTTACAGAAAACTCAACTAGTCACATCTCACACCCAAAAATAACCTTTTTACACTGGTTTTCACCTGCATTTATTTAATGATTTTAACATTTTATTAGTACCCAATAATATGCTTAACATAAGTATAAGTAGATGCATGTGTTAATGTCCCGGATTTGAGTAGATACTATCGAAGAATAAAGAAAGAGAGAATCAGAATTAGAATCGTGGGTTTACCTTGTATTGAAGTATTCTGTTTTGTGATGAAGAAGTGTGAGGGTTGGTTTCACAGGCATGTGTTGAAATGGGAATCTTGTCCAACTGCTTCAAGCATCTGGCAAGCCACTTGAAGCAATTTTCCTGTCATTCAAAGATCACCAGAAAGCAACCTGTTAACTTCTGGTGGTTCAATGAAAGCCACTCTCCACCATCACAAAAATACTCACCAAGTAACAACCAACAACAAATATTATTCATTTCTCATAACAACTCATACCCTACCTTAATATATATGTATATATAAAATTATGGTATGTTTGGAAGTGCTTTTAATATTACCAAAACTATTTTTTAATTATTTAAGAACCTTCCTATATCAATTGTGCAATATTCGACTACAATAAACACGAGTGTTTTTACCACCTTCCAATATGGCTGGATGGTAAAGGATGGTCATTCGGCGTGACAAAACAAAAATACTGATAGAAATGTTTTTGGAGATCGGAAAAGCATCCAAAATGCTTATTCAGAAAGTACTTATTAGGTACTTATTTAATGTATTCCAACAAATCACAAATGATAAAATATTCATAATAAGAACAAAAAAAAAAAAAAAACAAACCATGCCCATAAATGTTATATTAATATCTATAATTTAAAGAAATTAATAGTAGTAATAAAAGAAATTACATAAAAGAAAAGAAAAGACATCCAGAAGCTGTCGTTTTTGGTTAAGCTGGAAGTAAGTAGGAAGAGAGCGAGTCAAGATGCCTCAAAACAACTTTTTATTCTTTTCTTTTTGTGCCCATTTTCATGTTTAGTCCACCTCACCGACACTTCATTTGTAGGCAGTTTTTGACTTGGCCGACAGTTTATAATACATGAAAGTTCTCAAATTAAGTTTACAACTCATAGTTGCCCTATGTCAACCTCTCTACCTAAAAAAAATAAATAAATAATGGAGCATTTGGGTACAAACAATAGCATAAAATCATAAAACCCCCAGATGCCAGTCTTTTTGTATATAGTCATGTATAATAAAATTATCTTTTGCTTTAACATAAATAAAAAAGAAGAAAAAAAAAAAAAAAAAAAAAACCTACTCTTTTTATATCAAACAGGTAAATAAGTAATCTAGATTATTAATAACTAGCTTTATTTGGAAAAACGCAAAGAAGGCTTTATACGACGAGATAAGACTGATTTGCTAAGTGATGGAACCCCACATCCGTGTCACATTAATAAGTTTATGGGTAGGACTTAGGAGTCATTGCATAATTCAGGCTCTATAATGTAATATTCAGAGCTTTCAGCCCAAGGCTCAAAAAATCAACAAACTTTAGCTTTTAGGGATTATTCATTATTGTGGTGGAAGGAAAAGCATTAAGCATCCGAAGCCAAACTAACCAATTTAATATGACAATCTACGAATAAATGAAAACTACCATGGAGTCATGGACCAACCAAAAAGAAATAAAAAAATGAAAACAACAAAAATAGAACAGAGAAAATGACAAATATGTCCTCTGACCAACTTTGACCCACCGACACACACTTTTACTAACCCCTCACCAAAACCCAGCCGCAACGCCGCCCAGCATTTCCCTCACCCACGGTAAATCGCCCGATATTCATATTATATATATATATCAAGCAATAATTAACTAAACCGGAATATCGGCCGATATTCCAATTTCATAAAATCAAGCAATAAGTAACTAGACTGTGATAAAAATTATAAAAAATTAAAATAAACCATACATACCTCTTCTGGGCTTTGCTGCAACTTTAATGGTTTTTTTAGTTTGTAATTTCCCGGTGGTTGTTGTAGTATCGGTCTCCTCCGCCGGGAACAAAACCCCATCAATCCCCTGAACCGAAATTCGGCCGTCGGTATAAATATCGGGATCGAACAAATAGGCAGAGGTATCAGATTGACCGAATTTGACGGAGCCATCAGCTTCCTGTGCGACCAGTTTGTGCGGCAAACGCAGCGTATCGTATGAAATTTTAGCGAATCTTCTAACGGCATTGTACATACTCTCCTCCGTTTGATACTCTGGAATTATATGGTAGTATATGATCTGTTCCGGTGCGCCTGGTTCGCTCAATTGGTCCGTCGTCAGCTTCGCCATAGCCTCGTCGTTTGGTGCCAAAACAGTCAACACGTAACCCTCCGATACGAGTCTCCCCATTTCGGTTGCTAGAGATGTCAGATTCACTAATATATCGGCCATTTCGTTGTATCCTCCGTAATGTAACAGAGTTTGTATGAAATCTTTGACTTGTTTCTCTCCGTTGAAATGGTGACGTGGCCCTCCCGGACCTGGTGCCGGAGCCGGAGCTAGTGACGGACCAGGTGCCATCGCGTCGTATATTGGTAGAACCGGTGGTGAACCAGGTTTGACTGGCGGTGCTGGCTTTTTCAACCGATTAGTTCTCGGATCCACCTCCGGTGCTCCTTCTGGTTTGACGGCGGAGATTGATCGGAGACTCCTTCGGTTGTTGAAGTCTTGTTGTACGGATCGAGGAATAAGTAACCGTTCAATGCCGTGAATGACTCCATCTGGACGGTCGACGGCGTTCGGGTGAATAACCTTAGCTTTGCTTATGAATTTGTCGCCGGAATCGATACAGGTCGTTAAATGGAGAGGATCAGTGGAGAGAGAGCGGTGACGAGTCGACTCAGTGGAAGTGACAGGCCATTGGTGGAGACCAATCCTTTTAGGTACAATGTGGTGAAGCAAAAGCGTTTGTAGAGACTTCAAATTACGAGGTTCGAGTAAGAAACGCTTGAAATCAGGATCGAGATCTCGTTCAAGAGCTTCATTTCTAGGAGCGAAAATGGTGATATTGTGGTTACCAACTGCATCTTCAAGTGTCTGTAATAGAAGTGCCTTTTCGACGAGCTCAGCGAGTTCAGTGTAGTGAGAATCGAGAAGGGCAACGAGGACTGAGTTGGAATTGATTTGTGTTGTTGTTGATGTTGATGAGGCGGTGTCTTGTAATGTTGTAGCAGAAAAAGAAGAAATGAAGAGAAATGATACAAGTGAAAAGAAGAAGAATAAGCTCTTCAACTTCAACATGGTGACCATCAATGGTTGATTTTCTTTGCTGTAGGAAATTGAAGAATGAGATGCTATAAAAACCACACCTTTATTCGCTTTATTTGCTTCTAAGCCCACACTTTCTTTTATTTTATTTTTATTTTAATTAATTATATATATATATATATATATATTTATATTTGTTGTCTTGATTTAACAATGGTAGATTAGTAGCGTCGGTTGGGGGCAAAAGTCTAAAAGAGAAAAGAAAAAATGGTGAATCCGACACGTGCGAGTTGCGTCTCACATTTACCTCCCTTTCCAGCTTTTTTATCACGAGATCGATTTTACTACTTTTTTTATTTTTTTTTTATTTTTTTGGTGAAACTTCAACGTTGGCAGATTTTTTTTATTTTTTATTTTATTTTATGAAAGTGATTAAAATAATTTAATTTTCAACCTTTTATTTTACTTTTAATTTTTAATTTTTTGGTGAGACTTAAACGTTAACAGAGATTTTTTTTATTTTTATATATAAATAATTAAAGTAATGTAATTTTCTATTTTTTTAATCATATGATATGACTAGTTAAAATCAAAATTAATTAAATAAAAGTGGAAATTCTTCATTTACAAAAGAATTTTCAAATTCACCAACTTACAAGAAAATTTGTATTCTGATTCTAACTCTGACATCATTTGTCTTTTTTTTTTTAATCTATCAAAATTCATAAATAAATAAATAAAAATAATATCGTATTATCATACTTCAAATAACCTTTCAAATTAACATTAAATTTTTTTTGCTTAGTTTTGTGGTCTTCATTCCAATAGATTTGGTTTCAATCTTAAAACAAAAATTGCTACTCAAACAATTATTATCATGCACAATATATTGATCAAACATTTGACACAAGGTAGTTAAAAGCTCATTTTCTACCTCAATATCATTCATAAAAACATATATCACTTTTTTTTTTTTTATCCCATATGGTCCTCTAAATGCATTATTCATCTGTTTTGATGTATTTTGCATTATGTACAAAGCTTTACAGTATGTTAGGCATCCACCGTAAAATAGCTTTGACGATAATATCATCTTCATCCCTTTCTTTTCTTTTTTTTTTTCAATATCGCTTGTAAAAATGTTTGAAATAGTGATTTGTTCCTCAATGCAGTAATTGCATTGAATAAAAACATGACAAATTTTTCAAAGGTTTAAATAAATATTTCAGTACATATCTTGTCTACCTATTAACTAGTGTATAGACTTAGGTGAAAGCACAACTTCTCCACTTCACTTGTTTGTGTAGTGGTTGATTGTCTCTAAAAATGTTGCATATGAGTACACTTTTGTATTACACAAAATGATTTATTCTTTCCTTTTCTCTGCTTTATGTTTTATCTGAATTAAACATAAAGCGGATAAAATGGGGAATGAGTTTTATCGTTTATCTTTTGATAAATAAATATTAAAAAAATTATAAATAAATAAATAAATTAAAAAACCCTCCTTACAACAAGGAAAAATTATAGGGGAATTTCATTTTTATAATTACACAGATAATTATTCTTGGCTAAGTGTCTTTTTTAATACTAAGTGCTTATTTGGTTGAACTTTCTTCTGTCTCAAAAGGTCTACAAACATCTATTTAAGTTTATAAAAATTGTTTGGTTAAGCTTTTGAGATTGTCTATTTTAAATTGAGTAGAAGCTAGCAGAGTTTAAACTTCTATTAGACAAAAACTTATAGAGAGGTGCTTCTCAGATAGACCTTCAATGGAGACATCCATTGGATGTTTGTTCGTTCGACCTCGACCTTCTATGGAGGTCGATGAAGAAGATAACAAAATTAATTGAAAATTTTCATTTTTACCCAATAAATCTCGAAAATTGTAATTATACCTAATAAGTCTAAAAAATTGTAAAATAAGTCTTTGAAATATGAAACAAGTATCGGAAACACCAATATAAATCTTGAAAACGCTAAAATAAGTCACAGGGGAAAAAAAACGCAAGACTTATTTTTGTGAGTGTGTTTTAAGGGTATTTTTACCAGATCCATACTTTAGGTGCTATTAAAACTTAAATTATTAAGTTTATGATAGTCTTAAAACTCACTCTTTAAATATTACTATTTAATTTTCAAGCCTAATGCAGATCCTTCCGAGTTAAATTCCATGCAAAATCTAGATTTCCAAACCAAATTAGTGGCATCCATTTTAAACCAAAATTAATATTCAAAGAATTTTAGTGCATTGTAAGAAAAACAAAAGCATATTTAGGGGGGTGTATTGGATTGGAATTTTAATAGACAATTTTTAGGTGCAAGGATTTTATGGATTTGCAAGACTTTATAAACTATTAGGATTATATGGATTAAACTTTTAGGATTCTTAAAGAATCTTTGGACTTTATTCAAAAACTATTAGGATTATCTAAACTTTGTTTCCAGACTTTTTAGACTTTATTTCAAGATAGTTTATGTTTTTGTTGTTACAATGTTACAATTGCTTTCAAGACAGTATTTGAACCAGTTTCAACAAACTCAAATACTTCTCAGCTTACTCCTCTTTGTCTCTTCCTCTACTTCTCACTATTACCACTTTTTTATGAACTCTCATAGGCAATTCATCAAACATATAAACAACAATTCTTGCCATTCATCTTATTCATAGAAAAAAAAAATGATTTCAAAACATAAAAAATGATTAAATCTCTACAATTGGGTTTCCTACAAAATAATAAAAATTTTGTTTTTTCAAAATCGAAATTGAATCTTTACTCTATTTACAAAAGGGTTTTCTACAAAATCACAAAAAATAAAAAAAATAAAAAAATAAAAAAAAAGATTTGCAAGTCACCCACACCAATCTTCCCAACCAGTCCACCACCCACTCTCTGATCATCATCTTCCCCACCCAATTTCAATTTTCTAATTATAAAAAAGCTAAAAAAAGGTAACAGACGAAAGCCAACAATCCTCCATGCCCATGCCCATGCCCATTGTTTTGACGCTAATCAATCCTCGGATGCTAACAAATTCAGATAAAACTAATTTCTGCCCACAATCACAATGAAACCCCCACCATCCACTCTCTGATTACCATCTTCCCCACCCATTTAGTTTTCTAATTAAAAAACAATAGGCCAAAGCCAACAAAGAGAAAAGAAAAGAACTTAGATCTTCACCAATTTTTTTTTCCATGTTTTGGAGATGAGATTTTCAAAAGCATGCTTCAGCATGACTAGATCTAGGAGAATTTTTAAACTTTTTTTTAGGTTATGGTAGATTTGTGATGAAGATCGATGGGTATAAAAGTTGAGGAAGCTGGAAATTTTTATGGTTAACATCCGATGAGTGCTGAAAGTTGCAGAGCATATTTGAGAAGTAGGAAAGTTTGGAAAGTATTGTGGGTAAGAGCAAGACAATTCTGAGGTCCAGCTATTTATACAAATCATTGAAAAAGTATGGATAATCCATTTTGTCATGAAATCCTACAAATCTTAATTCTAATCCAATACCACTAGACTTTTAAAAAATCTTAAAAGTCTGGATCCAATACCTTAAGACTTTTAAAAAATCTTAAAAGTCTAGATCCAATACCTCAAGACTTTTAAAAAATCTTAAAAGTCTCAATTGTCTAATAAAATCATGAACCAATACACCCCCCTTAATATATATCAAATGGCTTCAACTAATATTAGTTTCAAGTTTCAACCAAATCAGTTCAATGATTTTAATAAAATAAGACTGTCGTGCAAATTACCAAGTTTCATTTTTATTATTACTTCAAGTTGTTAGGATCAAGATAATAGAAATAATTAAATAAACAATTACGACAAGATGAGGTAGATTCGACAGTAAACCTTTTATGGATAAGGTTGTAAGTTCGAATCTTTTCTCTAAAAAAAACACTAAATTTATGTAATAGTGTAATAATACTTCAAACAAAAAAATAAATAAACATTTACAACGTCTAAAAGTATAAACTCTATGGCATCTTTTGGTGCACGGGATTGAATTGGACTATTTTATAGGATTATATAGGACTGGATTGAGCTGGATTAAATTAGTACCATCATCTGTTTGGTGTTACAGAAGATTGGACTAAACCTAATCCTATCCAATGTTTGGAATAAGTTAAGATTGGATTGAACAAAATTATATTAATTTATAAATTTAAATAGGTAAAAAATAAATAGATAAATAAACTATTCTTTGATATAAACAAATTATTTAAATAAACTTTTTTATTAAAATAAAAATATATTAAAATGATTTAAGTAAAATATAAATTATAAGAAACTCACATTATGTATGATAATATTTGATATTGAACATCAAATAATGCAAGATGTCTCTTTTTTTTTTAAATCATATTCTTAATAAAATAGATCCAAATCAGCGAGAAGTAGATCCAAATCTCAATGTGCTGTTAAATACAAAACAAAAACTATACCATTTTATTTATTAAAAAAACTTTGGAGTCTATTGTTTTTTCCACTTAAAATTTAATGGGTCTGAATTATAATTATTAAGTTGTTTTTTTTTTTTTTTTAAGAGGTCAAACAATTTAAAAATACAAAAAAATAAAAAATAAAAAAATAAAAAAATAAACTTAAAATAAAAAGTAAAAAAAAAACCCGACTTTTCACTTAATTGAAAATCACTTGATTGCATTAAATGTAATCCAAAATCTTTTATTCCGATACTATCCCCCACATATAACATATTTCAAATTTCATCATAATTATGTTATAGAAACCTTTATTTTAATATATTGTTTATATTAAATAGCTTTAAAAATAAAAAAAGAACTCCAATCACTTCTCATATTGGCGTTTAATATCAATACTATATTATAATACTAAGGTGATGTATTTACAAATT